>JAGFBZ010000785.1:45000-645000 GCA_018398805.1 Hirundichthys speculiger | reverse complement strand
GTAGCCATAGACATATCCATTAGGCAGCATCATAGGAGGATTGTTTTCATTCATGACCTCCCCGGAGATCTTACAGACTAGTCTGGAATTGGCGCAGTGGGCCATTGGTAGTGGTTGGGCCAGTTTGTTCAGAGATTTACTGCACACTGGGCAGTCTGGGTTTTTAGAAGAACCATCTTCTTTGTAGCATTGGCTGGAGAGGATGTTAAGGATCACAAATTCCATCTCAGTTAATGTGTTTCTTTTTGTGTGACGTTGATAGAGGCTTCGAGGAGAAGCCTCTACCAACCTTTCTTTTAGAAAGATCCTGTTGCATTCTTGGAAGTTTGAAGGAGTTATAATCAGAGGAACACGGATAACTAAACAGTGGAAATAAAGGATACGGCGTCTTGATGGCAGACAGACCAGCCTGTAGGGTGATGGTGAACACAGAGTTATTTCCCAGCTGGTGCAGTCTATAGTTGTCGTATCGAAACTGTTGGATCAGCATCTTCCAGCGGGTTGGATCCAAAAGATCCTGAGGGAACACAGAGAATGAGTATCAGATACATGATTTTAGACACACCACTCTGATAATTCCAGTCGCTTTCTTTCATATAAATATCACAAAAGTTTGCCTTAAACAGAGTTTACAATCTCCACAGCATACGATGAGATGTAAAAAAAAAAAAAAAAAAAGAGAGAGAGAATTGGCTACTCTGGTGCTATCACAGTTTTGTTGCCTGCTTGATGTTTGTAACAGTAGTATTCATTTTTGTGTATAAAAAAGGACGAAAGACTTATATTGGTAATGATAAACACATTATTCTTCCTCATAATGAACAGAAAATGTAAATAACAGCTCCATTTACAAACATGACAGGTCAGAATGGTGAAGAGCACTGCCACAAATTGAACTGCAATTCTCATGTGTAAACCTTTGTGTGAAACACACACAAAAAACAATCCTAATGGCTATACCAAAAGCAAACACTGCTTGGCTCTATGTGTGCAGCAGAAGTCACTCCACATAACATTGACTTTTGGAGGGAACACCAGCGTGACTGGCTGCAGCTGCTCCCTCGTCTTACTGCCGGTTACCTCATCTCCCTCAGCAGTTGTGCACCCGGCATCAAGGGGCCTCTCATCTATGAACTGCTGAATGACCAGAAATGTGATTTCTTTTGGCTTACTGAGACCTGGCAACGCTCCAATGACTTCACCCAACTCAACCAAACATCCCACCTGGATGGTTTGGACAAGGAGGTGGTCTCGCGATATTACACAGGAAGAAGTGTCTCCTGTCACTGTGCCTGTCCAGATTTCAATCCACTGTCCTTCATATCAGTGGCCCAGTTCCCAGCATACTGGCCACCTTTTACCCTTTCTGAAACTAAGTGTTTATTTTTCAGCTCTGATCAATGCAGATAGAGGAAATGCATGAGTTTTGTTTTCCTCACGGCCTAAGACCACTACAGTACTCCCCACTCCCACCCCTTTCCCTCTGACTGCCTATAAGAAATCAGAGCATGGTTTTCTCACAATTTTCTCAAATTAAATGGCGATAAAACAGAAATTCTAATTGGTACCAAATCCCACTCTTGCTAAAACCTGATAGTCTTTCACTGTAATTCTCTTCTTGCTGGTTTAACACACAAGTCCGTCTATAAACTACAGCTAGTTCAGAATTCAGCATCTGGCATCATCTGCAGAAGTTCCTCTTCGGAGCACAGAACACCCATCCTCAAGCAGCTTCACTGGCACCCGGTCCACATCTGAATTGATTTTAAGATTCTGCTCCTCACCTTCAAAGCACACCATAACTTAGCTCCTTCGTACCTCTCTGATCTTTTACTCCCTTATACACCATCCCTCACTCAGATCTGCCTCAGCCCTCCTCCTCTCTACTCCACCTGCCTGTTTGTCCTCGTTTGTTATTTTTGCTATTGATGCTTTTGTAAGGTTCCTTGAGTGCCCTGAAAGGCACCAAGAATAAAATGGGTCAGTATTATCAGTATTATTATTGTTCAACCCCCAAATATATTTATGTAAATGTCATTTGGGTTACCTTATATGGGGAGATGTGTGTGTCTGATGGGAAGGCCAGCATGCCCATCACCTGTCGCACCTCATCCAACTGCCCCCCTTCGGCCTGGCTGAAGTGCTTCCTTGCATGTCTGCCACACACGGACACACACACACACACACACACAGGGACCCCCAAACATAGTGACAGTTTGAAAATATACTAATGGAATGTACTTCCAACAATAGTTGGAAATAAAAAAAAAAGTGAGATTAGAGTGAGACAACTTTTTGTGTTCTTGGCATGTACCGGACTGCATCCATGCGCTTGTTTTGTCTGATGAGCTCAATGAACTCCTGGATTCTCAGACTGAACTCAAGACAACTCTGTCAATGGGAGAGACAAAACATAATGTTAAATTCAAACCAAAGTCCTACTGGATAATCTTTCTGGCACCGGTACAGGAAACAAATAGGCAAGAAAACAATCACTTTCAGAAAACTCATGCAGGACTTCTCATGAAGGGAGAGAAAGAAGGGGGATAAAAAAAAAAGCACATGCTGACTGGCTGTGGCTCAGTAGGAGCAACGGCTCATTCACTTATCACTGTCATCGGTTCTGATCTCAGAGCCATGTGCTGAAGTGTGTAAGTTGAGTCCATGTTTACTCTGAAATCTATCATCAACATGTATTTTTTGCCTTAATTAGCCAGGACATCTTACAATTAGGAATTTGCAAGGAATAATACCTTGAGCTCCAGCTTTAAACTTTCAATTTCACTATCAAAATCTTATTTCAAGTAACCACATAAACATTTAAATAAAGAGCACATTTTCTTGTTCTTGGGTCTTAATTTTTTTCCCCAGGTACATAGAATCAAAATTTATTTATTTTCTTGTGAAGTAAAAATATCTTGCTGCGTGGACAGATAATCTTATGAACATTGAATTGTTTTCACCCAGAATTTAGCATCGATTCTTGTATTTTTTGCAGTGTAACGAACCTGAAAGCTTCCCCATCATGAGAGGTGAGAGTGTACACTGCTGAATGTAGCCTGTAGTCTAAAATGCTTTAAGGGCTTAAAGAAATGCTATTTACACCGTATCACCAGGTGTAGGAGTGAAAAAGAAATTATGAAGTGAGCTGGAGCTGAACTATGACAAATTGTTTCACAAGAAAGAAGAATATTCAGTCATCCAGAAAAATAAGGTAAACTGTCAAAATAAAAACAAACCCATACGTTTATGTACCTGCTCTGAATTTGACTGATAGCTGTTTTCCTTAATGGAATAACCTCTGGTTTAACACTTTAATTTGTTGGCTCTCTTTGCAAGAAGAAACTCAGAGGTTGTAATTTTATTGTAGCCTAGGAACAAAAGGTTAAAAGTATCGTTGTATAAGTAGAAATATGGCAAACCAAACTCAAAGATTATGTAAGTATTTTTCAAAATAAATAAAAATGAACAAAGTATAGATAGTCCAGCCTAAAATGTACAAAGCACAAACTTAAATACATATATCTTTTATAGGAACACTTTTATGGCAATAACACTTGGCAGCCTTCTGTTAAAAATAACTCCAATGATTATGAAACAGGACAAACAATTTGATGAACAAAAGGAACAGTCAACAGTTTATAATAACAACTGAAGGTTTAACCTTTCTAATGTTTATCCTTTCTTAAATATTTACACCAAATTTAAAGGTTTATAAATAAGGTATTAATGGACTGGGACATCATATTAATAGATAAACAAAAGCTCTGTTCAAATGTTTCTCTAATTTTAGCTTCGGTGAATGAAAAGATTCAGTCTGAATGTAGTTTAATGGAACCTGCTTTCAAACAATCCTTGGACTTTAGACTGCTTTTGAGTGCATATTTTGTCAGGGAAAATAAGAAAAAACTACATGAACCTATAAACCTTGACATTTCACCCCGATAAAATGAACTACCTTCATCTTGCGAAGGCGGGACTTATTGTCATGGCACCAGGCCAAGCAAGTGGCCGTCTCCTGCCTCTCCAGAGACTCCTCCACCTCTTTGGCTGTGAGGAACATTTCAATGTTCACCAGATCCTTAAAAATAAAAAACAAAAAACAGAGCCAACGTGTTATGGAAAAACAGAAGTTTGAGATAGAAGTGATGCAGAAGGTCATGTGAGCAAAAATACTGACACATCTACAGTATAAAAAAGAAAAAAATAATCTCATATTTCATGTCACATGACACCACTGCAACCTATACTTCCAAACAGCTTAGATTTTCTTTTGATATAATAATAGTTCATTTTGTTTCACTTGTGTTGTATGACCTCTGGTAACTTCTAAGTGCTTGTTTCTCAAATACTTACCTCTATGCCGCTCTGTCTGGCCAGTTTGACAGCCGTATTATAGTAGCCACAGCGCAGCAGATGCTCCACCATCATACGGTCCATGCGTTTCTTCTTCCACAGGTTGACTGAGGCTGGCTGGTCGCTGCTATGCTCCTTTAAGTGCTCGATGCGACGCTTGCACAGCTTGGCACTCTCGTCTTCTGCTTGAATAGACTCTGCAGCCTTCAAAAAAATATAAATAAATAAAAGAAAAATGCTTACTTTAAAGCTGCTCATTCAGCTTTTTCAAATAAACTGGAACAGGATGACTTCATTTGATGTACTAAGTTTTTATTTTTATCTGTTCCATGTGCTGAAATCATAACCTAGCAGAAATTAAGTGATAATGTTTATGTAATGTACAATATTAAAAAAAAAAAGCTAGTATTACAACAGGAACAGGTTTTCAAGCTTTCTAATATTAAACCTGTAAGTGAGGACTGAATAAACAACAGTTTCCTGTTACATAATAAGTCCAACATGTAAGAGCCTCTTCATGGAGGCCATATACAATTTCATCATTTAAAAAAAAAATACTGTGGAGGAAATGTTGCATTCATGCACTGTATTTTAACTTCTTTTATTTGATACATAACCTATATAGTGTATTGAAGCTAAATAATTTTGTTTTAGGATGTGCAGGTCAGTCTGACCTTCAATGAGCAGAGACCATGAAAACAAAGATATCCTCTTTCCTGTGTCTTCCTGTGACAAGTTCTTATCCTTTTACTCTCACATCCGCAAATTACAAAAAAAACCCCCAAAAAATAGATAAACAAAACTGAAAAGTAGGAGGAAAGATAAGACCAATGGAAACTTCCTCATGAGTGATTATATTGTTACAGTGAACAAGGATGAATGGGTCCTCAGCTGTTTTTCTCTTTGGAAGGGCTATAAGACAAATCTCTTATTAATTGTGACTTTTTTCAGTCTGTTTTTGAGGAGTATGCATGTGTTTTGCCTTTGCATGGAAGAGCTGATTTGTCTTGATTATTCTAAATAAGCCAAACGATTCTTGCTTCGTGCAACTTTAGTTTATTTTTAGAAATTTCAAGACAATTTTGTTAAGTAACATCTCTGCTTTGGTCAGACTTTGATTTTTTTTTTCTTGAATGTTTTGGACTACTTAATCATTGGAGGAAACACTTTCACAACTCCAATAAATCACTGTATTATCTAGTATGTTCAAACCTTGCATGCAGTTAAGCTTTTTTTTTTTTTTTTCTTCACCAATCACTGCTCAACAACATGCCAGCCTTTTTCACAATATGCACTCCTGAGCTGTTCAAGAGAGGCTTTGGAGAGGCGGTGCAAGAAGACAAATGATTTTCCACCTGAACCCAGAGTAAAATTTCTGGAAGATTAGGTGAGACACAGCAGCCAAACATCTGAAGCATTAACTAAAAGCATCCTTTTTTCTGCAAGACAGTACGGCACTATGCACACACTTATCAGTTCTGTCGATATGTTCAGATATGTGTTGTATTAATAAACACTAAAAAAACAATAATCAAAAATCCTCATGATTTCCACAAATACATTTTCACTCCTGTATCCCAAATTTCTCTCCTCTGGATCCCGTCTATTGTGATAAACTTGCCTTAAACATAGCTGGCAAGATTAAACTTGAAATCAATGTTAACTTTTGTTATCTTGTATTATCTCTATTATCACAATTTGCACAAAAATTATCATCTAAAAAATAGAAAGGCTAAAATATGACCCTGTCAAAGACTTTTTGACCATTTTAATAGAACACGACAAGATAAGACAAGCAACCACAGACGGAGACAGCAAATCTTTACTATGTTAGTGTCAGACAACATTTACCTACTCTAAAAAGAAAATGGTGCTAAATTTGTATTTTGTCTGTCACCTCTATCTGTCTCACATTCAAATACATACATTTAAAAATAAGAAGAAGAACAAGGAAAAAAAAAAAGAATTTTAGTTTCCACGAGGGACCCATGACAGCTGGAAGGGCTCAACAATTATATTTAAATGACTACATGTGTTTGTACGTGTCGATTGGTTACCTTCCTCTTCAGAGCGCTGAGTTTCTCCACCACGCCATCTAGCAGGGACACCACAGAGTCGACCACTGGGAAGTTGCTCAGCGTCTTCTCCAGCTCTGCAACAACCATGGTGACGTGACTTGCCTCCCGGTCAATGTTCTTCTGAGCTGCTCTGAAACGTTTGTTCAGAGTCTCATATGGCACCTGCGCAGACATTTACACAAAATTCTAATGCCAATAACAAAAAAGACAACGGGCAACTTTGTACTTTTGAACCGTTTTGCAAGCTTATTGCATCTAAATGATGTGGACGGTAGCTTGTGCTGAACAACATATACATGAGCACAGAATATAAGCATTACAAACTTTAATGACACATGGTTTTGTGCAATGTTGCTCACACAATCCTAATTTATAATGTATTAGCCCTAATCAAGATGCACTATACAATCTCCAGTTTCCTCATATTCACTGGGGCCAACTGTTTTTGGGGGGAATTTGAGATGTAAAGTCTTTTATATTTTTCATGACTCTAACCAAAAAATGTATTCTTATTTCTTTTTATTTCTTCTATTATTCTTTTCCACATATGAACTGCATTAAGTCTAATATAGGAGTGAACAAAATTGGATATTTACCAATATCGGATATGCCAATATTTTTCAAATAAATGTTTGCTGATGCTGATATAATCCATTCTGATGCACTACTTAATATTGACATCAAATCAACACTAAATTATGACGCTCTTATCATCATGGTGATCGGACCAAGCAGCAACCATCCCACTTCCGGATTGAAGCTCATCCAGGAAGTTTTTCTTTGCAGTTCCTCTACTGACCACTAGGTACTGGATGCAAAGCAGAGCAAATACAAATAATGTGTTTTCTGAGGATAAATAAATTCTATATCCTTGACAACTGTCCAGATGATTTTTTTTGTACACCAGTTAAATTTCTATTAAGCAATAAAGCTGACCAATCAGACACCCAGATGTCATTTGACACCAATTTGATTGACAGTAAGCCATTAATTCTGCTGTTGGCTGAAACAGCTAGCAATTGCTGCTATGATTTTACAACTTAGTGCTTAGCATTACATTGACTTCTGATCTGTAAAAAAAAAATCTGGATCATGGTCATATTTTAAAGAGAATATGTTTTCTTGTGTTTGTGTTGATTGCAGTAAGAGACCACTGTTACTGGCTGGGGTTGGTGGAGCCAGGACAGGCCCCAGCACAGTTCCATCTGGAAGAGTCCTAAAATTATTTCCATGAGCAGCTGCATACTGGCTGACGCACAGAGCTGTTGACCAAGAGCTCACTCAGCTTCTTAGCCAAGCTCAACCCTTCAGCTGAGTCAGTCAACAGCTCCATGTCCGACCGGCAGCGCCACATGGCTACCAAGCAAACTTGCTTATGGTAAAGCCTTTCAGGACTCTTTGAAGCAGAATTATGCAGGGATCTAGGCGGTCCCCCCGTGGTAGAAGCCCATGGTGGACCGTAGATTTTGCTCATGGAGGCAAAAAAGGAAATGAATATAAAGTAATATGAATTATCATCCTAGGCTAGCAGAGGCTAAACTATACAAGCTAAAAACAGCTAACTGGTGGGCGCGTTCCAGCCGGATTCTCAACACTGCTGCTCCAGCCTCTTTGTGACATGGCACTGAACAGTTAAACGTGGAAAAAAAAAAAAAAAAACATTGCCATAGGGCCATCATCGTTTCATGCTGATGTTTCATATTTTAGTCTTTATCAGCAGATGCTGATGTGCCGATATCATTGTGCATCTCCAGTTTAATATATATAAAACAAATGAACAAGCAACAAGGCGACATTTTCAATCACATCCTTCACACTTCTGAAGAACATAACATGCTATGTTACGTTCGTGCATATAACATGACCTAAGGATCCAAAATTAAAAACACACTGCTCATCTCACTTGTTCTCCATGGAGGATTACCTTAGACATAAATTATCCAGTTTTATGTGACCTTTGTGGTTCGATAAATACGAAGGGGCATGCTTTATCCACTGAGGGGATTTCTTCTTACCCAAGTTAGAGCCAAGTTAATTTCACAGATCACTAAAATTGAAGAGGAAATTATGTAAATAAGCCAACATGACTGAATAAATCCTGCTGGGGTTTTGAGAATCAATCCTTCACCAAAAAGCTGAATGGGACCATCTGTCTCATAACAGATTTGCTCTCAACATTCTTACTTGTCTTTCTGGAAGACTTGCAGATGTGCCCTGCTCAGGAATGTGCTCAGTTACTGTATAAAAGGAAAAGAGCAGCAAAAGTAAAGTACTGACATATTTTAATTGGCTGGCAAATATAAATAGTTTAGGTCAAAATGTTCTGTATAAATCCAAAGAATTTGCATTTTTATTCCAGTAATAACACATATTCTTGCCTGCCGCCACCATACTTCCCCTTCAGAGCCAACTTTTTATTCATTTTCCTGATGGGACTGAGATGTGCATGTAAACTAACTGTATCTCTCCCCCAGCGAACATTTTACACATAAATATAGATATCAAAGTGGAGCCATCACTTTTGGTGAGACTGTGGTCATGTTTATGTCAGATAAGAATATGGTTATCAAATAAGTGATGTTAGTTAAGATGTAGTATCATTTGACCCAAATTTCATTCTCATTTTAAGACTTTTACCGTTGTCTGGTAACTACAGTGAAGTGAAAAATACTGTATTTAAATGAAAAAGGTATGCTGAGAGAAGCAAAGATGTGCTGAGTGTTGACAGAAAGCATAATCCAAATACTTGGTACTTTAAAAGAAATGTTAAAATATTATTTTGAAAATATGCAATCCCCTTTCAGATATGCGCTGCTTTCCATTAATCCAGAGGCTATTGTATGTGCTAATGTTCTGTGTGAATGATCTGCCCCCTAGGTTTCTTTTTTATAACTTTTTTGACTGCAGTCTGACTCGCTCAGACCGAGTGACAAAGAAGTATCAGTTTCAACACAGCACAAGTCTGAATTGCAGCAGTCACATTAACAGACAGGCATGCACAGCAGCGTTGGATTCATCTGACATGTGATCAGGTTGCTAGGAGGATCTGGTGTATTATATTAATAGATAAATAAAAGCTAAGTTCAAATGTTCCCCTTACATAGTTTTAGCTATAATGGTTACCTGAAATAAGTTGTTTTTTCATCCTCAGTGAGTATACCACATGATTCACAGAAAACTGTTTTAGGTGTCTGCCCCTGAAACTTCAGCTCTCTGACCATTTATCAATATTTTCAACTCATACTATCCATCATCCTTTTATTTAACACTGTGCACAGTAGCGTGCTTTGTGCAATGTCACAGCTACTCATTTAGTGGTGACAGTGAAGAAACTGTTGGGTAAAGTCAAATATAGTTTTCTCCAGATGATAAGAACTACATTGCTTCTGTAGCAAAACATTATCATAATAAAGGAGAAACCAATTAGATTTTTTTTTAAAGACTCACTAAGGTTAAAGTGACATGCGAACATGCTTTTCTGTGGTGATAACCACATGATGCTACAAGAGAAATGACAACTTTGGTCCTCATGCCTGATTTGAATTACCCTTATATAAACAACAAATAGAAGGAGAGATTTGTGATGGCACACACATCCAGGATTTCTGTACGTTTCACAAGTCTGAATGAAGCTGTGAAGAATGTTAATAGATAAGAAACGAGTGTCTGAATGGCTGTATGGCCTCCATTTAGTAAACAGGGGACACCGTTGATGCTAGATATCTCCTGTCTGAAAAAAGCAGACTGAGATTTCTCAGTGTATTGCCATTTTTGCTAAAAATACAAAGATAAGATTTTTTGGTCCATTTTTGCCTCTACAGCATTAAGATAGACAGATATCAAATCCCACTTTTTTCCATCATGGGAACTCTGCAAATCATACATTCAAATACAGATATTTTATCCATTGAAAGCTTTTTAAAATCCAAATCTACAGAGATACAAAATATAGATAAACTAGGTTGCAATGTTAGGTCAACAAATCTTGTATAGTAATGTGTATCAGAACAATTAGTTCCTTTTTGAATATCACTGGCAACAACAAAACATTTTTCTATATGACCTTGATTTAAATAATGAAGGAGCTATGAACATATTTCAGCCCATTCTTTCTGGACAGACTGACAATGTAAGAGAACGACTGTTGCCTTTTGTAATTTGGGGTGAGGTGAATCAGACACCCTCTTTAGAGTTAGCATTACTCATTAATGGTAATATGACCATGAAGAAATGCAGTATTACAAAGCCAGAGATTGTCAGGGTCCAACCCTCAGGTTAACTACAAACAATAACCAAAAATGGACATTGGTTGTATTTAAAAAAACAAAAAAACAAAAACAGTCCTCTATTTTTGCACAAAAGGAAAAAAAAATAGTTATGTGTGTACCATCACTACCTTTTCCTTTAAGAATATCACCAATCTGACACCCACAAGGACATAATATCCAGCATATACTGCATTTTGTTGGTGATGTAGATTAGTAGAGACATCAGTCTGCATCAGGCATCTGAGTTTTTGCTGTTATTCCCTAAATAATCTCAAATTAAATCTCCCCTGTCCTCCTTTCGATCTAAAACCCCATTTCTTGCCAGTTACAATCATCACTCATGTCTTAAAATGGTGCCCATCATCTTACTGCAGCAGACACATCCCCAAATCACAGCCATGCATTTCAACACAGATGCATCTCAACCCAGCCAGCGACACGAACCGCCTCGTTAAATCCATCACGGCATCGTTACGCAGTTCTGTTACAGCAAACAAGGATGTCAATGCAGTCATACTCACGAGCGTGCTCGATATGACGATGCTGCTTTGCTCTACCGCTCGACCGATGACTGGAGGCAGTCCGGGCTTGTTTAGCAGCGGTGTCGCAGTAACGTTATGGGGAATGGAGAACAGTGCGTGCGCGCGGCAGCAGGCTGTGATTTCTCTCCACTGGCCATTTTGAAGAGCAGAGAGGCAGCAGAGATCTGATGACACCGTGCCACCACACGGGACTGCCGGGACGCGGGCTCTCCCCGGTGCTTTATCTCCCGAACAGTTAGAAATTACAACCCCGACGCTACGCTATAGACTCTTCCAACGGTTTAACCAGAGCAAACTGAGCTAACGTTAGCAGGCCAATCACGTCTGCATGTCATCTCTTTGACGCTGTTCCTGCCTGCCAGAGTGAAGAGCATCCATGTTGTGTCAGACTGTCTTCGATGTTAACTGCAAATTTTACACAGTGGTTTACAAGAACAATTTATTTTTTTCCCGATAGGTAAAATGTAGCGCACCCTTTAGATCTATTCTCTTTAGTCGGTGTGTTGACACCTCAGCGGAAACCCTTTGGGTTAAATGGGTGTTCAGTATCTAACATGCTGCAGATGATCTGGAGGGTCCACCATGTCAGAGACAACAGGCTTAAACTCAAACTAACTGTACTGGGGTTACTTGACGCACCCAACCCAAAATTGTACAAACAAACGAAGGCAGAGGTGGGCTAACTCAACATCAGCTACTGTCGCGTGTTCAATACCTCATATTTTATTTTCAAATCCAGGTAGTTGGAGGCTGCTAGCTGCCTGGCTAGGCTAGCTCGGCTAATGTTAGCCTCCCTGTCAAGTTTGCTATCCTCGCGATCTAATGAACAACCAACTCACATTTTCTAAATACCATTGACCGTATTGTGCGTTCCGACAATTTTATAACCACGGGACAACCAGAAGACGCATGTCTCCTTCCTGTTTACCTTCAGAGTGGGATATTCCTGCACTTTGAGAGCCATGGACAGTTGAGATGCTGTCTCCTGCACCGCCATCTTGGTTTTGTGGTTATCTTGTGGTTGTTTGTGTTTTTTTTTCCATCAACTCTGAGCGGCTTCGAGGCTCACTACCGCCACCTGCTGACATGGTGCCGGTACTGACGTTATTGTGTCTTAAACGGGCTCGCAGCTATAACAACTACTCGATGGTTTTAGAATAAGTATGAAAAGACGCATTCATAATTAAGTTGCAATAAAAAAAAATCGGGGAGGAAAAATACATTAGTAAGAGGCAAACCATTTTCCAAAACTGGCAGGGATGTTGTGTAAATGTGCAGTAAAAAAAAAAAATCAATAGTTTGATTTGTAGTTAGTTTGAACATTTTAATTTAAAGTTTAGTATTGAAACAGTATTTTTTTAAATACCTAATTTTCAATTTGATATCAGAAATAAATAAGAAATGTTAAGAGGACTATAGATGCAATATTTGACTTAGTGATGTTGACAGAAGTACAAAGAAGGTCAGAGGAAGCTGCATTGTGTCTTTGTAGGGCCTTGAGAGAAGCATATGACATCAAATCATATCAAACTTTATTTATAAAACGCTTTTCATGCCCTCAGGCAACACAAAGTGCTTTACATAATAATTAAAAACAATGTACATTAAAATAAATTAAAAGTCATCACACACCCAAATATACTCTATAACAATTAAAACACACACATACAAACAAAGCAGTCCTCAAACATAACACAATTATATAACACAACTATAATAAATAAATATCTAAACTATCTGCCTTAGCACTCCTGTGAAGAAACAATATTTTGGGGATCTATTCACTCCAGGAGCTAGCCTACTCATGTCCACAGAGGCCATCACCACAGTGACCACCCAGAGCAGGGCAGGCCAGAGTCTACACCACAGTCGTTGGACTGCACTGCAGGACCCCTGGCCACCCAGACAAGGGTGATCACCATGGCAACAGCCCCTCAGACATGGTGCCAAAGAAGACCTATGGTATTTTATGAATCTGGAGCAGCAGAGAAGCATGTTAGAGTGATGCAGTAGATGTATAAGAGCTGTAACAATAGTGAGGTGTGCTGTAGGTGTGACAGAGAGTTCAAGGTGGAGGTGGGACCGCATCAAGGATCTAGATTTGTGATTAATTTAAACATATTTCATTCAAATAGTTTAAAGGCTTGTTTAGCATTGAGATTTTGTTTTGTTTTTTATAATCAATTTTGAATTTGATATTAGCAAAACACTGTAAAATGTTTGCATATTGAAAAAAACATTTTCTAACTATTTTCCAACAGTGCTTTAGAAGGACATACTGTATCCTCACTGGGACACACCTTAAAAAAATCTAATCAATAATCAGGTTAGTCATTCTACATGTTAAACAGTTTATAAAAAAAATCTAATCAATAATCAGATAAGTCATTCTACATGTTAAACAGTTTATAAAAAAAATCTAATCAATAATCAGATTAGTCATTCTACATGTTAAACAGTTTATAAAAAAATCTAATCAATAATCAGATTAGTCATTCTACATGTTAAACAGTTTATAAAAAAAATCTAATCAATTATCAGATTAGTCATTCTACATGTTAAAGAGTTTATAAAAATCTAATCAATTATCAGATTAGTCATTCCACATGTTAAACAGTTTATAAAATAAATCCCCAGTTTTGTTTAATAAAATATCTGTGTGCTATTTTCAATAAAGCAATCGGTGCAAATTATCTTAAAAAATAACAGCATCTTTGTTTATGATTCAGACATTTTGAATAATTCAAAATATTAAATTAAATGTAGTTTAAAAACATGTTTAGTATTGAAACAGTAAAATTGTTGGGTTTTTTTATATCTAATTTTGCATTTGATATCAGCAAAACACCTAAAAAATGTTTGCATATTGAAAAATTTGTATCTATTTTTTTTAAACTAATTTTTCTATATTTATTTCTTTTTTTTTTTTTTTAAGTAACATTTCCCAGTCTTATTTCACATTGATAACAGTGTGCCATTTTCAATAAAATAATGAGTGCAAATTGTTTTTTAAAAATCATTACACTTTGTTTCTGATCTAAATGACACACATTATTTAAACTGTGTTAATTTTAATCTTGGAGGAACCAAGAAGCAGGAAATTTGACAATGATAAAGTGCTGTAACGGAGTCATTGATTGCAGTCAACAAACAATAACTTAATCAGTCTGGGCCTTCGGCTGCATATCCTGGGTTCTCTAGGTTTCCTGTTTTGATCATCGAGTTAAAGCAGAGGTGAGTTTAAGGCCCACTGAGTTTGACACATTTAGTTATGAAGTATTTTTCATTTCATTTCATTTCATTTCATTCATTATAGTAGAAATTCAGTGGAGGCCAAAACAGAGTGGAAAATATTAAAGCTACACACAAATTAAAAGCCTGTAATGTTAAACAGTTTAAGTTAGTTAACTAAAAGACAGTTGTCAGTTTTTTCTTAATGGGACAGAACAATGATGCCAAAAAGGGAACGTATCAGAGAAGAAGAGGACATTTCTTTAACATAACCATACAAAGGTTAGAGGACTGGATTTAATTCGAAGGAGATACTCAATCATTGCTTTCACATTTCCTGATTGTGATCATCAGTTTAACATCTGGGATTTAGTTTAGGCTGTTATCACATCAAATAAAAGATGTGCTGAAAATAAATGACAAAACTACATGAACGCAGGGTAAAAAATGACAACGCTCGACCAGTTGGTGAATTTAATTTAACATCACATGAGAGCATGTAGGTTAGTGAGAAACCTGACACAACCAGTAATCCAGAAATAGAGAATCTCTTCTACACTCTATTCAATTCAATTTTATTTGTATAGCGTCTGTTACAATGCTAATCATCTCTAGGTGCTTTACAGAGACCCAGAGCAAATATCATTAACTAAAACCATCATGTTAAATCCTAATCAAGGACTCTTCTATGTGATGGCTGCATTTCTTTCCCAGTGCAACTTGAAGCACCCTCCCCCAGCTCCAGCGAACATGCTGCCACTGGCCAGGGTCCAGAGGGAGGCTGTGTTGATTGGCTGGCACCAGCTATAGTCACATACAATTGGCCCATTATCTGCTGCAAACCCCACCCCTCCACCCCCTACTCAGCCTTGAAACAAAGTGCAACAGTGGACACAGAGAGGAAGGTGATGCAAGGTTTGTCATGCATTTTTGGCCTCATGTTGTGTACTTCCTGTCCGTAAACGCTGTATAAATGTGTCATAAGTGTGCGTCTGCGTGACTGTGTTGACTCCTTCTCTCTTCACTGCATTAAAGGTCTGATGCACAACTGCGCCAGGCCAAATAATAGGGAGATAATTGTGTGTGCATGTGTTTTAAAGTCCAAAGACTTGCTTTTGTGTGACAAGATGAATATATTCATGCGTTCATTTTTTTTCTTTGAGAACACATAGTATTTGACTAAAGTATGGGGGTCCATTTATAAAGAAGACTGGTTTCACTGATTCTTTAAAAATTATATTTTACCAGAGTTTTTGAATAGCGCTGAAAGTAATGGAGAAATAACTGATTGGTCTTCAGTTCTATAGAGACCAAAGATGAAAAAGTTATTTCAGTTAAGTTCAAGAGGATCTCCTTGTGTGCAACAATATATGTGATGAATGAGAAACTTTTGAAATCCACCATTGTTGCTTTTTCGCTCTCATTTGAACTTTGATAGCTGTTTATTAAGAAACTTGTTTCTGAGAGATAGATTTTTTTTGGTTTCAAATCCATTTAAAAGTTGTTCATTATAAATCACAGATATGATGACAAAAGTTATGTTCACCTGCGGAATCATACATCACAGGTGTTCCAGATGGAGTGATCCCCACCCATCACACTTCTCGTAATTAAATGGTTGATAGATTAAACTACAACTGTTTAATCTAGTACAATTTGTAAAAAGCTGTTTTAAAATGCTTCTCATTCACTCACACACTTTTAGTTTTTAAATTATTTTTTTTCTTTCTTTCTTGGGGGGTGGGGGGGGTTACTCACAAAGTCCACTTTGTATGAATATTTACCAGAGGTCAGCCATGTCTCTTTGTAGAAGTGACAGGATCAGGAATGTTCCTTCAGCCAAATGGGAGGGACTCAGTGTCCAACTACTCTTGTTTTACACACTTGAAGTAGATGGCATCACTCTCTCTGTTTTTTTCTTTTCTTTTTTACCTTGATTTTGCCCAATTGTTGCATTAGTTTTCCACCTTAGTCATCACTGCATTAAACGGCATCTGAAACAAGTGCGGAAAGACGGCAACCATAAATCACACTGTGGTTCCTTGTCAAATTTTCCATCTGTCTAATGTCAGTATAAATGATTCTGCATACTTTACTTCTAACCCTTTCTCTGTTTCTTTCTCCATTCTTTGTGTTCTACTTTCCACTTATGGTCCTCTCACCTTACACCTTACTTTTTTTTCTAATTAGCAATCCCTTCATCACTCCTCTCGTGTGTCACCTCCACCACATCCTCTCCTGTTCTTCCTTTCCCCTCCTCTTTTAGACGTGATGGCTACATCCTTCATTCTTCCAGTGAGACTCCACTGTGACAACAGCAGATTAGACTGCTATGTTCTGCAGTTATCTGCTCTCTCCTTTGCAGTGGCAGCCTCATTGTTCTGCAGTTCACTGTCAGCACCCATAAATCCAATTTGCTCTCTGCGCATTTGTATGTGCCTGCATCTGCTGTTTGCTGGTAAAATCACTTTGTCAGGGCAAAATATCACTGCTGATGTTAGGTGATGGTTGAAATTATTCATGAACTGGTAATTCATAAAGTTTAAGGTAAGGATTGGGTACACTGTACAAGCCTCCGTGTGGAAAAAAAAGAGAAGAAATCGAGCCATCCCATGTGTACACGCCTGGCTGCAGCAGCATTATTTCACATCACGTGTGTCTGCATCTGAACGTGCAACACAGTACATTTGTTTTGCAAGCAAGTGCTTCTCAGAGAGTGCATGTATTGTGCTTGTGTTGGCGTGTGCGCGCAGGCATGTATCCTCGTAATTACTTATGTGTGTTTGGTGATAGCTCTGGGTCCAGTTCTCTGTCAGTCTTGATAAGGCCGGGGCATGGGAGGCTTTAGCCGGGGCTGCAGCTCGTCTGGCGTCCGCGTGGTGGATCTGCTGAGAAGGAGAGGAACCATTAGACACGCTGCAGTGACTACAGAGAGAAGAAAACGAGTGGGAGGGTGGAGATGTGTGATGAGGAAGCCCGAGATGGAAAAAGAGAGTGAGAGAGATGCGGGAATAAGGAAGGGGGGGGGGGGGGTCGGTGCGGGGTGATGGAGCGTGAATGAGACTCGGAGAGAAATTGTGATGGAAAGAGGACATAAAGCAAGATGGTAAGATAGAAGAGGAGCAGGTAGTGGGGTGGTGGTGGGGGGAGTAAAGAGTAGCAGAAGTAAGGGGGGGGGGGGGGGGGGGGGGGGGGGGGGGATAAAGGGGGGGGGGGGGGGTGGGGGGAGTGATAAAGAGAGGACAGGGTGTTACTGCTCTACCACCAGGAGTGATAATGCTTATGAATACCAAGGGTCTGGTTGAACACCAGAAAGACTGAAGTGTGAAATTAAATAAACAAACCTCTTCATCACTTCTCTTTTCCTCGGTCCCTGCTGAACTAGAACCATCCAGATACTGTATCCCTAAACTGCCATGTCGTCTCTCTGTCCTCATTTAGACGCACTGAATATGTTTCACATTTCTTTTATGTCCCGGGGCACATTTCGCTCCCGTGAGTAAGAGGCAGCTGAAGTTACCATCAGCCCCGATGAGAAGATAAATGGGTCTATACCTTCGAACAAACTTCATACCTGGTTGTCAGTTTCGATTTAGTCTTTGAACCAAAACACTTCCCACATTTTTCTAATACATGCAGCTGGTAATTTTAGTTTCTTTAATATCATGTCTGTGATCTGACTCAATAGCAAGAATGTAAAATAGAAACTGAGATCTCAGTTTATTTGATGATTCAGCATGTGAGCTTTTTCTTGGCACAAATATAATGATCCGCCACATTTTTAAGTGATAAAGCAAATAAAACATTCTGGTGTTCTTAGGCTGCCGCCGCTGACTGCGGTTTAAAAGGTGACGTCAAGTCAAGCTTTATCATGAGCTTAACCTATCCACAGCCAGGTACCAAAAATGCCCAATACAATTTTATATTTATCTCTCTGCTTAATCTGCCCTCAGAAACATTTGAAGAGGACGAAGTTTTGAATCAGAGCCATCTGACTCAGGGCCTTCATGAGTGATGTTAGAGTTGGAGATGAACTTAGTCTGACACATCCAGGCTTATTTCCCGCTCTGAGTCAGCGGTGGAGAACTGTCTGGCCTTCCATTAGTATTTTTCGATTCGGGATAAAAGTACTCTTTTGTACATGTCTTTTAAAAAGAAAAACATAATAGTCTTGGGTGACACTGAGCTCAGGATGTTCTCTGGAAACAGAGAGAAAAAACATGAAAGAACACACGTCTTTGACAGGAAGTTCAGTTCAATTCAATGAGACTTTATTAATCCCTGAAGGGAAACTATTCATTGCAGTAATTTCCGTTATTTAAGTTTCCTCAAAGAGTCATTGTAGATGGTGATAGGTGTGGGGAGGAAAGATCTCCTGTATACTGCAGTGGATGTGAAGAAGCCTTAACTGAAGACTGCTGTTGATTCACTGTGTGGTGAAGAGGATGCTCAGGATGTTCTTCATTTTACGGAGTATCCTTCTCTACACAATCAACTCTAGAGGCCCCAGAATAGTTCCCAGAACACAGCCAGCCTCCTTCATCAGTTTGTTCATTTTTTTAAGCCATTTGCTCTGATGCTGCTACCCGAGCAGATGGCTCTAGATGAGCTTGTTGTTGTAAACATATTCCCTTCAGATCTACAAACATTCAGAGAGCTCAAGGGAGGTCTACTTTCAATTTCACCACGAAGGCATGTGCACATCTAGGTAGCAGAGAGCAGTGCTCAGTCTGGTTTGTTTGGCAGAGCCAAGCTCCAAAGCGGAGACGACGCGGTGGTTTACTGCACCAGCTGCCAAAAATGATGGCAGTTGTTAGATTGCTCAATATTCTGAGGGGATTGTGCTCCTTTGCCAAGAGCAGAAAAAAATAATGGGTCCAGGCCAGAGATCCTTCCAAGTTTCAAACTACAAATCTCTTTTATC
Source organism: Hirundichthys speculiger (assembly GCA_018398805.1). Lineage (NCBI taxonomy): Eukaryota > Metazoa > Chordata > Actinopteri > Beloniformes > Exocoetidae > Hirundichthys > Hirundichthys speculiger. Next base: position 625,601 of record JAGFBZ010000785.1, on the reverse strand, counting down.
TACACAGATAAATAACTGAACTTTTTTTCTGCCCGTTTCAACCGATAAAGAACATGGAATGACCGCGTCAAAGAAGGACGAATGGTAAAAGGAGAGACTGAAGTTAGGAGGCTGGTCTGCCTGGTGTGCCACCTGTTTTGTGAAAAACTGTTCAAATGCACCTTTACGCTGCGCATCTTCTCGTAGTTCCAGTGCCGATCTTGGCGAAGTACGACGAAAACATTTTCACAAATACCTTCGATACGGAGTAATAATTCAAGCTAGTAGATTTAGCATGTTCACAAAGTCGTTCATTCACCCTTCTTGCAGACAGCGCTCTCCCTTTAGAGTCCACAACAAAAGTTACACATTTTCATTGCACTGTACTTGAGATGAATTGAAGAGCTAGTTCTGCTCATCTATCGGATCATACTGGGTTTTCCAAAAAGGAAAAACTGGACTGCTGGTCAGCCTATGCACCGACACACACATCGCTATGCTCTAAATCTCACATTTGTGTTCTTGCACTTCGTCTTTTGAGGGCGTAAGCGTATTTTCTCTGACGACTCTGCCGTTGTGCACGACGCTGTAAGTACCTGTATAGTACACTCATGACTTTCAAAGAAATTAACTGTCGGACACTTGCCAGCCTCGACTGTCACCCTCTAGTCGACATAGTAAAGTGGTGTGACACTTGTTTGACATGTTTTGCTTCAACAAAAGGACAAAGTCCATTTTTAGCTCAAAAATTAGGGGAACTTGAATCTTGTTTAAAATGTGTTGTTGAAATGTGTTGATGTTTCGGAGAGATAAGAATTAATGAGAAGAAACTGTGTGCGGTGTGTTGAGTTATTTGTTTCCTTTCTTTCACCACTTCCACCTACTTACTTGTGCATTCAGTTGCTGTGCCGAAAAGTCAATAAGAAGCATCTCTTTGTACAGACCGACCCAATGCTGATTCAGCATGCTGAACCGGCTGAGGAAAAGGTTGATGGGGTCCATGCAGAACACACTGAACAAGCAAGGGACAGACATTTCATCAATGCTCCTGACTTTCTTCACAGTTGATTATCTGTTTGGTATTTAAGGACAATGGGCCAACCTCACAGCTGGAGAGGGAAGGCCAGCTAGATAAGCACCGGCCCAGAACTACAGTCATGGAAAAAATTATTAGACCACCATTTTTTCTTCACTTTCTTGTTCATTTTAATACCTGGTACCACTAAACGTCATCATGTGACTAAAACAGACAGAAAAGAAAACACTGAATGCATAAAAGCAGTGTTTTTGGCAGTACAACGCCATAGCTATTGATGTAAAAACTTAAGTGATTTAGGTTATAATCAAGAAAACCATGGAAAATGGTAAGATATCAGCTCTTAAATAAAACTCTTATGAGCAATCTTTGTGGTTATCGTTATGTTTGTCCAAACAAATGTACCTTTAGTTGTACCAGGCATTAAAATGAACAAGAAACTGAAGAAAACAAGGGTGGTCTAATCATTTTTTCCATGACTGTATAGTTCCTACTTATACTCCTGTTCCACAGTGAAAACATATTCAAAGGCATCATATTTTTTCTTAATTATTTAAAAAGTTAGCTTAAGCGTTTGTTGCTTCTTCACTTTTACTCACACAGCTGAAAAAGAACTCAGCAAAAAGAAAAAAAAAGGAAGTAAAGATATGACAAAGGTCCAGCGTCAGCTTTCAAGTGGCGCTGGAAACAACACTCTGCCTCTTCTTGAGTTTAAGCAACACACCCACTGGCTGTCTGTGACATTTACTAATCGCTAGAATGTGATGCAACTGTCATTGCTGTTAAACGAGGGTTGGCCCCAGCAGTTTGGTGGAAATACGGAGTCTGAGACAGCTTATATAATAATCACTATGCAGTTGGCCCATGTAAATGATAGAAGCCCTACATAGCATTGAGCTTGGGAAGGTATATATCGTAGGTGCTAATTAGACCAAACCACATAGATAGAAAGTTTGTTGAAAACAAGTTCTTTTACTTCGAACGACGTCCATAGAAGTTGATGTCACCCAGTGTCCTTTGAATTCACCGATCCATTACAGCAGTGATTCTCAAAGTGTGGGCCGCGGCCCCCCGGTGGGCCATCGTGGTACTGCAGGTGGGCCGTGAGAGGTCATTAAAATTAAACAAATATATTTTAAATCCTCGATCTTTTTTAAATATGTGTTTAATTACTGTAAAACATTAGGAAGTGATAAAACAAACCAGTTAAGTGTTATTCTACTATCATTTGAACTTAATACGACAAGTGTCACCTTATTTGTTGACCCCTTACATTAATATCGGAACATAGCTTCTAGTCCTGTATGTTGGTCACAGTTGTGATTAAAGGTTTGGGTGGAGATTTTTTACATTTCAAATTAGGCCATGGTATTCTGAAGTTTAGGAACAGCTGCATTACAGAAAGTCAGAATTTCACCTTTAATTTTTTCCGTTTGAATATGCCCATGGGTCACTGCTTTCCACATATGAATGGAACTTTGGCACCATGTAAACCACCTGACAGCTTGTTTAGCTGGTCGCCAACCGGCCTGAAATGGGTCATGTTTGGTGGCACTTAGATGTCAAGATTGCCATGGGTGCACGTGTGTGTACACCCATCAAAGGCAGGCTAGGTTTTCTTCACACATCAGCGAGAAAGAAAAATCACCTGCGGATGTCAAAGTGGAAACCATGACAGTCTCCAAATATATTAAAGAACATTAAATGCACAGTTAGCTCATGTTGAATAATATCTGACAAAACAGGACATATGCAAACAGAATTTCAGATCATACAGCTGCTATGTGATTTATTCTGAGGAGCAATTCACTTATTTTTACAATATACCCACAACGACAGTGCCGGTAAACAGTAAATAATGAATGTGTCCAGTTTTTTCTCAGTCACCAGTCTTCCTCCCTTTTCTCAAGTCTAACAGTTGGATTTTTTAATCACTCTGGGAACTCATTCAGATGCTGGAGTCATGATGCAGTTCATAAATAATTTTATAGACACATTTATACAGTCAGTCAAATTGGAAATCACAGGTTCTGTCACAAAAGGTTTTCTTATTTGGCGGTGATCTCCGGTGTATTTATTCTTCTTGCAAGTTGTCACTCTGGGGGACTGTATTGTTAACATATAACCTTCCAAAATATTCTGCTCTGTATTTCTCCATTCTACTTTTTTAACACAAAAATAATGCAATTATTGGTAGATGCTACAACCTTTTAAGTTACTAAACTACTTGGCACGATACATTTCAAGTAAGTACTCAGTTGGACACGAAACTATTCTCTTCTGAAGCCAGGAAGAGCAACCAAAAACTAATAATTTTCCAGGAAATGACAAAATATCCCTGAAAACAAGTACAAAACATTTGTTTTTTCTTTTTTGGGCCAGGTGCTGGTGTTTAGATTTATGTGAGACAAATCATAATAAATTATTACATGTGAAATTTAAATTTGATAGGGAATATAATGATTTGACTTTAAAGTCATTTCACACAGGGGTGTGGCCTCTGCTGTTGTACTGGGTGCGTGTGTTGCTCGAGGGCACCGGTAATATGCACGTGCAGATCACTTTGACTTCTCTATAGAGATGTATTAGTTTAAGGGACTTTTCAGTCACTGATTAAAATCTGTTTATTTTCAAGGCGGAAATCCCCAAACACGTGCAACAGCAAAAGCAAAACATAACTTTAAAACAAGAATAAAAGAAAAAGGTTTAAATGTGTCACTGTTTATACTAAAAGGAAGTGATCTTAGTTCCAGAATTTGTTCAACATTTTTTCTGCAGTTAAGTTGTTTAGTAAATATCAGAAATAACATGTTTTTTTTTTTTTATTTGTATCAGTTGCAGTCTTGTAGTTGCATAACTCTTCTTTGTATACCTTCCTGTCGTCTTTCAGGAAACAAAAGATGAATTTTGGCCAGCTGGCTCCTCCCCATTCCTGCTCTCTTTCACACAAACACAGACCCTCTGCTCTTTCTTCTCCCCCCCACCGTCTCTTTTTTACTCTCTCTTTTTTTTGGCCCCCCATTCCCATAAAAGTAGCAGTTCTTGAATTCTCTGCTCATGTTTTCATTTCGGTGATAGAGAATTTAATTTGTATAATAGAAAGTGAGAAAGGAAGGGGAGGGAAGGAGGCGAGAGAGAGAGAGGCAGGGAGGGAAGGAGGGAAGGAGGCGAGGGAGGGGTAAGATAGATAGATAGAGAGCAGGCAAAAGCGAAGGGGACGGAAGGGAGGGGAGTGAGAGAAAAGAGGGGGAGCACATGTGTATGCTTGTCACTGAGGGGCTGGGAGAAGGACTGAGGGAGGCGAGGGAGCTGGCCGCGGCCGCCATATGCTGACTGGGTTCCTGTTCATGTCTGCCGCGTGAACACTGTTGGGTTCTGCTGAGCGCCGGCCGGCTGCGGATCACACCACCATGGGAAGCTCGCACCTCCTCAACAAAGGCATGCCTCTAGGTAAACAACCAGCCCTCTGCTTTTAAGTAGCTGCCTGTGTGTGGAAGTGGGCGAGTGTGCACTAATATTTTCTAACTCACTGTACATTATTTTACCTTTAATCTCCCCTCCCCCCCCCCTTTCCCCCCTCTTCCTCTCTCTTTTTCTGTCTCCTCCTCCTTCTCTTGATTCTTTCTCACACTGTTATCTTTTATATCGCTCAGAAAGGTTAGGCTTTTCTCTCTCTCTCTCTCCCTCTGTGTGTGTGTCCATGTGTGTGTCCATGTGTGTGTGTGTGGAGAAAATCTCTGCTATTGAAGGCTGCTTGAGCACCTCCATTTGCGGCGACAGAAATAGATCTCTCTCCTTCGAAGGCTGGGAAGGACATGACACATATTTCCCTTTCATTGTGCTTCTTTATGCAGAGTGGTTCTCTGAAACACACACACACACACACACACACACGCATAATTTGCATGCATGCACATAAAGGGAACTCAACTGGCACATGCACTCAAGTATAAACACACACACACACACACAAAGCTGTGTTTGCAGACAGGTGATAGATGCACCTTGTGATAGTGACTGGAAGAGACTGTTCTAGAAAATGGGATCAAGGTAGGGCTGCCAGTGGAGAGAAAGCCGAGGAGATGGAGGTCGGGTGTGGAGCGTGAAAATGATTATCCACTCCAAACCTGAATCACGCCGTCTGTGGACATGTAAATCTGAATTCATAAGAAACCCCTTGTTTTAAAATGTGATGTCATCAACAGGCTGCGGGCTGTATCTTTTGATGACATCAAAGATCGGAGTTGCACTTCTGATCTCCCCTCCTTTTCCCTTTGGGAAAAATCTTCTCCGTAGCCACCCCAACGGTGCGATAGTCCAAGGTCACAGAGAGAGAAACACTTAAAAAAAAAAAAGAGAGAAAAAACAGCCATGAATTATGATTAAGAAAGGTTTGTGGTTTTAGCATGTCTGTGCACAAATCTCTACCTGTCAAAAATGTCGACGCTGGGTTTATTTTTGGCGTGTAACGGATGCTGTAAATCAGGTTGTTGCTCCTGATTACAGACTGAGTCGTCGGTGCATGTTCTTGAAAGGCAGAGGTCCTTTAATCTGAATGTTAGATCACGTTTGATCTGACTATAAAGGCCCAGATCAGCATCGCAGAAAGAAGCCAGTCTCTTTGCTGCAAAATACTGTCAAATCTGATTTGCAGGATAAAACACGAAAATGAGATTTTATTGTTTCACCTGAGCAGCAATTTGTTTGGTGTGTCTTGTAAAATTCTGACAAGGTGGAGAGTAGTTTGTGTTTAATGGACCCGAGCCTTTTCTCTCCAGGAGGTTCACTGTCAACGCGTTTTAATGTCAAAGGACAGAATGAAGGAAACTGCCCGTGCAGTGGCACGTTGTCAGTTTAGAGAAGCCCAGTGACACTGTTCAGTTACATTACATGTCAGCGCAGATCCCTGAGTGCGAGAGACTGCAGCAGCAGTTCATCAAAATATGCAAACTCAATTTTTATACCATAATCTATGCCCCTATAACTAACGGCACAGGGCTCTATAAATACTGGAACCACTCTATATTACTTCCATTTAAAAATATGACATAAAAATACATTTATCTATAAATGCAACTCAAAAAATGGAAAAAACTGAAAAGCCTGATAGCAGAGACAAAGCGCTTATAAACAGAAAAATAACAGGCCTGTTGAGTAACACTTAAATGTGATTTGCAAGTCGGTTCCAATTTCAGCAGGGAGATTTATGCTTTGCTTTTAGGATTTGAAATGTCATAAAAAAAAAATTCAGTTAGTTAGTTTGTCAGTTGAACCTGCAGGTGACGTGATGATGTACCTAGAGGCTGCAAAGTGTTACAGCCACTGGCACAGCAAATAAAAATGTCATCTTCAACCGCGGTTTTATTAGATAACTATCACTTTAAAAATGGGCAGTTCCTCGTCCTAATTCTCTTTTAAAATTTCTGAGCCAGCATCATGCTTTTTCATCATATATATTGACTTAGAAACAAGTGAATTTGTCACTTTACTTTTAACTTCTTTAATTTTCTATTTTTCCCCAGTAACAGAGCGCTAGATCCAAATGCAAACATGCTTCAAACCCTTAATAATCTATTAGGGGGACACATTTACTCCACAGGATTCAAATGGACCCCAATCCAACTGAAGCTTCCAAAGTGATTGTGACTTTATTTCTGGATATTAACCACTTAATCCAATGGAACAGGCTGGAGATCATGCTATAATTCAGTTACAGCCCGTATTTAAAAGCAGTATTTCCTGTAGTACAAGTATTGTCTAAGCCAGTACTTGTTAACGTTGATAACAAGTCATGATTTATGACAGTTGCAAACAAACAGCGTCTACTGGTGAAATGCATCACAGTCTAGATATGAGAATGACGCAGCCAGTTCATGACTAATCAGGCTGTTTAATTAACGTCATCCTCAGAGACATAGTCGTTTAAACTATTTTATTCCACAATAACAAACTGTTAACAGCTTTTTTATATAAATTGACTGTTCTTTAATTTCAGTGAAGAATTCTGCCTGTGATGGTATATTTTTCTGTTCTTTATTCCTCTTGTTTGGTGGTGCTATTGTGTCACTGTATGGCTTTATTGATCTATTGCGCTGCTGTCTGGCTTGGAGATTAATTAGCTGCCAGATCTATACAGTATTTATATTGGAGGGCTAAAAAAGTGTGCTTCCAAACCACTACTTATCTCAGTTTGCTTTCCATTTAGATAAGATCTGTGGTTGAAATTACATAGATTTAACTATAAGCCTGTTTTGTTAGAAGTTTCTTCTGTAATGGGAACAAAAAGCTGACAAACCTGAAGTGCCTCTCTGACATCATCTGTGCTGCTGAAACAAAGCTGCCCAGTGAATCTTTTATTTATTTTACTTTGATTTAAGTGCAGACTCTATGAACCCACGACATTTCATGTTTTGTCTAAAAGTTTTTTTTTTTGGTTTTTATTTTTTAATTTGTCACTATACATCCATCTCTGCATTTCATTCATTTCCAAAATAAGCTGGGGCGGGGACAATTTAGGGAGAATATTGAGCTGAAAAAATCAAAACTGATACTTCAAGTTTTTTTCTTGTTAATTTCATTTCAGGTTCTGCAACACAAAATGAGTTGGTCCAAAAGGTGTGCAATTTAGTGCTTATAAGGCAGGGGGCATCATTCATTTTCACTGAGGGCCACATCAGCATCGTGGTGGCCCTCGAAGGGCCAGATTGACAGCATGAGTGTAACAATGTAAATCAAAATAAATTAAACTACACCATATAATGTTAAATAACAGTTTCTGTATTTATTATGTATTCAAGTTTCAAATATTTAAATCATTATTATATTAAACTCAGGGTTTGTGGTTGTAAAAGTATCCATTACCTTGGTTTCAGAAGTGGAAGCAATTCTTTGTTTTTCTTGTAGGCTAAAATACTTAAACTCTTTCATGACTGACACCCTGCCTCATAATACAAAAGACATACTGTTGTTTTCCCATCATTCATGAAACTGCCTTCCTTGTGCATCAATTTTCTGAAAAATTGTCTTGCTCATAGCTACCGTTATCATTGTGGGTAATGATGAAATGCATGATGGGAGATGTAGTTTATTGTCAATGTGTGCTTTAAAGTGGTGTAAGCTTATGTTAAGTCTTAAAATATTGGTTTTAAATTTAAGACAATCATGCCCAAGCTCTCGAGGGCCACATAAAATGACGTGGCGGGCCACACTTGGCCCACGGGCCTTGTGTTTGACACATGTGTTATAAGGTGATGATGATGTTATTTCAACTCCTAATGTTAACAGGTTTATATAAAAATGATTCGATACAAAAGCAGCAACCTCTCGCAGGCTGGGTCTGTGAAGAGCAAAGATGGACAGGGGATCTCCAGTTGATCAATAAATTAATAGGGAAAATAATCCAGCGGTTAAGACAGAAATGGATTTCTATACTTCTCTCGTTACAACTCATCATTCAAATAAATCAGTGAATCAGGAGGAATTTATACATGGAAAGGGCACGAACCTAAGCTGGCCACCCATGATCAATACTGCATCAAGAACCGTCATCCATCAGTAACAGATATACAACTACATGGGTGAAGTATTACTGTGGGAAACCTTTGTCAAGCACTGCAGCACTCCACATTGACAAATGCCACTTAAACCTGCACTGTGCAAAAATGCTTTATTCTGGGACTGCAAAGGGAGTGTCTACATCTCACAGATAAACACTGTTAAAGTACATTACGGTCAGAAGAATAGGTATTCCATATCTTTTTGGGAAGAAATAGGAAGTGTGTGGCCTTATCCAAAATAAAAAAGGACCATCCAAAGTGTTATCAACAGCATGTCCAGAGGCGGCCATGGTTAGGGGTTACATCAGTGCCCTTGATAAAAGTCATTACACTTCTGTGATGGTGTTAATCCAGAAAAAATACAATGAGATTTCAGAGCAACAAGGAGCTTTCAGGGCAACATCTTTTCTAGAGGTGTCCATGTATTTATTAGCAAAGACGAGTCGATACACATTACTAAGGAAGAGCAGGGTCCGGCTGCTAAAGGGTCTGCAGTCCTAACTGCCTTCAACAGAAAGTGTGTGGACAATTTTGAAACAAAAAGTGAAAAACGACTCCAACACTGCTGCAACTTCAGACGTGTTTGCAGGAGGAATAGATAACACCTAAAACTTTTCATGGTTTTGTATTTCCGTTAAATCAGCATCTTTATGTGTAGTGACATTAGAGTTCGTAAAAATTTTACTCTGCTGATTTTTCTGGAATGAGTTGCAGGCCTGAATTGCAGGAAAAGTTGAATATTATAGAAATGAAATGAATGATGAAACATGAAAATATATTGGGTCCATGCAGTTCACAGCAAAATGAAAATTAAAACTGAATGTAGGAGTGAGCATATTTGATATATTTATCTACTTATTTGATTACTTGTGTGTAATTTTTTTTGCAATAAAGGGAGGAATGGTCATGAATGATGTCCTTTTTTCTCTGGAAAACATGTTGTGGGTAGGGAGATGAGACACACAGAGGGAAAAGAAAAGAGATAAAACACCCCAGACATATCAGGCGGTTAAAACTGGATACACACGTGCATTTTTAAGCGTAAATGTAATCAGGATGTGGCATGTTTTTCCGTGCTAAAGAAATCGAGAATGTGAGAAAAAAGAATAGTGAAAATGAGATAAAAAAAAAAAGCCAATGAAAGCTGATGTGAAATGAGAGATGGAGATCTGAAAATGAGGCAACAATAGACGAGGCGGTAGCGATACCAGCACTAAAGAAGAGAAAGAAGAGGATATAGGGGCTTTCAAACCGCACAATGTCCCTGCATGCCTCAAGAGCCGGTAGTATAATAAACAGGTTTGCAGGGGCTTGATTGGTTCTTACGGTCACAGATGGCCGACTGGTCACAGGTGTTCATCTCTACTTTTCTCCTCATCCCTGCATACAAACATTTAAACGCTGCAGCTGAAATGTTAACGGGTCGTCTGCAGAGGTTCAGTAACGCTGCAGGAGTTTGGCCTCATTTCAAAACTTCAAAAATCAAAGAAAATATTGAAACAAACAGCAGCCACTTATGTGGGTGTACTTCAGGGGATCTTTCTCAAAACGCTTTAAATAGATGAGCTCCTGCCAACTTTGATGACGAGAAATCTAAAGAAAAAATGAAAAAAAACAACAACAAATTCGCTGGAGCAGTGAAAGTCAAAGACAGACACAAACCAGATATATGTACAGCAGAGGTGCAACAAGAATATTCACATGATCAGTTATTGGTTTATTGTTTTATTGTTAAAGCACCACAGGAACTTTTGCAATTCTTTTTTTTTTTTTTTTTATACCTCAGAGGGTCCCGCTGTAGGTTTCAAGTCACATTTACACTTTACAAGATTTTACTCTTGTTCAGAGTCTTGCTTGGTCACTCTCTTGTTGTCTCTTCCATCTTTACTCTCTGTAGTCTTTCAGTAGCCACGATGATCAGAGTTGCTCTGTGAGCTAGTTTCATTGTTTTAGATGTTTGCTATATTGTCATTAAGTGATATGTTATTGTCGCAAGAGATGACCAAAGTGGGAATCCAGAGTAACTGTGGGTGGTGTTCGCCAACTACAGGAGCAGGAGATGACAAGAGCTAGACAATGCCTCTTTTTTTAAAAATTTTTTTTTTTTTTTTTTTTTTTTTTAAGTTTTTGGCACTAGTGGCCTTTATTTGTAGTGGAGAGAGACAGGAAAGGGAGCAGAGAGAGTACACTATATTGCCAAAAGTATTTGCTCACCCATCCAAATGATCAGAATCGAGTGTTCCAATCACTTTCATGGCCACATGTGTATAAAATTAAGCATCTAGACATGCAGAGTGTTTCTACAAGCATTTGTGAAAGAATGGGTCTCTCTCAGGAGCTCAGTGAATTCCAGCGTGGAACTGTGAGAGGATGACACCTGTGAAACTAATCCAGTCGTGACATTTCCTCGTTCCTAAATGTCCCTCAGTCAACTGTCAGCTGTATTATGAGGAAATGAAAGTGTTTGGGAACGACACCAACTCAGTCATGAAGTGGTAGGACACGTAAACTGAGGGGGCGGAGTCAGAGGATGCTGAAGAACATAGTGTGAAGAGGTCACCAACTTTCTGCAGAGTCAATCACTACAGACCTCCAAACTTCATGTGGCCTTCAGATTAGCTCAACAACAGAGCAGAGAGCTTCATGAATGGGTTTCCATGGTGGAGCAGCTGCATCCAAGCCAGACATCACCAAGTACAATGAAAAGCGTTGGATGCAGTGGAGTAAAGCAGCCACCACTGGACTCTAGAGCAGTGGAGGAACGTTCTCTGGAGGGAAGAATCACGCTTCTCCATCTGGTAATCTGATGGAAGAGTCTGGGTTTGGTGGTTTCCAGGAGAACGGTACTGGTCTGACTGCATTGATCCAAGTGTAAAGTTTGGTGGAGGGGGGATTATGGTGTGGGGTTGTTTTTCAGGAGCTGGGCTTGGCCCCTTAGTTCCAGTGAAAGGAACTCTGAATGCTTCAGCAGACCAAGACATTCTGGACAATTTCCTGCTCCCAACTTTGTGGGACCAGTTTGGAGCTGGTTCCTTCCTCTTCCAACATGACTGTGCACCAGTGCACAAAGCAAGTTCCATAAAGACATGGATGGAAGAGTCTGGTGGATGAACCTGACTGGCCTGCACAGAGTCCTGACCTCAACCTGATAGAAGACCTTTGGGATGAATTAGAGCAGAGACTGAGAACCAGACCTTCTGGTCCAACATCAGTGTTTGACCTCACAAATGTTCTTCTGGATCCCCATAAACACACTCTTAAACCTTGTGGACAGCCTTCCCAGAAGAGTTGAAGCTGTTCTAGCTGCAAAAGCTGGACCCACATCATATTGTTTAGGAAATGGGATGAACTAAAGCTCACATGTGAGTCAAGGCAGGTGAGCGAATACTTTTGGCTATGTAGTGTACATTACACATTTAGAAAGCTGGGTGCTTTTGGACAACAAACAGCCAAAATGACCACAATTATAATCAAAAGGTGATTTTATTTAATTTCAAATCCCAGGGTACTAAACAAACTGCAGTAGCTGAATTTCTCACTCGTTCACTTCAGAGTCTCTCCAAAACTTCCTTACTGTTTAATGAGGGCTATAATGGTTGACGTCAGATCAGATTTTTTAAGTCCCTGAAAATGACTTTTGTTTGTTTGTTTTCACGTGTCTGCTAAAGAAAGATTAGCAAGAGATAAAGGCAGAGGGGGTGTCAGTTTTCCCTGACGAAGATGGATCTGTAGTAAAATTCATGACTGAAGAGCAAGAAAATAGTTCCAAGCCCCAGTTGGACATGTGTCAGTGGTCACGGAAAAAATGTCAACTTAGCTCTACATTAAAATGAATATTATTATGAAGGTTAATGTCTTACTATACTGCTTTCTTAACCTAAATTAAAGGCCTTTTAAAACTCAACCTGAAGTAAGTTCTTATCCTGCTCAACTAAGTAGCTCAGCTGTAGGAAGACAATAATTACAGAACAAAAAAATAGTACATTTAAAGGGGGTAAAGGGCTACTCAGAGCTCTGAAAACGGACGCAAAAAGGCTCTTGATCAAGTGTCAAAATGGAAATGAGAATGTACTGATTAAAAAGATTAAAAGGAGTCACTAAAAAAATGATTTTGGTACACCAGGCAGTTATGCTGTGTGTGTGTGGCTGAACTGCTGCCTCTCTAACTGTGTCCCATCACAGATATAGTGCAAGACTTAAACAGAATTTAAGAATGTTGACAAAACGAACCTGCAAAATGCCTACATTTGCATCAACATGGTTGTTATGTGGCAAATTGATGTTTTCTCCTCCAACAAAAGGTCCTTCCCAAACCAATGGTGATGGATGGCCAGAACCTCTTTAATTTGCTCAGGTTCATTTTAATTTCTGCAGCCACTCTGGCCGTCATTATTTCTACTTGGGAAATTAGACGTCTGCAGTGAACTGTTGGAAGTCGAGCTTGTCATGCGGTACGTGGAGCTGACCATTTCTGAGGGATTTCTGAGAGGTCTCCATCCGCAATTTCACGAAGAGGCGGTGGTTTCAAAACTTTAGGATGACCTGTGCAACTTTTAATGACTTATGTGAGGCGGTAACTCCTCTTGTTGCATCTGCAACATCATGCACAAAGGAGCCAGTTCCTACAGAAAAGTTAACTTTACGTCTACATGATGTAACCAAAAAAGGAACGGACTTGTTTCCATTGGTGATTTGCAAGATATTTCTTTTTGAAAATCACACAAGAAAGAAAAAACAAAACAAACAACACCTCATCTAAGTTTTTGCAAAATTGACATGTTTCGTTAGATGTATTTTCTATTTGCAATTCCAGTTTGTGCAATTTCCAGGGTAATGGAAACACATCTACTGTTGCATGTGTGTATTGATTTCTGTCATGGTTGTGCAACAGGGCAGCAACTACCAGAACAATCTCTTTTATTTTGCTTTTGCCTGTTAGCAATGTTATAAATGCAACGTTATGTGTTATCTGTATTATAACTCGAGATTAGTCACATGCACTTGCAGTAAACAAACAAAAATTATTCAGAGTGACAATGAATTAACATGCCGTGGAGGTCAGTGATTCAATTTGAAAATTCCACTTAATTACGAAAAAATTGAATTTCAGGCCCAGAAGAGAATAAAAATGTCTTTTTCATTGTCTCAACTGATTGGCAGTTTGAAAACACTGTCTCCTTCCTCTGGGACAAAAATACAGATGGTTTCATGAGATGATCAGTCATACAGGCAAGGCTTTCCAACTGGTTTTCAATCTGCAGTCCAAGCAGCCACGGGCAGATGCCTGACTTATTCCGATACTTTCAATTCACAAATTTTGCAGGCACGAATTTTTTCCCTGTGTTTTGAATGCTGCTCGGCCCCAGCCCTTTGAGCATAAACTAAACAAGCACTTTTGAGCGAATCCTTGACTTGATCCTTGTCAGTTACTGCCACTATATCGCTGCACTGGCTGCAGATGTCTCATACTCACAGTAGGCAATCCGAATCAGACAGCAGAGAAATGCTGGCCGGAAAGCCGGAGCAAAGCTGAAGCTGTGGCTTCCACTGGCTGTGAAGAGGCTTGTTCGCAAAGAGAACCCCACCCCCGAGCTACAGGGGGTAGGAAGAGCACTGGGATATTTAAAATAACGAGAAAGGGAGAGGAGAGATGCAGGAGATGGAAAAGGATTTAGGAAGCGAGAGGAGTGATAGAAAGGCCTGGGCAATTATTCATTATAATGAAGGATTTAATGAGTCTTGAATGTGACAGGAAAGCAGGCAAAAACATTTAATAAGAGAGACCGAGAAATAATGGACCTTTGACTTTGCTGAGCTTAGCAGTTCAGAGTTGATTAATGTTTTTAGTGTAGTACGAGGGTTTGTGTGTGGGAGAGTGTGAAAATGATAAGGTTTTATAATATAATAAGACTCAGCAGCCAGTTGTGTTGGTCCTCTCAAGGTCATGCATGCTGCTGGAATGAGAGTTATTTCCTCCCTCAGTCTGACCAAGTGTGAGCGGGAGAAATGTCTGGAATCTGTTGCTTTTCAAAAAACCCTGCTTTAATGCACAACTAGAGAGACGGAGAATATTTTATCATTTCATAAAGTTAAAATTTTGGTCCATTTGATTACACACTGCAGCTATTTTCAAGTCATTCCAAAAGTGTTTTTAATCAAATGAAATCTGGTAAAAGAGCAGCTGTTTTTCTGGAGGAAAAAATATCAATCTTGCATCTCCCACCGTAAAGGCAAGATGTGAGTCTCTGAATACCTTTTGCTGTTGCTGAATTTCAATTTCGCAGCTATGCACCATAGATTTCGTATTGATGTGAAAGTGCAACCGCCTCCAGTCAAATCCTATTATGTAAAGCTAATGTTTTACCAGGCCACATAAGGCACCGTGAGTGGGATTTAAGTTGCACATTACTGGAGTTACTGCACTGCTTCATCAGATGAGGTTTCATGCTGTCAAGTGACATTGCAGATAAGAAGACGATACTGAAATTGACTGATGGATCGTGTTAGAGTGTGTGCTACAAAATACAATCTATTAGACTTGAGTTCTGTTTTATCACTTGAAGAAAATGCTTTTATCTTTGCTGAGACAAGTTGTCAGTGTTACAATATGCTGTTCACAAATGGTCGATAACACACACATGTGCCTAAGATCATTACATCAATACTATGAACATAATCAAAAATAGTTTTGACTCTTTGAATTAACAGATATTTATTTTTTCCAAAAAAACTATTGGCATTTTCGTAAAGCTAACAAACCTATTTGATATCTCACATTAACTTAAATAAGGTGCATTACTTACTGATAAAAAAGTAGAAGCTTCTTGAACTGATAGAAATACATGCATCAAAATTACAAACTGAAAAATATGAACATTTAAAGGATTTTGGCTTGTGGTTCCATTTAAATTAATATCTTTAATTAAAGTAAATGAGGTTGAGTAGTTTTTTTTTTAATCTCATGGAAGCTTTAGATGAGAGAAATGATGGGGGGTGGAGAGAAGAGGGGAGGGGGTGGGGCGGGGACACTTGCTGCTGGCTTGCGCACATTAGCGTTAGCTCACGTTAGCTCACGTAACTCACGTTAGCTCACGTTAGCGCGATTTCAAAACTCCATGGAAGCGATTGTTATATTGTAGGTGGCTGATCAGGTTTTACGTATTAAAGCTTGTGCTTCCCTCCTTGCAGAATTCCCTCGGAGGATTCGTCACAAATAACCACCAAACTATCTTCTTCTGAAACTTTAACGAAGTTCCACGCCGCCATGTTTGTTGTGATCAGCAGCTGTGCTGCAGGCTGCATTCAAGCTGTAACGTAAATTCCCACGTTCCCTCGTTTGCTAGTTGTTCTTTCAGCCTTTTCTATTGTTTTCTTTTTTTATGTGTAACATGTGGGAAAATACTGCGAATATCAATTCAAGTCAGCAACTACTAAAATTATGACCGAGTTAACGAGTTGTTTTCTGGCATGAGGGGTATTCTTGATTTTCCTTACTGAGAAATCGTTTTTCTGATTATGCCGACGTAACTTGAACATAACATTCCACTGCTGGTCATTCAAGGCTCAGAGGGAGCGAGGCACTGCTGTGTTGACAGAAATATATATGTTATCGGGGCTATTCGTCATGATATCGGAGTTATCGGGATGACATCATCATTTCCTGTTATCGGCCCGATAGTTATCGTGCACCCTTTCATGCTAATCTAAATTCCTAAATAATTAAAGCCACTATCAAGCTGTTTCTGTTTTAAGTAATCTTCCTGTTTGTGTAAATACTGAATAATTCCTGAAAATATATTCATTCTGTCGTTATGATAAAATAAATGGGGGTATTATGGTGATAAATGCAGGAGGAGTGTGGACGGTACTTTTCATTTTTGATCACGCGGTCTCCCTGATCGTCTGCACCCGCGTCTCATTGTCTATTTGTGGTGGTCTATTTAAGTCTTGCTACCATGCTGTTGCCCCACTGGCTCTCTGTTTAATAAAGGACTCTCCTGCATTTGGGTCCTCAAATACCCACTAACCCCAATAAATCCCTTCCAATCTGTCTTTTAGGAACTTTGCTGTTAAACACGTTTCAGTGATTTTGCTCATGCATCTGTTGGCGAAGCTGAGACCCTCTGCTCATCTCTGCTCCTCAGTCTTTCATTGATGTTGCTTTTGCACCGAATCATCATTTAAGTCACCTGTGACATAACCTGTTCAAAATAACTCCATTTTCACCTCCTTACAGCACTAGATTGTCTCCATACCAACTTTTTTTTGTGTATATATATATATATATATATATATATATATAGCCTATATGACTGAGATATATATATGTATAGGGAAAGAAAAAACATGAAATATCTTGGGTTCATACTGCGCAAAGAAATAAAAGTCAAAAGAAATGTAAGAGCAGCTGAGTCTTACAGTTCCTCTGTCGACATATGCGTGGGCATAAACACTGACGCCTGGATTTCAAATACATGGATGTTTTAGAAGTCAACTGGAAGTCCATTCATCCCCGTAGAACAAATCTACTGAAGTCTGTAACTCTCTTTTCTTTCACGAATTTCCTCAAGTGTAGTGTAACTTCTGAAGTCATAGTGAGACTGTAGAACGTGCCAGGAAGTTGGATAAATAAAGTAGTGAATAGGCAACAGAGCTTGCCTTTCAGCTTGACAGTCAAACTGAACAGTTCATGTTGAACTCATTCAAGTGAAAACTGGAGTTGGATTCAGCCAACACCGGTACTGAAATGTTGGAAAGTGCTGCAGCTTACAGAGAGCATACATGATGGTTCATGTCTTTTAATAACACCTTTCCCAAAACTGACAACTCACAAGGCAGAACAGCCTCATAACCTGCTTCTTAACTTCTATTAATAATATTATTTTGTCATGGTATTTCAAGACATATACTCAATAAAATAAAATCCATTCTTTCCCAACAACGGGGGCAAATGCAGTCGATATACCAGACTAGGGATGGAACGGTTACCAGTATTACGGTAAAGCGCGGTAAAATTTTACGCGATAACGATTGCCGTTTATGTTTGACTTAATCTCATTATCGCGGCCGATTACCGGGATATGTAATATCAGCCTCATTCAAGTCTGCAAGCGACTTGCAACTGTGTCTCGCGTGAATATGTAGCTTGTAACATCGGCATCGTAATGTGATCATGGCGGAAAGTGGTGATAGCACGCAGGACATTTACTATGGTTGTTAAAGTGTTAATTTAGACAAATAAGCTTTGTTCCTGTTATTTATGTTGTTCATTTAAAATAAAACCGCTTTCTGCGCCAGTTGTTTGCCCTTTTAATGTGAAAGTTTCATTTTGATAAGATTTTGGCTTCTGATGTTTTAGTATGACAAGAAAATCACAAGATTTTGTGAAATTATTTAAATGTATGTGTTTTTTGGACATTTGTACATCAATTAAGAATACCACGATAATATCGTAAACTGTGATAATTTGGTCACTATAATCGAAATATCAAATTTCTATATCGTTACATCCCTATACCAGATGAAAGTTTGGACATAAAGTTACTACTTTAAGCTGTTAACACAATCTTAACTAATATCCTCGATGAAGTCTTTTTTTTTCTTTTATTGATTCCATTTGATAGAAACTGTCCCCTGTACTGTGAAAAATGTCTTCAAACTTTACAGTCTTCTCATCTTGATCCTCACTAATTTGTGAAATTGAAGCTGCCAAAAGCTGACATGAATGCCTGACGTTGAAAACACTGCATAAACCCCATAATGCTGATCTTGTTTCCTTTAACTGACTTACAGTCATGGAAAAAATTATTAGACCACCCTTGTTTTCTTCAGTTTCTTGTTCATTTTAATGCCTGGTACAACTAAAGGTACATTTGTTTGGACAAACATAACAATAACCACAAAGATTGCTCATAAGAGTTTTATTTAAGAGCTGATATCTTACCATTTTCCATGGTTTTCTTGATTATAACCTAATCACTTAGTTTTTTCATCAATAGCTATGGCTTGTACTGCCAAAAACACTGCTTTTATGCATTCAGTGTTTTCTTTTCTGTCTGTTTTAGTCACATGATGACGTTTAGTGGTACCAGGTATTAAAATGAACAAGAAAGTGAAGAAAAAATGGTGGTCTAATAATTATTTCCATGACTGTATATTTGGACAACTGGGATAGGCTGGATGGATGGACTTTAATATTTCGTCTCTTTCCCACTACGTTTTCCTATGCATCTGGTAAAAGAGATTCAAGTGGTGTGACGATGTCAACTTCATATTTAGCTCTGGGTCTCAAAGGTTTTGGAAGGAAAGTTTTGAGCGTTGAAAGACGAGGCTGCCCATAGTAGATACCAGCCTGCACATCTCAGATGGGAAAAAGTAAAAAAAATCTTGTTTCATGGAGTTGTAGCATACTGTCTAAACTTTGTATTTTAACACCCCCCCCCCCCTTCAACCCCACCTACACAGAGAGAGAGAGTGAGAGAAAGACAGAGAGAGACAGAGAGAGAAAGACAGAGAGAAAATGGGTTTGATATTTTTTTCTTTTTAGGAAAACTAATTTATGCAACTCCCATTGACCAAGATTGTGGTTTTTTTTTCCTCTTTTTTGTGTGTAGGGTATTTTGTTACATCTTTCATCTGTTAAATGCCACTTATCCTCCTGAAGAGTCGAGCAACACTCCACATGTAACGGTGTAATCTCAAGTGAGAGAATCCTGCTGAGGAGGTCATTAACATACTTCGGCAAATTTAATTTTTCTATGATGTTTTAATGGTTGACTTATTTTTTTGCATATTTATAAAAACAGGATCAAGTTTAACAGTAAAATATAATATAATGCCTGCTTAGATTTGTTCTGGCATCACTGGCCGTATCCACGGTTTGCATCAGCATTCCCTATGAATATATTAGAACATAATGAACATTAAGACACAACACATAGGGGGCTTTTTCATTACCACAGGGTTTTTATTTTTGTTTGCTTTGTTTTGTGTCTCCGGTATGAAGCATTTTTCTGGGCAAACTTTTTTTAACAATTTCCGACTGTCCTGTGCACATTGTCTCTCTGCCTAATTACAGAGCTCTGTTTCAAATTGTCAGCAAATTTAATTAAAAAAATGGATTATAAATAAACTAAAACATTTTTTAGATTCCAGGAAGTGAAAAAAAAAAGAATAAAGTCATAAAAACAAAAACTGTGAAGCTCATGGATATGCTTTCTTTCTTTCTTTTTTTAGAGAGAAAAAGTGACAAGTGATAACACAAGAAATGATATAAGATGTGTTGATATTATGTGCTAATAATATATTTTAGAGCCCTAATTGCTTTAAAGGAAACTGAGTGAAACAAAAATGACTTCCTGGTCATGTTTCTCTTCTATCTCCTCTTCTGTTGCCCACTTTCCTCATTCTTCTTTCTTGTTTCTTTTGTTGACAGGTATCAGGCCACCCATCATGAACGGGCCCATGCACCCACGCCCCCTGGTGGCACTGCTGGACGGGCGCGACTGCACTGTGGAGATGCCCATCCTTAAAGACGTAGCAACTGTGGCCTTTTGTGACGCTCAGTCCACACAGGAGATCCACGAGAAGGTAATGCACTCAGTGGAACATGTAATGTGCACTTAACTTTTGCATCTGGGTCGGGAAATCTGATGTTTTAACAAACGAGAGGAATATGCAGTTTTAAATGTAAAAGAACTCTACAGCAGAGGGATGAAAGGAGAGATCCACGAGAGATACTGGATAAGTTAATGTTGAGGATTTTTGAAGAACAAACTGCTTAAGCCCAGTTCACATTATATGTTTGTAAAACATCTTTGAATTGTAGTATTGAAATGAAATGAAAAATACTTTATTTATCCCATAAAGGGAAATTCAATGTAGTAAGGGCTCTCTCTCTCTCTTTTTTTTTTTTTTTTTAAATTAAAAACAGACAGAAATAATAATAATAATATAATAACAGGTGTTAAGTCTTGTTGTGGAGGCTGATGGCTGCTGGCAGGAATGATCTTCTGTATCTTTCCGTCTTGCAACGGACCTGAAGAAGCCTCTCACTGAACACACTCTGTTGTTTGATCACTGTGTCGTGGAGAGGGTGTGAAGAGTTCCATCTCGTGTCTCCTCATCTTCATGGAGAGGGTGTGAAGAGTCCTCCATCATCTTCATGGAGAGGGTGTGAAGAGTCCTTCATCATCTTCATCAGCTTGTGCAGCTTTCTTTTTTGAACAATCAGCTCCAGCGGCTCCAGAGTTCCACCCAGCACAGATCCAGCTTTCCTGATCAGTTTGTTGATTCTCTTCAGGTCTCTGGTTCTGGTTCTGGTTCTGGTTCTGGTTCTGATGCTGCTGCCCCAGCAGATGGCTGCAAAGCTGATTGCACTTTCAACAACAGACCTATAGAAGATGTGCAACATCTTGGTGCAGACATTAAAAGATCTCAACTTTCTTAAAAAGTAGAGTCTGCTCTGACCTTTCTTGTAGATGTATTCTGTGTTGCATTTCCACTCCAGTCTGTTGTCAAACTGAACTCCAAGATACTTGTATTCCTCCACCACCTCCACCTCCTTTCCCAGGATGGAAACACTGCTGTGTTGATTCTTGCTCCTCCTGAAGTCGACAATCATCTCCTTAGTTTTGCTGGTATTTAATACGAGATGATTGTTACTACACCATTTCACAAACTGACAGATCAGTTCTTTGTACTCTGCTTCTTGTCCGTTGCTGATACACCCAACAACAGGAGTCATCAGAGTATTTCTGCAGATGACAGGACTCAGAGTTGTACTGGAAGTCAGAGGTGTAGAGCGTGAAGAGAAATGGTGAGAGAACAGTTCCTTGTGGTGCTCCAATGCTGCTGACCTCCATCTCAGACACACAACCTTTCAGTCTCACAAACTGTGGTCTGTTTGTGAGGTAGTCATAAATCCAGGAGGTTGTGGAGGAATCCACCTGGAACTTATGGAGCTTCTCACATAACAACGCAGGCTGAATTGTATTAAAAGCACTTGAGAAATCAAAGAACATGACCCTCAAAGTGCTGCCTGATTGGTCCAGATGAGAGTGGGCTCTGTGAAGCAGGTAGATGATGGCGTCTTCAACCCCAAGCCCATTACGATATGCAAACTGTAATGGGTCCTGAAAGGTGCTGACCTGCTTGTTGAGGTGGACCAGTAAGAGTCTCTCCAGGACTTTCATGATGTGAGATGTCAGGGCAACTGGTCTGTAGTCGTTAGGTTCAGCTGGTTGTGGTTTTTTAGGCACTGGAACAAGGCAGGATGTTTTCCACAGCACAGGAACTGTTCTCTGTCTCAAACTGGTGTTGAAGAGGTGCACACACGACACAACATGCTTGTCTTGTGACTGGGAGTGCTGGACTAGTAGTGGGCTCATATTGCAGAACGACTGGGTGTCGGGGGATCATAGACCTTTACCACAAAATACCACTGCAAACATGTTGCCAGAATTAACCCCCGACTTGTCCGTCTTTTGATTCTCAAGCATATTACAAAGAGCAAAAGGCAAAGTGAAAAAGAAACTTAAAATGCAGGTCATGCTCAGATCTTGCCACAGCCAGTATGGACTGTAAATGGGTTTGTATGTCTGGCAGGGTTACATCTTTCACTGGGTGTCTGCCAGATGCACTCTCTCTCTCTGAGCGCGCACAGTAGGTTACAGTGTGGGAAAAACAGATGGCTTCCCTTTATCGCCTGCTCTCTCTGGCTCTCTACTGAGCAGCCATGTCACTGTGTAATTAAAAGGGCTTCTTGACTATAATTGAACCGCATGTCATCTTCATCCTCTCACACACACACTTAGTGCAGGGCTGGCAATGTTAGAACAAGATCATACAATTAACTGAGAGCCAATTAAAAGGTGACAGCTTAACCGCCTTACAGGGCCTTATACTGTACTTCCATTCTATATGAAAAATGTAATTATGTGCCTTGGAGTCATTGTATTTTAGTGTCAATTAAGACAAAAGGACAAAATATGAGGTCCCTCATTACCATGGGAATAAGATTACTGCTAATATTAGACACTGTGGGGCCAGATACAGAAACCGTATTTCTGTGGTAAATAAATAAAAAAGATCCCAAACTTCACTGTTATTAGATTTCCTGGAATTTTAGTTATTCAATGGAAACAAGGAAATTCAAGAACAGGATGTGATGATAATATCAGAAGCAACTTGAAGAGGAAAAAAACAACAAACTATCCCAACACTCTTTCAAAATGTGTCCTGGGGCACACTGAAGGACCGCTGCCCCCCCCCCCCCCCCCCCCCCCCCCCGTGATTAAAGCGTTTCCACTAGATGTTTTCCTGGTCTTGTAGCCTCCAGAAGAAAACATGACATAAAACCTAGATTCTGTTAAAAACAGTTCACAGTATGCAGGCTTATCATTCACAGAAAACCTGCGTGTCTTTTATGTTAAGTTTTGCAGAGACAGTGAACAAAGTGGCCTTTATTCAAACCAAGTATATTTCTGTTTGTCAAAAACAGGTCACCATAATAGTATCAGCCATAGCCTGCTCCTGGAAGATTTTGTATGAGATCACCTCTAAAAGGTGCCATCTTTACATCCATTCCACTCTCACTGAACTATCACATCAGATTAAAGCTTCAGTTTGCATGTCTTTAGCAAACAGAGGTGCTGTCATACTGAGCTCTGGATGGAAATTTAACATGAAATAATCTTTCTCTCACATTCACATCGGTAACGTAGCTGAGTTTGCTGAAACGTAAACAGATCAAGTGTGACATCATGACCACCCACCTAATAATGAACAAGCACTCCTCGCGCTCACAAAGGAGCTCTGACCAGTCGGGGTCTGGACGAAGGATATCTGATGGTGTCCTGGAGTGTCTGGTGCCGGGATGCTAGCAATAGATCCTTTGGGACCTGTGGGTCGTGAGATGCCATCAGGTCCCATCAGACCGCTGCCGAATCGGGCTTCGGGTCCATTCACAAGACGTGACTCTGGGTTCGGGTCGGATTCGGTACCAGCATTGCCAGGTGGGAAATGTAGGATTATCGTACCAGAGACTCAAAATTATCGTACTTTGAGGGAAATTATTGTATATCTGTCATAACCAAAATAACAAGCCCAATGATGCGCTACAGTCAAATTCAATCACTCTAGTGATCAATAGCGTCCCTCAGGCACTCACAGCTTCGTGGCATAAGTACAGAATGGGTTAACGGCACCACATCAGCACAAACTTGCACTTACGTTAGACTAATGTGTCCCCCAAAAACAAATTACTGTAGAGGTGGGAACTAAGAGCCAAATTATGAGGCCTGGAGGTGATTTTGGAGACTATTTTTTTTCCCTTGCTTTTTCTATTCTGCTTTAAGTCTGTTTAAATCTCTCTTGCTCGACTTCCTGATATGGTCCTGACTGTGAGGGTCTTGTGGGGCGCGCGCAGCTGACCATTCAGCGAATCATGCTCGTTGTTCTGAGACAAACACTCGTATCCTTCGCTCAGCAAAGCACGATGGGCTGGAAACATGTCACATGGGAACAGATACCTTCAGGGTTCACAAAAAAACTCTCCGGCAGACAGTTGCGGCAGGCAATAGTTTGAAATGCTCAAATTATAGTACAGTTGGCCTTTTTTTTGGATTATTGATCGTATATCGTACAGAGGGCCAAATTATCGTACAAATACGATAATTATCGTACACCTGGCAACTCTGTTCGGTACAGTTAGTCTCGGGTCGGTCAGCGCTCTCTGGCAGGCTTGGTCCGCGTTTACCCGAGAGAGATAAAGATACTGGCGGTGTCAGCTGTCACTCAATCCCCCAAGCAAAAGTAAACAAACAGTAGTTTGGTTTAGCCTATAACAAGACTTGGGGCAGTTAAATAATTATCCATTAATGTGGCGTGTTTGTCATAAAAAAATGGTGTTCCCGTAGCGTGTTATTAGCGGTTTGCCCGGCAGCTGTAAAGCACAACGGATCGCGAACATGATAACGTTGGATGAGAGAATATGTTCACAACACGTCCTGACCGGTGTAGGCTAGCAGCGTTAACAGTTACTACCAATAGCATATGGATCCACAAAGAACATAACGACGTGGATTTATTGTTGTTTACATCACATAGAAGACACATTTAGGTAAGAAAATCAAGTTTTATTCAAAGCTAGACAACTTTTAACATGAGCAACTATGGGCTGTATTGTCTCGGTTCTATTCAGAGATCTCGGTTCGATTCGTGGTCGGAAACTAAAGACTCGGTTCGGGTCAACTCCGGATCCAAATATTGCGGGTCCATTCGGGTTCGGAACCCGGACTTATGATAATAGTTTGAGTCCATTCGGGTTCGGGTCTATGAAAGTGGACCCGTGAAGAGCTCTACCTCAGACTCTTTTCTGTGCTCTTGAGCACTTCGGCGGCTCTTGTAAGGAGAAAGATGATGCCATGTTGAGGGTTGTAACCGGTCTGAATATACAGTGTGGCCTGAGTGCACAGACAATAGAGGCTGTTTAAATGCACAAAGACGGAAAGAAATGTTGTTAACATGCTGTGTTCGTGTGTTGTTGTGTGTCCAGGTTCTGAATGAAGCGGTCGGAGCGCTGATGTATCACACCATCACTCTGATGAGAGAAGACCTGGAAAAGTTTAAAGCGCTACGAATCATTGTCCGCATCGGCAGTGGTTATGACAACATTGACATCAAATCTGCCGGAGAACTTGGTACGAACAAAGTGCAGACTCAAATATACCAATAACCGAGGAGAAACTAGAAACTGCTAAACAGCTTACAAAACAAGTAGAAGCAAATGAACTACAGCAGAAGTTGTCCCAAATATTTCCAAGTCACGGTCTTCACAAAGTCAACACGACGAAAACTTTTCTCGCTACAAAGGGTAACGCCAGGTTTCAGAGAATTCAACAATATCTGTCATAAAAGCAGAGGGAAAATAACAAGGATGCCAAAACTTTCTATCTATGTCAAAAATGTTGATCCTGCAGGAAGCTGAACCCAATTATCTTCCTCCATCCTCTTCTTCCAAGAGGCTCTGCCTTTGAAAATTGTAATTTTGTGTGACTGAAGCAAAACCTGCTGACATTGGTATGCTCTCAGCCTACACTTCTCCAGCAGTTTAGCTTTCTGGAAACTTCACGTCTCACCCTGAAGGTTACAAAAAGATCTAACTAATCCTCATCTGTCCTTTGGTCCAACAGGCATAGCTGTATGTAATATGCCAGCTGCCTCAGTAGAGGAGACGGCGGACTCCACGCTATGTCACATCCTCACGTTGTACCGACGTACCACCTGGTTGCACCAGGTTTGTGGCTTTTTGTGGCTCATAAAAGTAACTCATATGGATTGAATTTAAAAATAACTCATTCAAAATGTATTAACAGTAACAGGTTTGCATTTGGTTACAAAAAAAAAAAATAAAATTTCGACACAAAACTGGTCATTGTCAACTGACGTCTCGGCAAAATTGAATCATTTCATTTTCTTTAGAATGTTGCTGTATTTGAAAGACGTTGATGTAAAGTGTAGAAGGTACAGTAAAATGATTTGTTCCTCAAATCATTATACAGACTTATTTTATAACTATGCTCACAATATCTCAAAGGATTTTGTCTTTTGGTCATTAAGTTCACAGTCCTGACATGAATGATAGCTGGATCACCTTAAGCTCATGTTTCTGTTGCCTGTATCATATTTGGGGGTGATAAATGATCGTTGCTCATGTCAGGCTCTGCGGGAGGGGACACGGGTTCAGAGCGTGGAGCAGATCCGAGAGGTGGCGTCCGGAGCAGCGCGGATCAGAGGAGAGACCCTGGGACTCATAGGACTCGGTGAGAAACAACAACGATGAACTTATGGCCCTTTAGTAACATTACCACCATATCTGTAGTGGTGTTTAAAGCTGAAGACTCTAACTGCATGCTTCCAGCATAGGCTAATGTTTATCAGGCAGTAGGCTTAATAGGATAGTGAAATGTTGAGCTGTCGATCACATTTTTGCCCAACAAACTTAAGAAAGCTAATGCTAAATTGGTTTCCTAAGGAGTTGCTGCCAATAAAATATAAGCGGATTAAATATAAGCAGAATGCAAATCTCTTTCCTCTACAGTCTGAGGCTTTTCCAGTAATGATGAGCAAATGTGTGTGACCAGATCATTATGTAATTTGCAAAAGCCAAGAGTCCAAATGGGGAATATAAGATGCTAAGTAAAATTACCTATTTTTTTTTTTTACATTTCACTTTAATACGTTCATATTACAGGTGATATGTATATACACTCCTGTGTGCTCGGTGATGTGTGTGTGACCCCCATGCCCGTGGCCCTGTGTTTGTTTCCAGGACGGGTGGGTCAGGCTGTAGCCCTGCGAGCCAAGGCCTTTGGCTTCAATGTGATTTTCTATGACCCTTATTTGGCCGATGGGGTTGAAAGGTCCCTGGGACTACAAAGGGTCACCACTCTTCAGGTAAATCCACACCTCAATTTACTTGAGGTACAACTGAGATCACAGTTAGAAAACATTAGTCTCTGGACAGCTTCCAGTGCTTGTTTCAAATTTAAAAAAAAGGAAAAAAAAACACTATCAGTTATTCTTTACCTCCTGAAGGGCTTTATACACCACACCTCCTGTAAGGCACTGTGTGGATTATCTGACCCAGGCTGAATTTATTGCAGCTCATTCAACATTTTGAACAAGTGCAGGGTGAACCAGTAAGAGATTAAACTCTGGTGAAGATGGTGAAGGGAGAAACTGAACGGCTTACTCAACATGTCGCGTACAGACTCTTCTATGTTGCCATCTCCATCTCTGCAAAACTCTTCATGAAAACATGCTCACACTGGGTGAAGGAATACATTTTTTTTTTTTTTCCCATTTTGAACAACTTACATCCTATCAGCCCTTTCAACATTGAGTTATGTCTTTTTGAGGACAGTTTATGTCCTTAGCTTATACTCGAGATGACTATTAGACTAGGATTATGATTCAATAGTTCAATAAAAAGTACCTCCTATAGTCTTTTCCTAAACACTTTTTGGACATAATTATCACCTTTCCTTTCATAAAGATGGCCCATTGTTTCCTGTAAGAACACAGGAGCCACTGAAGCTCTTCTCCTCGACACTGAAGAGAATTCAAACAGCTCATCATGGCTGCCACTTTTATGCTTTCAGGTCATTTTGCTTAGTTGGAAACCTCCCAGTGTTCAGTGTGCCAGTTTTTTCGGCCAGACGCTGGCAAGATGAACAGACCCAACAGGGGGCCTTTTGACACCGCTAGTGACAAAAGGTTCGAGAAACTTTCCCATTAATCTTACTGGCCCGGCTAACTCACATCAGTTGGTTCAGAGACCAGAGACCAGAGAAAGCAAATCAGCTTCCAAAGCGAATTTCCAAATAAAATGACCCGTATTGATTAATGATAAAATTTTAAAATTGACTTCTAGCACTGCTGTGAGTCTTGCTTTTGTTTGACACTGATATTTATATATATATATATAAAAAAAAGTTTCAAATGTTGATGACAAGTTTATTGAATACTGATGCAGTACAGCCACCACCACTCAAACCTGTTGTTTTAGTCAGTGGGAACATCTTTATAATGGTACTGGAGCAATCAAAGCTAAATCTTCATTATACAGGAAGGAAAAAAAAATCCATCATCTCTTTTACTTGATAGCTGTGATGATTGTGGATTTGTTGAAATATTGTTCTCGTCTTTGACAAAGACAAGAGCAGATCTTCCAACTAATCTTCTCATATTCCAGTGTGATAAAATAGTTTCAGGAGCAAGTGTTAAGGGGGTATTGGGACTCACTGGCCCCTCTGTTTTTTTTTTTTGTTTTTTTCTGTCCTCAGGATCTGCTCTTCCACTCTGACTGTGTCTCTCTGCACTGCAGCCTCAACGAACACAACCATCACCTGATCAATGACTTCACCATCAAACAGGTATGCTGAGACGGCCCTGCACTAACAACCTCATGAGGTGCATCAGCGCACACATTTAAATGATCTATTTCTCTGCACACCAATCATTATATTCCAGGGCCATAAATATTTGAAGGGGCAGATACCAAGGGAACCCCACCGCTGACATATAGATTAATGAACCTCTCCACAGTGTGAACTGCATACGACACAATGAGAGAACATCCGTCGATGCCAGTTCCTCACCTCAAAGCACTCTAGCTTTAAAGCATTTATGACCTTCCTAGAGGCAGCATAATGGAGAGAATATTGCTTTATGTGGATCAGCCACATAGATAATCTTTATTCTTATCCTTTCATTTCTGTATGAAAAAGAAGGTTTTATTAACTTTACTGGGTGCCCTGTTTCACATTTACGTGTTATCACAATGACTGAGTCCAACCAATCATAAAATGTATCCAGTTGCAACTATGCAGTGCTTCTGTGCGTTTGTGCATTACAGATGCGTCAGGGGGCGTTCTTGGTGAACACAGCCAGGGGCGGTCTAGTGGACGAGAAGGCCCTGGCTCAGGCCCTGAAGGAGGGGAGGATACGGGGAGCTGCTCTGGATGTTCACGAGACGGAGCCTTTCAGGTAAAACTGTTTTTGCACAGAGATCAAAGTTTTTAAAACAAGTACTTTTAATTATAATTTCTGATCTATGTGAATATATGGAGTCGTATCTATTAGTATAAAATACTTCCGCATCTTTCAGAGACATTTAACAGACTGGTGTGTTGAAGTTTACCTTCTGGTGCAGTGAATCAAACGTAATAAGCAACAGAAGTATCTGAGCGTGCAAGTTTTGCTCGTAAACATCAGGTTTTCACCGGTAACAGGAAGCTGCAAGATTCCCACACAACGATGAGCAACAAACGCTTAAATACAGCTACTGAGACTTCTTTCATGATGATAACAGAAAGCTTTTCTGGTTAATTAGATGTTATGCATCCTGACCGTCAGAGAGGGTTTTTGTCTTGTGAAGGACATTGCATTTAGTCAGGAGATGGTTTGCCTTATTGTGGTTCAGATTAAGTTTTATTCATTATAGGAATTTAATTGTTTTACATGAAGTTATTTATATTCACTTTAAAACAGTTGATATTGTTCAGAATCACTATTTATTGTCAAACAGATTTGTCGCAGCAATAAAAAAAAAAAAATGTTACTTGTTGTAATCTTTACTTTAAGTATCAGTTCTGTTAAACACCTGGGACTGACACCAAAGAATTTCAAATGCTGATTCACTTGGTGATTAAAAAAAAACAAAAAAATAAGTAGAGCTTTGGAAGAACACATCTCTTGACCCTGTTTCTATTTAGGTTTAAAATAACCTCCCAACTTGTCTTGGAAATGGGGTTGTAGCGTTCCTGTCAAAGTCACAAAGACAAAAATGTTCGCTGATTTAATTAGTCATACGATGAAAAGTTAAGTGGCAGTTTGGAGGGTGTTTTCCTAAGTTGTTCAATCAGAAAATTTCAGCATGTAACTGATCAGCTGTGACTGATAAAATAATCCACTGCAGCTGTCACTGACGGCTCTGCTTGTACGTCTGCCAGTTTCAGTCAGGGTCCTTTGAAGGATGCTCCCAACCTGATCTGCACACCACATGCCGCCTGGTACAGCGAACAGGCCTCGCTGGAGATGCGAGAAGAGGCAGCCAGGGAGATCCGAAGAGCTGTGACAGGTAGTGTTCACGCAGGCAAACACACCCATGGAAACTCACACACTGACTGAAACATGACCTCTACTGGAAAATGTTGGCCTGTGCAAAAAAAAAAAAAAAAAAAATATATTTTAGGTCTTTGCTGTAAAAGAGAGCCTTGAGGGCCTTTCACAGTCTCTTATTCTCTTGCTCTACTATTCAAATGGCTTTTTTTTTTAACCAATGGCCTGTTTATTCTTGTCTAACTTTTATAACTCTGCAAAAAGTTGCTAAGCAAGATAAGAGGAAAAAAGAGGTTACCTACCTACTACCTCTCCTGAGGGAACTGTAGAGCACACAACAAGTTTCTCTCTTTCATGCTTTTTCAGGGCGAATCCCAGACAGCCTGAAAACTGTGTGAATAAAGAATTCCTCACCCAGAACAACCACTGGGCCGGAGTTGACCCTGCTGCAGTCCACCCTGAGCTTAATGGAGCTTACAGGTAACGACTGTCACCACACCTTCAGACA
Organism: Hirundichthys speculiger; assembly: GCA_018398805.1. Taxonomy (NCBI): domain Eukaryota; kingdom Metazoa; phylum Chordata; class Actinopteri; order Beloniformes; family Exocoetidae; genus Hirundichthys; species Hirundichthys speculiger. Next base: position 594,898 of record JAGFBZ010000785.1, on the reverse strand, counting down.
GTCTCCAAATATCTTGATTAATCCATGTTTGGCCTGACAGAGTTAAGGAACTATAAAGGAATGGAAGCCCCCAAATTTTCTTTGAGGGCTATAAGCCCCCCCCCCCAGAAAAATTAGAATAAAAATTTTTAATAATAAAATAAATAAACAACTCTCCTGTGAATTTAAAGCTAATTGAGAAGGTATATATTTTAAAATTGGTCATCATGGTGGTACTCAGAGAGCTGAACAGTTTCTCAGGTGGTACGCAGCATTAAAAGTTTGGGAACCACTGTTATAAGTCATAGATTCATTATTACTGCTGGTAGTTATTTCATCGCAACAATTTGATGGAAATTGTCCTGAAATCAGCCATTTGACAGGTCTGGCGACATAATTACTAATTTTTTTCAGCATTTGACAACCACGGGGTATGGTGAATCGCCGGTCGCAGTGTGATTTTTTTTTTTTCACCTCATTTCACATCGAAATTCTAGCGTTTTCATCCATCCAAACAAGAAAGGGAGAAGTAATATCAGAAAATATGTGCCATTGATTCAGCTGTGATGGCAGCTGATGACCCGGATTTCATTGGATTCCCGACGCTATGTCAACAGGACAGATAGTGATGTCAGCCGGACCAAAGGCGCATGCCCTGGTCTCAATCAACCAATCGCAATCGAGAATTCACGTCACGCCAACCACAGTCTGCTGGGTCCGATCATCGGATCATCTCTCAGATTTGCACGTATCTCAAAAATGACCCACAGGATGGAAAAAGAACTCGGAAATCCGCGGAAAATTGACATCCCTGTTTCCTAACTACTCAAGAAGTACGGTACTTGGATTCATGTGATTGAGCACATTCTATTATAAAGATAATAGTATCTGGAACTGGAGTGCAGACTTCTTCCCACTTTAGTGAATAAAATATCACCGGAATGGGAAGAAGGTCTGATTTTTCAGGCCATTCTCAACTTGAAAGGATTTAACTCCTATCATTACAGCAGCTGATACCTGAGTCCCTGCTCTACCCGACTGGTGCCTGAGTCAACGTGGCTCCTCCTGTCCATTAGCAAAGAAGGCTTTATCACAAATGGCCACTAATGATTCCATCTTTAGTCATCGAACATCTTATCTCTCAATAAAACATTTGGACATTTTGCCCTCAGGTATTTCCACTGCCCTAGACGAGACACTTCAATTTGTGAATCTCATTCAGCTGTAATTTATTTTATCCTTCTGTACGTTGGCCATATCTCTGACCACAGATTCCTTGTACGTCTGCAGAGGTTGTAAGTGTGGAATATGATGACATGTACGCAAATCTACATACAGAAGTTCAGATCGTCAACTATTCTTGTATCATCTGTCTTTTTTTTTATGCACAGTCATGAATCAGCTTCTCTCCTCTGTAGGTATCCCCAGGAGTGGTGAACTTGCCAGCCGGTGGTCTCCCTCCCCCAGTTGAAGGCATTGTGCCAAGCGCCGTGCCCATAACGCACACCCTCCCGCCTGCTGTCACACACCCTCCTCACGCACCATCTCCTGGACAAAACATAGTGAAGCCAGCAGAGGGAGACAGAGAGCAACATCCAAACGACCAACTGTAGCCTGTGCACACACACACATGCACACACACACACAAACACACATGCACACACACAAACACCCGCTTGCCTGTGTTGGCCTGTGACTGGAGGAGGTTGACACGGCAACGGGTGTCGTAGCGATGACTTCCCACATGGCAAGTTGTTATCTAAAAGGTTCTGATTGAATTCTCAACTCTGACAAATGCTTCCCAACAACCACGTTACACTCCAAAGAGGGAAATGAGGAAGATGACGATGAGGACGAGGAATGGGTCGCTGTTGGATGCTGTAAATCAAGGAGTCCTCCAGCCCAATCAGAAATGGTTCTGATGATCACATGTTGATTTTCACATTGTGTGCCAGGAAAAAAACAAAAACAAGTACAATGTGTTGATTTGGGGAGGCAAAAATACTGGATCAAATTCCGCTGTCTTAGACTGTAGTGTGTCCAAAGTTAGAGGGGCGGGTTTCATGTTTTTCTCTCTTTTCTCTGTCCTTTCCTTAGTTTGATGTACAAACAAAGTTAGTAGGTTATGAAATGAATGTAACCACCTGTTCCTGTACAGTTTTTAGACTTACAGCGAGAAGATACGGATATTTGTTTTCCGGTCTTAACAAAAAAGATGATTTCTCTATGTAGCCAAACTGGTTTCAGAATACAGATTCTTTCCTTTTTCCATTTTTGCTTTTCTATGTTACCCCAAATCAGTAAGCCCCCCAAGAAAGAGGCAGCTTTTTGCACACCATCTCAGGAAATTAGGTTTCTGCAGTTGGTATATTTTTTTTAAAAAACATTTTTTATTTTATACATTTTTTTTTATGCCACTTAGTGCTTTTCGTTTTCTTACCTGCTTGCCTTTTTGTGTCCCACTACATTTAAAAACAAAACGAAACAAGAAAAAAAAAAAAAAAACAACTTTAGCAAGTGATAAAGTTGGACCTAATATTTGCTTTTGTTGGCTTTGTTTGAGGGGCGTTTCATTTTGCTTTTGGGACTTGTGTAAATGTTTGACCCAAATTGATAAGGTTCTGGGAAGAAATGCTGTGGAGAAGTGGGGAAAATGGCATGCTTGGCTGGGACAGCTTGATTCGTCGTTGCAATTTTAATTTATTCACTGACAAGATGATGCACTGAGCATTTGTAGCAGCCTACAGTTTGAAAAACTATGCTGTCACAAGGATTTTATTATGTCCATTTTGTGTTTAATGATTCAGTTCTTCCCCTGTCGAACACGGTAATCGTGCAGGTTATGGAACATGAACATTTTTAGTGAATCGTTATGTAGCTAAACCAATATTTTATTGAAGCTGCCTTTCTCGTCGTACACATTTCCAAATACCCAATAGCTAAAAGCTAAAAAAAAAAAACCCAAACCTGTCTTCCCACTTTCAGTTTTGGAACACCACCGTAGAGGTTTATTAAATAAAAGTTAATGTTCAATGACAAATGAGAGACAACTGTGTACTTAAAGTTAGGTCAAATTAATTATTTTTTTAACTTCTCCCTTTTAAGACTTTTTCAAAAAGACTGCACAGCTTGTAAATTTGATCATCTTTCTAAAAGAAGAGATTCCCTCGAAGAAACAAAACCTGTTGTTTTCAACAACAAAGGTTTACTGCATATACATGCACAGAGAAGCAAGGACATTTCACTATTGCATGTTGGGACGTACGGATTCCTCCAGACTAGTATCCCTTTAACATTTCAAGCTTGGTCCTTTCTGAGTGTCCCATTTCACCACCCTCTGTGGCCTCTGTGTCTATGTGTACATATGGTATTCTGCCTGCCTGTGTCTATGTGACTTGGTTGTATCTGTGTCTAAAAAAGCAGCACTGGGAGGAGGGGTGGTAGCCAGTACTCTCCACGCAGCATTTTTACGTAGACTGCCATCTAAAATCCAAACTTAACACTCACAACTCAGCCAGTATTCAACTGGATTAACTGGTTACATTCCAGCAACGTCAACAGGATGCTGATATTGTCATATCACTGGTAAAAATATCTCAAAGCTCCTTTTCCCCTTGGGACATTTATCGCTGATCCCAGTAAGAGTGTTCGCTGAGTGACAGTACTTTCTGGATACCCTCCTACCAGCAGCTGAGTAGTGAAAACAGTTTACTGTTGCCTACCTGGTATTCTTTATGGTGAAGTAGTAAGCGTAGCAATCGGGGATGGAAGTTCTCAAGCCACTCGTGAGCAGCCTCAGTCAGCGTTGAGATCCCTCTGGCCAGACTCTGAGCAGGGCTTATTGAACAGAAGGTACTGTCAAGCTGAAGATTTCAGTCTAAACTTTGATCGTAAGTTTTCCTCGCCAGATCTCTGTCATTTTGTGTGGGGACAAAACTCCCTGTGAGTTCTTCCTGATATAAAGTCTAAACATTCCTTCTTCAAACCAATGGGTGCCCCTAGTTAAAATGACAGACTTCCTTTTACAGAGTTTAGGTGCTCTTTGAAATTCCATCCCTGGTGGTAACGCACAGTCCACTGTTGCCTACCTTGGTCCTCTTTATGGTAAAGTAGTAGGCGTAGCAATATACAGTATACATATTCTATATTCTACAGTAAATATCCTTATTTTTGGTCAGATACTGACAACCTAAAAAAAAAAGATATGTTTGTGACTGTATGCATTTGTATGAATTATTTTAAAAGGAAATAAACTGTGGAAAGGTGACACTCGTGGCGCTTTACTTGTCAATGGCAGTTTTTTTTTTTCCACTTTTTTAGTGTATAATAGTACAACCTCATAAATATATCTCTATTGATAAATGGAAAAAAAAGTTACTAAGACTAAGAGTCTTTACAAATATACAGCAGGAGTATCGGTATGGATAATTAGAAATGTTTAAGCACTGTGAATTTGGCAATGTAAGCTAAATGTAGAGTTTTGAAATTAAAAAAAAAAAAAAGAAGTTAATATTTTGTTGGTCCATTTTGGAGCCTGGATACAGCTGCAGGGGCAGGGTGTGCTTCAGGTCAAAAAATGTTATTGTTCAGCAAAGTGGTTACTTCCTTTGTTATTAATACATTTATTATAGTCATAGTTTTTAATGTGAACTGCCCTTTAGTGTGTAAAACAGTTTTACACAGATTTCAGTGAAAGTTTTTTTTAGGATGGGTCTGAAGTCAAGATTCAATGGTGCAGCAGAAAAGGTATTTAATGCAAATAAAAGCCAACCCTGCCCCTAACACCTTAATGTTTCAGACACTATGATGCATCTCCAATTAAATGACCCAACTAACTCATCCAGCTGTTTATGTGATAACTAGATAGCACGCCGTCCCGCCTTAATTACAGAAAGAGATCTTCCCCGAATGCCAGTATTTGTGAAACTTGGGCTTCTACTTAAATTGCAAAAGAATTAAAAATTAATATTTCATCTCTGAGCAGTGAGGTTTAGTTAAAATATACTTCCCTGTTTAAGCTTTTAGTGTGCTTACAGTTAAGCTAGTTTGAGATCTGTCAGTGAGTATCCTGACCCAATGCACCCCCAGAATATCCAGAGAGAGAGAACAGAGTTCATTTTCAATCTGAAAACCAATTTTATTAAATTATCTTGAATGCACTTTCTTAATACAATGTTTTATAGTAGTCATGTGATTACTTTGGGGTGCACAGTTTCCCAAACAGCAGCTCTGAACACACTTACTGAATGATTCCACTAGATGTCACTAGTACAGCTGCAACAATCGTACCACAGAAAACACCAGCAGGCCAGACAGAACATCTGAATCTGCTGTAACCCTTCTACATGCATGCTTCTTCAGCTTTCTATAGGAACCAAAAAAAAAAACTTTTTTGCGTTCCTCCACTCATTCTAAACTGAGGATATTGATACTTTCTTGCAGAGTTTCTCAGTTAAATGCAAAACTCCAAGCATACAAAGTTCATGTTTGCTCAAACACATAAAACCTGTCATTAGAGCATTAAACAGATGTGAAAGACTGTTTTTAAAAAGTAGAAGTACAGTGATCCCTTATTTTTCGCGGTTAATGGGGACCGGCGCCCCCCCGCGACAATCAAAATCCGCGAACTGGAGCCGGAGCCCCCCGAGCCTCAATAATATGTTTAAAATATGTTTAAAAACCCCAAAAAGTAGCGAAGCACTGCAGCGAAACAAGACAAAGGTTCAACTGTGGTCTTTCTGTTACCTTCACAGCCTCTGATCTCTGAACCGTAGTAAACAAACTGCTGCTATTGTGCTATTTTTGGCTCGTAATTAGCGGCTAACACACTAACAACAACAAAACAAAAAGTCCGGTTTTCTCTGCATGGAACGAGCACTTTATTCTCGACCATGAACATCCTGGCCACTGAACACATCCGGGCATGCGCGGGCCATAGCAACCAGGCCAAGGGAGAAACAAACACTCACTATTGCTAGCGAAGCCGATGCATTTTGTATTTTGTGCCTGTTCTGTCTGATTTCGTGCAGTTTACGATAGGGGGAAAGATGGTGAAGAACTGTTGTGTGTTCAACTGCACCAACAATGTTGCTCGCCAGCCACATTTGTTATTTTATATGATTCCTAGCGAGTAGGGTTGCCACCCGTCCCGTAAAATACGGAATTGTCCTTTATTTGAGAAAAAAATGTTGCGTCCCGTATTAGTTCAATACGGGACGCGATTTGTCCCGTATTTTCATTAACGCCCCATACACACGTCTGTCACACACACATCAACACTAAATTTAACAATAATGAACAAAATAAAACAGAGGAACAGAGAAAACATTTAGGCCAGCAAAATCTTTGTGGTGGGACAACAGGACCTGCTGCGCTCTGTGCCCATATCTTTATAAAAGTGTGTGCCAGTCATCTTGTCACTCTCAGTGCCTGCCCCCGCCCCACGCTGTCACGGTTGCCTAGTTACCACAGACGCCGGTGCTGCGCTGCTACCTGCACATTTTAAAAATGTCTACCCCGATGTTCAATCACCTTTCACGCTACGGTGATCCCGCGCCCCCTATTCTTTTCTATCATTTTTAAATCGCAACTATTATACGTCGTCTGCTTTCAGACTGATGTCAAACATTGCAGCTTTGGAGGTCCTGATGTCATCTGCTATTAGTATCAACTGCAGTCTCCAGATTAGTGCTCACTTTATTGGACATGACTAAATAAAGCATTAAAAATCTTTTAACGGCTGGGTGAAATAACCTCAAATACATATCGCGGTTAAATGAACTAATCATTTGACGTTGATTATTTTCATTAATTAAAAATAATTGAAAAAATGCCTAGCCTACGGTTGCCACCCGTCCCGTAAAATACGGAATTGTCCCTTATTTTCATGTCTGGAAGGTGGCAACCCTACTAGCGAGGCTACTGAGCCCTTAAAGAAGAAGAAAGTGGCTGCTCGCTATTAACAGAGCAGACGAAAATACTCCAAGGAAATTATGGGTGCCCAAATCAGACTACACATATGTTTGTTCAGCACACTTTGTAACAGGTAAGAAATCAGATTTTCTCAATTCATTTTAGTTTTTAATTTCTATGTTTAGGATCTATTATTTTGACGTGTCTGGGGAGGCCCCATTATAGATCCTTCAGGTCTGGTAAAAAAAATGCTAGGTCTGTCTGCTGGGGCTGCTGACCCAAGTGACTGTCAAGAGACTCCATAATATATCTAGCCTATAATTATATACTTACGAGAAGTTTTTATGAGATAATGGTACACATCTGGGTACCCCAAACGAGGCCATTGTTTGGGGTTATTCGTTTGAGAATCGGCTGTGTGCTTGTATGGACACAAATCTAGGCGGACTATGTCCAATTTTGCTTTATACCTCGCTAAAGCCTCTGGCTTCAACTCATCCTGATATTGGTAAGCCATGCTCGCCACCACAGGCACCAGTGACGATCGCCAAACTAAGTTAAAATACAATAAAGACGCTAAAATGGAAATAACTGAAGGAACTGTGAGTGAAAAACACCTGAATGCAAGTTTGTTTGCCCCCTCACACTAAAACCGGAAGTGTAACCATGGTGCGTGACGTCACGCCGATATCGAGAATTCTGGTCACTGCAGGAACTTGTAACATCACACAGGTTGTATTGTTGGGCTCCTGTCGGTTAACAGAAAATGTAAATCTATACACGCTGGGCTGCTGTTGATGCTCACTCCACTTTTTATTTAACCCCGTTTTCTTCTCCTGTCCCACGACACACACACTCCATTACCCATAAGGCCACATCATTACCCATAAGGCTACCTTCTTAAAGGGGCCAGGCTGGCTCACAGCATTTCTTCGTTGCTGTTGCTTCGCGGAATTTTTAGTGTTATTCCGCGAATAACTAAAACCACAGAACTTAAACCGTGAATTGGTAAGGGATCACTGTAGATGTGAAAAATAACATTTTAAAAACCCCAGGGAGAATCCAAAGAATGTAAAGAAGAGTTTCCAAACTAGTGGAATTTGGAGAAAACACCAAGAACTTAAATTAATTTATAATTTATGTAGAGGTTTATTCTGTCGGATAACAACAGTAAAGAAGTAAACTGAACGCAGCGAGACTCGTTAGAAAAGCTAATTCCTTGCGCAATGAGGGAAAAAAAAATATACCCTTATGAACAGTTTTTCCAGTCAACATAAAGAAAGATCAATCAATCAATCAACCTTTATTTATATATCACTTAACATTAACACAAAGGAGACCAAAGCGCTTCACATCTAAAGCGCAGTTACCAAAGCCTTACATTTGGAAACACATTAGATTTTCACTTTTATTAATTAGCGTTCCTAGCACCCAAGTAACTGAAGATGGATTCAGATTTGAAACAACTCACTTGCTAAAACAGTTTAAAGTTTAAAAATTAGGAAACAGGAGCAAAGTCTTTGGACCTACAAAGACTTCCACTACCTGTCCTTGTTTCTGCTTTGCTCTCCTTTTGCTTCCATCATACCCTCAGATATTTCTATCATGCCTTTATTTTCTCTGTGTCCTTTTCTACTTCTCTGCTTCATCCATTCAGGGTTACAGACTCTGGAATAGGCCTTCCAGCAGCTGGAAACTCAGAATGGTTTAATGTAAACCCCAGGAAACAGGACAGGAACCAGATGCAGTAAAAAAAAAAAAAAAAAAAAAAGAAAGAAAGAAAGTAGTCAGGGGGCATGTTTAAATCAGTTTGTGTGAGAGGACCTCTAAAGGGCACGAATAGGAAAAGAAGCTCTCATGATGCTGGAGGAGACTTTAGGCCAGGCATAAGTAGAAGCTTATACTTCAAGACCATCACCAGACTTAAATTCAGTGAATGGAGACATTCCACAAACCCATAAATATGTTCTAAGCAGTCACATCTTCCAATATGAAAACTGACGAGGCTTTTAGATTTGAGAAATGCTGGCTGGTTTTGAAGACTTGGAAAATTTAGAGGAAAGACACGCAAATGACTAATGTTAGCCACTTCTCGGGGAGAAAAAAAGCACTGAGCTACCCACTGGAAAGGTGCTGAATACTAATCCATTTTGTAGCATTATACTGTGTTATAGGGTTCGAGCAGGAGAGTCATGGTTTTTCTCTTCTTAAATTATTGGCTGCTGTCTGAACGTGTAAGTTATACCTGAAACCTATAACAGTTTAAATGAAACAACTTTTGCAATTGAACACAGACGTAGACATGACTAAAATGTATTTTTCCAATCTGATTAAACTGTAAATTTCCTGCTTTGCTCTTTTGCTTACCGGTCTGTCTTGGAAGAGTGGTCCATCCTGTGCTACTCCTTTAGATATATTGTCAATGTTTTTCTCATTAAAGGGAATTTTTCATCCATATCAAAGCCCCAAAGCAGGCGTTTACAGCTTTATTTCCTCTGAAAGCTAATTTAATGAAATAAAAGTCACATAGAGCACTGTCTTATGTCCGGTTAGTTACTTATGTGTTCATGCATAGTACCAAAACATTCATTTTACACTAATGAACTAACTGAATAACCTACAGCAGTTTCTGTGTAAAGATTTATCCAATACCAATTTGCATGGAGTAAACAAGCAGACATGTACCGGTACATTCAATATATAACCGTTTAGTCAAATGAAAGTAGTTTTAGCTTGTAGTAGTATATTGGTATTAACTTTTATCTATTTATAGACTACTACATATGTGTAAAGATTCAGGAGGCAAGAATGCTGAACTCCACAAAGGAAATTTAAGAATCTTTCTAAGCATCTTCGACTTGATCGCACAATGTCACACAAGGAAAAAATGGGTGTGATTAATGCCTAGTTTGATTACTCCTGGAAATACTCCTTGTTTAACTGCAATTGCACATTCAAGAAGAAAATACTGGATTTGGCAGAAAGTTTGACGCGTGTGCGTGTGCATGAGCATGTGCTACAGTTTTAACAGATTAACTGGCTGGTGATGGACATGAAGGAAAAAAAGTGGGTTTTTACACTTCCTCTTTGCATCTCCTCTTTCTCTCTCTCAGCTCTTCTCACATTTCCTCTGTGCCCCCCACCCCCACCCCTCCCTGACAGACAGACACACACACACACGTTTTCACTCTTCTGCTTTCTGTTCGGCCTGATTGGACAAAATCCAAACAAAGCATGGCAGTGAATTAGTATCCACAATAATGCCCTAACATGGAGAACGTGCAGCAATCAGCTGAGACCCTGGCGAAATTCAAGATTTCCATTCGCATTTCTTTCAACGGTGAGTTTCAGCCTGTTAAGGGTCCACATGCACTTTTATAAGCCCTTCAATCCTGCCACGAAAAACATCTGGTGGTCAATAAACACCGGACACGTGCTTGTAAATGCTGACTGCTGCCTGAAAGGTGCCAACTTCATTGGCTGCTTTTGCAGCTCACCTGTATTTTGTAGATGGCCAGAAGAAATGATTAATATTTGATATTTTGTTGCACTTTATGAGTCACTACTATGATAACTGCCCTTCACAAATTAAAAAAAAAAAATGTGCAGGGTTTTTGTTAATTTCTTCTGAACATCTCATTCAGTGTTTGGGGGTTTTAATGAGACAGAAGGACTGGCTCTGACTCCTCAACTGGGTCTATAAAAATAAATTAGATCACTGTCTTTGGCCAATTGGGTTTTGTGAGACTCACACAAGTTCAGAAGATACGAAGCAATGGCTTGTATGAAGAATGGAAGCTGCACAGATGGAGAAGCCACAGACACAAATGAGAAAAAAACCAGGAAGAAAAGGAGAATAACATGGTTTTAGAATTATAATCAGACTATTAACATTTTTTAGCTGGGATTCTGGTTGTGTTTTTATATTTTCAATGTTTTTCAAGCAAGCTTGTGAAGGTGGTGACTCATTTTGTCCCACTTTTTTTTTCCTTGCCCACATGTGTCTGAACTGACACTTGACAGATCCCATGTGGTTCATATAAACACAATGAGGGGGGAAAAAAAAAAAAAGAAGAAAAAGTTACAGCTACACTGAGGCATGCCTAAAATGAAGATGTATAAGCACTCGACACACTACAAACAACAACAAACTCCAATTATCATTATTCTCTGGTTGCCTAAAAGTATTGTGCTCCCTCTTCTTTCAGCTTTGGACATTACAGTTTCCATGTGGTGCTTTCATAAAGCACCTATATAACCAGGGAGACTATAAGATCGTTCACTGTACCTTTTGGGGCTGTCAGAGCTACAGTCCTACTCTTGTTTACTGTAGAATTAATGACGGTCCATCTCCCCTTGTCCTTTACCTCACATTCGGCCTGTTTTGAGTGACTGTGGAAAAGTGCTTGTTCTTTTTGGGTCAGCCGTCTGTTTGCACTTTATTGGGTCTGCATCAAGCAAAGATTCCAAAATGATTCACTTCCCAGTGATTTGTGATTCATCGCAGAACTTCACATTCATCATCCTCAAAATCCACACATAAAGGCTGTAACTTTGATTCCCTTTGTTAAGGTCCCCCTTTTTTAATCATTTTTTGTGCATTTTGGTAATATGTACATAATGTATCAGTGTATACTTCTTTGAGTTTTCAGTCCTTTTGGTTTAATGTTTTCATTGCCCTGAGTCTGATTCTGCTGGATTTTTCTCTCCTCTCCAAGGCCACCTCATCAAGGTGGGGGATTGCAACGAAATCAAGATTCACTGCAATCTATTGGGGCCATTAGATAGATAGTTTGTTTTGAACTGGCATTGCTTTCTGGGTAAATTGCCCTCAGGTGACTTTGTTGTGAACTGACAGTATACAATAGATATAGGCCCCGATTGTACGTACACTTCCCGCTAGCCACAAATTGCGGGTTTAGGAACCTCCACTAACCGCTAATGCAATCTTCCACTCCCTAAAGCCGCTACTCATTATGCCGACTCCACTTTGTAGGAGTGGCAATGGATTTGTCTTTTGCCCTTTCTTTCTGCAAACTCGGTATCTTGCGATTGTGGGTTGCGGGTAGCAGGTGGTCAGGACTACCCGTTTCCCACTACCCGCAACCTGCATGTCGGTGCGTAGAAGAACGCGTCCAAATGGCATAAATATGCGTCCACTTGGTCACATGTGGACGTGCACAAATGGCTCTATCTCTCGATTACGCATCACTGTATTACTTACATAAGTTTTTATTCTCTTGAGGTCAGAGGATGTCTGGTCAGCAGTTGGTGGATGTTGGAATAGTCACGGCCAGACACGTCAGTCTGTGCAAGTGTGGCAGGATTTTATTCAGATGTCTGCTGTGTAGGAAACCAAGGAGATCTTTGGGACATTTACCTTTAAAATCTGTCATGGCCTACATCACAGTCACTTCTGTTGTTAACAGGTCAGATCATCAAATAGAGCTCCGTGGCTCTGGTGTCAAGCTGGAAAAGGTTGGATGCGGGAATTTATTTCCGATATGTCTGAAACTGGTTCATCGAGGAGGGACAGGAACATTAATTGTTCGTGATCTTTAAATCAGTTCTGTAACTGAAAGATAAGGTTTTCCAGAACACTGTTCTGGAGTTTCTTGTACTGTGCGCGTGTCCCTTCGTGCACTGACCCTCTCCTTGCGCTCGGAGCACCCGAGATGTGCTCGGTGGTAGAAGGTAGATGTCATCATACCTGTTCCTCTGGGTCAATGGTGTCACAAAACTCTTTCACCCCTGACAGGCAGAACTGCTCATCCAATGATTCGTTCTGCAGAATTTTAAAAAGCACATCAGCTGCGCTGCGTTACATCTGTTGTCTCGTCCACCATAACAGCGACAAATGGTGTCATATGCTATATAGTTGACAACCATATAGTTGATACGGCGGACTATACACTATACACTATAACTATCTGGGATTTTCAGGTAGGCTGATAGAAATTGTCAGTGTAAAAATATTTTTATGTATATATCAGTGCAGAGGTGAAGGATGAGGAAGGAAGAGGTGGAAGCTCTACAATAGAGTCCCAGATGAGCTGCGCATAAGAGCTGCTCCGATCTGGATGAAAAGACGCTCCATAGCGGTTTGCAGGTAGCGGCTTGCGGGTAACGCAACCTGCTTTTAAAATTCAACGGCTACTGATGCACTGATTGGTTTAACAGGTGGAACGCCCTAACCACTCCTATGCATGATGTAGCGAGTAGCACAGATAGGATAGCGGGTTTAGGAAGGATGGAAGATTGCGTTCATTGCGGGGAAACCCCTCTCCTGCTATCCCTTAATAGCGGCTTTAGGAGATCTGGCGGAAGATCAGGCCCATTGTCTCTTGGTGCTTCTCAGAGACCAAGAGCATGATCCCTGAGTAAACTGAAGGTAATATTGCCAAATCACAATTAAAGAAACAATGGCAAGTAAGAAAACTTCCCTAGCAGGAGAAAAACCTTTCAGTCAAACAGTCGCCCATCTCTAATCTGTCTGGTATCTATCTGGTTTAGTGCTCAGTTCAGACAAAGTCATCATAGAGGGTGACTTTAACATTCACATGGCTGTTGACAGTGACAGCTTTAAGTTTCCCTTTAATTCTGTTCATAGAATCAATGGATGATGGGCCCATAAAAACACAACGCAATTGTTCTAAAAATCTCATAATACTATATTTTATTCCCAGAAGAACATCAAGAACATATCAGATTTAGAAACTGAGACATTTTACTATTTCATGGAAAATATTAGCTCAGTTTGACTTTGATGGCAACAACGCATCTCAAACAAGTTGAAACAGGAGCAACAAAAGGCTGGAAAAGTAACTGGCACCTCAGGCAGCACTGCATTGAAAACAGGCATGATTCTTTACTAGACATCACAGCGTGGACTCAGGAACACTTCCAGAAACCACTGTCTGTGAACACAGTTCACTGTGAAATCCACAAATTCAACTAATAGCTGTATCATGCAAAGAAGAAGCCGTAAGTGAACACAGTCCAGAAACGCAGCTGTCTTCTCTGGGCCAAAGCTCATCTGAAATGGTCTGAGGCTAAACCACATGCTGCATCCATCACAAAAGCACGGCTTGGCAGGAAAGGGGTTTAAGTGCTGAACTGGTCTGTCTGCAGTCCAGACCTTTCACCAACAGAAAACATTTGGCGCATCATAAAACAAAAAATCTATAGAGCAGCTAGAATCATGCATCAGACAAGAATGAGACATAATTACTCTTTTAAAAATTCAGCAACTGGTCTCCTCACTTCCCAGATGTTGACAGACAGCTGTTAAAAGAAGAGGAGATGCTACACAATGACAACCATTCGACCTGTTCCATTTTTTCTGAGATGTGCTAACGCCATTATAAGCCAATATTTTCCATTAAATGGTTAAATGTCTCAAGTTCAACATCTGATATGTTCTTTGTGTTCTATTGGGAATAAAACATGGGTTTATGAAATGTGCGAATCATTGCATTCTGTTATTTTATATTTTACACAGTTTTATATTTTACAACCTTTTGTTGTTTGGAATTGGGATTGTATATCATATCAAATCTCAAAAGTTTGGAATAATATGATATCCCCCTAATATCCTCATGATATCCTCCTCTTTACTTCAGTTTATTCAAAAACTCACAATATACCATTTAAATAAACTAACTTAATCAGAACTAAGTAAATTAAAAACAGTTGTCTGGGTACTCAAAGAGCAAATTGCCAGCAGACCTTGACCTCTCAAGTAAAGCAGACATGCTGAATTACAGCCGCAACATACAATTAATGACAAATAAAGCATCCAGCTTTCTATATTCTTGGAAACACAAACAAAAGCTAACACCCCTCAGCAGTCTGGACAAAGTAATATAAGCTGTAGAGACAGAAGAGGCATGATACTGCATGAAAATGAAAATGAAAAAGACAACACCTGGTTATTTAATGCTGGGCCAGGGCAACTAAACTCTGTATTTGGGCAAACAGAAAGTCTCGTGGGCAAGTAAAACCAAATGTGAACTTAATCTTTATTTATTTTTTTCAAAAATATAAAACTGTGCTGTTATCCATCCATGATGCTCTGCTTTGAGTCTGTCAACCAGTCACAGACTGGTTGTGTTCACAATTTGTAAACCAAGCAGTTAGTTCATGCTGTGGCCTTTATGATCTCAAACACAGCGGAGCGGAATAACAGCCATCTGGCTGGAGTTTGGTCTGAAGTGTTTCTCCAATCACATAAACTTAAGTTCCTGGAAAATAGTAAATTAAAACAAAACAGAAACAAATGGAGACTAAAACACCACCACAACATGACTGCAATACAAAGTAAAAAAAAAAAAAACAAAAAATTCCTACAGTTGGTGTGAGAAGCTTTCCTGGGTCTGCTACAATCAGAAAAAAGTTACCATTACTTACCAAGATATCAAAAGCTGTAAGATTAAATTAACCTTTTTTTACAGCAAAAAATGTAGAAGACTATTTTTCCTCTAAATGTATGGTTCTGGTGAGGCCGGTTAAAACAGTTAAATAACAAGACTTAGCTGCGACTGAGGCACCAGTGAAATTTAATTCCATTTGTACAAAGGGAAGTTCGTTACTCACACCAACGAGGCAGCTGATGCAGGGAATGACAGCGAGACACAAGTCAATAACTTTTAACAATGTCTGAAAAAACCTTGCGATAACCCCCTGAGACGTGTCCCATCTTCAGACGAGTATGGAGACCACAGTATCAGAGGTGACAATGTCCCACATACCAAAGATAGTATCAGGCCCTGATGACACTTCACATATTCAGGATGTAAAGGTCTCGCTAACCTCATGGCCTTCAATCGACACTTTACTATAACATTTCCCACTTTTTGTTGTAATATACAACAGACTAACTAGAACCACAGCAGCAGAGTTTGCTCTCCCACCCCTAATGGAGTAAAAGGCCCACAACCGGGCCAAAGGGAAAAAATCAAGCATAGTCTGTTTCTGTGGCCCCCCAGGGGCCAAACATCTGTCCTGAAAGTCAAGAGAGCAGTAAAAGACACCCTGGGACTAACTACTCTACCCTAAAAGGCCAGAACCCAGAGGGAAAAAAGCCCCAAAGCACTAACTAATCATCACTCAGTATCAGAAGCACACGCAGGTGCAGCACCCCAGTTGATGTCGGGGAAAGAGTCAGACATTCCAGCATGAGAATGCAAAAAGAAGTTGACACTGCTTTCAGTATCAAGTCATGCAAACATGGAATCACAAAGGAAAACAAAAGGAAAAAATAAATAAAATCAAAACAAATCTGATTGGAGTGCACACTCTTGATAACATAGAAGAGGCCAGGAGCCGGAGGTCAGCCAGGATTCAGCCGAATCCCTGTAATGCAGGGACTGCAGAAGTAAATTTGGGTGCGACATCACATGGGCCATGTTGACATAAATGTAGCACGTCTCACGTATTTTATGACAGACGTGTGATCTAGAGAGCTGAACCAGCAACCTCTCCATTTAAAAACACAACCACACTACCTCTTGAGGTACAACCCGCCAGAGCTAAACAACGGGAATAATACAAATAAAATTAAAAGTTCAAATTGAGCACTTCATGCTGACGCCACGGCTGAGGAGAGACGATACATCATGCAAGTTACATAACAAAGTGGTGAATCACAGCAATAAATCCGCAGTTTCGAAACAGTTATATTCTATGGTACAAAAATGAAAACACCCACAAGCACCAGAAACATTAACAGATAATCAGTAAACGGAGCTGAAGAGCCATTCCCTTTTCCCAACTTGGCATAAATGCTCTGGTACAGAGACATTTGTCTCCTTTCCTTTATGTAAGAGCAGGCTTTTGGTCAAAATGTGCATTTAGCTGCAAATATCCAGATTGCTGTGAGCCCAGCCAGGTTGAATAGGTTGAAATGAACACTTCTAAAATTGTTTGTGTGGCCAGAAAACGGGGATGATCTGCGTCTCAGAAAGACACACTGAAAAAACAAAGAGCACCCACCTCTTACCTTGATAAAAATGAGATGCAAACGGCAAATCAAGCAACTTGTAATACCAAATATATTCAGTACTCATTTAACTTAACTAACTCTTGACCCATATTTCAAAAAAGGAGCCTGTCTTTCGGGTCTATGTCTTTCCAAAGTAAAAACCACACCAGCCATGTTAATCTCAAACCAGGATATTTCCAAGAAACATTTAGCCATCTGAAGAAGTGCCCAATTTTGTGTTAAAACAAATCAAGAGATTCCTTGGGCGGTTTTCATGGAAAAATCAAGGGAAAAAAAGCTCTATCATGTGGTATTGATTCATTCAATTACATCCATTTTGAAGACACTTTTATCCAAAACAAAAGAGAAGCACTCTGGGTCCCAATGTGGCGTCGTGCCCAAGGATACTTCCACATATACACTGTTTGTTTTACATCACAATCAAGCCAATGGAAAGTCAGGTGATTTTTTTTTTTAGTCATAGGCTATTGAAAGTTGGAAGTCATGCTCTTAGTATAGACTTAAAAACAACACTGATGTACTATTGCTGGCAAAGATATGATTGTTTAAATGAGAAACGTATGAATCTCAGTAAAATGTAAAAAAGTTTAGAGTCGCTTCTATTTACGTGTAAAATTAAAGGTTCATAAATGTAAGTCTTATTATACTAATTATATCTTACATTAGATATAAATGTATATTAATCATGCCTTTCGCCCGTAGATGGCTGGGATGGGCTCCAGCAGATCCCCGTGACCCTCCGGAGGATGAAACGGGTATGGATAATGGATGGATGTATATAAATCTTACATTTATGAAAATGATAATTATCTTTATGGATTTGACAGATGTTATTTCACTTACATGTAATAAAATGTATGTAATTATAGCTTTAAATTTTAAAGATATTTAGAGAAGAGCAACATTGAAAAACCTTAGTGAAATTTTACAAATATTTGACCTAGTAAATGAAGTTCAGTTTGCCATCATTGCTTGTTTTGCAATATTTCTTCACCTTAATTATGTTCCAAGCACGGCTCAGACAGTTCAAGGAAAAGAGAAACAATCAGGTGGTTCTTCCTCACAACTGCCAAACCCCCACTCTGACTTTGTCAGTATTCTGGTTAGTGTATCTCCCATCCATCATCATTATTTCATTAAAACGGAAATCTGAGAGACACCAGCTGGCAAAGTCATTAACGCAGAATATTGTGCAGTAACTGCTTCCACCTAAGAAAACAAAGTGCAGGCCTTATTACCCTGTCAAGACGTCATAGGAAGCAAGAGGCAGGAAGAAAGAGATTACATTGTTACAACAATATAAAATAATACTTACCTTAATTGAAAAAAAAAAAAAAAAAAAAAAAAAAAAAAAAAAATATATAATATATATATATATATATATATATATATATATATATATATATATCTATATATATTCCTCTGTAATTTTCAAACGATACCAGAAAAAAGACAGTCAGTCCGTCCATCCATCCATTTATCCATACCTCTTTTATCCTATCTAGGGTCATGGGGATCTGCTGGAGCCTATCCCTAAAGACAGTCTGTTGCATTAATTTTTTTTTCAGGTGAATGTTACATAAAAATCATAAAATAACATGGATGAATATACTTAAATATATGAGGGATGCAATTTGTATATAACATATCAGGGATATAGAGGATATATATATATATATATATATAGATATATATATATATACACACTTTTTTTTTTCTTCTTCTTCTTCCTCTCACCCACCCGGGAAGTGTTGTCTCCTTCAAGCTCGGGACCTCCACCAGAAGCTTGGGAGCCTGAAGGTTCTGCAGGATCTCAGCTGTTCCCAGCAATGCGCTCTTCTGGACAGAGATCTCAGATGTTGTTCCTTGTATCTGTTGGAGCCACTGCTCCAGTTTGGGGGTTACAGCTCCCAGTGCCCCGATCACTATCGGCACCACTGCTGCCTTCACATCCCACATTTTTCCCCCAGGACTGATTCTCTCTCTCAGGTCAGCTGCCCTTGTGTTAAGGAAGGCTCCCCTTTGCTGTAGCATTTTTGTACCACATACAAAAAAAAACAAAAAAAAAAAACCCAAAGATTTATATGTTGTTTTGTCAACAGTATAAGACACACCAACAAGCTGAATGCAGCCACAATAACTGCATTTAATGATGGATACCATATGGCTCTCCACATGCATGTTTATAACACTCAGACATGAAAATGGGTCAGGGGTTAAAAAGGTGAGAAGTGTGCGTGCACCGGTGGGGTGGGATGGGGGTTGGTTGGTGGTGCAGAGGAAATACTTCAGGTACACTGTGCAAAATGGTGTTAGGGCAGTGATTCTCAAACTTTTAATACTGCGTACCACCTGAGAAACTATTCGGCTCTCTGAGTACCACTATGATGACCAATTTTAAACTATAGCCATATATGCCTTCTCAATTAGATTTAAACACACAGAGATGTTTATTCCTTATTGTGGTTATATATTACCTAAATTGTTAATTTACTGAATCAGACATTTACAACTCTGTCCAACAATTCTCACTAGGAGTGCATGATAACTATCAGGCTGATAACTATCGGGCCGATAACAGGAAATTATGACGTGATCCCGATAACTCCGATCTCACGACGAATAACCCCGATAACATATATATTTTTGTCAACATGGCAGTACCTCGCTCCCTCTGAGCCTTGAATGACCGGCAGTGAATGTTATGTTCAAGTGACGTCGGCATAATCAGAAAAGCTATTACTCAATAAGTAAAATCAAGAATCCCCCCTTATGCCAGAAAACAACTCGTTAACTCAGTCATAATTTTGGTAGTTGCAGACTTGAATTGATATTTGCAGTATTTTCCCACATGTTACACATAAAAAAGAAAAAAAATAGAAAAGGCTGAAAGAACGACTAGCAAACGAGGGAACGTGGGAATTACACCTTGAATGTAGCCGGCAGCACAGCGTACTGATCACAACAAACATGGCGGCGTGGAACTTCATAAAAGTTTCAGAAGAAGATAGTTTGGTGGTTATTTGTGACGAATCCTCCGAGCGAATCTTACAAGGAGGGAAGCACAAGCATAAGCTTTAATACGTAAAACCCGATCGGCCACCTACAACATAACAATCGCTTCCGTGGAGTTTTGAAATTGCGCTAACGTGAGCTAACGGAAGTTAATGCTAACGTGCGCAAGCCAGCAGCAGTTTCCCCTGTCCTCCCTCTCCTCGCCCTCATTCCTCTCATCTAAAGCTTCCATGAGATTAAAAAATAAAAACTACTGAACCTCATTTCAGGCTTGCCAGTAGTTTTTCTTTGGAACAAATAAATATCTGTTCATTTAAATAGTCAAAACTATTTTGGATTTTGTTCATAGTATTGATGTAATGATCTTAGGTATATGTGTGTGTTATCGGTATCGGCCTTTAGGAGCTGAAAGTTATCGGTTATCGGTATCGGTTTTAAAAAACAGTTATCGTGCATCCCTAATTCTCACATACTCATACTCTCATACAGAGCAAAATAAGCACACTCAAAAGTTGTTACATCTGCACTGCAACTGAATATGAAACAAATATTTTTTAAAAGATACAAATTTAATTATCTCAAGCTACACATTTAATTTAAAACGTTGTATTTATAATGCATTGTATGTTTCCGATTTTTTTTTTTTAAGTGAAAATGGGGAAAGTCATGACGTTCCCCGCATACCACCAGAGAATGGTCGCATACCACCGGTGGTACACGTACCACAGTTTGTGCACCACTGGGTTAGGGTATCAAGTGACTAGAGTTTACAACTTCACCTTAAGCTTTCTCAGCCCTCAGTGAATATCATCCTCACACGTCCCTGACATGGATTCACCAATTACAGAGATATTAGAAAGAGCCTGTGTTTCTTCTTTTATGTTATCGTTAACTACATAAGCTTGACGCAAACTTCTAGCAAATGGGAGCTGTTTTTCACTGGAGCTTTAGCTAGCTCTGACAGTGTTCAACGTTAGCTGTAGTGAACGACAGTAACTTTGTTTTACCGCAAAATATGAAAACAATTGAAACCATAACTCACCAAATTCAATCCACTGGTAAATGCGGGTAGGAAATGTGAAAGTACGCTCGTCTGCCTTGTCCCCAGCGTGGATAGCACTAGGTCCTGCTTTTAGTCCCGCTTAGCAATGTAACCTCCGAGTTTCTCCAAGTACACATGAATAAAGAATGTTGATATGACTGGAATAATAGAACAATTTGGCCTGATTGGTTCTTGGGCAGGATTTACTGACCGTCCAAGTGTCATTTAAAGGGCCGATTTCTGAAGTGCTCAGTTTGCTAATGAGGTCAATTATATGATAATTAAAAAAAAAATAAAAAATCTCCCGACTTCGACGCCCCCCCCCCCCCCCCAAAAAAAAAAAAACAAAAAAACAAAAATAAAAACAAAACAAAAAAACTCCTCGGATCTACACAATTCACATAGGTCACCCTTTTTGACTTCAAAATGGCAAATTTCACCGAAAAGTGAGGGATTTTCATGCCTGAACACTGGTTTCGTTCGCATTGATAGTGTTGGCTCCATTTGTCAAAGTTTGAAGACAATAAATAATACAAGTTCTATTAATCTACAAAGTCAATTAAGTCCAGTAACCTGAAATGTTAACAGATGAACACATTAGTTTAAAACCCCATCAAGACATAAGTTATACGATCAATAAGATTTTTCTTTCATCTTTGAGTAATTATTATTATGAGTTGGAACGCAATTTAATGAAATATCACAGCTTCTGCTGTGCTGAGACAAAAAAAAAAGAACGACAGTCAGAGGTTATGGGTAAATGCTGCTCTTAATGCGCCTACTGAAGCATGTCTTGAATAAATCTCCAAACACTTCTCCATGATGACTTCTCAAATGACATCACACAGCACACCATCTGGCATGCCAGCGTATGTTTAAGCAACTGTGATATTCAACTGCTTATGCTTCGTAATCATTCATATGGATAATGTGTATTATGACTCAAAGATCCTCCTTCAACCTTTCTAAATCCATTAGGCATGAGGTAATTTATTGAGTGACTTGAGTAAGGGATCAGGTATTTCAACTGGGTTCATCTGGCAAGCCAGGTTGATGGAAACGACCAGGTGGGCCGGACAGTTTTTTGTGCATTTTATGGTTCCAGTGTTCTTAAGAATCACCTTATATATGAGCAGGTTAGCAGTGTTATCAAAGGGAAGAGCTGCTATTCCCTGAGGAGAGAGGGACATCAGAATTTTCCCAATTTTATTACATAGAATACCAAAAGCAGAATGCTTACTTCAGCAGAACACTGATCAAATATCAAACTATCTTTGCTAAAGATCTTTGCTTTCTGACTGTGATCTTTCATTTTTAACAATATACTATTTTAAATACATAAGGGGCAGTTCCGTAACTTTGTGAGCATGAAAAGTCAGAAAAAGCCACTGTTTTGCAGACATGGCAGTTTTTTCAGTGGCCTTTTGTTGCAGTATGACATTTGGGGATTCATTTATGTAACTAAATAGCCAAGTTTCATATTTCATGAGGAGATTTAGGACACAACTGTCCAAGTATTGTTATGCAATGCTTTGGAAAGGAAAGCTTCTCCTTAAACTTTTCATATTGCTTGACTTTCAACTTTCTCACGTCTGAAAGCTTACATCATACACAACATACTGAGAGAGTGACATGACTTTCAGGTCTGCAGAAATCATTGAAAGTCTTCTGTTGAAAGAGGAAGGGGGAAAAAAAATTGTGTTGGTGTCACCTAGTTAAGTATCGGTTTTCCCTTTCTCCTGCCCTGCAAAAGCTTTCTATGACCTGACCAGCAGTTTGGGATAGCATTAGGTGTCTTAAAATCTTGTTTTGCCAAAAGAACAATTTGCCAGAGGGTAGTTTGCCAAGCAAGATGATTTGTAAAAGTAATTTTCAACCAATGTTACATCACTGTGTCCACAAAAAGTTAAGTCACTGTATAAAATTTAAATGAAAGAAGTATTTAAGGCCATGTTACACAATGCCAAGGGTGAAAGACATCAGCAATGATTCCAAAGGAGCAATTGCTACTGGCATTCAAGCTGTCAAACATTTCCAGTCCATCATTCTACAGTGAGAAATATGAGTGACAAGTGGAAAATGTTCAAGACAGTTGCCAAGCTTTCCCAGAAGTTGATGCCCTGGAAAGTTCACCTCATAGTGGAACTGTAAACTTCGTAGAGAAATTGCAAAAATCCAAGAGCTACATCACAGACTTTACAGACCTCAGGTTAAATGTTAAAGTACACAACAGCACAATTAGAAAAAAGTAGCTCTTCTCTGTAAAAAGGACATGGCAATACAGCTTTGGTTTTTACAAAGTTGCATTGAAACAAACCAAACAAGCCAGTTCTGGAACAAGGTCCTTAGAACAGATGAAAGTAAAGTGGAGATGTCTGGCTATAATACAAAGCACCAAGTCTGGGGAAGACCAAATACATCAGCACAAGCACAAGCACCAGCTATCAGGCTCAATCGAAAATGGGTGATGAATTGGTCTTGATAGCATCCATACATGGTACATGAGCGCCTCAGTTACCAACCCATGCGCCCAACTAGGGACAGAAGTGCCACAGTGAGGCATTACTATGGTTTTCCTGCATCCTCAGCATGACCTCAGGTCCTACCTGGAGCATCTCACAAGCTGAGTACTGAATTTATGAGATTACGAACTTACCCAAAGGTTTTACATGAGAATCACACGTTAATCTGATCATTTGAATACAGTTGTATTCAAAATAATAGTGGTGTGTTTAAAAAAATGAGTAAAGCTAAAAAATCTTTATAATAGCTATAATAGCAGAAAATGATATGCTGCTCAGCTACAATGATCCCAAATGCTTTAAAATGGCCACCAAAACCAGAAAGATGTGGAAGAAGCTCGAATGGATCAAAGAACAGCCAAAATGGCAAAGACTCAGTCAAAGAGAGATCAAAGAAAGTCTAAAGTTGCCTGTGAGTACTGTAACAATTAGAAGACACATCTATGAATCCAAGCTTAGCCAAGAAGCCCCCACAGAGTCCAATAGTTAAAAAAAAAAAAAAAAAAAAAAAAACCTGCTGAAGAGCAGGCCTGAAGAGCTGGCTTAAAGAGAAGCAGTGCAAAATTTTGTAGACTGATAAAAGCAAGATTGTTTTTTTTGGGGTCTAGGGGCCGCAGACAGTTTGTTAGACGGCCCCCAAACACTGAATTCAAGCCACAGTACACTGTGAAGACAGAGAAACAAGGTGGTGCAAGCATCCTGATATGGGGATGTTTCTCATACAATAGGCTTATTTATAGATTGATTAGATTCTCTATACTATGCCTGACTTCTTTCCAGCTCCAACTGCCAGTTGAAATTGATGTGGGTTAGCCATGTCTCAGTGTTAAAATAGACACAACACATATCTTTAGCAAAGAGGAGCAGACGGTTACTTCTGGTATGCTTCCAAGCCACGCCATGGTACTTCTGATGGTACCACTCACACTGACTAGCGACTGGCTAGTCTCAAAATGGCTGCAGCACCTCAGTGCCTCCGTGCCCAGTAATACCCAGCGAAGAATTGACCACAATCTTCTCTGCATACCAAAATATTCTAAAGTCAAGTGTAAAGCCATCTGCTTGACACCTGACACCAGCTTGGGTGAAATTGGTCATGCAACAGGACAATGATCCAAACCATACCAACAAATCTGTAACAAACTGGTTAGAAAAAGAATCCAACAACAGTCCAAAAACAATCCAGGTGTTAGAGTTAGCAATAACACAGTCAAATTCTGGATCTCAACCTGACTGACATATTGCTGTGAGACTTTAAACAAATGCTTACAAACCTCAAAGAACTGGAGCATTGCATCAAAAAAGTGTGAGCAAAGAGTCTCTCTATGCTGCAAAATTCCGATAATGCCAAATAGAAAATAATTGCTTTGAGATCTATATTTATATGCAGTGACAAATCTGGGCACTGTTCATAAATAATACAATAAAAGAACATCGGCAACAATAACATTAAAAGAGTATAATTAGCCAATTTCTGTCTTCAAGTAACTAAACTCTACAATTACTAATAGTTAAAAAAATCTGTTAACAACAAGCACAAAGCAAGGTTAAAAAGGTGTTTTCACACTTTAAGGATTAGAGTATAATTTGAAGGAGTGGGTAGAGAAAAAAATGGGGAGGCTGGATAATTCTTCTGAGTTGGTTCTGTGACATACCAATCCCCTGCAACACTTACTGGCATATATTCAGAATGAGAATGCCTGAAAAAAAGTAAAAAATATTCTGCTTTTGAGTTAGTTCTTAATCCAGATGTCCATGATATAAATTCACTATTATACAAATCTAAATTGCAGGACTGAGAATACTGAGAATTTAATCGAGCACATCCACCTATGCATTTTCTATCATATTCTTCATCCTGTTCAGGGCTGCGAGGGAGCTGAAGCTTGTCATCCTGCGAACGCTGGAGTACACCTTGAGAATCAATTGAGTGACAACAGTCAACCCAAAGTGCATGTTTTTGGACTTTAGGAGGAAGCTGGAGTGCTCAGAGGAAACCCACGCAGGCATGAGGAGGACACCCAAACTCATGATGGGGACACAGTGGGAATATTGCAAATGCATTATAAGGTGTTTGATCAAGACATGGCTGCAGGAACATATTCAGACTGCTACTACGTTTCTACCTCTATAAATGCTAAGCGTGTGTTACTTGCACATGCTACATGCAATGTTATGGGCTCAGTTTTTACCAAGCGACAAACAACAAAGCATCCATAGCAATTTCTGGATATTTCACAATACCACACTCTCTCTGGTAAACCTCTTCTTTCACCAAAGTCTGCCAAATGATTTTTTATTGAATTTTATAGTATTTCTTTCCCCTAAATAATTTGTCAGTGATTCCCAAAGTGTGGGCAGCGGCCCCCTGCTTGACCGTCGCGGTACTGCAGGTGGGCCATGAGAGGTCATTAGAATTAAACAAATATGTTTTAAATCCTCTATCTTTTTTAAATATGTTTTTAATTACTGTAAAATATTAAAGACGTGATTTAAAAACATTAAGAAGTAATAAAACAAACCAGTTAAGTGTTATTCTACCGTCATCTTAACTTAATGACGAGTATCACCTTATTTGTTGACCCCTTACATTAATGTCAGAACGTAGCTCCTGTAGTTGGGATTAAAGGTTTGGGTGGGCCGCGGAGATTCTTCACATTTCAAATTGGGCCTTGGTATTCTGAAGTTATATATATGCGCTGGGCCTCTGCAAGGCCTTCCGGTCAGCGCTGGAACAGTTCCCGTACCAGACTGTGATACAGTTGGTAAGGATGCTCTCGATGGTGCAGCGGTAGAAGTTCACCAGCACGTTTGAAGAGAGGTGGTGCTTTCTCAGAGTCCTCAAGAAGAAGAAGTGCTGGTGAGCCTTCCTGACCAGGTTGGAGCAGTTTGTTGTCCAGGAGAGGTCCTCTGAAATGTGGATCCCCAGGAATTTATGCTGGAATTTATGCTGCAAGTCATAGTATAGTATATTACTCAATTCAAATCCACACAAAAAGGCCTCAACAGAGATATGAAGCAAGAGGCAACACTACTGTGCTGCCCCAGACACAATGTTTTTTTTTTGTTGCCGTTTTTTTACAATGTAATTTTTATTTGCAATGGTTATATCTTGTTACGTACACAGTATTAGTTTCATGGATAAAGCACTAGGGGTGTGAAAAAAATCGATTTGGCGATATATCACGATTTTCGGCTGCCCGATATAAAATCGATTTTTCAGCTTCTAATATCGATTTTTTTAGGCAAATTCATTCATTCACTTAAATGTGCAAAAACACTAATAATAAACAATAAATGAGTTGTTTTGAAGCAAATCGTTTTGACTCAATTTGTCCTCTGAATGATTAATATCATCTGATGAACATATACAGCAACTTGATTTTTGATCTCTACTTTTAATTTTGATACTAACTTGGTAGAATTTCGCAATATATGGTGATACAGTGATATTGTGATAATATCGCATCGTAACCCAAGTATCACAATACATATCGTATTGCGAGGTCCTTGCCAATACTCACCCCTATGAAGCACCCATCCACATAAATGAGAATTACCTCAAAAGTGAGTAAAAAGTTGCTGAACCACATGCTGGTCATCTCTATCTTAAGTCGGAATAGCTTGATATGCTGCAAAACTGGAGTATTATGAAATCAAGTAACTGAGTGCTCATTAAAAATGTTTTTACTCTGGGAAAATCTGATTCATTTTGCTTTTGTGCTTAACAATATCAACATCTGCATCATTCAGCCCTGGATGTTCTTAAAGACCTCAATCCTCCAACCAACATTAAATCATCACGCTGAAGCACACTCTGAGGACTTTGTGGCAAGTTAATACAAAGCATTATTGTTTTACCACATAGGTTTCAAAGAGAGACATATTTTTTTCTGAAGCTGTAGAAGCTTGATTACATAACTACAATTTATGGCAGAGACATTTCCTAGAATACATAAAAGTTGCTCTGATTGCCTTCAGAGTTATTACATTGCAACCTCACATCAGGCACCTCATCCCAGTCAGTTGAGTCACACAGCCGCTGATCTGGTAAACCTCTTCTTTCACCAAAGTTTGAACAGTCTAGTCTTGGCTGAGCAATCTACACTCAGCCTTGTTATAATATAGATACTTAAAACACTAGACAGTTAAGGTATTTTATCTGAATTAAAACTGTCATCTCTGCACCAATAGCTAGGACAGCACAAGTAGTTGCCTGACAAATATCACCTTGCCAACTGTGTTTAAAAATAATGAACATAAAAATGGATTCTATGTCCAAAGTATTTGGACAGTGTTGCATGTCTACAGGGCACACTATTTTCTCATTAGATATCTTTAACGAAGGCTCATACTTTCCAAGACATCTTTTAGGCCTACTGTACACTAGCTTTGCTTGTTGTTGTGGTTATATAAGAGTAATAAACTTTATGGCTGTCTGGGGTTTCTTTTGACACTGAGGCACAGATATAATGGTGTGTTTCCAGCAGTGAAGTTTACGATCCAAGTTTGGATGATGTGTGACCACAGAAAGAGAGCCTATGTCTGTCTACTTTCAAATAACAGAAGAGAGGAGATTCAATAGGCTGCATATTTTATTTCACCAACAAATAAATCACCAAACACTGGTCTGCGCTTACAACATTATGACATAATACTGCATACAACAATACTACACTTAAGCACTGAATGTTTTTTAACTTATAATTTGCAGCATTTCATGGCTGCATTACAAATCTTAGTGAAAAGATTTCACAGTGAAAAGAGAGACAGGGTATGTTATTTCAGTTCCTGACTTAAACTTCAGAGTTCACTGAATTAAATTCAAAAGTTTAAACAGTCTACAGTCCAAATGAGAAACATGTTTAGTTTACATGACAGTAAAATTTAATCAAGTGAATCCTCACTGAAACAGTAATTACTCTGTATCATATGGTATGCATTTAGTGCCTTCATTGTCATTCCAAACACAATACAAAAGCACTCTCACAAATTAGCGGTTTATGCTGCTGACCCCAGAACCTGATTAAGCATAAGTGTAAGTTAATGGATGGATGGATGGATGCTGCAGTTAAATCTGACAAAGATTAATATGGCTTGGCATCTTCTATTTCTGATCATGGACATCTTCTGATACTAAACAGGGCTTTGGTTGCTCTGGGAATTTCTGTTTAATTCTGTCCTATATATAAGTTGTTTATCGAGCATAAACATCATACTCTAACTTCCAAGTAACTTACTGAGAGTAACAGAATTACAGTAAAGGTCTTCAAACATTGGAGAGGATCAGAGAGGTCATAGCATAACCAAAAGGGAAGCAAAGCAGACTACACTGCTCAGGTGGGTGTGTAGCAATCTAGGCAGACAGACAAGACCGTTCTGTGGGTGCCCAGAATGCTAACAGGATTGACAATCTGGAGGTCAATCAGGAATCCTGCTGGAAAATCTACAACAAGAAGATCCCTCTCAGTTCTGCCAACCAGTAGCAGGGTGTTACCCAGTTTGATAGGGAGAAGAATGGATCTGGCACTGGAGCAGGGACAGGTATAGTTACAAGAGCAATCACTGAAGCACAGGCCGCAGCTAGGGAAGGGACGGGAGCAGGACGCTGAGCTGGGATGGGAACAAGATCTATCAAGCATCAAAGAGTGGAGTAGGAGCTGGATCCATGTTAGAGACTGGAACAGGTGTTGAACCAGGCTCTAGGGCTGGAGCTGAAACTGGTAGGGTCGGGGGATTGGTTTGGTGTTTTGGAGGTTTTTCTTCTTGGTTTTCTGGAATTTTGCCTGATTTTCTCATGCTCCTTGTGCCCTTTTCTGTTTCTCTCTACTTTACTTCCTGCTTTAATTTGAAGGCCTGTTTGGTTTTATTCTGTTTTGCTTCCTTGTTCATCACCCAGATTGTTTGCATCTGTGTCTTGTTTGTCCCTTGGTTTATT
The DNA here is from genome assembly GCA_018398805.1 of Hirundichthys speculiger. Classification (NCBI taxonomy): domain Eukaryota; kingdom Metazoa; phylum Chordata; class Actinopteri; order Beloniformes; family Exocoetidae; genus Hirundichthys; species Hirundichthys speculiger. The sequence goes on along the minus strand of JAGFBZ010000785.1, from coordinate 565,487 downwards.
TAAGTCTTGTCTTTTCTTCTGTTGCTTGCAGGTTCATCTGGTTCTTCTTCTGTTAACTCCCCATGTCCCTCATTGCCTCTAACTGTTTTCTGCCTCTTCTCCCTCATTTCATTCTTGTTTGGTTGTTTTTGGGTGTGTTACTCCATTTTGGTTTACCTCCTCTCTTTAGTTTCATTTGTTTCATTTTAACAAAGGACATTTAGTTGGAATCTCCTGCCTCCTGGTAGCCGGCATGTGAGTTCTCACCTCCATATCCCTCAACAACTCTGCATCATAACAACTGAAAGAAAGTCAGAAAGTTGACATAGTTTCTAGGTCAAGAAACTATGCACAAGAAAAGTGCCCCTTAAGCCTCCATGAAGTGAAGCAGGAGCCCGAGTCTGTGTAGATGCTGCAAAGCCTTTTTGGAGTCTTGCAGCCTCCTAGGGATATATATTGTGTTTCTGGGATGGGCTCCCACTGGCAGCTTGAGTGTTAGGTGTAGGAGCAAGATGTTGCCTGCTCCCTAAATTGTGAGATGCAACCAATAAGACACCACTGATGCCTGCCCAGTAACACAACTTCTCCTCAAATATTTCAAGAGCCCATGGCAGTTTTTTCTTTTCTCTGTCTCTTCTGTAATCTCTAAAGAACTGATAATTTATCATGGTGGGTCCACAGTTGGCCAGTCAATATTGTCACAATGTTTTGGTTGACAGAATGCAAGAAATGAGGAGGCAGAAGTAGTTTAATAATTATCCATCCATCCATCCATCCATCCATTATCTTCTGCTCAGTCATAATCGGGTCGCAAAGCTCCCTCCCCCCAGCCACCTTCACTAGCTCCTCCGAGAGAACACAGAGGCCCTTCCAGGCCAGCTGAGAGATGTAATCTCTCCAACATCTCCTGGGTCTGCCTCCTGGTCTTCTCCCAGTTGGACATGCCTGAAACACCTCTCTAAGGAGGCTTCCAGGGGGCATCCTAACCAGATGCCCGAACCACCTTCAACTGGCTCCTCTCAATATGGAGGAGCAGCAGCTCTACCTTGCAGCTCAACCCTATCTCTAAGGGAGAGTCCAGCCACCCTGTGGAAAAAACTTATTTCAGCCGCTCGTATCTGCAATCTCATTCTTTCAGTCCCTGCCCAAAGTTGGTGACCATAGGTGAGGGTTGGAACAAAGATCGACCAGTAAACAGAGAGCCTCACCTTTTGGCTTAGCTCTCTATTCACCACAACAGACCGGTACAGAGTCCGCACCACAGCAGACGCTGCACCAATCTGGGTGTTGATGTCCCGCTCCTTTCTCCCATCACTTGTGAACAAGACCCCGAGATACTGAAACTCCTCAACTTGAGGCAGAACCTCACTCCCGACCTGGAGAAGGCTTTCTACCATTTTCCGACTTAAGACCATGGTTTCAGATTTGGAAGTGCTGATTCTCATCCCTGCTGTTACTCATTTGGCTGCGACCTGCTCCAGTGAGAACTGAAGATCCCCACTCGATGGCACCAACAGGACCACGTCATCCGCGAAAAGCAGAGATAAAATCCTGACGCCATCAAACAGGAATGCCTCCGGTCCTTAGCTTCTCCTAGAAAATTCTATCCATAAACATTGTTACAGTTAGTGTAAACTATAGTGTGTAGGGCCTAATAGTTATAGCCAGGGCAGGAATTTCACGGCAGCCATGGCCGTCGTAGCCCTTCTTCTTGGCCGTGATGCCCTTCCGAAAATTGATGCTTAACGGCCACTGTGGCCTTGGTGCCCTGCCCTCTCCACTTCCTTCAGCTATCATCAAGTTTGTGCCGTAGTGCCCATCGGTAGGCCTACCAGTATTAAAGTTAAACAATCGGAGCGGAGGTGTGTCCTACTGCGAGATCCGTCCATAACTCTACCACACAGCATCTATTTCCACGTTCTGTCTGTGGGATAAACAGCACAACAATACCACGAAGACGACATTAAAGGTAAGTGTTCAAAAAGCCATCTGTTTTCTGGATCAAATAGCTTGTCAATGAGCATAAGGACTTCAAAGATTGAACCCAGGACTATAATTCGTAATAAATCGCTCCCAACTTTGAATTGATAAAGAGTTGCTAGACTTGGTAGTAGCAGTAGCCTATTAGCCTCCCTGAGGGGGACCTAGCTATCCAACAAGCTAAATCAACACTTTTGTAAATCTTTCATGTCATATCTTATTGCTATAGCCTACTAAGAATTTTTAATGTTTCAATATCAGACAGAGACTGTCATGTCTCGCTACTGTAGCCTTCTGAGCTATGGTTGCTAAGGCAACCCAAGTAAACAGTCTCCTGCAATCAGCTGTTTTATCGTAAATTAAAGCCTTCAAATAATCCTTTTCTCACCAAATCAACTTCTCTGTCTCTCTTCTATGTGTGCAGCGAAGCTTTGCTTGTTAGTCTTCATTTCATCGCCAAAATCAGGATGCCATTAAATCGTATTCGTTTATAGAGAAAACATCTGTGACTAGAAAACACGTCATAATATCACGATTGATATATGAATCAACAACAATTTACAGGCAGGATGACGATGCTCAGATAGATTGATTCAAACTCCGACATTCAGTGTTCTATACACTTCTGAGACTTCAGGTGCGCGAAAGTGAAACCTAAACTCTTTAACACGTATCATTACAGAAATACGCTCCAGGATGGCTTAAGCATTTGAATAATCACTAGGCTATGAAAACGTGATAATTTTTTTTTTATTATTTAACATATTCACTTTAAACTTTTTTCCCTCAGAAAGAAGAATGCCAAGACGGGAACGAGTCGAGATTAGTCGCAAAAGACCTCTCGAAGATGCCATTTAAATTAAATTTATGAATGTGTAATAACCTGATAAAAGTCAATGACATTGCCTTTGATAAAAGTCCAAAAGTTGTGGTAGCCTATTAAAAATATCCAAGGCTCTGAATTCAAAAACTGTGTTGTGCCGTTTATTAGCATATCATGTCATATTGTGTTTTTTTTATTATGGCTGTGTTGCCCTGGCATTTGGCCTTTGTGCCCTAAAAAAAAATGCCCCTTTGAAGGCCAAGTGGCCTTGTCCCTCAAATCACAAAATTCCAGGCCTGGTTATAGCTATAGTTGTAGTAGTTAAGACTACAGTAAGCTCGTCTTAATCATAGGTTCGTCATAGTTATGCTGCTATAGGCCTACGCTGCAGGGGGGACACCAACATGATCTGCTGAGTGGTGTCTCCACTGCTTTTCTCCTTTTTCTTCCCTTTCTTCTTCCCTTCCTCCTTCATCAGCTCATTTATAATTATTTGGGAGCACCCTGTTACTGAAACTGTGCTCCATATTCTTTGCTTTCCTGTGGTTGTTGTGCTTTTTTTGCCCCCCTTTTTCTTTCTGTGTATTTGCAGGCCAGAGTTTCCTGGGTTTCATCCTGACTTGCAGTTCCATCCTCTGTCCATCCCGGGGTTCTCCTCCACTTGTGTTTGGGTGCCGACTGGCGTGGTGATCGGCTGGTCCTCTGGCCATCTCATCTCATCCCAGTGCTGCTACCTCAATCTGTTTATATTTATGTTTATATGGCCATTGTATTTAATCATTTGTGTGCTCTCCTCTCTCTGTCCTCCATCCTCTCTCTGTCCTGTCTCCCCTCTTTTCTTTCTCTACCCGGCTGGCCTTCGGCAGGAAGGTCCCCCCATATGAGCCAGGTCCTGCTCAAGGTTTCTTGTCTTAAGGTGGAGTTTTTCCTTGCCTCTGTTTGGCTTAAATGTTTTTTTTTCTCCCTATGTGGGAGTTTTTTTTACCTGCCATTATCATTGATTGGATTTAATATTATAATTTTAGTTAATGATATTTGCTCGGGGGTCATGCTCTGGGTCTCTGTAAAGCGCCTAGAGACAATTGTCATTGTAACAGACGCTATACAAATAAAACTGAATTCAATTGAATTGAATTGATGGAGTCCAACTCTCACTGAAGATGAATCCAACTTACAACCGGCAATACGGACCAAACTCTCACTCTGTTTGTACAGGGACTGGACAGCCCGTAACAATGGGCCCAGTACCCCAGACTCCTGGAGTACTCCCCACAGAACACTAGTGCTGGGCGGTATGGCCAAAAATTTATATCACGGTATTTTTCAAAATTATATCGGTTTCACGGTATATCACGGTATTTTTTTTTTAAGGCACAACTGGGTGTTAACCACATTTTCTAATAATTTAGAGGAATTGCTGCAGTAAATTGTATTAGAATGACCTATTTTACTGTCACGGGGAGTGAATATTGTAGAAAAACATTCATATCTACACTAGTATTAATACAGGTTTGCATGGCCTCACAAAATGATACTATTTACAAAGAGGTGGCACTCGTTATTCTAATTAAGTGAAGGAATCAGAATGGATGATAGTTGCAGTTAAGATACAGAACCATTTTATTTTTCAAATTTTGCAAACAACCTGAAAAAACATATTTTGTAAAAAAAAATCAACATTAACTACACAATGTAAACAACGTTCTAAAGTTGTAGCCGCGGGCGGCAACACCAGCCTGGTGTTGCCGCCCGTGGCTACAACTTTAGCTCGGCAACATTTGCAGATTATTGTAGTTGGACGTCGTCTTTTTTAAATCCAAAGAACTTCCACACGACAGACACGACTCCTCGTTTAGGAAGAAGTTCCTCAGTCTCATGTTGCCGTTCTGGAGCTTCCACTTCGGGACTTTCTCTGTTTGCAGCCATCACCATTTAACCACTAGTAGCGTGTTGTGCCTCCAGTGCAACTGCAAAACAGTCCCCTGTCAAACAATGTTCTGCGGAACTTACGTTCCGCCGCACGGCATTCCCAACGTTGTGTACGCTACAGTACATACTCACCGGTATTACGGTATATCAAAAATTCATATCATAAGAAAAATAAACACCGGTATTCGGTATGAACCGGTATACCGCCCAGCACTACAGGACACCCCAAAGGGACACGGTCAAATGCCTTCTCCAAATCCACATAACACATGTGGACTGGTTGGGCCAATTCCCATGCTCCTTCGAGGATCCTAGTGAGGGTATAGAGCTGGTCCAGTGTTCCACAACCGGGACAGAACCCACATTGTTCCTCCTGCATCTGAGATTCGACAATCGATCAGACTCTCTTCTCCAGCACCCTTGCATAGACTTTACCGGAGAAGCTGAGGAGTGTGATAACCCTGTAACACACCCTCTGGTTCCCCTTCTTAAAAAGGGGAACTACCACCCCAGTCTGCCAATCTGCCCCCAATTTCCATGCAATGTTGCAGAAACATATCAACCAAGACAGTCCAACAACATCCAGAGCCTTAAAGGTGGAGTAGGTGTTGTTTGAAAAACGGTTCCAGCAATCCAACTCAAGTGAGATTTTGAAAATATACACTCCCTCCCTCCTCCCAAAGGCTCCGCCTCCTCCTCTTCAGCTCACCCCTCGAAAACCACGCCTTCACATGATTCACGACTGCATGAACCATAGGGAGGGAGGGAGGGAGGGAGGGGTGATATTTGATGGACGTATTAGGCAGCCAATCAAAATAGTGATGATCACTTTTTTGATTGGTCAGAGTTTTTCTCTGATTATACCTTCTAGACTGGACCAAAATGTTTAGTTTTTTTTTGCAAACATTTTATTTCAGTGGGTGCAAATGGAAATGTGAAAAGGTTTTCAGGCAATATTGTAAAAAGTGTTGCAAAAAAACAACACCCACCCCACCTTTAAGGAGTTCAGGGTGGATCTCGTCCACCTCCGGAGTCCTGCCACCATCCAGCTTCTTAACTACCTCTGTGACCTCAGCTCCAGTAATGGACAAATCCACCTCAAAGTCCACTTGCTCAGCATTCCTCTATGGAAGCCATGTTGGTGGACTGAGAAGATCCTCTAAGTATTTTTTTCATCGCCCGATGACATCTCCAGTTGAGGTCAGCAGCACCCCACCCCCACTATACACCGTGTTGGTGAAGCACTGTTTTTGCCACCTGAGCCCTCTGACAGTTTGCCAGAATCTCCATGGAGCAGACTGAAAGTCATTTTCCATGGCCTCACTGAACTCCTCCCATACCCAAGTTTTTGCCTCAGACTGCCAAGGCTGCAGCCCATTTGGTCTGTCGATACCTGCCTGCTGCTTCCAGAGTCCAATAAGCTAACCAAGCCCAGTAGGACTCCTTCTTCAGCCTGATGGCTTCTTTTACCCGAGGTGTCCACCGCCAGGTTCGAATTGCCGCCATGGCAGACACCAACGACCTTATGGCCACAGCTCCGGTCAGCGGCTTTGGCAATGGAGGTGCGGAACATGGCCCATTCAGACTCAGTGTCCTCCGCCTTACTCGGAATGGTTGAAGCTCTGTCTGAGGTGCAAGTTGAAGATCAGTCTGACAAGTTTCTCTGCCAGACATTCCCAGCAAACCCTCACTACACGTTTGGGTCTACTGGGTCTGACCAGCATTCTCCCTCGCCATCTGATCCAACTCACCACCAGGTAGGGATCAGTTGACAGCTCAAGTCCTCTCTTACTCGAGTGTCTAAAACATATGGCTGCAAATCTGATGATAAGAGTATAAGGCCAATCATTGACCTACAGCCAAGAGTGTCCTGATGCCACGTTCATTTATGAACACTCTTATGTTTGAACATGGTGTTTGTTATGGACAAACTGTCTAGCACAGAAGTCCAACAATTAAACACCACTCAGCTTCAGTTACTCCCAATCACCCATTAGGGTCCCCATTAGGGGCACTTTCCAGCAATAAGAACTCCAAGAAGGCTGGGTACTCTGAGCTGTCATTTGGCGCTTAAGCGCCAGATGACAGCTCAGAGCCCATTCCCCGACCTGAAGGCATAGAGAAGCTACCCTCTCATCTACTGGGGAAAACCTCAATGAACAGGCTCCAAGCTAGGGGGCTATGAGTAAGACTACTCCAGCCTGTCGCCTCTTACTCTGCGCAATGCAGAATAAGGTCCAGCCTCTCTCAAGAAGATTAGTTCCAGAGCCCATGCTGTGTGTTGAGGTGAGCCCCACTATATCTAGCCAGTACGTCTCAACCTCACGCACAAGCTCAGCTTCCTTCCCCACTAGAGAGGGAACGTTCCATGTCCCATTAGCCAGTTTAGTTGGCTAAGGGTCAACATGCCAAGGCCCATGCCTTTAATTGCTGCCCAAAACACAACACACCTGACCTCTACGGTCCTCCCTGCAGGTGGAGTCCACGGGGAGGCGAACCCATGTAGCTCATTTGGGCTGAGCCTGGCTGGGCCTCATGGGTAAAGGCCCAGCTACCAGGCGCTCCCTGGTGAGGCCCTCCCCCAGGCCTGGCTCCAGGGTGGGGTCCATGTGACCCTCGTCCAGGTGAGGGACATCGAGCTCTTGTTTTCACTTTTAGTCCATAGGAGTGGACTGAATCACACTTAGTCTGGCCCGTCCCCCACGACCAGTTTGCCTTGGGTGACCCTGCCAGGGCCAAATATCCCCGACAACATAGCTCCCAGGATCATTCAAGCACACAAACTCCTCCACCACACTAAGGTGGCAGTTCAGGGAGGGGTAACAATTATCCATTACTTAATAAAAAATACTACACACAGCATGATATCCAAAAGGCAAGAGAGAGCGGAGAATACCAAACAACAGTGAGAAGCACAACAGGACTGCGCAACTCAGAGGATGGCAATCGGACTAGCAGCGGAAGGAGCAGAGGCAATAGGCAGACACTTGAACTAATGGGATAAAAATGTGAACAATCACAGAAGGCATAGCGAGGAAGAGATAGGAAGGGACGGAAGGCTTCATAATCAAGGTCAACAAATCCATGACACTGAGTTTCTTTGTATAACATGGCCAGAGGTAGCAAAGCATACTTTTTACTCTAAAGTTCTGTAGTATGAAAGTGTGAAAGTATGAGGCAGGATGTTTCAGAAAAATAAAATAATTTACTGTTAAAATATTCACTGTGTCTTGATTGATTGACTTCAAATACATTTGACTAAAAACAGACTTTGTTTGATTGTCTTCCAACAAAATATTAATCTCTGATGATCTATCACAGTTAGTCTGAGTAAGTTAATATTGGCAAATGCTGATATATTTATTACAAATTCAACTTTTCAGTTTTCTCGGCGATAGTTCAAAAAGATGGATGCAATCAACTTCCAACAAATTTAAAAAAAAATTTCAGTTCTGTAGTTCCTGTATCAACTCATTCAGCTTACTAAATGGCAATGTGCAGAGAGCTGCACGTTTTAGCATCAAACTGTATGAAAACTCTGCCAGCAAGATGAAAAAGCCAGTCTTCCTTTAAATGGGATTTTACATCCCATAGTTGCTCTTAAACCAGAGCATTACAATGTGTCAATACCACAGCCTTGGGCTTTAATACTTGACTGTTACTCCCACTTCCTCCCTCATTTGGATCTCCCTGTTGCTCCATCCAGACATGTCAACAGAACAGAAGGAGAAAACCAAAACCAGCTTTATCACTGTTTTCCTCTCGTAGAAATAAATTCTGGCACTTCTGCAACCTGAAAAAACTGGACCACACTCTGTTGAGACTTAAGTGCTGTATTTCAAGGTAATCCTTTGAAGAGTGATTCCTGGAATAAAGCAAAGATCCCAAAGAGCCACTGTGCTGGAAAACTGATCTCTCATTTAAATTTTTTTTTAAGTTTTTTTTTTTTTTTTTTTTGAGAAGAGGCCCTTTAAATCATGTCCTTTATACCTCCGGCCGGGGGTTCACCCGCCCCACCACAGAGTGGGTGGGGAATATGATGGGAAAAACACAATGGGATTTCTCTTCAATAGGTCAGATGGAGACTGAGTGCAAGAAAAGAGGCAAAAGAAAATCAACAGAAAATGACAGAGGAAGGTAAACTATAGCTATATAACAGCTGTACAAAGCTGTACTTTCAAGGGACTGAATGTAAATTGTAATAAAGAATTCACAAGTAGAAGTTCAAAACAAACAGAAACCAATCTTTTTTAAGTAAAAAAAAAAAATCAAACCTTGGAAAATAAGGCAATTACTTTCAATCAATTTATGAATTGAATGTGCAACACTGAGGGTGACTAATAAGACATAGCACAATGTACTTGAGTACCTAAGGTCCTTCAACACTTGCAGCAAGATGTTGTCTGTCTCTCTGGTGATGACAGAGTCACCTGATGGGGAAGCAGCATCAGATGCAGTGACTCAATGATGCTACATACACAAGTGAAAAAAGTGAAGAAAAAGGCCTTATGTGAACCTCATCAAGAGTGGAATCAACTTCTCTGGGCTTGGAGGCAACTGGCATAGACCACTGCACAGTGGAAGTGTGTGTTGTGATCAGACAATTCAGTATTTATATAGTTGTCTGGTATCTACTTTGTAAGAAAGGCATATTTCTTATTAATTCAGGTAAATAGTAAACATTCAGTACAGGGGAGTATGGGGATTTTTTTCCCATTGTAGAGAGATCTCATTGGCTGTACATAAGTGCCACCAAAGCCAAAAAAAGCTATCATGTGCTTAAAAAGTGGAGATCTGACCCAATCCAAGGAGTTGGAGTATCTTTTCCGCCCGAAGTCAAGAGACTGTCAGGATCAATATATTTGTTTTTTTTTCTCATTTCTCTCCCTGGCTCTGTGAGACTATATCTTGGTCCCACACGTGATACGATCTTGACAGCGACGGAAACAAAAGCAGACTTAGCAGCTGTGTTTTTACATTTGTGAATTTATGTGCTGTGTTTTAATATTCTCCAGTTACCTGGTGACCAAAGTTACCATAGAACAAATTTCTTCAACCATGACATCTAACATTTGTCTGTCTGCCTGTGGTGGGTTTTGATGATTGATGATACAAACATTCGACAAAGTCAGTTACAATGCTGGCAGCCTCTGTGGGTTCAGCCACAGCAGAACCCACATAATGATTCATTTCATAGTTCAGGAAGGTCAGACAGTTAATGTGATGCAGTTGTTAGTTAACATAATCAGAAGCTGGTATTAAGATCTGGTTTGTACAGTGTATACACTGAGAAACAGACTCATGTGTATGGCTCAGGGTGGATTTTTTGGGGGTTTGGTTTACTTGCCATTTTATCATAATGGAATTGATCAGACCATGACAGTATTATGCAATGGAAACAGATGTAAACATATACTTTTGCATATATCTCTATAAGAGATGCAAAATCCTTACTTAACTATAAACAAAGCAAAAAAAGTTTATGAACATCTATATATTACAAAATAACAGAAGTCATCTTCTGTTATTTCTTCTGTTATAACTGTTTCTACCATGCAATGCAGCAGCCATCTGAGGGAACAGGGAACACAAACATCTATTTAAAATTGTGCAAATGAATGCAGATGAATGCAAATTGCTTCAACACAGTGGAGGAAATTACTCCAGGAAATCAGGGGTGATTATGGCTGTACCGTGGCCCCAATACGCTGAGTGGATGCAAACACAGAGTGACGAGGCTGGATCTTGGGACTTGGGGCTGCATGCATAGACATTTTTAGAGTTACTTGGGCTAAATATGGTGAACTTGAAGCTTAAAATGTTTGTAACTTTCTTTAGGCCTTCAAAGGTTGTTTAAAAAATAGAACAACATGCCATACTTCAACTATAAATCTGCCTCTCCTGCTGAAAAATCTCCAAGCACAGCTGTTGTAGCTGGTTTAGGAAGAGTTGCTGGTCTTCCTTCCTCAGCATTGATGGTTTCTTTCAGTCTCAGCTCCTGCAGTTTTTGGCCTCTTGTTTGTAATAGAGCCATATTTATTTTCGACTTCTACAGGGTCCTTTGCTCTAAACCTGATCACTTGTGTTACCAATTTCCATTCAACATTTTCTATTCTGTTTGTCATCATGGAGCTAAGACCACTAAAAACAGCCGATTTCAATTTCAGTACTTCACTGACTACTAAATGCAAAATACTGAGTAGGGCAGTGTCTGTATCCATTCATAGCAAAGAAAAAAAAAAGAGGAAATTATTTGATAAAATTAAAATAAATAAATAAATAAAAATAAAAACAGAACTACATACATGTAAATCAGAAGTTTATGTATTTGGCCCCAGGTGTTCACATGAACTAGAACATTGTGATTATATTACGCCACAGTAAGAAGGACCAGGGAGGTCAACCATTTCAAAAATAATGATGTGCCTTTTCTTTTATTTACTTTGAGATAACTTTTATGTGAAGTAAGCGTGCATTTTTTAATGTGTATTTACATGTGCTTGTAATCCATTTGTGACCACATGCACATGTATTTACAAATTCCCGGTGATAAATCATGAAACTGTCTGAAATAAAGACAAAGTCAAAACAATTACCTCACATCCTGTCACCATAGAGACAGTGGCTTTGAACCTAACAACAGATGCTCTATTACCATATTTACAGGCTGTTCAGTCCATTGAAATCACATACGGTGGACCTGAAATAGCTTCAGTATCTTGACATTCACCCAGCCTTTTAAATCAATGTGTCCAGTGCTGCTTCTTACTTTCTTTTGGAAAGTTTAATAATTTTTTGGCAAAAAAAAAAGCAGATTTTAGCTTGTAAAACTTCTTAGATAGTAATTCTCAGCAATGAAAGTTTGAGACTCCTTAAAAGACTGAATCTCTTTGAGATCCTTCACTGACATGAGGCCTTGGAGTAGCTTGTGGGTGCAGCCAAGGGTGAGTACTACAATTGCCAATGTGACTTCTGACAGAGTAAAGCACCCAAAGAAAAATATCTTGAACTTATCTCCATTTCCTACTGTGCTTTTTATTTTTATTTTACTGAAAGCAACTTATTTTGGATCCATCTATTTTTAGTGCAACTAATATTTATCCTTTAGACGCTTGTATTGGTTCTTATTAGGGGCAAAAAGTGATCCAATAGCAAACAAATTTTCAACTCAGAGTGTAAGCTGAAAGGAATGGATACAAAAGCTGAAAACTTGGCTCATCATTTATCAACTTTTTGAAATATAAACTGGACCTGTTTGTGTTAGCTTAAAATAAAATCTCAAGAGGTTTTCAAGGCAGTACGAGTTTATCACTTGTTGGAATGAGGTGCTGCGAGGGACATTATTCTGAATTAGCATTCACACACACACACATATGAAACCAAAATCTCTCACATACTATACTGAAAACCTTACACGCATACAGGTGAATTCTTACATACATGCAGGAGAAATCTTATACACATACATGTGAAATCCTCTCATGCATACGTGTGAAATCCTCTCATGCATACAACTGGAAATCCTCTCACACATACATGTGAAATCCTCTTATATAGACATGTGAAATCCTCTCATACATACATGTGAAATCCTCTCATACATACATACATGTGAAATCCTCTCATACAGACATGTGAAATCCTTTCATGCATACAACTGGAAATCCTCATACATACACACATGTGAAATCCTCATGCATACAACTGGATATTCTCTCATACATACATGTGAAATCTTCTCATATAGACGTGTAAAATCCTCTCATACATACATATGAAATCCTCTCATGCATACAACTGAAAATTCTCTCATACATACATGTGAAATCCTCTCATATATATATGTGAAATACTCACACATACATGTGAAATACTCTTATGCATACAACTGGAAATCCTCTTATACATACAACTTTAAATCCTCTCATATATACATGTGAAATACTCTCATCTATACATGTGAAATACTCTCGAGATACTCTCACACATACATGTGAAATACTCTCGTGCATACAACTGGAAATCCTCTCATACACACAGCTTTAAATCCTCATATATACATGTGAAATACTCTCACACATATAACTAGAAATCCTCTCATGTATACATGAAAAACACTCTCATATATACACGCGAAATACTCTCGTACATACAACTGGATATTTCAGTTTAAATGGAAATGATGTCAATTAAAACAGAAGTTGGTTGGTTAGCAAAGGAGCGTGACTTCAGAACACAGGTAACGGCGGGGAATTTGCGATGAAACCATCCACACACTCGGAACAACTTCTGTTTTAACTGACATTTCTGTTTCAACTGAAATTTACAGTTGTGTGTGATTGGATTTTACATGTATGTATGAGAGGACTTCACATGTATGTATGAGAGGATTTCACATGTAAGTGTGAGGATTTCCAGTTGTATGTATGAGAGGAATTCACATGTACAGTACGTGTGACAGAATTTCACAAGTGTATGTGAGTGAATAAATTTCTAGTTGTATGTATAAGAGCATTTCACCTGTATTCAGGTAAGGTTTTCATTATCATATGTAAGAGAATTTGGTTTCATATGTGTGTGTGAATGCTAATTCAGAATAATGTCCTTCACAGCACCTCATATGTTGGAAGGCTTTTTTTTTTTTTGATTATCTGGGGTTACTTAGAAGACTCCACCGGTGAATTACATGCTGATATTATTCCGAGATTCGAAAAATACTGTAATATACTCCTTGTCAAGTAATGAAATCACGAGTCAAGGTTTCTGTGTTGATTTTTTTTTTGTAGTTCTTAATCATCACCTTTGCTTCTGTAAAAGGTAACAAAGCTAACATCTCACTGACTGTAAAAAGAGACACTGGAGTCACAGCTGCTCTTTTTCTCATTTCCATCACATGTGAACACACTTTGTCCTCTGCAAAGCTACATCATTATGTACACTGTGACTAATATTATTGTACGATGCACTTTCAATAAATATATGTATTTTTAAAAAGTCATCTAAAATTCATGGTTATTTTAACAAAAAAAAAAGAAAGATAGGAATCAAAAATACGAGCAATTCTACTTTCTTTTTTAAATAAATGCCAGGAGAGGGAGTTGAAATTGAGGGTCTCAGATGAACATACTCATTATTCTGAACATCATACTTTTTTTAAAACCACTAGAAAGTGTGTTTAACAGCCACATGCAGAAATTTATAAGGTCTGGATAAGTGTTAAATATACAGAATGCCAGGAGCACTCCCAACTTCTTACCACAGTATTCTCCCACATCCTCCACTCCCACCACAGTTGTGGCTGACATATGTCAGACTCGCCTCTTTGGCTGAGGGTCCTTATGGTGTTTTCTGATATATACTCTTTTAGACTTCCCTCATTTTAGAGATATAAAGTTCCCTTTTAAATAACGAGAGAATTGTCTCATTTTTGCATAAACACACCTATCAACTTAAACAACCTTCTTTTTTTTTTTTTTGAAAATAAATAAAAAGACTAGTTATTTTTCTTATATCCTGAAAACAAAGCAACAGAAGCATTGTAGTGTAGCAGATTAGTGGAACAGTTAGTTGAGTTTAATAAGCAGTTGCTTGTTTCAGTCAGGAATGATAACCACTTAAAAGTAAGATTGAAAATTGTGTTTCTGTTTATATTACACACATTTTTACAGACCAATAAAAAGAAAAGATGACCAAGTCCTTCTCACAACAGTTTCTGACTTCCCCAGTATGTGCGGATCTTTTACACCCAGCCAGTGGTTTATTGCATGAAATATGGCACTAAATAGAAAACATCCATCCATCCATCAATTATCTATATCTGCTTAATCTTCTGCAGGATCACGGGGATCTGCTGGAGCCTATCCCAGCCATCCACGGGCGAAAGGCAGGGGTACACCCTGGACAGGTCGCCAGTCCGATCGCAAGGACACATATAGACGAACAACCATGCACACACACACTCACTCCTACGGGCAATTTAGAACCACCAATTAACCTGACATGCATGTCTTTGGACTGTGGGAGGAAGCCGGAGTACCTGGAGGAAACCCACGCAAGCAAAGGGAGAATATGGAAACTCCACACAGAAAGAGCCCTGCCGACGTTCAAACCTGGAACCTTCTTGCTGTGAGGCAACAGTGCTGACCAAATAGAAAACATAGTAAAACCAAATAATAAAGGACACTTCAGTCTGAAGATAACAGTACACAGAAGTCTAGAAGTGGCATAATTTAAAAAATCTATCCATGTAATCCCCTTTTGATCCATGTGGAACAAATTTATTCTCTGAGAAGGTGAATAACTGGAATAACTTAAAAGCAGGAATTGATCTAGATTCAGCATTTTACTGTAAAACAATTCAGCTGTGCAAATCTTTGCTAAAGAAGAAATTAAAAGATTATTCTAGTGAGTCCAGCAACCTACTGCCTTTTGGGGGGGGGGGGGGACATAATATGTTAAAGTGTGCTGTATGTGCATTTCTGTGAATAAATGAGTTAAGTCGGTGCTCTTGTGTGACCTCAGCCACAATGATGTATTACCTCTGATAAAACTGAACATAACGCGCCACCGCTCAGAATGTATGAGTTACAAAGGCGGTGATGAGTTGATTTTCTCTTTTCAAATGTCACCGACTCAAAACAGATTGAAGCTTGCAGCCCAAACAATTATTACTAGAAACCAAGGGAGGTTGAGTGAGTGCAAATGGGCTGTATGTGCATGTAGGTGTTTTAGTTTGTTTTAGTAGGAAACATGACCATATGGAAATCATTACATGTGGGCTGATTCAGCAAGCTACCATATTTATCTGTTTGCACGCAAGTGTGTAGGTCTGTCACCTCCAGGTTCAGTAAGTCAAGCTCCACACCTCTAGCTTCCACGCACATAAACACAGAAAGCCATGGCAAATCTCACTGCAATGCACAAATGTCCACACAACTCTGGCTTTGGACAAAGATATAAAGTGAGCGATGAGTGCTAAAAAGCTGAAAGCCCATTAGGATACTGATGATGTGATGATAACTGGATATACTGGTTCTTGAATCACTGCAGTCACCACAAAAGTGATACTGCAAGAGTATGCTTTTCCGTTCACACTCAATGGACAATATGATACCAGTACTTTAGGATAAACTCGGCAAAAAAATCGGCAGGATGTATTTATGCACATAGGTGACACTTCGAGTTGAAAAGAATAAAGGTAAAAGTAATGGTAAAACTGTAATATTTTACTGATAGCAGATGAAAGTTCAGTTCAGGTTATGAGAAAATAGCTGAGAATTTTAGATATACATTATTATCCTCATTAGTTACATTTGCTGGCACAGAAACCTAGAATATCATACTGTGAAATGACACTTCCACAAAGCAGTAAAGCACCCCTGGCTGCGTATGTTCAGTAGAGCTGCTGAACACATTATCCAGTTAAAGGGCCACTTATAAAGTTGAGGAAGAGTGTGACAGAAGGACAGCCAAAGTCAGAGGGCATGAAGGGGGCAGGACGTCAGAGGTGAACAGATAGAGAGCTTGAGGAAAAGAGTGGAAGGAAAAACTGGAGAAGGGAGTGGAGTAGGAGGTGGGAAGAGGGGGGAGAAAAATGGCAAAGGAAAGACAGAAGGGGAGGAAGAAGGGGGTGAACCTCCTAAAACATATAAATAGGCAAAAGAGGACTTGAAACTTTGCAGTCACTCGTCCCGACAGCCACATCCAGTGCTCTCCTCTCCCCCTTTCCTCACCTCCAGCCCTTCTCTCCATTCATCTGCTGCAAACCTTTATTCATCTGGAACCTTGAACAAAACCAGTGAGTAGTTTCCACACCATGTTTTTACTTTGATTCTCTATGACTGTATAACCATAACCCTAACTCTTAACCTTGAGAAATGAAAGGCATCATCTGTTAATCTTTGCAAATTGATTGGTTTTATAATTGAAATATGGATCAGACTTGCATGCAAAAAAAAAAGGCTGAGCAGAATTTTAGTTATAAAGTCAGTGTAAAGACATTCAGAATGAGCAAAAGTGGCAGACAAGTGTGATTTTAGCAGGTTTAGTGTTTCCAAGGGATGTCAAAACATCACATCATGTGTTACTGCAAATGAATGCTGCTGATTAATCAAGGCATATTAACATCAATATTATACGACTAAGTAAGTAATTAAGTCAGGAATCAGCAGTCAATAATTCTATTGACAGAGTTTTGAAGAGTTGATAGTTGACAGTCAAACTGATGTTCCATCACTGATGGAAGACAGGATGAGTTATATAAATAGATTTTAATAAATATCAGATCTCACGTGTCAGTGGGAAAACAGTGCAGTAGGTTGAAGTGGAAAGAAAATACAGCTTCTGACTCACATGGCCCACTTGTTAAACCCCACACTCATGGTGAAGCATGACATGTTGGATTTCTCATTTTTCTTTGTTTCCCTTGTTATGTCTAAGATCAGGCAACAAGAGGACAGGACAGCATACACATCTGATGTCATCAGAAAAAAAAAAAAGCAATGAACTGCAAATATACAATATGTGTGTTTATATTTAGCCATAAAGTGAATCTGAAATAAACTTTTGACATGTTGCTGAACAGAATATATGCATCAGGCATGTCTCCACTGACAAGTTTAAGTTTAAACAAAACAGTCTGAAGTCAAATAACCAAGTTTGAAGTGTCATAAGCAAGCAATAGTTAGGTATGTTGCACAATGCTGAAATAAACAGAGAAGTAGTCACTAGCCAGAAACAAAGTTTTGAGGAAGTAGACACAAACAAAACAAGTCATTTTATAATGCTGGGGTCTTGGGAAATATTCTGATCTGGATACATTGTTTTATTCGATCGGTTCAGAAAGTACTGGGCATGTAAATCCTGTCGAAGCAGAAACAACTTATCAATCATGTGGCCAGACATGTGACAAGCATTTATCACAACTGATTTGTGTAGCAGAAGATAATGAATGGATGGATGGGTGGGTGGATTTGTGTTGGGCACTTCTATATCCCTTCATGTGTATCAACAACTTTTAGATGAAAAAAAAATTAACTGGGCATAAAAACCTATTTGCAAAATTTTAAAAGTTATTTCCATTATGCAATTTACATAATCGCTCTCTCTGTCTTTTTCAGGAAACAAATCAATCTAAACATACCTTTCTTCCACTTCTTGCATCCCCATCATCTTCCATTTTCCCAAATCTATCATGAAAACCACAACAAATACCCTCTCCTTCTCTGAGATGCTATGCCACCTGCTCGTCCTGATGTTAACCCTGGGCCAAAGCGTTAACTCAATGCCTGTCCCAACTGACATTCCAATGTGCACAGCCTCAGAAACAGCTCAGTACAGTTTAACGTTTACTGGTAAATGGACCCAAGCAGCTTTCCCAAAGCAGTATCCTGTATACCGCCCCCCTGCCCAGTGGTCAAATCTTATTGGTAAGTGCACCAAAGTTAACACCCTTCTTTCAATTCATATTTTCCATGTGCATGCAGAATAGTACTCAGATGATTAAGAAAAAGCTAATGTGTACACTAATGCAACTACTGAAGGAGGAGAAAAACACATCAGCAATGATCTTAGAGAACCATTTGTTGCTTTTTATCAGTCTAAGAAGGGCCTGTGGTCATTTACAATGAAACTATTCAGCTAATTAAATTTGTGAAAGAACAAGTGGAAAACAGTGAAGGCAGTATTCCCTGGTGTGAACATCCCAGCAAGTTCCCACTGAGGTCAGACGGTGCAACAGTCAGAGACATTGCAAAACAAGCCAAGAGCAACATCTCAGACTCTAGAGGCCTCAGTTATGTAAAATGTGGACCAGGGCCTGACAATACAACAGTAAACCATGACAGCACAAGAACAACAACAAATGACTGAAGGAGTCTGGATTGTTTGGAATGGTGGGCTTTGTTTGTCACACACTGCTTCTCCACAGTTTTTGTTAAATATACAATCACTCTGTACCATCCAAGTATTGTTTTTCTTCTGAGGCTGAATGTACCTAATTTTAAGGAGATCAGATTTAGTAGAGTATGATATGTAAAGCTTTATGTAAGACTGTATATAAACACAACACTACAGACTAAATACCTGCTGCACCAATTATTACAGTCCATTTTTTCCCACTCTCTATACTTAAGGGGTGACCCACAGCTCTGACTACCACATGTGGCAGCGTAATGAGTTTGCCAGCAATGGAGTCAGGGAGTTTGCGGAAAAAGGTGAAGCCTGGAGTCTCATGAAGGAAGTTGAGACGGCCGGCGAACGCATCCAGAGCGTTTATGGGATCTTCTCTGCTCCTGCTGTTGTGGGAGGCACAGGCCAGATGAGCGCTGAGTTTGAGGTCTTCGCCAGACACTCTTATGTAAGTATCTCAACAACAGTCTCTTCAGTCCGGGCGAGGGCACTGAGTACAGAACCTTTAATGACAAGTCAGTATTTATTACATGATGGTGTAATACCTCCTTTAGCCTGCTCTAGAGGGCTAATTAACTTTTAAAGAAATCAAAAATTCAGAATCCTGGTGCAGACTCTCAGTAATCCAGGTTACAGCAATTCCCAAAGGCTTGAATCAAGGCAACTGGACATCATTTTCATTGTTCTTCAAGATCTATCACTTTCCATCCAGAAGGCTTTGTCACTTCAAACTGAGCTAATAAATTATGAAGCCATTATGTAAATCACTGACCCTCCCATCACTCCTGTTGTTGTTGTAAGCCTTTTGTCCACTGAAAGTCATTGACTTGGTCTTGGTCAGGTGAGTCAGGGAGTGCATGGTTGTCATGGTTGACTAGGAAATTTAAAGCTGCATTGTAGATGTTTGATAGGTGAACTCTGAATTTTTACCCCTCTTTCAAACCATGTCTTCTCTGTCCAAATGATGATTATTGTCCTCAAAAGAGTTTCCCTTTATACATGAAATGCAGATGGACCTTTGAATCCTGTATTATGCCATGTGTTCATAGAGTTGTTGTTTAGTTTCTCCAATGCTAAAGTTAATCCACTCCTCCCTGCACTGGACTGCATATACCACATGTTGTATATCTAGTAGTGTATATGTGTTGAGGAGGACTCACATTTCACCTATCAAACACCTGCAATTCAGCTTTGACCCTCCTACTCAGACAGTTTCACAACCATTTATTCCACATCTAAACCCTCATGTAGATAGTTTGTCTTGGTAAAGTTGTCTTTGCTTAATTCCTCATCCTTGATGTCTTTTTACTTAACTGCTGTGGTTTCTCAATATTTTTTTTTCTTCCAAAAAACCTAGTTCTCGCTGCCTGTTTCTACATTTTAAGTTATTGGGCTGTTAACCTGCAAGGTGCACTTTAAACTTTTCTCTAGTGAGTCTTTGGACAGATCATGAAATATGGAACACATCTGTGTTAGTTTTGGAGAAGGAGCAAGACAGTTAAAAAAAAAAAAAGAAAAAAAAAAAACAAAACCATCAAACATTTGACCCAGTTTATCCACTAGAAAACACAGATGGGGGATCCATTGCGGTGGTAACCCAGAAAGACAGATAACACATAATCACACCTTTGTCAATTTTGAATCATCGACTTGCTTAACATGCACGTCTTTTTGAATGCAAGGAGAAATAAAAGCCATGGAGGGAACTCACAGGGGAAAAAATGTAAACTCTGTAGAGAAAAAACTTGAAAGGTGACAGTAGTAACCACCGCACCAATATATCCATCCATCATCTATACCCGTTTCATCCTTGAAGGGTCACGGGGGCACCAATATATATACAGTTAAATCATATATGTTGACATACTAAAAAAAACAAAACAAAAAAAAACAACTTTGTCACTGCCTTTTCTATAGCTTTCTCATCTCTCTTATTACTTCCATGTATGACTGACCCATCTTCTTACTTTCTTCTGCTTTTTCTATCTCTGCACTCCACTTTCTTCCCTATTTTATACTTCCTCCATCTGCAGATGTCATTTCTCGTGCGGCTCGTTCCAAGCCCAGACTGGTTTGTGGGTGTGGACAGTGTTGACCTGTGTGATGGTGATCACTGGAAAGAGAGTGTGACTCTGGAGCTCTTTCCTCATGATGCAGGAACCGACAGCGGGTTCACCTTCTCCTCTCCCAACTTTGAAACAATCCCTCAAGACAAAATCACACAGGTGCGTCAACAGCAGAATTGCATCAATGCAAAGTGAAAATCATGAACTGTATGAACACAGCCACACTTTCACAAGTAATAATAAAGAAGTGGTCCAGTCAGAAAAAGCTTACATAGTTTCCCACTGCATTTTATGTGTATTATGAGTATTTAAATACTGTTTGATGAAGCAGTCAAATGAATATTGCACAGTTGTTAAAGGTTTTCATGTTATGCAAGTTTAAACAACTACTGATAGACAAATAACAAGCTTTATTATTCTAAAAAAGTTCTTGGACAACTTCCAAGGTGCATGAAGATTGAAAAAGTCTCAAAGTGGTTAAGAGTCCAGCAACACTTGCAGTAAAGAGCATATTTTGTATTGACCCAACCAAAAGCTTAAAACATGTTGCTTATGAAGCAACATGTATGTTGCATGTACATTGGCCTCAAACACATCACAATTTGAGAATTTCATCCCTGAGTATAAAACCATGAGTAGCAAGGTTTCTTCTTTGTGTCATTCTAGCATAGCCCTTCATTTTGTGTGCACAAAATAGATGATGTGCTAAAATCATTTGCATAGTTCTAGTATTCTACACACAGCATTTTTAACAATACTGACTATACATCTTTGTTGTTGTTCTACAAAGTTTAACTGACTGCAACATTTGCAGCTTCTTTACCAAATTTCCACTTACCATTTGTTACTTCTTGTCTATTATTCCATACCATAGATTACTTCGTCATTCCCCAGCCATCCTGCCAATTCCTTCTTCTACCCCCGTCTGAAGCACCTACCACCTATTGCCAAGGTTACGCTGACAAAAGTAAAGAAAACAAATCAAATCATAGGCCTTCCAGTGGAGCCCACCCAGTCCAACCTTCTGCCGACAGGAAATGAGATTGAAGACAACCTAATAAGTAAGTCGGATAAGCAAATATATTCAAAATTACTCTCCTCATATGACTGATTAAAAAACTGTTTAAGGAAAAGGAAAAGCCTAGTCAGAAGTGTTATTTTGATGAGCAAAGCAGCCTTTTTTACACATAGCCAAAGCTGATCAGTACAAAAGAAGAAGATTAAATCATCTTAACAGTGTCCAGTAACATACACTGTATGTATAGTATATGTAATGCATAGGGAAGAAGAGCTAAAATTCAAAAACAAAAATAGTATGTCCCATATTTTGCTAAATGTAAAAAAAAAAAACCTGCATTTGGGAAACATTACAGGCCACACACAAACTCAATTCCTTTCAACCAGGAACCAGAGATGCCAGCTCAGTGCAGAGCTCCAGAAAATGCCAGGCTCCTGGCACTGAGTGAAACAGGCAAAATGTAAAAGTTGGAAAAAGTTAAAGATCACTTCTTGAAAACTATGTGGAAATAATGTACAGCTGTGTCTTGACACCATGTGAGACACAGATACAGATCCAAGCTGAATTGGGCTGGACTTACTTAAATCTTGGCTACCAGACTAAGTCCTCCTTTTACAGTTTAGCGGTAATAATAAATAGACTATCAGCAAGTAGAATCAGACAGTTAATGAAGAAGATGAAAGGTGTTTCAAAAAGTGCAAACTAAGTCAACATGTTTAAATTATTGTGACTAATGTAGACTGAAAGGAAAGAAAACTATTTCATAAAAACACAGCTCACCACAGAAACCTTAAAAGTATGACATTAACATCTTTTTTTAAAGGGAAAATTAACAGATAGCATGTCAATCTGGCAAATGAGATTACAGTGTGGTAATAAGATTCAGTGTTGACCATGACTGTAAAATTTGAGTCCGCATCACAGAATACAAGCTTGCTCCCTTGACTACCCATCAACAAACAACAGAAAGTGGCCAAGAATCTGTTGGGGTTTCCTGCCCTGCTTCCAGTCCTCCATCCTGTGCCTCCATCTGTTTATCCTTCCCCTCTACAGTAATTCATCTCTTCTGTGTCCTCCCCCCAGGGACTGTTCAAAATCTCAAAATTCTATCTGTGAAACACTACACTCATTTAAAATCTGTGTAAATCTGAAATTGTATATTGTAGTAGTTTATCAACTCTTCCTTCCTATTCTAATTCTCATACAAGAGATAAGGGAAATGTGGCAGTCAGCCCTGATCTGACCGTCATATTCAAACACCGCACTGACCTTTCATCCATGCAGTTTTCAAAATGCCTCCAGTCCTTCTGTTTTTTCACTTTTTAACCCACAACTGCGATACATATCAGCTATAAGCTCAAAACTTGGTTGGCTAAAGGAGCCAATGTAAACATGTTGATGAAAGGTTGAGTGAAAGCAAAACAGAACTTGATACTTAAACTATTACTTTATCCAATAAATAAACAGAGAAAATCAATTAGGCCAGCCTGACTGTCTATTACAGCATGACTACCCTTTAGCAACATGCTAAATCCCTAGCTGTTGTTTACTGGTGATGTTGATCTGACAAAGAGTAATCACAGTCCACAAAAACTCACTCACACTCAATAAGTGAAAATTAAACGAAATTAAAAGTAATTCTAGCAGCACAAGTGCCAAGGGTTTATAACAAAAAAGCATGGGGTTTATAATGAGCAGTCCATGCCAACAGCCAACATTTACTGTAAGAACCTATATTTTTTTTATTTGCTATTTAAAGACAAAAAAAAAAAAAAACTCTCTTGGAAAAACAGTTATTTTCCATGTTACAAACTATGGCAATAAAAACACACAAACCACATGGCTATTATGTCCCTCTCTGTGCAGATACCCCTCTAGACTGTGAGGTGTCAGTATGGTCTCCCTGGGGCTTGTGCAAAGGCAAATGTGGAGACTCAGGTGTGCAGCACCGCACACGGTACGTCATAATGCACCCAGCCAACAATGGGGCAGCCTGCCCCCTGCTGGAGGAAGAGAGGAAATGCTTCCCGGACAACTGTTTATGACTAAGCCAGCATAGGAGGGAGATCAAAAAGAGGAAGGAAAGAAGAAAGAAGAGAGAGAGGAAATCAAGGAAAGGGAGGAAGGAACGAAGACGATCAAGCAACAACAAAAGGTCTGCAATAGATTCACATGAAACACAAGTATAATTAACTAGATTCCACCTTTTTCTCCATGGCGCAAACCTTTTTTTTTTTTTTTTTAAATAAACTGACTGAATTTGTTAAATAGTGAAAGAGTGACTGCAAAAAAGAATTCTCCTCAAATCACTCTGATTGATCTGACAGTGCTAAAGAGGTGTAGTTTGGCAAACAGCCACTAGATACCACTTCAGTCTTGCCTGATTACAGAGTGGGCTGAGGACAAAACACTGCAGATTTGAGTTAGCCATGAACTGAAAACATGATGGCACTGTAATTGGGCTTGTCTTGACATTTCTTTGAAGATCACAAATGTTTTTTTTTTTTTAAATAATAAAATTTTAAATCCAAATGTCAGGAATAACTGAGAACTTAAGGTCTTCACAGTTCTATAATCTGAAAGAGAAGGAAAGAAAAATTTGGCATGTACAGTTTACATGTTTACAAGTATATTATGGTTGTTTTCCTTAAGAAAAAAATATTTATTCACAGGATTTTACCCTGTGGTGTACAGTATATGAAATATGAAAGTAAAAATTTGTATTCCTATACAGTATGTTAAGATAAACATATAATATACATGTTTTTGTAAAGAAAAATACAAGAAATAAAAAAAAATGTTTATGTCTTCTGTAAAGGTCAATAAAGTGTAAATATTTGTCTTACTGACTACTGTTTCTTTAATAAAGTATAATTTCTATGTTTTACTGTCAAACTATAAATAACTGCTACAATTACTGCACAGCACTGATTTTCAACAGACTGCCTTTCCTTAACTAGGATCTCTACATACTGCTGGCAGTCACCTTTAGGTCTGAACCTTGCATTTAGGCTTACATATATATTTGGTTTCCTAAGATGTCATTAGTAATATAGGGTCTGCAGAATGAAATTGAGCATTCAGAAGAAAGACTTTGAACCGGGTGACCTGAATTCAAGTTTCAGGATTGGACAGCATTCACCCTGATGAAGTATTGGCCATAAAAAAAGGATAAAGGTGGTTCCTAAATATTTAAAACTGTTCACCAAATGTTTATATCACAAGGCAACAAAACTATCTGAGCTAGTTGACTGTGAAGCAAGAAGTATTTTGCACCAGAATGAGGATATCACAATAAATGTAAATATTTAAACATATCAAATTGCTTATGGTCCTTTTCCCAACAAAGCTAAGACCTGAAACTTTATCACACAAAACCTGTAAGAACTTGACATCTGTAAAATACATCCTTTCATTTCTGCCTAATCAGGAAGAGAAGCGCAATGTACTGTAAATCAAAAATGTGTATTTCCACAAGAGAGAAAAAAATGTTATATAATCCGCAACAAAATCCATGCAGTGTTGAAAACATTTTTACAATATCAGATTATACTGAATGAGCTGAGATAAGTGGCAGACTGAAATTAACAGGAATATTCAGCTGTATATAGAGTATATGACAAAATATTATGGAAAAAAACAGCTAGACAGATTGTGATGATATTGTTTGAATCCATGATATTTGGACAGATTTATATATTTTAATGAAAGGTTTTAAAAAATATGTACATTGATCTACTACTGGAACTTGTCACACAACTGAAGTGTGGGTGGAAACGGATATCTGACTCTTGACTTAAGACTTTTGCAGATGTTGAAAATGAGAGGGGTTTATTCCATGTGTAGGAGTTTACATTTTCAATGACCTCTTCTTGGGTAAATATATGGCAACTATCACTGGTTCTCCTTTTCCACACAATTTAAACAAATATGGGTGTATATTTCAATGCTGTATATGGCCATATATTAAAATATAGTCTTTAGCACAAAGAATAAACGCTTTCCCTAAATACCTTCCTGTGTTTGCTGCTGTACCTTGGTCACATTTCAGTATCTGTCACATTAAATGAGTGCGTTAAATGCAAGCACACACAATGGATATTTCTTTACAGGAAAAAAACTAAAACTAAAACGTGTTTGAATGGTCCTGTTCATTCCTTCCTCCACAGAAGCCCCAAAATGTGACATCAACTTTGGCAAGGACGCACTACTGAATATTTTCTATCTGCTGCAGCATTGCTTCCAGCAGTTTTCCTATTGGTTCCCAGGTCAACCAGTCACAAAACAACCAGAATGTCCCGTCACACAAAGTAGCACCTGTGACTTTCTCACCCTCATACTCGTCCTTTCAGAGCATTCCACTTTAAATATATGCTGTGGGGGATTGATATTTTCTGACAAAAACACGTCTCACGCAGGAGTTAAAATCTGCATGTCTCTAATAGTCTCCTGACACAGCAGGCCAAGCATTTAGTTGCTGTAAAGTGTATCATAATATCACAGTTAACTGAAAATGGGTTTGCAAGGCATTGGTTTTCTCCTCCAGTGTTACCTGATCCTGGCAGCAGCCATGTATTTCGATCTTGGAGAGCAACAAGAAAAATGCATTATTGAGGAGGTTCCTGAAGACACACTAGTGACGGGTGAGTGGCTGACAAGTGTTACCAACTGTTACAAAAACTGTGGTACTTCATTAAAGGTCTGTACATAATTATCAATAATTCTGACAATGCCTAATTAATCACAATAGACTTGTTTGATTATACAGTAAAACTGAATTAGATACTATGTTCCTGGTTCCAGTAAGTGTGAAAATTTAAGAGCTATTGGTGGCTGAGCATATGCTGCACACATCAAAACTCTTCGATACCACATGATCTTCATACATGGTGTGCTTCAGCAATAATCAATTACTGAGGAAACGTAAAAAGCATTCCATGTATTTAATATTACACTTATGTACTCAGCAATACATTCCCTACAACTGTCTCCATGTGTAACAGAAATAAAAAATGCATACTTTTAAAAATAGACTTTTCCCATCTTTAACATGCACATTATATTCCCTGTTACTGGCCAACATGCTTACTGCAGTGATTTCAAGGTAGTGCCAAAGAACAACAACTTTTATGTCTTGAAGCGTGTCTACATCTGTACCCATGCGTGTCTCTGACTTTTAGGTTACTTCTTGTTGGAGCCTTGGAACCAAAAGGCGATGAGCCATACCCCTCACCTCGGTGTCACTGTGACAGTCAGAGACCAAAACCAGGAGGTACTACAGTCATGGCGAGATGCCTCATGACACACAGCGTCACACAAACCTGTATTTTGCTAAATTAAAGCAAAAATCGGCTTATTAAAGCAGTGGTTCTCAAACTTTTAATACTGCGTACCACCTGAGAAACTATGCAGCTCTCTGAGTACCACCATGATGACCAATTTTAAAATAAAGCCATATATGCCTTCTCAATTAGCTTTACACAAAGGAGAGATGTTTATTCCTTACTGGGGTTATTTATTGTTACCTGAATATCGTTTGAAACGTTGTACAGTGATCCCTTATTTTTCGCGGTTAATGGGGACTGGCGCCCCCCTGCGTAAATCGAAATCCACGAACTGGAGCCGGAGCCCCCCGAGCCTCAATAATGTGTTTAAAATGTTTAAAAACTCCAAAAAAGTATCGAGGCACTGCAGCGAAACAAGACAAAGGCTCAACTGTGGTCTTTCAGTCACCTTCACAGCCTCTGGTATCTGAACCGCAGTAAAGAAACCGCTGGTATTGTTCTATTTTTGGCTCGTAATTAGCGGCTAACACGCTAACAACAACAAAACAAAAAGTCAGGTTTTCCCTGCATGGAACGAGCACTTTATTCTGGCACTGCAGGAACTTGTAACATCACACAGATTGTATTGTTGGGCTCCTGTCGGTTAACAGAGAATGTAAATCTATACACGCTGGGCTGCTGTTGATGCTCACTACACTTTTCATCTAACCCCATTTTCTTCTGCCGTCCCACGACACACACACTACATTACCCATAAGGCCACATCATTACCCATAAGGCTTCCCTCTTAAAGGGGCCAGGCTGGCTCACAGCATTTCTTCACTGTGAGAGAACGTGCACAACATCCTGTGATGTTTCTGCGATTTTAAACATTTTTTAAAATTTTATTATATATTTCTGAAAAAATCCACGAAGCGCTAAAACCGCAGAACTTAAACTGCGAATTGGCAAGGGATCACTGTATTCATAATGCATTGTATGTTTCCGATTAAAAAAAAAAGAAAAAATTGAAAATGTGGAAAGTCATGACGTTTTCCCGCGTACCACCAGAGAGCACTCGCGTACCACTGATGGTACTCGTACCACAGTTTGCGCACCACTGTATTAAAGAATCCAAACCAAACCTAAAGTGTACTATTATGCTTTCAACACAATGTTATTTAAGATTTGCACAACTCAGTTTGAATGAGAAAATTTAACAGCACTTAAAATCTACACTGTAAAGCTACACTTCTTCCTTAATTTGTTATTTAATAATGTAACTTTCCTCTTCTTTAGGTTGTTATGTCCAAACGTTACGGAAAATTTGGCAAATTCACCTTTACAGCTCATTACTCTGGTCAGCATTACCTTTGCTTCCAAACCAACTCCACAAAGTTTTCTGTCTTTGCTCAGGAACGGCTGGTAAGACCTACGGACACAGAGGCAAACAGGAAAAACACATGTAGTTTACTGTTTCTGAGCATGCTTGTCACAACTGATAAAAAAGTCTAAATCTTCCCATAACCCTCAATGCACAGAAGCTACATTTGGACGTTCAGATGGGAGAGCACCCGACTGATCCCAGCACTGACAGGACCAAAGGCAACTTTGATATCCTGGAAAGCACTCTCAGTCACCTCATCGATCAGATGGTGTACATCACCAGGCAGCAGGAGTACCAGAGGGTAAACTTCAAAGTCTTCACATACATCATACAACATCAATAAGAAAAAGCAAGCCTCTCATGCTATCCTTAGTTTTTACTAACCCAAAACAAAGATCTGCCTTTTCCATCTTGTCATGTTTTGTGCCGTCATTCAGGAGAAGGAAGAGGTGTTCCGTCAAATCAGCGAGGAGACCAACAGCAAGGTGTTGTGGTGGGCTGTAGTACAGACCTCCATTCTTCTGTCCGTTGGCTTCTGGCAGATGAAACGACTCAAAGATTTCTTCATCGCCAAGAAACTGGTGTGATGAACTTTGACCTGTACCAGTGTATTTGCTGTATACTGTAATAATAATAATAATAACAGTATAAACATTTTTCTAACGCAACAAATAAATAAAAAAAATATATAATTTGCTTAACAGGTTTTAGATTATACATAATGTGTAAGACTTTGTGGAGCAAACAAAAATAAAAATCTGTTTTCAAACTAAATGCTGTTTGTGAATCTTGTGTCAAGTATTGCTTGACAAGTTTCCTTTTTGCATATCAACCGTTTGGGTCCATATTAGTATGATACTGACACAAAATGTCGTTAGCTATCCCAACAACACACTGAGCAGTTATACACACCGTACGAATTTAGCAAAAAACGCTATGGACTTTGTTATGGCATTGTTTAGTTATTTCTGATAATAATCGTTATCACTTTATTCATTACTTACCTACGGATAAAGGTAAAGTGGACGGACTTTAAAAAGGACGGATAAATGTGGCAACAGGTGCTTGAATGTAGTTAGGGGTCTTATGTAAGTTAGCAACAGAAAAACTGACGTAGTGATGTGCTGTAAATACACCCTCTTTTTTAACAAGAATTGCATAATAGGCGGATTGACAGTCCCACGGAACATTTTGACCACAAACTAATACCCAAAAGGTAAAATGAAATTTCACGAAGATGTTTGAAAAAAATATATATATATCGACAAATTTACTCGTAACTACCGGGAACATTCTGGTTAACAAGTACGTGCTAATTTAGCATTTAGCTTCACCGGCAGTTAAAATAAACAGTAACTTTACAAAGGACCCCGGTTTTTACCCTTTAACTGAAACGGTCTTAAAGGAAATAAAACAGATATTTAAAATGGAGATGACACCTGGAACACCCCGTTTATGGATTTGTTATATAATGAAACGCAGCAGGTTAACTTGACACTTATTTTATCTACTTGCAGGTTTAAGATGTCTTATTGGGTCTGTTGCAATGCCTGCTATCTTTCCCCCGGTTCTGACCGTAAACTGGCTGTCACCACCTGTGGCCATGTCATCTGTAGTGTCTGTTATCACAAAGGTAAAGGGACCTGTTCTGTTCAGCGACCCGGGTATAGAGAATAAATGAAGTGGTTGGACCGGGACCTCTGCTGGATATAAACAGATGTTGCAGCCTTCTCCTCCCTGACTGTCTCCTCTCAGAAGAGCCAAGATTCTTCTTAAACTTTTCCTCAGAAAAGCAAACTTGCCTGAAAGCATTTTGCACACACTGCTTCTGCATTTTGGCTTGATTTTTGTGGTGTTAAGATGCCATTTGTTGTTGCGCATCCAAAGTTCTACAGAATACATTCATATGTATCAGGCAGAAGCAGTTTGGGAGATTTCTTTCTCTAAATTAATTGGACTTGGCCTTAATATTCTTTCCATATTTTCCCTGAGCCTACAAAGATTGTAAATTATATTATTCACTTTAAATTCTGTCACTTTAATTTCTTTCAGGCAAACAAGGCAAGTGTTTAATATGTAACTCCCAATGCCAGATATCACCACTCTCTGACAAAGTAAGCAACTTTTTAAAATCATTAAAAAGCATCCACGGCGGCTGGATGTGTGGGATAACCTTATCCTTTATAAACAGACTATTTTAACGTCCTAATCCTGCTTTCATTATTGTTGTATGAAATGTCTTTGTTTCAGAGCAGCTCTGATGTGAAGGCCTTGTTCTCCGATATCAAGTTTGTGGCAACTGAGCACTTCACAGAAATCAGCAAAGTTAGTTAATTAAAAAAAAAAACCTTATATATATATATATGAGTACATGAGTAATATTTCTTGTCTTTTCTCAGGTTATAATGTTCCAGGCAAGAAATCAAAAGAGGTTGTTGACTTACTACCAGCAAAGGGTGAGGAGGCTTTTATTCTGATACCGTGGAGCCTCTCTGTAACTGTATTTAACCTATCAATTATGCTGAAAGTATGTTGAAATTAATTGAAAATATACTGTTATGAGCCTTGAAAAATGGAATGAAATAAATATGCCATAGATAACAACACAGTCACACCTGTCGGACCTGAGAATTACTGTCCATTGTCTGAGTTACAGAATGAGAAACTCGAAGAGGTGTTAGTCAAGATGAAGCAAGAAATGCAGCAGATGGCAAAGTAAGAAAAATACAACAACATGCCTTTATAAAACATTTTCACACAAAATGCCCTTCTAGACTGTCTATTCTGAAAGATTGTAGGAAGTTATTATTTATTTTTCTATTCAAAAGGAAGCTGAATGAACAGAGCATCTACATTGCCAAACTGGAAAACTCTCTTCAGCATCAAAGGTACAGCTCTAAGTGGATATTTGTTCTTGTAAATTTTTATAGAAAGCTACCAATCCTGCCAAGTGCAACAATCATTAAGGTAAAATGGTAAAATTAAACTTTAACATACAATATTTTAGTACGTTTGTTGGCCAAACATACTTGAATAAAGGCATTTTAAAATGCCATGACTTTGAATCAAAAACTGTTTTCATTCTTTTTTTTAGGGTTTGGTAGCACTATGAAGACATTTATAACAAAATTTATTTTCTAATGAATTTATTTGTTTATTTGCACCCCAACCTGTCTATGGTGTACCCTTGCCTTTCACCCTAAGAGAGCTGAAATAGGCTCCAGCAGATGCCTGTAACCCTAAATCAGCATAAATGGGTGCAGATAATGTTTGATGGTTGTTTTGCTTCACTGCTCACTAGGTGTCACTCTTGACACTTAAATACCTGGACTGTTACAGTCAGGGCTGAATGAGTGTAAATGGCTTTTTAAAAAGACCTACACAGTTACATTTGCACAGGATTTTTCATTATACCATATGAGTGACTATTATGGGTTAAAAGAATTATATAAATTTAATTTAGGTTACTTTTATGAAGCCTTACATATTTCCCCTGTAAATACAAAAGGAAAGCCCTTTTTAAATATTTCAAATGCTCTGGAAAAGTAATTGTGACAGTTTATTTCGAGCATGTCATAATAAACATATACATAAATAGGAAAGTCAAACAGCAAAAGAAACAAGTTCAAAATACAAACTACAAGCATAACGAAGTATGTTAAAGTTTAGATACTCCTGATCAAAATGTCTGTTAATTCTGAATAGTTCACTAAGACAAAGATACCACTGTTCACAAGATGGTTTGCAGTCTTTGTCTGGGTGTTAATTAAACTTAAAACTATTCACTGCTCATTGGTATTGCAATCTGTATATACAGTTTTTGCTTTAAAAATGTGAATATAATTTTATATTTAGTTTTATACTTATACTTATATTTTATACTTTTGCATATTCTGTGAAAACTTCTCCCTCTGCTGTTTTTATGAAAACTGAAATACAAGTTGCTCATACCTATTGGGATTTCCACATTTTAAGAGTTCTCCTCTTTTGTGTGTTAACTCTAAAATTGTTAAAATTAGACATAATACTTTGGTTAAAATGAATATTGGGGGGTGGGGTAGGGGGGGGGGTCATACTTTAGCTTGATGCTCTTGGAGCTTAACTTGTCTTCTCTCTCTTCTCCTCACTTAACTGATCAGAGGAACAGAAAGTTTTTGCACAAACATTTGCATGCTACTGTATATATTGTGCTGTAAACCTAAGCCAGTCTGTCATCATTGGATTCAAACCAGCGACTGTGCTGCTGTGAACACTGTTTTGTTGGACACTGTTTAACTTCATTTATTACTCTCACACAGCGCCAAGGCGTCATCTGTGTCTCAGATCAGCCGCAGCTCCCATAATGTACATGGGCATAAACCGGGTAAACAGTTTCATATTTTAATGACACCATTGTCTTCTAAAACAACATATACTGTATAAGAAATGTTCATCAATATTCCTACCTGCAAGTTAAATCTATGATTTTATTGCTAAACTAAGCATATGTTTCACAATTATGTAGTTTATGTTATATATAATTTGTGTTTTTATTAAATTCTGTTATTTATGTCCTCACTATAATCCCTCAACCTCATAAGGATGATGGATTGAGAATATTTATATACACTCATGCCAACATTACTACCCACTCTTTAAATCCAGTTTTTTTCTCTCTCTCTCTTTTTTTTGAATGAAAACATATGGAAAATGATTAGATTTTAGCGATATCCTAGTATTAGGCAAATACAACCAGAGACAAACAACAGCATAACTTTTTGTTTGCCTTGCCATTATTTATTGATCAAAATTCAGGCTAAAAAGAAAATAAAATCATGTGGGCATTGCAACATAGCACCTGAACGCTTTCATAGAATTTAAGATGGCAGGTTGCAGCCAGGTGCTGCTAATCATCAGCAGATCTCTATAAAAGCAGTGATCTTGACAGTTTGCTGATCTGGAGCATTTGGGTGTGTGTTAACACAATACCAAGAGGAAAAGACATAAGCACTGGTCTTAGAGAAGCAGTTATTGATGCACATCAGTGTGGAAAGGGTTAGAGATCCATTTTCAAACAAGCTGGAGTTTAATGTTCTATACTGAAAACGATTAGTCACAAAGACATTCAAGACAGCTGGCAGTTTTCCCAGGAGTGGATATATGGATATGTGGAACTTTACCCCAAGGCCAGACGGTGGAGTTGTCAGAGAAAGAAATTTTCTACAAAGAACATTTTAGAGCTACAATTCAGACCCTGTATCCCCGACTGAGGACGCTAAATATTAAACTTCATGGCTGCACAATCAGAAGAAGATTGAAAAATAGATGCCATTAGAAGAAGGATTGCCAGGGAACGCTTCTCCTGTTTAAAAAGAATAAGGAAGCACAACAGAGATTCGCAAAACTGCATTCGAACAAAGCACTGGAGCACTGGAACAATACTCTATGGACAAATGAGACCAAGGTGGAGTTGTTTGGCCTTAATGCACTGCATCATCTTTTCCAAAAATCAAACACAAAATGTTTTTCTACTTTTTCAATCTTTTTTTTCTTCAATTTGATAAAATAAATAATGGCACATTGCCAAAAGTTATGTTGTTCTTCATATGTGTTTGTATTTTCACAAGAGCCATTCCAATCAGATGATTTCATTTATATGGTTTCACACAGAAAAACTGGATTAAAAGAGAGTTTCTAACTTTTTGCACATGACTGTGTATTAGATATTCATGTTTTTGAACTTATTTAAATCAGGATTAAAATATGCTACATTTGCTGGTTTATGACACTAATAGTCATGAGGAAATGCACAGCCAAGTAGGATGGGTGAGTTTCACTTAGATGGACATTCAAAGGCAAATATGGCCCAGGGTCGTAGTGTTTCTGAAGGGGGTTTCACTTTTCCTTATAACTTGTTCAAATCAGTGTATGCATCAGTTTCATAACCCCTAATGTCTTTGTCAATAATAGTATACAGTATATTTAAATGCGTTTCTGTTTTTTGTTTGCCTTTAGTTCTGCAGATCCCATTTAACTCCCCTGTTTCCCTGTCACGGCACTCCTCAGCCACAAATATGTGAGTATAGTCCATCTGTTCTTCATGTCACTATCCCTCCCTTTCTCTGTCAGTCTATCATATGTTCTTCTTTGCCCTTCATTCACTTGCACATCACTCGGACCTAAAAAAAAAAAAAACAAAAAAAAAAACAAACAACATGAGGTACAGTTTAGCAAAAACGTTGTATCCTGGGTTCACAGTGTCTTATGTTAGCTTTAGTTGTTGTTTAGCTTTGCCCTGCTCCATGGCTATCCACAAACCAGTGCTCACCTGAAGAAGCTGATCTTTACTTGGGTTCAGTTCAGAATCCTTATTGAGTTTCATGTCCTCTACTGCCACAGGACAAATGGGTGTCTGAATTTATTCATTTATTCAGTGAGATTGTGAGATCATAGACGCTAACACTGAGAAGTACAGATGATTGATGGTTCACACAAACACAATTTTCTGCAGGGTTTGTGAATGTTTCATTTAAAAAAGATGACTCAACTGTCAGCTTATCTGCTGATAAATGATTACTTGTCAGAACTATTTCTTAAAACTTCCAAAATGGGGTCCACGTTGCATGTCAATGATCTCAGTCCAGTTCAATAATCTTTACCTTTCTCTTTCTACCAGTGATCCATTTATTTATTCATTTGTTCAATTATTTGTTTTTGTTGTTTTGTTGTAGTCAATAAAAATAATAATCTAGTTTCATTTTACAGGGTTTTGTGCAGTTGATACCTCATTTTTAAAAGGAGAAAGTTGCAGTTTCATATGTTTCACAGTGAAATTAAACAAATAAAGTTAGTTTATCCACAACTGCATTGTTCAAACAGCTGAACTCAACAGAACTAATTACATATGTGTTTCTTCCTGTGTGGCAGCACCCAAAGCATGGAAGTGGATGACAGAAGTCTTTTCAGGAAAGTAAGGGCTGTTATTTTACCTCTGGTCCTTCTTTGTGTTAAAGATGTATGCTCATACTTCACAACTTACTGATATTTGCTTTTAGAATGAGGAAAGGAAGTATTGAGATAAATAGCTCAGTTTTATGTATATCATTGTCTTTCAGCCAACCTCTGTACCGAGGTTGTCTCTTTTCATGGCTCCACAAGATGGACGAATGGGTATGTGATCTGCTCTGTCAAACTATTGTTTTTAGTTTTAACTGAAGAAACTTTGTGTCATCTTGATGTAATTGCTACTTTTATATCAGTGTCAGTTAATTTATTCATTCACTTGTGGAATATTCTTGCATCTTGACATTAAGATGCCAGACTCTTATACCAGTAAATTTATAAATTCACTCACCTGTTAAGAACAGACAGCATTACCAATCTAATGCAACATATGCAATCTTGCATATGTTGTCCTTTGTTGTCAGTCTTACGCGTACGAAGCTTGCTGTTAACCAGCCACAGCGATAAAACCAGAACAGATGTTGCCTTTTGTTATGCTCAGCGTTAAGATTCCAGTCTGTGAACGGTTTCAACCTGTGTTATGGAGATTAAATGAGGTAACAATCTTTGTTAGTATTGTTCCTGTGGGCTTGTGTAGATTTAAATCTTTAATTTCCCAAAAGAAAAAGGTTTGGATGAAATGACAAATGCTAATAAAGAAATGCAGTGACTGATATATACTTTGACTTTTATGTTGTTGCAGACAATATATATACCAACATATATCTTGTCTATTCTTGTCAACTTCCTTTTATTTGTTAATATACAACTTTTGCATCTCAGATCTGCAAAATGTATTAAAAAAATGAAATTCCTTATTAACAATAATGAAAAGGATTTATGTTATTGAGTGTAGTAATCAATGTAGAGTTTCAGTTGTTGTTTTGTCCCATTGTAATGTGCGCAACAGAATGAGGCCACTGTCACATTTTTTTGTTTCAAAATGCTCCACACATTCTCCTGTAATATGTGCATAATGTGATTTTTTTTTCCTTGTCTTGTTGAAATTGAATCTCAATTAACTCTTCCACATTTATGCTGCTGTCACAAAAGAGTAAATGATCCTTCCCAAGTGCACTGCTACATGCACCATCATAGATTCTGGCTTCTACATTTGTTGCTGATAATAGTCTGGAATCGATGGTCCTTTTTATCTTTGGTCTGGAGCACATGGTACCAATTCCTTCGAAAGAAGATTTGGATTACTTGTTAGTGTGTTTAGAGCAGTGGTTTTTAACCTTGTTGGAGGTTAAGGTGGAGGTTTTTTTTTTTTTTTCAAATTTAAGACATATGTATGTTTTACTGGTGCACAAAATGAACTGTGCATTAACATCACTGTGTTCAAAAAACAAAAACCAATACAATGCATGAATTACACACCTTACTTATTACTCCATATTGTACGTAGTTGTCTGACCACTTTCTTTTTTTACTTGACATAGTTAGTATGGATTAAAATATTAAAGAAATCACATGATGTACCATCACGACAGTCATAAGTCAACTACTGAACGCACTAAATTCCCTGCAGTCAGATTGGCCAAGCAATGTAACGTGATCACCTGTAGCCAGTGGTGGCCAAGCGGGGCGTGTCATCATGAATCATATGAGTCAGGTGCGTGTCTTGACCTCCACCGAACCCCTGAGACTGACTCACTGAACCTCTAGGGTTTGATCGAACCCAGGTTAAGAACCACTGGTTTAGAGTATACGTTTCCCTTGTGTGATGGTCCGTCCTAGATGCCTTAAAGTCCAGAGACGTCGATTCTGTCTGACAATTTAAGATGATGGTATGATGATCTGGGCATGTTTTGTAGTCATTGAGTTGACTAAGAGCACATCTGTATACCAAAGTGTTGTGTAGCGTCAAAAGTGATTTCATCTTTCTGACAGCTGAAGCTTGAAGCCTGAAACTGGGTCATGCAACAGGACAATGATCCCAAGCACGTCAGCATATCAAAAGCTGAATGGCCAAAGTCCAGAGCTCAGTCCAAATGAAATGCTGTGTGGGGTCTTAAAAGAGCAGCACATAAAAAAATAATGCAACTGTGAAATGGTCGGGATTAGTAAGATAAATAAACCCTTAGAACTGAAGCACTGTGTATCCCCTTTTTCACATGACTCTATATGCTGCATTTAAAAAGAAATGACAAAAATGTTAAGCCATTTAATTTGTTTGAATCAAGTGAAGCAATAACCTTGTACTCATTTGGTGTTTTGTTTAGGCACCACCTCTCAAAGATCATCCAACCACAGCATGCCACCCAGTCACTCTGCACGATCAGCCACAGTCAGGTAACAGATTTCGTTCGTTATGTGCCGGAGGGAGACATCAGACAAAGTCAGATGACTTCTGTCATATGTGTCACCTGTTTGTGTTCTTATATCCTACCATGTAATCTGTGAGCAACATCTCTGTATGCAAACCTTAGATGTGCATGTACTGTATATGTGTGTTCAGATACGACACTCTGAGCTGACTTCTGATGTACTTTCTTGACATAGTTTAGCTTTTTTGCTTTTCTCTCTTTCTTTCCTTTTTTCTTTTTTTTTTTGAAATCCAGGAAGGCCTTTTTACTCTACAAATGGTCAACATGTATACAGTGGCATACAGTTTCACATAAA
This sequence comes from Hirundichthys speculiger, assembly GCA_018398805.1. Classification (NCBI taxonomy): domain Eukaryota; kingdom Metazoa; phylum Chordata; class Actinopteri; order Beloniformes; family Exocoetidae; genus Hirundichthys; species Hirundichthys speculiger. The sequence goes on along the minus strand of JAGFBZ010000785.1, from coordinate 527,527 downwards.
AAAAAGGTTTCATTGTCATTACAGTAACTACCACAGAGGGTTAAAAGACAAGAAAGATATAAAGACAGCTTGTACCCTTAAGTGTATGTAAAAAGTTTGTCTATGAACTGATGGTATTTTCAAACTTATTCCATGCATAGGCAGCATTAAAATATTTGATATTTTTGATAGATTAAATGGAGGTTGCGTGTAGCTGTTCTTAAAAAATGCTCACTTACTTGACTTTATTTCAGGAGAAACTTGCACAGAATGAAGAGCAATTCATTTTCTTTTTCCATCATCAAAGTGTTCCTAGAACGAAAATCAACTTTCATATCGGATTTTCTCTCTTTATATTATGTTCTTCTGAATTAAGTCTGAATAAGTTGAAATCGTCTCAGTCATGCTGCTTATTGTAAATACAGAGTGACAGTTTTCATCTATTCTTCTAGTCGTTTTCTAGGAGCACCATTAACCCCGGACTTGTCACACAGCCAGAGCTCTGTTTGGAAGTCTCCCATATTCAGATCTCCATCTTCCTTCAGAGACTCCATGCCATCTCTAGTCTTTCCTCCACCTTAACACACACCCATCAACTACCACTAAGGCTCTGGAAGAAATACCACCTGGTCACTGACATCTTCATAGATGTTCTGATTATCACAAATGAAAATGTCACCATCCAGTTTGTCCGACTGGTCTTAACTACTCTTAATGCATATGTACAATTAAATGTATTTTTGACGGATCCCAAAATGTTATGTGTTGTATATTGTTGACTAAACCCAAGTTTTGTGTGCAATTTTCTGAAAATCGAATAAACAAATAAAATATTGATTATAAACCTTTCAGCTGATTGGTAAAATGGGATCTTTATGCCCAAAAATGTCTTGTCCTCAAAGGCTTGAATCAAAGAAACTGGACTTCCCTTTCTGATGGTTCTTGAAGACATCATTTAGTGTAGCAGGGAAACATTTTTAGCTCATACTAAAATATGCAAAAACCCACTGAGTTTGAGTAATTGCGCAGTGCTCAAGTACACTAACAAGAGGATGAAGAGAACTGGACAAACCTTTCAATGATGTCACACTTGTTTTGTTTTTTTAGATAGTAGTTTTGAAGGCCAACTGTGTGAGCTCTGGAGGTCGCTGTAGTGGCTGATTCTTAGCAACCTCCAGTTAATCCAAAACTGGGTAAAAAATAGCAGAGTGAGTACTTTTCTTACCTCAGTCATCACAAGCTGCCTGTTTTAAGCTTAACTTAGCTCATGCTGACCTGTTTAACTGTACCTCACATTCATTTGATCTTACATTCAAGTGATAAGCAATTTAGTAGCACAGCAGGATCAGCTAGTCAAACCCTCCCCACCATGGTATCCCCCCCTTGTTCCCCTTTTTTCCCTCAGCCGGACTGTCGAACAGCTGTGCGAAGGTAGATGGAGAAAAAGTCTTACGTGAAAGCCAGCATGACCTAGATCTGGCAATTTTTGTCTTCATTTTCAAATTCACTTTTAAATTTAAATGTCTTTTCAGCGGGGTATTTTAAACACTTGATTATTGATTATTCCAGTTAAACAGTTAAAATCGGCAAGCTGACAGTAAAAAGAAGATAAAAAAAGATTTGAAAGGTGCTATATTTTTGAACACCTTTTAGCATGAGTTAAAAACTCATCAAACTCATTTGATAAATGAATTAATCACATTTAATGTAAGTGTAAAGCACAATGTCCTTTATCGAGCAGAAGATCAAAAACAGGTTGACCAGTGTGAGACTGGCATGAAGCATAGTGTGGTCCTCTGTAATTTAGTCTGAAGCCAACGCCCCTGGCCGATTTTGACACACTTTTAATAATACCTTCCTCCCTCACCATAGACATACCGAATGAGGAAACATCTATCATCATTTAATGATGTGCAGTAAACACAGAAAACATCTAGGGTAGTCTCAAAATGCAGTATACTTTTCCTTACAAACTTTTAATTGGTAAAGAAAATGACAATAGATGCGTTCTTTAAACCACATAATAAGCTGTTGGTAGTCCTTGTGTTTTTTAAACTGAGGTGATGTTCGGAGACTTCCTTCAATGCTGACAGGCTGTGCTGCACCAGCATCTATTTGATGTACAAAGATAATCTAGGATTATTGTTCTGCACAAAAGAAAGCCTTATTTTACTGGCCTATACAAAACTAGACTTAAAGGTTGACAGGCAAATGCTTAAATAACATGAACAAGTCCCGTTTGAAGCTATACAGTTAACTTCACCCAGCTGTAGTTTCCACTGTCCCGCCCTGCTGGATGAAACTTCAGCAACACGACTTGTTATTTCACCCTCAGATCTGTTACAAAACAGTTGCAAGTGAAGGCAGGACAAGTGTATCCATATAGAAACATGATATCACCTGAAGTCATTGCAGCAAGGAAAAGCTCATGCCATGAAGCGGGTGGCGAGGACACCTGATGTGTTCAGACAGGTCCAGTCTTTCCGTGTCGACCTGAGTTTTTGCCTCTATTGTTCCTGGTTGTCAGGGTGGTGAATAATATCTGTTTGAGAGGACTCAGGTGGGCCTGTGTGTAGTTGGTCTCTGCACGCAACATTTAGGCACTGAATGGGTCCTGTGCATGCGCATTTAGGCGTGAGTGCGAAGTTTTGTGCAGAATCAGCGGGCCTGATCCTCTTCCATGCTCCAGCGGGATTTGAAGTCGTTTCCTGTTTTTTAAGGTCCACTTAAGAGAGAAATGGCTCCCTGGGGCAGCCTAAGCTGTCATGGCGTTGTCACAGACTGACAGGGAAAAGACTAAATCAGTATAATCTCTCCCTTATGCACAAACACAGATACACACCGAGTTACCTGTTGTGTTATTCTCTTCAAGGAGTAACATGGATATGTTAAGCATTTCTCAAGATTTCACACAACTCCTGATTCAAGAACCAGCCATTTTATTCTACTTTTTTCATCTTGATAGCTCAATTAAGTCCTCTTTTTGCATTTGTACACACACACATAAATCCACACACACTTCTGTATGGCTTCAGGCTGTACAAATGAGCTATGCCACTTCAGAGAACTAAAGAAAACTGTTCTGATGACAGTGGTAATTATTCAGCAGCATGTTCCCACAGATTGTCCACCACTCCCTCCCTGTCTTAGCTTCTTCTTAGCCATCTTTCTGTTGTGTGTGTGTGTGTGTGTGTTTGCGTAAGTACGAGTGAGAGAGAGGGAGAGACTTCTTACTTAATCTGATCCAGACTTCACACTTTGTCACTCAGTATTTCAGTCTTTTACCTTTAGTGCTGTAAGTGTAATCCCCTTTAGGCAAGACATGACATGAACTAAATGATTTCACACTGGAGCTATTTGTCTTTCTGAGGTGCAAAAAAAAAAAAAAGTGTTTCAACTTAAACCTACAGGGCATAATCATGTGTGGCTCCCATCACTTTTACTGTTTAGCATTTTGCTTTAAAAAACAAAAAGACTAATGAAGATGATTTGGTTTAAAATGCACCCCAGAATGGCCACAAGGGATAATTAATTTTAAAAATGTATGGTGTATGTAAGCCCTGAAACCAAACCCCTAATACAATATTAGTTCTATAAACAAATTTATTTACACATTATCTGTTCCTACCATTCATTTTCACTTCAGATTCATCACAGGAAAAAATGAAAACATGTGCACTTCACCTAAGTTACCTGATTGGTCATTAGATAATTAAAAAAGAAAAAAAAACACAAAATTGTATCTTGCACCATCTTTCCAAAAGGTCAAAAGATAATTAAACATAATATAAACAGTATGTAAAACGAGAGAGCTGTGTTGATTTGAGTGCAACTACTCTGAACACATCTTGTTGAGCATAATGGCTGGGAACCACCACACAGATCAGTTATTACCTGTAGCTCAAAAAAATGCCTATATAACCAAAACATGGAAATGGAGAAGAACATAATATTGGTTATGTTCAAAAGTAAAATGTGATTATCAAATGCATAATTATAATATAAATGGACGACAGCAGAAGAGGAGTTAAAGATCGAAACATCCGTTTATCCACCCATCAGTCCATTTTGTCCAGTTTAACTGGGATGACAGTAAACCCGCCAACTGACATAATCTGTTTTGCACAGTCTAGTTCTGCTAGAATCAACCAAAGCTGGTTCCTCTCTTTTTGGAAAACAAGCATCTCTACTTTGAACCTCAACTCTTCAGCCTATGTCAAAAGGTAGACCCCAGACAACAATGGAGAATGTTGATTTCTGACTTTCTTATCAGTAATATTATCCTATCAATTACTCTCAAGGAGCATTTATCGATCTGCCCACCTCACCTTGGGTGGACGATCAACACAGAAGATGGGTTCAGATTTCCATCACTGCTGATGCTGCACTGATTCGCTTACAAATCTCCGGTTTTGTTCTTCCCCAACATGTGAACAACACCCTGAGGGGCTCTTCCTCCACTTGATGCAACAACTCATCCCCAACTTATAGGGTTTGAACAACCCTGTCTGAATCAAAACCACAGTCTCACACTCAGTAGTACTTAACTCTGCCCTCCAACTGTAAACCAAGTCAGTGCAAGTTGGAGAAAACCAACAGACCCACATCGTCTACAAAAAGCAAAGAGCTGTTCCTGAGGTCATCACATTGAAAACAGCTTCGCATGAAAACTTGTCTATCAAACCTATTAACAGAGTAATGTCCCATATATATATATATATATATATATATATACATATATACACACACACATATATATATATATATACAGTCATGGAAAAAATTATTAGACCACCCTTGTTTTCTTCAGTTTCTTGTTCATTTTAATGCCTGGTACAACTAAAGGTACATTTGTTTGGAAAAACATAACGATAACCACAAAGATTGCTCATAAGAGTTTTATTCAAGAGCTGATATCTTACCATTTTCCATGGTTTTCTTGATTATAACCTAAATCACTTAAGTTTTTACATCAATAGCTATGGTGTTGTACTGCCAAAAACACTGCTTTATTCATTCAGTGTTTTTCTTTTCTGTCTGTTTTAGTCACATGATGACGTTTAGTGGTACCAGGTACTAAAATGAACAAGAAAGTGAAGAAAAAATGGTGGTCTAATAATTTTTTCCATGACTGTATACATATACACATACACACACACACAGTGGAGGAAATAAGTATTTGATCCCCCGCTGATTTTGGCAGTTGTCATACTAAGAAATAAATGAACAGTCTCAGACTTCTATGGCAGCTTTATTTTAACAGAATATTGAAAGAAAATTTGTGAAAATTACATGAAATGAAAAATAAAAAATAATTTGCAAGTAATTGAGGGAAATAATTTTGATCCCCTATTGTATTTGTATTTGATCCCCTAGCAAAACATGATCTAATACTTGGTGGCAAAACCCTTGTTGGCAGCACAGCTGTCAGACGTTTCTTGTAGTTTCTTACTAGGTTTAAACACATCAGGAGTAATTTTCGTCAACTCCTCTCTGCAGATCAACTCCAAATCCTGAAGGTTTTGAGGCTTGCGCTTGGAAACTCGCAGCTTCAGCTCTCTCCATAGATGTTTAATAGGATTAAGGTCAGGAGACTGGCTAGGCCATTCCATGACCTTGATGTGCTTCTGATGGAGCCACTCCTTTGTTTCCTTGGCTGTATGTTTTGGGTCGTTGTCATGCTGGAAGACCCATCCACGACCCATTTATAATGTCCTTGTGGAGGAAGATTCTGCGGTACATGGCCCCGTTCATCTTCCCATCGATGCGGTGAAGTCGACCTGTCCCCTCAGAAGAGAAACAGCCCCAAAGCATAAGGCTTCCACCGCCATGCTTGACAGTAGGGATGGTGTTTTTGGGGTCATATTTAGCATTTCTCTTCCTCCAAACACGTCGAGTTGAGTTGAGGCCATAGAGCTCAATTTTAGTCTCACCTGACCACAGCACCTTCTCCCAGTCTCTTTCTGAGTCATTGATATGTTTGTTATCAAACCTGAGTTGGGCCTGGACGTGAGCCTTCTGGAGCAGAGGGACCTTGGACCACTGCAGGATTTTAAACCATTGCGTCTCAGTGTATTACCAATAGTTTTCTTGGTGACTGTGGTCCCAGCTGCCTTGAGATCATTAACCAGCTCCTCCCGTGTAGTTCTGGCTGATCTCTAACCTTTCTCATGATCATTGAGACCCCACCAGGTGATATCTTCCATGGAGCCCCCAGCCTAGGTTGATTAACAGTCATGTTGTACTTCTTCCACTTCCAAATAATTGCACCATCAGTTGTCACCTTCTTGTTCAGCTTCTTACTTATGGTTTTGTAGCCCATTCCAGCCTTGTGGAGTTCAACAACTTTGTCCCTGACATCTTTTGACAGCTCTTTAGTCTTGTCCATGGTGGAGATGGTGGAGTATTACTGAGTCTGTGGGCAGATGGCTTTTTATACAGGTGACTATTTGAAACAGGTGTCTCTCATGCAGGTAATTACTTCAGTGAGATTAGGAGTATACCAGTGGTCTGTGGGAACCAACACTGGTCAAGATTGGTCAGGGATCAAATACTTATTTCCCTCAATGACTTGCAAATTAATTTTTATTTTTCATTTCGTGTAATTTTCTCATTTTGTTTTTCAATATTCTTTCTATAACTGTTAAAATAAAGCTGCCAAAAAAATCTGAGACTGTTCATTTATTTCTTAGTATGACAACTGCCAAAATCAGCGGGGGATCAAATACTTATTTCCTCCTCTGTATATATGTGAGCAGTTTGATGACAGTCATCATACTGTGACCCAAGATTGTCTGATATAATTTTCTGACAGTGTCGAATCCTATTTCTTCCTCATCCTACTATCAATCCATTATCCATCTTAATCTTATCTATGGTCATGGGGATCTGCTAGAGTCTATCCCAGCTCTCTTCAGGCGAAAGGCAGGGGTTCACCCTGGACAGGTCGCCAGTCCATCGCAGGGCCACATGTAGACGAACAACCATGCACACTCACAATCACTCCTATGGGTGATCTAGAATCATAAATTAACCTGACATGCATGTCTTTGGATTGTGGGAGAAAGCTGGAGTACCTGGAGAAAACCCGCGCAAGCACGGAGCGAACATGCAAACTCCTCTACTTACTAGTCAAGGAAAATGCAGTTTGAAATGACGTGTTAATTAACGCAATCCGGCGCGATTCCAAAGAAAAATAAGAACTCCTAGTTGTGACCACATTCTTCTCTTTCTCTGCTTCTCTTTTAAAGCATTTTCACCACACATAAAAGCTGTGATGGGTTCATATTCACATGTTGTCTTTTTTACTCCCAGCACACACTGATGACATAATTCTACATCCATCCATCATCTCTACGATTCAAGAGGTACAGAGATCAGGGCCCCTCAATCTCAAAGCAGCCACAGGAGACTTCTGCACTGGCTTCAATCTGAAGACAGGACACTGTCATTATGGATTGCTGACACTTTTTGTCAAGCGCGTCAAGTTCATTTCGACAAGCTGTGTAATAGCTTCCTTTTTTTTCATGGTGGCTGGAGAACAGGAAGTAGCACGGGTAGATGATCCATGTCAGGGAGTTGATCACACGGTGGTTTGATTCACACTGCTCCTGCATAAATGTTATCCTCAGGCAATGTAAAAATTCAAACCTCCACCAAAGGGACAGAGATTTCTATTCTTCAGTCATTTCATTATCTTAATTTCATCTAGACTTAGACATGATACCCAAGTATCATGTCCAGTACAGTTCTGAAGCTCTGAAGGTCTGTGGAGAAATGTTGCCTCAGATAAGGATCTGCAAGATGGGAAATGCACCCTTGGGATGTCTCAGACATGTTCAACTGTCTTGTCTATCCTTTCAGATGACATTACATCAACATATTTATGGTGATATGTTGTCAGAAAGCAGGACCAGACCCTTAATGTAATTGATTTGATTAAACATATAGACACACAATGTACTGCTTATGCAGAGGATGAAAAGGATGAGACTGAGGAGCTGTTGCACTGTTCATACCTGCGCAAACACACCAAAGGAGGTTTTGTAGCAGTTTAGCGGAAGAGAGCTGAATAGGGGTGGTTTGTGAGTCAAAGGGGAACAGGTGAAGATTGGCCATCTCGGATATTCTTTCAATACACACACACACACACACAGCCCACATGTGAAGGCATGCACGCCGATGCCTTTGAAAAGGGGGCCTCATCCGACTGTCCTCTATGTGCCTGAATGATGTCAGCACAAGTGTGAAAAGATTCCTTTCCTGTCATACACATACGCACGTGCACTGCCTTATCGTACACAATCTCCTCTCACACAAACACACACCATCTCGCCTTGACATTTGACTGTTCTCACAAACAAATGCACACACTTGCTGGCATCGCATACACTCGCATTCAATGTTAGCTTCTTCCTCTCTTTAACTCCCTTGCATTCACGCAGACACAAACTTGGCAGGATGTGCCGGGAGAAAAAAGGGGCCGAAAGACAACACCGAGATTATGAGGCTTTTGTCACGGCTCTGTTGCTCACTTTAAAGGCCCTGGCTCCCTTCCCCTCAGCCAGATTTCTTTCTTTTCTCACCCTGTCTGTCCACACCCCTCTCTTTTCACGAGGGAAGGTAAACATTTGGCACAGAGCTATGGAGAAAGGGAGGAAAGGTGGAAGGGAGGGATGGGTGTAAGAAGGATGGAAGCCGTCTGTTGGCCCTTTTTGTGTTTTTGTTTTCGTAGTTTTAATGGTGGCTTTGTAGCTGTGTAGAGGATGATTAGAGTGGGAGAGGTATGCAAACAGAACAGCACTTCAGTGCCAGCCAGGTGTCTGTGTTTCCATCTGTGAATGTGTTTGTAATCCATGGATTTGTGTTTTTGAGTAACTGGGTTGCATGTGTACTTCATTAAACTCTCTCTTATTCAGGTGAGTATTGGTACGCGTAAGTGTCTGAGCACATATGTGTATGATTTTCCCAGGTGTGTGTGTGTGTGTGTATGTGCATGCGTGCCTATGTTAGCCCTTCATGGTCACTGACTTCTTTCACCTGAGTGCTCCTTTCACATTGAAAAGGCAGTTGACGGTAAAAAGCTCTTTGGACAGCTTTTCTTCGTCACCAACCACAGCTGCTGTTGACTTAAGCGCCCTGGAATCTCCTCCATGGGTTCACACCCATTTAACCAGCCAACTGCACACAACAGAACCCTCCATAAGAAAGCTCAAGCCAAAGGCTAAAGGATCCAAACTGCTGTGCTGCGGCAAGAGAGACAAGTTTATGTCAAAGAGCAGCCACTGTATTGGCAGGAGGAAATGGGGCCACAAAAGACAAGAGAAAAGCATTCATTCATAACTGGTGACCTACCTACTTGGAGGTAATTCGGGTTAGTGTGTGCCCACTAAGTGGAGCAGGAAGTAAGCACAGCAAGACAAATATTAGACTTTGGAAAGCTACAACCCTATATCAGTGGCATTTGGTGAATTATACTTTAACCTTTACATCATTATAGACAGTATGTTAGTAATCAACCCCGTAGCACCCAAGCATATGAATAATAATAAAAAAAATTATTTGGGCTGATGTTGCATCTCTTTGGGTGGGATTAAACCATTTTTGGATGAATTTTTTGTAATCGGGCCATTTTAGGCAATGTTGCATATTTGCAAACACTTTCATAACTATGGTTCTAACAAAATTATTGTTTCAGGAAAATTAAAACAAGTAAAATGTATGATGCCTCGAGACATTGTTTTGACTAGATTTATTCAATTTTACTTGATTGCTTACTTTGAAGTATGTTATTTTGGTATCTCAAATGGTGTACCAGGCACAAGCTTCACATGACAGATCCCATTTTGAAATCTGTAGTTCTGAGATCAGGAGACAGATGGAAACAATTATGTTGCGTATTTGCAACTAAGGGACATACAGGTAATACAATATATATCAAAATATTGTAATGAAATTTTACTTTTTTGGCCCTGCGCCTCAAAAAATCGTGTTGCATATTTGCAACTGTGGGTGCTACAGGACAAATGTGGGATTTTTTTTTTTTTAGAGTGCTTGAAAATAATGTTCCTCAAAGAAAGACTAGAAGGAATTTTCATACTTATACACATACCTAGATATTTCTGCAGTCCACAATATCGTAAAAAAGAAAAAAAAAATCAAACAAAAAGTCTAATGTGTAAAGGTTAAGGACACAAGCTAAAAGTGGACACTCTGGTCACTCAGATGGCACTGGATCAGGAACTGTTATCCATCTGTGGCTGATATAACAACAGGGTGAATGGTTTGCTCTTATACAGTGACTTTTTAACATTGTCTTCTTATATAAATGGACTCTATAAAAGTTATGTCACACTTTGTTTCCTACCATGATAATCACTGATTGCCCAGACATGGCCCCCACATGGACAGAGCATCACCTCGGGGAAACTGTTAAGCATCACAGTACAAAGCTATGTTCAGTTATGCTATGTGCAGTTAGAAATGTATATTTTAACCTTGTTCGGAGGCGATGTGGACTTCTTTAGGCTTGGAGGCGTCTGGGATGGACTGTCATAAACTGGAAACATGTATTGTAGTAACAGTGCACGATATGAAACAATTGAAGGAATCTGTGGGGATTTTGGTGTGTAAAGGCCAAGGGTGATAGCCTTAGCTGGACATCTGTGGTCTTGGATCCCTCAGAACCGCCATTCATCAGCAGCTGATATATCCACATGGAGGAGGGATTACTTTGGGAAACCTTTGTCAAGCTCCAGCATATGGAGTTACATTCACAAGTACCACTTAAAACTTTACGATCCAAAAAAAAAAAGCCTTGTTTTTTCTTGTCTCCAGGCAGCATTAAATGACTATCCATCCTGTTTTCATCATAAAGTCCATACTGCCTGCAGTTAAATAAAAGTCAAAGTGATTTTTTATAGCTCAAAGTGTACTTTTATCTGTTTTGCATTTTCTAAACCACCCCCATTTTATTTATTTAATTATCTACTTTGATTTTAACCCCTCATGTCGGTTACATTATTCGGTACATTTCACGCTCCTTCTGGTCTCTGCAAAGACAACTTGAACACTTTGAGCAAAACAACAAAAAAAAAAAGATTTGGATCTCTGCAGATATTGTGGAGGATCAAGCCACCTCCAGTGTAACTGTGATACCACCATAAACTGGAATAATCCTAAACACCAGGTGTCAGAAACGTCTTCAAATACTTCTGTTAGTCACACAGTGAACCTAAAGGCTTTAAACACAAGAAAAAAAATGTTGATTTTTAATTCTTTGAAAATATTTATAATCTCAGGTCACAATCTGTTGTATAATACAGAATTTCAGATGAGCCTAAGAATCATTTCACACAATCCTCATCTATGGATTTTTAAAAATTAATTAATTTAATTAATCAAAGTTCAGAAGACAAAAAGTAAGAGTTATGTATGTTGAGTGAGTTTGTGTTTTCTGATTAACTGAAATACCAAACAATCATCTATCAATCATTTGATTAGACAGTCGCATGACTGATTATTTTCTTTTTCTTTCCATTACACAAAAATCAATCAGTGTTCACAGGAACCACAAATCAACTGTATAAGCTCTGATCTTTTCCTGACTTATAATACAAGTTCCCCATCAAATCAGTTCAGTACCAGCACTAAGATAAATTCAAAGACAATCTCGTCTTCAGGACTGTTTCGAGAACTAAAGTAGAGTATTCTTTTTACAGCCATCTACACAACCAACCTTTGTGCGTGAAAAATGAAAATTACTACAAGATGATTTCAAATAATGTACAATTAAGAGTCCTCCTTCAAAGATGTGTGGATCAGGAAATGTTAGTGATTTTCCAGTAATGAAAAGCTGTGCGTGTTTCAATTCAACGTCTGTTCTCATTGCAGCAATTACTTTGGCTGGTGATCAAAAACAAAACAGAAATCCCCCCCAAAAATCTGTTTTCTTAACTCTTCAGCATGCCAAATGGCAAATTCTAACAAACACAGCTCCCAGCCTAATAGTTACGAGGTTCAGTATTTACAGTTTTAGTTCAAATTTATTATTATTTTATACTTTTATGTATGTTTTTTAAAAGTGCAATCTGCTCTTTTGCATAACAACATTTCCTCGTACTCAATGTACTGTAGTTAAATCATACATGGCAGCTGCCAAGCAAAGTAAATACTCGTACTAAATCCCTATCAAGTAATAAATATAGGGATTAAAATAAAAGATCAAAGCAAAGTAAGATGTGACAGAAGATAACTGGTCCCAGTGATGTTTCCTCCTTCCCTCCTGCCTGTTTCTTCCTCTTCTCCTCCAGACCCTTCACTCATGTCCTCTCAGTTTCCTCGTCTCCAGAACAGAGCAGCTGTGAGCACATCTGTCAGCAGCTCAGCTCCGTGTCCTCCTCCTCCTCCTCCTCCTCCTCCTCAGTGTTTCTCTTTATCTGTCCTTCTCTGTCTGTTCTCCCCATCTTCCTCTCAGCACCTCCTCAAGTCAATCAAATTCAAAAGAGACGCTCAGGCGCATAAACAATCAGGAATAAAACTGCCCAGAGAATAAATCGCACATCAACGCTGAAAACAGACCACGACATTCTCACATGGAGTCTTTATTTTCATCTTTCTGCTCATCTGACGCACAAGTATAGCGTTCATGGAAGATTTAAAAAAAATCAAAAAAAATTTTTTTTTTTTTTAAATCATCATAGGCTTTAAAAAGATAAAGCAAGATATTTAAAACTGTAAATTCCTCCCCTGTATTTTCAGCCTGTGTCTGAACTGTTCTTTGCTCAGCTCCTTTTCTTTTGACTGCTCTATAAAATGTCCTCTCAACCTGCAGCTCAATCTGTAACCCATTTAAAAAGTTACGCAACAGCCCGCATAACTTTCAATCTCATTTTTCAATCAATCAAAAAAAAAAAAAAGTTCACTACCTGAAAACTGTGCACATGTGTCTGCCTATGTATTATGAGATGTCTGATTCAATCAGAAATTGAACACGTTTAGTCTTAGAATCATAAAGCTGTATTTTTTTTACTTAATGAGAATCATTGAGAATTTAAACAGTTTATTCTGGATCAAAGAAAAAAACAACTTTGTGAAAAAAGGAAATTTCACCTGTATTAGATTTTAACTAAACTTATGGCAATTTCATTGAACCTTTTATAAATGAGAGTCTAACCGAATTTCATGGAGAGATTCTAGTATATTTAATTACATTATATATTATACACATTATATATAGGTGTGTGTGTGTTTGTTTTCTGTATATCTGTTTATTTATTTATTTATTCCTTCTCAGACAGAAGAGGTTTGGAACCAGTGCTGGCTTTAACCGTCGACTAAAACATCATACATCAGCTAAAACATACGCGTCCAACAATCAAATGGCAACTATGAAAGAAATCCGGACATAATGACCAATGATTGTCAGTCTTCACTTCATCAGTTTCCTCAACAGTTTTTTGGTTTGATCTGACCCAAACCATGTATTCTTTAAACTCCTGACCCTAAACATCTGCAAGCAAAGGCAAACAAGTTGAAAGGGCTGTAAGAAGGGAACAGCTGAAAGGAAAAAAGAACATCAAAAGAAGAGGAAAAAACAGTCTTTTTTCAGCAGAATTAAAAGTATCAATCTGCAATGCTGTCACCCGGAGCAGAATGAAGGATTCTGGGTATTCCAAAAGCAGATGGGCTTGTATGAAGTTCTCAAATAAGCGAACAGTGTCTGACTCTCTGAGATGAGGCTACAAAGCAGTCAAATGCAGGTTGGTTAAAGTTAGCTCAGGTTAGTGTTCAACCAACCAGGAAGTGGGCTGGTGATGTCAGTGGGTCTGAAGCTCACTGACATCACCAAAATCTGAGTCTCCTCCCTGCAGATGCTTTAACAGATCTTCACCACCTTCAGTTGCTGCTCCTTGTTTTGGGCCTTTCTGTCTTTGATACTGAGACACGGGAAGATGGGAGACTTTACCTGGGATTTTCTGGCAAACTCTGATCTGGCTTTCGTGGTTTAAATGTCACCAGCGGTTTGTACCTTGTTGTAAACCCTCGTGTATTTACATTCATGAAGGCGTCTCTTCATTGCAGACTAAACTTCTTGTTTTATTTCAAATCTATTGTGGTGGTTTATAAAGGAAGGCAAAACAAAACAAAAAAAATATTGCCCAAATACTTTTCAACCAAACTGTAGAATAAAGGAAAGGTGTATAGAAGCCCAACATCAACGTGCCTGAGCACTTTCTGTCGACATAACAGTATGTTTTGTCTTCTCAGTGGCTAAATTACAATTTAAAAAGCATTGTTTTTGCTAGAAATGCTTAGATAGATGATGCCACCAATGCTCTGTAGACAATTTAAAGAATAATATGTAGATAAATAATCTCTCTCAAGCCATTTGGAGCTCATATTTGAAACTCTGTCCTGTCCTGTTGTGACCACCACCCTTCTGCAGTGCCCGTCCTTTCCACAGTTTTTTTCTTTCATCATCTTCCTCTCCTAAATGAGTCAGAGAGAAGAGAGACGTTGTGCCTTCACACCCTCCATCTGCACGCAACGCTTGTCCATCTGTCATCTCTCCAGACAGACACGCTGACAGATGAAACACCGGCTGCGACTCGCACAACCGAAGGCCTCCGACTATTTAGAGAAGGACACTCACTTAAAAACAGTCTGCGAGGTATTGTCCTAAACTGAGGTGGTATCTCTGAGTGCGCTTCTGTTTCTGGGGCTGGAAGTGGCCTTTAGCAGGCAGATCTGGGGCATGAAAGAGGAAATAAAATCATTCTTGGATGTCCACTGACTCATCATGAACGAGGACACCGCGACTCGGATTTTGCTTTTTTTTAATGGCACCGATAACATGATTACAAAGGAAGGGAAATAACTTTTAATCTAAATGATGATAGACTGTACAAGATTGTCAATACAGAGATAATCAATAAAATTTGTATATTATGTCAGCACATATACAGTATCTTACAATGACACGAACAAGGTGTTGCTACATAGCTTACATCATGACTATAACACAAAATTCTTTCATGCAGTATAATGCCCAATTATATGGAAAAATAAACATGTCAAAAATAAAATAAATTAGAAACACGTCTTCTTTTTCAAACCAGATACAATTTAGCATTTACATTTTGTGGGCTGATATATTCCCAAAGCTTTTGTACGGTCTAAGCACTCTGACTAAATAATCTAAAATATCCCATGACAGCAACACTAATGTCATTTCATACACATACTAGTGGTAAGTGCACGTACACAGTTCATCTAGTGGCAGTCCTTTAGCTTTGATGCATACAAAAGGTTTAACATCATTTCACTGAAGAAGTTACTTTTTGAAGATTATTCATAGTTCCGGTACAGGAGGACTCTCAAAATAAAAAGGTTCACATTTCACCTGTTTTTCCACTGTGAGCAAAAAAAAGAAAAGAAAAAAAAAAGCAATGTTTCAAATGCTATTTTTATTTTATTTTTAGTCAATATCATTTTGAGGGATCCTTGCAATCATTTTGACAGAAGAATAAGAGTTATTTTCCTTTGCTGTCCATGATTTAATGCATTGCTTTTATACTGAAACTGAAACGGGAGACTCTGCAGAAACATATGCAATGTGCACCGTTACCATCAACGTTGAGCGTGAATATATTTTAGAGTCTCATAGGTGGCATGCAGACTATCTTTTGCATGTTGAATATCTGTTACAATTATATAAGTGTGAGAAATAACAAGGAAATTCACAGGTATCAAACAATTTATTTTCTTCTTAAAAAAACGAAGCAAGTGGAGGCTTGAAGCTCTGGTCTGCAGGTTTATTTTCCTGTGTTGATGCACGCAAGATATTAGGGAGTAACATGAAAATAAAAAGAAGATTATAGGAATTCTTTATAAAAATATATTTGTACATTGTCCTTCTTTAGTTTAAAGATTTATGTGCAAAATAAATGGTGAATAGAAAGAAAAAGAAGTGAATTTTCCTATCACATAACTATTTAAAGACACTCACTGTTGATTTTGTTGACTACTGAGAGGCTGCAGAGAGAAATGTTGGTTTATCAGGCCGATGATGAGTCTCATTCATATTTTACATCAACACCCTTTTTTTTTTTAAATGTAGAGCTCATATGCATATGAGCACTTGCTGAAATGCCAAGATGAACACCTGAGAAGAAAATGAAAGAAAGTCTGTTGATGTGATCTCTGTGCTGCGTTCTGCTGCGTTCTCAGCGTGGACCGCAGATCCAGACAGACAGAGCTGGAGTATTAGGAGCCTCAGTGTGCTGATACACCAAGTAAAAATGAAAAACGAGTCATCTAATGTAAAAAAAGAAAAAAAAATAGAATCCTGCAAACTACTGTATTGTGAAAAAGTTCAATCTTCCAATTTCACAGGTGAAATTTTTAAAATGAGTACAAACCATTTCCCAAAGATTGATATCACTATAAAGAAAACATGAAGATTTTGACCTGAGCTTCAGTTGATTCCCCCCCCCCCCATAAAAAAAACAAAAACAAACAAAAAAAAACCCAACAAAAAACAAAAGGCAGTTGGTGACTATTTTTATAGGTGTTTCCTCTGAAAGTATCCGGCCAGGATGAATCCGGTAGTGCCAAACCCCTACATTCTTTGGGGTATTAAAACAGGTGAATGATTGAAGAAGCTGAGGATGCCATTATTTAACACACAGGTGCCAAACTGATCTGTGAAAGGGCCGTGTGGCTGCAGGTTTTTGTTCCAGACTTGTTTTAGTCAACAAAAACCTGCAGCCACGGGCCCTTTCATGGATCAGTTTGGCACCCCTGAATCTGCCAAAGGTTATAGTCAAAGTAGTGGTAAATGTACAGACAAGTTTATCAAACCACAGGACCAGATATTAAGGCCATACTTTACCACGTCTCTCTGTACAGCACAACAGGAGCACGTGTTTGGTGTGCAGCAGCTTTGAGCAATGTTTTTCTTCTTGATTTATACATTTACATTTAGTTTTAATAGGGGTGCACGATAACTATCGGGCCGATAACAGATAATTGTTACGTCACTCCGATAAGTCCGATATCACGACGAATAGCCCCGATAACATATATATTTTTGTCAACACAGCAGTGTCTCGCTCCCTCTGAGCCTTGAATGAGCGGCAGTGAATGTTATGTTCAAGTGACATCGGCATAATCAGAAAAACGAATACTCAATAAGGAAAATCAAGAATACCCCCTCATGCCAGAAAACAACTCGTTAACTCGGTCATAATTTTGGTAGTTGCTGACTTGAATTGATATTCGCAGTATTTTCTCACATGTTACACATAAAAAAGAAAAAATAGAAAAGGCTGAAAGAACGACTAGCAAACGAGGGAACGTGGGAATTTACGTTACACCTTGAATGCAGCCTGCAGCACACCGTACTGATCACAACAAACATGGCGGCGTGGAACTTTGTTAAAGTTTCAGAAGAAGATAGTTTGGTGGTTATTTGTGACGAATCCTCTGAGTGAATTCTACGAGGAGGGAAGCACAAGCTTTAATACGTAAAACCTGATCAGCCACCTACAACATAACAATCACTTCCATGGAGTTTTGAAATCGCGCTAACGTGAGCTAACAGAAGCTAATGCTAACGTGCGCAAGCCAGCAGCAGTCTCCTGTCCCCTCATTCCTCTCATCTAAAGGTTCCATGAGATTAAAAAAAATAAATAAAAAAACTACTGAACCTCATTTACTTTAATTAAAGGTGTTAATTTAAATGGAACCACAAGCCAAAATCCTTTAAATGTTAATCTTTTTCAGTTAGTAATTCTGATGCATGTATTTCCATCAGTTCAAGGAGCCTTTATTTTTTTTATATCAGTCAGTAATGAACCTTATTTAAGTTGATGTGAGATATCAAATAGGTTTGTTTGATAGCTTTAAGTTAATGTTTGAGAGGCTTGCCAATAGTTTTTCATTGGAAAAAATAAATATCTGTTCATTTAAAAAGTCAAAACTATTTTTGATTTTGTTCATAGTATTGATGTAATGATCTTAGGTATATGTGTGTGTTATCGGTTATCGGTATTCGGCCTTTAGGAGCTGAAAGTTATCGGTATTGGTTTTAAAAAAAACAGTTATCGTGCATCCCTAAGTTTTAAGCTGCATTTCATTGAAAAAAGAAAAAAAAAAAGAATTATCTTTCTTTTCCTGATCATGACTGATTGAGGCAGAGAAGTCCAGCTCTTCATCCTTAATCTCTTTTTTTGAAAAAACAAGATGAGACTCTGCTTTGAAAAACTAGGAGTGGAGACCAGAGCACATGCAAAGCTTCACCCAACGTACATCAAATCACTGCAGGATTTCAGATGAACTCCCTCAGTTTTAAGCCCCTTAAATCTCATAACGTACTAACAAGAGAATGTGACATATCTGATGATCCACCAATGATCCAATAAATCTGGAAATAATCACTGCGATATCCGCCATGCTGATCTCTTCTACAGTCTGCAGCCATCAAACGAAAGCGAAGAGGAGATACAGCGGCGCAGGAAATGTCCCCATTCTCTAAGAAGTAAACGTGCTGCCAGCTGGTTTCGGACAGGAACGGATCTGATCATTGCCACTGCAATCTGTTTTCCATAACTTCACACCATTGCTTTGATTAAAATCCAACCTTTTACTCAGTTTGACTGAGTCTGAGCTCTTTTTCCACACAGTACCACGACAGCAGCCGGACAGCGCAGCAGAGGCATACACCAGTAGCCCTTATTCTTACCCAGGTAGTGTGATACAGGACTTTCTATGTGATCATGTCTTTATAGCTCAATGAGGCTGATGCCTGACATATTTTCTAAAATCATGCTACTCGTTACTGACAAGCTATACTCCTCTTCACAGATAATCCCACACAAAGTAGCACGGTAAATGCGGTATAATCATTTCTACGCATACTGTAAGAAGCTGCTTGTACAGAGTAAGCAGGGTGGTATTTTTAAGTCCACCAAGTGGTTGTGTCAAATCAATAGAGAAAAATGTGTTTTAATGCTATAGAACACGTTGGATTGGCTTCCAGACGGGTTGAAAAAAAGACTTTCTTTCTTTACATTCTTCATTCCTCATGCCCCGACTAAGTCCTTTTGCAAACACCACGTGGTCTCAGCAGAGATGTGTTATCCCAAGTTTGTGTTTATGAATCCACGTGGTCTCTGGCATGTTCTCTTGCTCTGGATATAAGCTTTTTACGTGTTATGACTGGGTCTGCATGCGCGGGAACATGTCCATGAAAGAGTTGAATGTGACGCACCGGATCTTGCTCACCCTTTCTGCTAACACTGGTAGTGAATGTGCTGATGCTGGTGCACTTTCCCGTCCACGTGTGAATGTGTGTGCGTGTGAATGTCCGTGTAGATCTTTGGGTAGACCTTGGGAGCCAGCGGAGCGCTTCCCTGAGCCAGGAGCAGCTGCTGATGGGCAACGTAGTCCTCGTAGGAAAGGCAGTCTTTGTCCCCAGTGGCCGACTGGGGAGCGAGCACTGGGCAGGCTCGGTCACGACTGGCGACGGGCAGGCGCTGGGTGGTAGGCAGCGCAGAGGAGGATGGGGAGGATGAAGAGGAGGAGCAGGTGCGCTTTGACTGGCAGAACCAGAGGAGGGCAGTGCCTAAAATGAAGGCGATGCCTGCTGGTATTCCAATGATGACGGGCCAGGGGAGGCTCGGGGACGTTGCAGTCGGGGCAGGGATGGGAGGAGGCTTCCGATCTGCAGTGGATTGAGAGGTGAGGAGTGAACACACGATTATATATAACAATTTTGCAGGTTGGCCTAAACATTTTAAGCTGATTGATTTAGGATAGCATGTTAGAAGTAGCCTTATTTCTTGGCAGTGAGGTCAAACAGCACGCAGATACACTGCCTAGCCAAAAAAAAGGTCATACATTAATATTTAGTTGGACCGCCTTTAGCTTTGATTACGGCACTCATTTGCTGTGTCATTGTTTCGATAAGCTTCTGCAATGTCACAAGATTTATTTCCATCCAGTGTTGCATTAATTTTTCACCAAGATCTTGCATTGATGATGGTAGAGTCTGACCGCTGTGCAAAGTCTTCTCCAGCACATCCCAAAGATTCTCAATGGGGTTCAGGTCTGGACTCTGTGGTGGCCAATCCATGTGTGAAAATGATGTCTCATGCTCCCTGAACCAGTCTTTTTGAGCCCGATGAATCGTGGTATTGTCATCTTGCCATCAGGGAAGAATAAATCCATTGATGTAATAACCTGGTCATTCAGTATATTCAGGTAGTCAGCTGACCTCATTCTTTGAGCTCATACTGTTGCTGAACCTGGACCTGACCAACTGCAGCAACCCCAGATCAGAACACTGCCCCCTCAGGCTGGTACAGTGGACACTAGGCATGATGGGAGCATCACTGCATCTGCCTCTCTTCTTACCCTGATGCTCCCATCACTCTGGAACAGGGTCAATCTGGACTCATCAGACCACATGACCTCCTTCCATTGCTCCAGAGTCCAATCTTTATGCTCCCTAGCAAATTGAAGCCTTTTTTTCCGGTTAGCCTCACTGATTAGTGGTTTTCTTAAGGCTACACAGCTGTTCAGTCCCAATCCCTTGAGTTCCCTTTGCATTGTGGGTGTGGAAATGCTTTAACTTTCACTATTAAACAGCCCTGAGTTCTACTGTTGTTTTTCTTCCATTTGATCTCACCAAACATTTAAGTGATCACTGATCACTATCATTGAGGATTTTTTTCCGGCCACGTTTCCTCCTTGAAGACGACTGGTCCTCACTATCCTTCCAGTTTTTAATAATGCGTTGGACAGTTCTTAACCCAATTTTGGTAGTTTCTGCAATCTCCTTAGATGTTTTCTCTGCTTGATGCACGCTAATGATTTGACCCTTCTCAAACAGACTAACATCTTTTCCACAACCACAGGATGTGTCTTTCAACATGGTTGTTTACGAAATGAGAAGCAACTCATTTGCACCAGTTGGGGTTAAATAACTTGTTGCCAGCTGAAAGATAATGGCCCATGCAGTAATTAATCCAATAGGAGGCTTCGTACCTATTTGCTTAGTTAAATCCAGGTGGTGACTTTTTTTTTGGCCAGGCAGTGTACGTATATACAACCCCAATTCCCCCCTCCCAAAAAAAAAAAAATGATTTGAGTTGCTCAACAGTCCTAGGTCATGTTAGTCATATATTTTTTCTTTTATGATGTGACAAATGTTTAAAGAACTAGCAGGCAGACCAGCTCTGCACCAGGACTCTTCTACTAAAACTACTTCTACTGCAGTATGTAGTTTCTCATCGGTAAAGGCCTTCCTCAAAAAGTAGCTTTCCAGATGTGAAAGCTGCTCATTCCATAAGCTTTTGAACTGAGCTTTGCTAACAAGCCAGATGGTTTTCACGTTTTGATTTGTCTGACCTGGAAGGACGGTAAGATAAGCACTCCTGAAGCTGTAGCCCATCGTGTTGGCTCCCAGGCAGATGTACATGCCAGCATCGTCCTCCTTTGCTCTGATAATCAGCAGCTTGTTGAGGTAAGAACCATCTGGCCGTGACCAAACCTCTCCCGCAGGCAGCACCACGAAGCGGTGGTCTCCAACCTTTAAAACAAACCCACAAACTGTTACGACATCATCCAGTGGAACGTGTCACTGATCTCTGGTAACTGTGCTGTGGGAGCGTGCCTCCGTACCTCTATGGTGGAGTTGAATTTGTTCTCATCGCCAGGTTCAACTCTTTTGAGCCACTGGATCACGGGCTTGACATCGCTGCGAACTTTACACTGGAAAGATGTGGTTCCCCCATAGTCCACGGTGGTGTTGACTGGGTGGGTGCCAGTCAGTATGGGCTTAGAGTTGGTGCGCTCTGAAGGGACAAACATAAGATAGGAAAACACACACAAACATGAGATGCTTTTGATTTTCAGTGTAAAATGAAAAAAATGTTTGGTGGCATGCTTTCTGTCATTTGTTTGCTTTTTAAGTTAGAGGCAAAATTTAATTTAACTTGGTGGACAGGTTTAGGATGAGGAAAGGAGCTGACATTAACTCTAAAAGCATCAGTGCTAATGGTATTTCCTGCTTCTTTTTCCTACTTTCTCACCTCATACAGCAGTATATAAGAACCTAAGAATGACATTCAACACCATCTTTGGTTTTCTCAGTGTAACCTCACAAGGACGTGACCTGCAAAAATGATGCTGGGATTCCCTCTGTTGATTTTAAAATGCATCCTCTGTCTGCGCGACAGAATTAATTCATGACGTTTGGAAAGGACGAGAGCTTCCACGCATGCACCGAGGTCATCCATGTGTTTAAATTGTCAATGTTGCAAATGTGTTTTGCTTTCAAAAATGACTGAAGAGAGAAAAATGTTTTTTGCGCATGTGCTAAAAGAAAACACGTCCTTAACATACTGCTACTTATTATAAAATTCAATGGAAAACACCCATTCAGAATTCATTCAGCTAACAAAAAAAAAGGTGGAAAAAAACAACTGAAATTTGAAGTCAAAATGATTTTAATCCCATCTTTACAGATCATTTATGTTCCTGAAGAACCGAATTGAGGGACCTTGATTTACAGTCCAACATACGTCCACTTATGTTGCCATTCACATATATGTTCCTCCTGACCGGACCTTCTCTCTTGAACAGCTGTACGTAACTGACAGCCGACTGCATCTTGACTGAGAAAATGCCACATTTGACATGACAGAGCAGGACTTTGATTTACTTCCTCCGTAAGTACGCACACACATGAGCACGGGTGTGAGTGTGTAACTGTCTTTCAGGAAAGACTACAGCTGTAGTCTAATGCAGAGCAGATGTGGCAAGTAAAGCGAGCGTCAGGAGAGCTAGCTGGAGCCTCTCAACAGAGCTGTAACATTTGGCTTCACACAACCACAGACACACACACATTCAAAACCACCTCTCCATGAAGCTGTTCGACGCAAAATCCTCCAGCTTCACATCGGCACATCAGCTTTTGCAGCCATCGGCACCGGCAGCTCCATCATAACACACATTCTGCTGTCAACGTTAAAACAAGGCCTTTTTTAGACTAAAACTGCAGCTGGCTCGCTGTCCAAACTGAAAAAAAAAAAAAAAAAAAACCCTGAAAAACATTCCTTGCTCGCTTGAATGCTGTTTACTGACAGCGCTGATGGTGATCAATAAAGGCCACTGAGAAGAAGGCTTTTAAAAGCTATTTTGAACCTCTATTATTGGAGCAGCTCATAAGCCGAGACTCCTGCTGAATGTGAGCACTTAAGCTCCACTTCTCAAACTACCCACAATACCTTAAAGACATGAAAACAGCTGACATCAAGAGCTGAGTTTCATTACTGCAGGCCGACCCGCTCGACAAACAACATACAATAACAGAAACTTCTCTTTGCGTTTTTCCCTCCCTTCGGACTTGAACTTTTCGTTTCTTTTCTTTCACTGCCGGGCTGCAGGCTCCACCAACAAATCACTGAAATAGCTGAAAGGTTAATTATGCTGTTGCTGATCATATGATCTGGGATATTTTACATATCACTGCATCAGAAAGGAAACAAACCCCCATTTCAAACTCCATTTAGTCACAAAGGCCCCTCAGTAAACCAGTAATGCACGTAGCGTGTAATGCATGATTTATATAGTTGTTTTGGTGGGAAGCATTCTCTCTTTGGAGCAGACCAGCTGGAAAACAAAACAACTCACAGAATCGCATTCAGCAACGTCCTTTTACACACGATAGAGAGAGAAAAAAAAGACAGGGATGTTTAAGTTGCTCCATAAACAAAGTGACTACATATGTAATAGCCAGCTGATTTGATTACATAAAAATCAATCTTATACAATTTTAAAAGAACATATTTCAGTTTCAAAGAGGTGCTAAAAACAGAAATACCTTAAAGTAGCCTAAAAACTCCTGCTGACCATATTTCCATCTTAATTTGTTAAGTTTTAGCATGTTTTGTGGCAAGATAATATAACGGACAGAGTTGGACTGGAACTACGTGCCACGCACTGGCAGCAAGAAAACCACGTGGTTGATGCCTCGTCGTTTTTCTGATTATGTTTTAGAATCGTGCACGACTGCGTGAGCTGATTCATTCAGCATTCCACCGGTCCGTCTACCTTCACAGAGAGCAGCTGCACACGACGCATGCCTGCCAGGCTGCAGAGACAGATGGGTTCAAACTGGGTGTAATATGTAACTGTGTGAATTTTATACAGTTAAAAAAAAAAATCAGAAATTAAATTTATGAAAGTGACAATTGTTAAAGTTTGAGAGCCATGCAAAGTACGACTACTGGACAGAGACCAATGTCAGCATAAAAACCTCCACTTAACTTTTTTCCTTTTTGATATAATATATTCTTAAATATTTGTTTTCTTGCATCTGACATGAAAGAAAATCCTTCCCTTCTCAAACATACTGTATGTCAATTTACACAACTCAGTCTAAACAAATAGGTTTGAGGATCTAATCTCCAAAGCTCATTTCCTCTCCCCGTCTATTTAAACTTTTCTGATTTCTGTGTTTCTGGCAAGTTTCAGCAGTTAGGTGAAATATATTTGGTACATTTGGAAAGTCTGGAACAGGGTCCTTCAACTGGTCAGACTCTTCCTCACAGACGTCTATCAAACACAGATCAATGCTCAAAAATATTGATAGTTTATAACTAGGGGTGCACGATAACTATCGGGCCGATAACAGGAAATTATGATGTCAACCCGATAACTCCGATATCACGACAAATAACATATATATTTTTGTCAACATGGCAGTGTCTCGCTCCCTCTGAGCCTTGAATGACCTGCAGTGAATGTTATGTTCAAGTACGTCGGCATAATCAGAAAAACAATTACTCAATCAAGAAAATCAAGAATACCCCCTCATGCCAGAAAACAACTCGTTAACTCGGTCATCATTTTAGTAGTTGCTGACTTGAATTGATATTCTCAGTATTTTCCCACATGTTACACATAAAAAAGAAAAAATAGAAAAGGCTGAAAGAACGACTAGCAAACGAGGAAACGTCGGAATTTACGTTACACCTTGAATGCAGCCTGCAGCACAGCGCTGATCACAACAAACATGGCAGCGTGGAACTTCGTTAAAGTTTCAGAAGAAGATAGTTTGGTGGTTTTTTGTGACGAATCCTCCGAGTGAATTCTACGAGGAGGGAAGCACAAGCTTTAATACGTAAAACCTGATCAGACACCTACAACATAACAATCGCTTCCATGGAGTTTTGAAATCGCACTAACGTGAGCTAACGGAAGCTAATGCTAACGTGCGCAAGCCAGCAGCAGCCTCTCCTCCCCTCCCTCTCCTCTTAGCTAAAGCTTCCATAAGATTAAAAAATAAAAACTACTGAACCTCATTTACTTTAATTGAAGGTATTAATTTAAATTGAACCACAAGCCAAAATCCTTTAAATGTTAATCTTTTTCAGTTAGTAATTCTGATGCATGTATTTCCATCAGTTCAAGGAGCCTTTATTTTTTATATCAGTCAGTAATAAACCTTATTTAAGTTAATGTGAGATATCAAATAGGTTTGTTTGATAGATTTATGAAAATGTTTAAGAGGCTTGGCAATAGTTTTTCTGTGGAAAAAATAAAAATCTGTTCATTTAAAAAGTCAAAAATATTTTTGATTTTGTTCATAGTATTGATGTAATGATCTTAGGTATATGTGTGTGTTATCGGTTATTGGTTATCAGTTATTGGTATCTGTACCGGCCCTTAGGAGCTGAAAGTTATCGGTTATCGGTATCGGTTTTAAAAAACCAGTTATCGTGCATCCCTATTTATAACTCTCATCTAATCCCTTTCTTTGAAGTTGAGTGTCCAGTTATTTCCCCTTACAGGAAACTGGTGACTCACGTATGACTTCCACTTTGTACGTGGCGTTGATCTCTCCGGCTCGGTTGTACACGTGGCAGGTGTACTTCCCGCTGTGCTCTGGCGTCAGGTTCTTCAGACTCAGGGTCCACTTCTTCTTCTTCCCTGCCCCTCCAGCTCCGGCTCCACCGTCCTCATCCTCCAGCGGCTTGCTGTCCTTCAACCACATTATGTCCGGACGAGGGTTCCCGCTCGCCGTGCACTTTAGGCGCACGGAGCTGCCTACTGGACGTGCGATGACGCGTTTCCTCATCTTTGCCGGCTGGGTGAAACGCGGACGGACTGCAAGCGTGAAGGAGAGGAACAGGGTGACTTTAAGCAGTTGACAGAAAGAGATCTAGTATTTAAAAGATATGCTCTTTGGTCTCACTGGATCAAGTTTCCAATAAAAAAAAAAAAAATGTAAGTTTAAATAATTATATACCATTTTCTCTCTCAGTCAGCAGCGGGTAGAAGAAAAAGAAAGACGATAAAGAGAGGAAAGGGCAGAGACAGAATTATTATATAGAGATAAACAGTTTAGGAAACAGATTTACGTGATGACATGCAGTCTTTTGTTCCTGAGACTAACGGAAGCAGAAGAGATGACGAAGTAATGTTCGGAAGTCACTGAAAATTCCAAGTGACACTTTTATTAGATGCGAAGAGGAAACAGAGCCATGATATCTGACAAGTACACGTGGAAAGCAAATTAAGAAATGTTTCAGGCTTCTTGAGCTCAGAAAGGTAGCTTCAAAATACCAAGGGAAGGGAAACGTCAGCTTTTTTTTTGAGGGGTTTTTACATAGAAGCTCCTCATATCTACACACACCGTGAGCATATGTGCGATTGTAAACCGTGTGAACTCTTTCCCTCGGAACTCAGTCTGATGTTTTTTCGTTGAGGCCTTGTTTATTCACGCTCACGTTAGTGGCTGTGACTGGAAATTAATTTTCTACTCCACGTCATTACTGGTCTGTAACCTTAAATCATCACCATGGAAGTTAAAAATAATCAGTATCAACACACGCACAGGCATTCATGACAAATATAAAAAGGCCTCTGTTTGTCTGTGTTGTATTCTAACACGTGGCTCCATGAAGCATGTAAACGAGGAAAAAGGATTTAGGAATAAATCGAATACTCTGAGGGCATATGGACTGTCGACATGGTGATTTGTTATGATGGACATTTTTAGCAGCGTGCGGGGCGTCAGAGAGGGTGAGGTCATCGCTGCAGGAAGCGCCAGGGATTCAGTGTTTTGCTGCAACAGCATATGGCAGTGAGGTTCTTGGTATATACAATCTAATTTCCTGTAATAAACCTTAATTGATTTGTTTACAAAAAATTGTTTTTTTTCCACTTCCTTTTCCCTTTCCTTGACAAAACAAGAAATATTTACAAGCACATGCACAAAGTAACACAGCAGATTCCTGATTTTCCACTGATGCAACACCTGTTTTCACTGCTTACACCTAAGTGGGCTCGGTCACTTTAAACAGAATAATATAGATAGTTATTTACCAAGATGACCAGTTAAACCCTTAGACCCACGCACACGTTCCAAATCACTCCACCACTTGCGTGACCGAACTTCATCTTGCCCTTGAAAGTTGCGTATTTTTTCTTAGTAATAAATAAAATGGCTGCACGCTAACTCAGTGTAATCTGAAGCTGTGATATTCCCTTTAAAGAAACAAAACAATCAGTGAAAACAGATCAAAGTAGAAAAAGAATATTCAGTCGGGAGCACAGAGGGGAAATCATTCACAGGAGCGCTTGATTTTATAGCCCCCGTGTTCCCGCCACAGCAGATAGCCATCAGCCAGGGCGATAAATCACCCTCAAACTACTACAGTTGCATCTCTTTCTTTAGGCACAGTTATTATTCTAACTCTGGGTAAACAAATAGGGAGAAGAGTTATGTGACGGCTTTGCGCGCTCAAATTGTGAGATTTCATTGCAGCTGCATTACTCAGTGGAATATAGCTCTCTGCCGATAGGCCCGAAGCTGGGCAGGAGGACAAAACAAACATAGCAGAAAGGCTTTTAAGTCTCGCGTTTGTGCCCTCTGAGTCTGAGAAAAGCTACTGGACTACAGATGAACTGTGACCAGACAGAGTCAATAGATCTACCAGAGAGCGAAGAAAGTGATGCACAGATAAGCGCTCAACTTTGATGACCGCACAGATTCAGAGGCTGAGACACGAATTAATTGTACAGAAAAAGGAGGAGCGACTAGAAAAGGAGAATGGATAAAGATACAAAAATGCAATCAAAAATGAAACAAATTAAAAGAAGAGGACAGATGGAAAAAGAACAAATGAGGTGCATATCAAGGTTAGCACTCACATGCAAGGACTGACAGACGGTTTAAAGATGGACAAGTAAAACTTGAAGAGAAGGAAGAAAATTTGAGATCAAAGAGAGAAAGAAACCTGAGTTAAAACAATAAAATGTAAAGGCAAAAGAGAGGGCGCATGAAAAACCAGGGAGGAATAGAAACACACACGGAGGAGAAGGGGAACTGAAATGGCGGCAACAGAGAGGGAAGAGGGGAGAAGGTAAGAGGCAGAGAGAGGGAAAAGGGCAGGCTTGTTCTGGGTCTCAGGGGCCACTTAAACGCCACACTTCACAGTGTAAAAATACTGCCGACCCTCTGACTGACGCCTTTGATCAGACACTGGGCCAGAGAGAGAGAGGAAGAGTGTGTGTGGGTGTGTGTGTGTGTGTGTGTGTGTGTGTGTGTGTGTGTGTGTGTGTGATAGGGAAACAGGCCCATCAAATCAAGCATGGATTTAAGGTACTGAAATAGTTGAGAGTTTTACCTCTGAACTAATTTTAGATCATGCTGAGTGTTTTTGATGATGCTTGAAACAATGACAACTCTTCTCATTCCAATGTTTTCTCTCAGTTATTAAGAAATAAAGTTGGAAGTTTAATTTCAGCTCAGCTTCATCCTGACCAATTTAGATGTAAGAATAAGGGAAAAACTAATACTGTCCATTACTTCTTAAGCTGAAGAGGCGCAGGGTGCATACCGCATTGCCCATTTATTCAAGTCCAATATGCCACCAAAGATGCCAGGCTCTGAATATTGTAATCCCTTGCTAAATCCGACTCTCAATTATGGAGGAAAAAGAAATAGTCGGATTATTTCCTATTGTAAAATTCTAACCTTAATATTGATCATCTGCTGTGCATATTTGAGGGCTTGTTCGTTCTACTGTGAGGGCTGCTGATTGACAGTTGGCTTTCCTCTTGTTCTCACTGTCTTGGACTTTTTGATCATACATTTCCTGCACTAAAATCCCTCACAGGATACTTTTCAACTACATTTTCTATGTTGAATTTATGAGCGCCCGTGTTTGGTCTGAGTCAACAGGGTTTTTCCAGAGAGTGGAATTTGACACATGAAAGCTGTGGCTTGAAACGTAATATCACCTTTTCTCATAATCTATGATGTGACATTAATTTTCTCCATTGTGGGATTTTTAATTAAGCTTAAACCAGCGATATAAAACCACATGAAACCACCGGTGTCACAGGATCTACGTATGACACAACCACAATGGGAAACTTCCCTCACCAGCTTGAGGACTTCTCTGTCTTGAGAAAACCAGAGTAAAGTTGACTCTGGTCTCTGTTTGTGGAAGACTTTTTAAGCCCAAAAAAATTAAGTTTATTTAGTGGAGAAAATTCTGGATGGGACTCACATCCACTAACATGTAGACGCATCTTTACAAAGCCAGTGGTTACTTTAAGCTTTGCATCATTATCAAGTCTTAAAGAATTTTATTGTTGGTTAAAAAAATAATAGTTTTCTTTTGGTGACCTCAGAATGACCTCATCGTTCCTTTTCCCAATATCTGCCATGTTGAATCACCGAGTTTTTACAGTAGTCCAAAATGGAAAACCACTGGTAGCACAACAAGCCTTTGTGATGGTGAAGTTCAATTTAAATTAGAGAGTCGGAACTTCCAAATAATAAATTTATTGCTGCCGTTGATATCTACTGTTAGTAATACTAATTCAGAACAATACTGAACTTAGTATTTGGCATATACATACAGCATAGGGACACATTCAGTAATAATAATTAGAAAAACCAACAAAACAAACAGTACTATGTGTATGTCTGAGTTATACAAAAAAAAAAATGTTCTAAACCAGTGATTCTCAAAGTGTGGGCCGTGGCCCCCTGGTGGGCCGTCGTGGGACTGCAGGTGGGCCGTGAGAGGTCATTAAAATTAAACAAATGTGTTTTAAATCCTCGATCTTTTTTAAGTATGTTTTTAATTACTGTAAAATATTCATGACATGATTAAAAAAACATTAAGAAGTAATAAAACAAACCAGTTAAGAGTTATTCTACTGTCATCTTAACTTAATATGACAAGTGTCACCTTATTTGTTGACCCCTCACATTAATATCGGATCATGGTTCCTGGTCCTGTATGTTGATCACAGTTGTGATTAAAGGTTTGGGTGGGCCGCTGAGATTTTTCACATTTCAAATTGGGCCTTGGTATTCTGAAGTTTGGGAACGGCTGTTCTAAACAGTAAAATTAGCTGAATGTTTGCTTTTATCACCCCAAAGCTTTCCCAGGACCATGGGGAAGAACGACAGAGCTTGCAAATGATCAGTTGAAAATAACATATGAATGCGTCCAGTCTCTGTGGAAAAAAAAGCCACGCAGTGAGTGATGAAGGGCCTTCCTTCATCTACCAGTATATACAACATGAGGGCACTGCACAGTAAACGCACGTGTCTTTAAAACCATAAATTGTGCTTAGGCACATTTGTGTGCAAAACAAACAGAACACAATTTGCTGAGCAAGCTTTAGAGTCACTGGTGAAGAAGAGAAGTGACCTCTGGAGGAAGCTCGTAGTGTTTATCCTCAGCTCCTAGGCTTTACGCTCAGGTCCTGACACTCGGCTCATAATCAACGCACAGACACGAGAGCCGTCGCAATCTCTTAGTTTAACTGAAGAAAACAGACATATAAAAAAGTGAAGATGATGTAGTTAAAAAGATGATCAGTCCATCTAACATACAGTGGAAGTTACTTGTAAGAGGAAGTCTCTTTTTGGTTGTGAGAACTGAGAGGTGATAAATAAAGGTGTTAAAATAAATGTTGTTGGACACACAGGACAGAGAAAAAGAGCACAATAAAATGGGTAAGAACAAGCAAAGACAAAAGGCTTAAGCAATGTGACAAAGGGGGGAGGGAGGAATGTGTCCCACCAAATCACACCTCACACAAATAGACTGCTCTCCATTCTGTCAGAGCCAATTACTCACACCAACACACACCATGTGTGTCTGTGCATATTTGCGTCTGTGCGCGGTCATATATCCTCACCTGACAGTTCGCTTTTCTTTTTTTTTTTTTTTGGTGCAATCTGCTACCGTACTTTCTTGTTAAACATGATCTCAGCTATTTCAATTGTCACTTTCACATTTATGTGATGGGATCAAGAGAAAATAAAGTCGTGTGTGGTTACCTAGTTTCCCAGCCAGCTCAGGGCCATGTTCAGAGTCTCCACCAGCCGACGCCGCTCCATTTCTTGAACTGGAGTCATCTGGTCACAGAAAGACAAGAAATTGTCATTACTGAACTGATATCTATGGCAAAGAACAAAATATCCTGTTGTGCTCTTCTTCATCTGGTAAAATTGTGTTGATGAGGTCATTATTTCTACATCCACTTGTTGATCACCAGTTGTGTCAATTGTGTGCCTCTTTATCTTGCAACAAACTAAAAGGAAATACCAAGAAACCATTTAAAAGGGAAGCTACAAGGAATTTTACAGCATCTGCATTTTTTCTTCACATGATCCAGTTGCTTGGAGCCTGGGTCCGTCACGTGCAATTGTTTGTTCAACATAAAATCAAGAAATCCTCAGTAGATCATTTCAAAATTGGAAGCAGGTTATAGTGGGCAACTCCTGTTATAGCTTTTGAACGTTTCTGGCCCAAAAGACATTTAATAAGAGCTCATCAGTGAAAAATGTTTAAATGTTTAAATTTATACAGCTCAATCATGGACCCGTTACCACATTTTCTGTTAAACGAGAAAGGCAAACGATAAATGACATGATACATTTGTCCACTTGTGTGATTGTAAAAGAGGCTTGTTGCTGCTGTAAATCACTGCTGATCAAAGCCTTGAAATCAACGAACCTCTGTTATCATTCCTCCAATCTTAACCCTTAAATCACGATTTCCTGGCTCCTGATACCCCTGAAGAAGTATGATCCTCAAGTTGGGCCTCAAACATCTCTCTTGCTTGCTCTTTTCTAACTGATCTTTTTTTCTTTTTAAATACTGTATATGTTTAATCCTACTCTACAGTATTATATTGCCTTCACGCTGGTGTATCAGGTTCTCCCCCTCAGCGTGCTCTCCCACATTAATTATCAAAAAAGATACACACATCTGTGAGAACCTTTATGGTAAGAAACACTTCAAGATGGAACCAATGTACTGAAGGGGGCCTTTAAAAGGGTTAGAGAGGACTAAAATCAGGTCTGTCAAAATGCATGTGAGGATGTGGGGGTGTGTGGAGGTATGTGGTTAACTTGGCTTGAACCTGAACTTCAAGCAAAACCTGATAGTAGTTATGGAAAGACTGAATAAAGAATCAAACAGCCTCGGACCACCTGCAGAAAGGACGGGAGTGCGCGTGTTGTAAGCGGATCTGTTTATCATGCGTGTTGGTACAGAAGATGACTTTTTGGGGGATTTTCAGAAGACCACCTGAAAGCTCAGCGTGTTTAATGCAGTGCCAAATGTCTTTAAAGTATCACTATTTGGATGATGGAATAGAAGGCGCATCTGAAATGCAAATAGGAGGCATGACCTGCATCCTAAGGACTGGTATTAATAGCATCCTGGCAGGCCCTGTGTGTGCGCCAGATATGAATTCCTGCATGGGTGTGTCACTGCATGTGTGGGTGCATGTGTCTTGGCGTTATTCACCTAAATGGTAACTTGAGGTGTTCCCGTTAAACCATGCTCCTCTCTCCCTCTTTAGGACCCCCCCCCCACCCCAACTCCTCCCTCCTTCCACATGCACAGCATGTTCTGAGAGAAGGCAGCGTGATTGAAGCTGAGCGGTGTCGAGGTCTAATCTGAAGGGGGAACAAGGTTTAGTGCTCCGAGCAGAATGCAAATCCTTCCCGCTGTCCCTGGTGAGATGGTAAACTTTACCAGGGAGAACTCTTACAGACGGGGCTGAAACAGATCTACTGTCTGTACTCTGCATCCAGGACCGCATATTCAAAGTGTCGAAGCATTGCTTTCAATTTAAATATATGTATGTAAGATGATATAAAGTATACATACAGTACATGACTAGTTCACATGGCAAATGAGCCAAATTATATTTATTACATCCATCCCAACCTTGATGACATGTTCATATGTAGCAATACTCAGCTTATCTGCTTACTCTACTTTCAAAATGAACTTAACCTGGTTTTGGGAAACCAGAATAACAGAGCATGAAAACACCTTTAGTTAAGTGCATTTCATGTTTGTATTATTACATTATATTGGTTGTGATGATGAGGAAATCATAAACCTGCATTCTTAATCAAACATGTATACAGGGATATGAACCAGGCTTCTCGTGCTTTCACAAAGAGTGGACATTACATCCGGATTATGATCCGAAGACTCAACCGGACCCAAAACCAGGATAAGAACTAATACTGATGTTAACATCAGCTGCTGTTAAAAATCTGCTCCGCACAAAAACTATTGCTGCCAATTGAATGAATGAATGAATGAATGAATGCTTTATTTTCGGTTTAAAAACAAAAATAAAATCATGTTTTTACAAAATAATTTATCAAATAGCAACTGAAAAGGGAGTAGGCTGAAGCCCCAAGGCTTATTTTTGCCTTTCCTATACCATCAGAGGATTAACTGAATAATTCACAATAAAACATCAGTACTAGTAACATCATTACAAAACACATGAAAACTTAAACAGAAAAATTGAATTCAAATCAATAAAATGAATTCAAACGTTAAATTTCATTATAACTTTTGATAATATTAGATTCTAAAGTCTTCTTGAAGACTAACATAGAATTACACATTTTATTTCATCGTTCAATCCATTCCATAATTTTACACCCAAAACTGACACACATCTGTACTTTAGATTAGTTCTGACTCTGAAACTGTGAGTTTCAAACATTAACAACCCCTTTAAGTTATAAACCACCTGCCTTAGCTTAAACATTTTTTGAATACAAACAGGAATTGTCTTAATTACCCCTCAAAACATAATTTCTAATGTTTTTGAATATACAATGTCCAAAAGTTTTAATGTGTGTGATCTTATAAAAAACTGATTTGTAGAATCACGGTATCCAACTCCATTTATCATCCTAATAGCCCTTTTCTGCAGTTTAATTATTGAATCTAGGTTCGTTTTGTATGTATTTCCCCAAATTTCAGCACAGTTTGTCATATAAGGCATCACAAGTGAAAAGTACAACAAATGAAGGCAGCTCTTATTCAGTAAATCTCTTGTTTTGTAAAGAATAGAAATAGACTTGGATCATTTCTGTTTTACATGTTTTATGTGAGGCTTCCAACAAACTTTATCATCTAATATTACTCCCAAAAACTTAGTTTCATATACTCTTTCAATTTTAACATTGTTTAAATTCAGTTTTACCTCAATGTTAGTCCGTTTACCACCAAACAACATAAATTTAGTTTTACTTTCATTTAGCGATAATTTATTTAAAGCAAACCATTCTATTTCTACAGTTTTTAACAACTCCTTTATGTTCCCTCCAGAACAAAATAAATTGATATCATCTGCAAACACAACATATTTTAATGTAACACTTACTGTACTTAAGATTAATAGTAAAACTGCAAGTACAGAGCTGGTGTGCTGTACAAATCAGGTATTAAAAAAGAAATAAAGCATGCATAAACATCAAACAGATCTAGTGAACAGTTGGAAAAAGGAAACTTCCAGGCTATTTAAGGGGACCAAAAAGGGGAACGCTGCACGTTAAGGGTCAAAGAGTTGATAAGGACTAACGTGTTCTTCAAAAGCTATGTGCGGTAAGGAATGCTTGTTGGAGGAGCAAAATAAATCCTACGGGATAGCTGGAGCTTGAAAACCGAGCAGTCGGATCCATTTGTTTTAGGCCAAAAATAGGTGAACAATTTCTAGATTCAGTCCAACCACAGAGAGCAGGGTTAATCTCTGACTATAAACAATGTTGCACAGATCACTTCACTCAAGGCCTGAAGAGGCTTTTGTCTAAAGAAGTTCAGAGAACACTTAATATGAGCGGTGGTACTAATTATAGAGAACAACATATTCTTGAAGGCTTTTAACACCTATAAGGCTATAAAAATCTTTGCTTTGATTTTTTGATTATTGTGCCTTACATATGAAAACCTCTGAAACTGTCTGGCCGTTAACACGAGTGAAACTGTAAATTTATTTGTCGATGCGAAAGCTGTGATCTGTCGTCGCAATCCAATTTCAGCGAAAGCGGTTTC
Organism: Hirundichthys speculiger; assembly: GCA_018398805.1. Taxonomy (NCBI): domain Eukaryota; kingdom Metazoa; phylum Chordata; class Actinopteri; order Beloniformes; family Exocoetidae; genus Hirundichthys; species Hirundichthys speculiger. Next base: position 492,125 of record JAGFBZ010000785.1, on the reverse strand, counting down.
CAGTGAGAGCAGTTTTGCACCTTTCTTCTGCTCTTTGAGGGCAGAGCTGTGTGTCGTGTTTGGTTTCGGGTCGAATGAACACATTGTGCAAAACCTATCCCCGTCCTCTTTCACCTGTTTTTAATAAATAAAATGTTTTCTTCAATCTTGCTCCGCCTCCTTATGTTCAGCCAGATACCTCACCTGCATATGATCTCTCTCTCTTTCACACACACACACACACACACACACACACAAGACAGAACACACATCATTTCCATGCTGCTACTCAGATACCACATTACCACATACCAAACAGAAAATGCGTTTACGTGAGTCATGAGGCCTGGAGCAGCCATACAACCGTTGGACTCTGGTCAAAGCCATGTCACCACCATTCACATAAAGACAAGGTTGCAGCCCAGCAGATGCCACGCTAAACTGCAGCTCCAGCCCCGATCAGTGTGGCATCTACTGTCAGCTAAAACAGAAGCTGTTAGTGCTCTGAGGAATGAGCGTGGTGGCCAGCAGCTCCTAAACTTTGGAAATATAGCTAAAATGTTCGGTGTAGTGCAGAGAACATACACCACGGATGTGAACCTGTTTTCATTTTTTTAAATGATGTTTTCAAAAGAAAAACTGATCCAGACTAGACTAGAGTTTGAACTGGACTGATCCAGACTAGAACCAGACTGGCCATGAAGCTGAAAACAAGCTTTGTAGCAGATGAATCCAATAAGGGCTTCCCTCCTACCCATGCAGGAGGATGCAGCATTATCAAAATATTATTATGAAATGCAGACTTAAAAAAAACAAAAAAAAAATGTTACTGTTAATGTCGACCACAATCCTGGTATTTATAAACCGAAACAGGGTCTGCAGTGGATCAAACATTAACCACTTTATATTACAAACCCCGTGGAGTGGTTTGGGCCAGCTGTGACAAAAGTTCCACATTTTAAGATGTAAACAAATTAGCGTGGACGTCGCCTGGGAGGTGTTCTGCTCCAATATGGACGCTCAACCTCCTTCCTCAGACTTGAGACCGCCGTCCTTCCTTCTTTGTTTTTCCTTTTGTCTCCCTCTTAATCTGCAAGGGTGCAAATGGCTTAACGGTGTGCAATGTTTCACACATTCACTGCCTGGGTACCCCTCTGTGTGCGAATGTGTTTGTGTAACCTCTTCTTCTATTTGCTTTTAGCTCTGTAGAGAAAAGGCAGCAATTGCAAATGAGCGCGCTCAGAAATGTGAGTCCCCAAAGTCCAGTGTGTGTGTGTGTTTATACCCAAGAACGTGTCTGGGCGGCAGTGTTTTCCTAAAGGGTCACGTCCTCCCAGGTTTTAATATAGAGACACTGGATATGTGGACAGAACCTCAGTGTGTGCATGTGTTGAGGCCGGTGTGGGCGTACGTGAAGTTTCTGTGTCAGCTTCGACCGACCGCCGGTTGATGCAGCATCCGGGCCAAAAGCAGCAGCCCTGATCTGAGTTTGTGTATCTGACAAACCTTGTAAACCACTGTTAGCGCTCTAAAATTGGCCCCGGTCGCAGCTTCAGGCTTTGCACGGCCGCAAGCATACCTCACACAGTAAATGCTTCATTTCATAATTTTGACATGAACAACCACGAGTTTTACATAAAACTGGAAAATGAGGCATTGTTGAGTTAAACTTCTTTCCTAAAATAGTTCATGGCTGAAGCTTTCTTTGAACGTGTGGAACTGGGTTGCAGTTTTGGGTCCTTCCTTTAGAAATACTAGAAAATGACCAAACAGTACATGATACACTATTTCTCACTAGTTTTTATTTGATAAACCATGTCGGTTACACAAATTTAAGTAAACTGATTAGACAATAGGGATGTAACGATATGGAAATTTTGATAGTTCGATTATAAGTGACCAAATTATCACAGTTTACAATATTATCGGCGATATTCTTAATTGCTGTACAAATGTCTAAAAAAAACATACATTTTAATAATTTCACAAAATCTTGTGATTTTCTTGTCATATTGAAACATCAGAAGCCAAAATCTTATCAAAATGAAACTTTCACATTAAACGGAGAAACAACTGGCACAGAAAGAGATTTTATTTTAAATTTTGTTTTTATTCTAAACAAAGCTTATTTTTCTGGTGCAAATTTAAATAAACACTTTAACAACCATAGTAGGTCAAAATAAGCAAACAATTATCAGGAACAAAAATTATAGAGCAAGTTCAAATGAAATAAACTTTTGGATTTTAAGCTGAACCTTAAATACGTATAAATGTGCAAATAAAGAAACAGTTGTTTAGGAGCCAAATATGTTGTTCTGAATTGTAGTTCACTCTGTGTGTCTGTGGGTGTCGCTGTGTTGTTACCTGAGGGTCAGGTATAAAGGTAGCTGCCTGTTATTGGTTAGGCTGTTTGACCAGGAAGGGTAAAAGGTTTTGACCGCTGTGGCGCTAATTGTCGGCGTTATGGTTGTGGGATCAGTTAATGGAATAAATTAATATTTTAACTGCATCAGGAACATCGTTCTGGCCCTTTTTCGATCGACACTCAACAGTAACGTTTACGAAATATGAGTTAGTAAAGCTCGTCAACCAGGTTACTCTTGGTCAACATCTCCGTAGCTTGAAGCATTAGCCTTAGCTTCTTCAAGTTGCTTGTACAAATTACAATAAAATGTAAACAAGTTGCTCTGCAGACAAGATAAATGTCCTCCACCAGTTGTCCCTCTGCATTCTTTAAAAAACAAAAAACAAAATATGTCCAGATCTTTTAGTGGGTTGATAAATGTCCTGCGTGCTATCACCGCTTTCCGCCATGCTAACATTACGATGCCGATGTTACAAGCTACAAATTCACATGAGACACATTCGTGAATCGCTCGCAGACTTGAATGAGGCTGATATTACATAATCCCGGTAATCGACCACGATAATGAGACGAAGTCAAACATAAACGGTTATCGCGTAAAATTTTACCGCGCTTTACCGTTACATCCCTATTACACAATGAACATTAGTTCTTGACACCAGAAGATGACGGTTTTCATCACAATTATCCCATCTGAGTCATCTATACATTTAATCTATATTATATTATCTTTGCAGTCAGTGACTGTCCTGACAAAGTTTATGGAGTTCTTTTCCACAGATTTTGAGGCACATAAAATGAGAACATCCATAAAATTCAAGGAAAAAGAACTCCGCGAAGCTCTGAAACTAGTTAATGACTGACTTTTGGAGAGAACTTGGAAAAAAAGGGGTAAAATTACACATTTATACATTTGCCCGAAAGATGAACTCTTAAAGTCTGTTCTTCAACACAGCTCTGTTGGATCTGCCCCCAAACCCAATTTCTGAAAGAGCAAGCAGAATAAACACCATTTGTCCATCAGCAGTTGGTTGGCCTGTCGGAGCACAGACCCCCCACCAAAGCCCACTCTGTCATTATAACTCCATCACTTAACGATACTCTGGAAACAATAAAACCTGATGTTGTGGGGTTCCTTCCTGTGGTGTAAACTTATTGTTCTGGTTGATGGAATAACACGATGGATAACAAGTTTCTGAAACTGGAACGTCCAGACGTTTTACACCACAGACATCCTGCACTGTGACCCCCAAGTTTCAAACATGGTTTTCTCTCCGGGAAAGGTCACTTCAGGATTATCCTCTTCATGCAGATTTTATTGGAGTGTGTTGAAATGTCACACGCAGTGTCGTTGTAGTATTTAGATTTATATTCTGCAACACCACGCTAAAAATGTTCCCTGGCAGACACTGTGTGAGGAAACTTTCTCTCTCAATCACGGGCTGCGTTTCATCTGAAATCATGTTTTCTTCTGTGGACAGTCAAGTGTAATGTACGACACGTACTGGGAAGTTAAAAACAAAAAATCAAACTGGAAACAATAATGGTAAATGGACTGCATTCAAATGGCGTTTTTTTTTCTACTTTTTCACCATTCAAAGGGTTTTCACACAATAGCACAAGCCTAGAGTTTTTTGTTTTTGCAAAGTGTTTTTTTTCTTTTAATCATACAGACATAAATAATTCAGCACAATCTGCGGTTAACCGTCCTGCTCAAGGATACTTCAGAAAGTGCGCTGGGGAGGCCAGCGATGGAAATGCAGACCCTCCAATTAACAGACGACTGCTCAGCCTCAGAAACAGCAGCTGTCCTTGACCTGGAAATGCTTCTCAGAAAACCCGATCATGGAAATGGTTTTTCGGAAAATCGTTTCCATGATCAGGGATTCATTTGGCGCTTCAAAGCAGAGCTGGGTTACCTTGACGAGACGACGGGGGATTGATTTCTGCTACCTTCCACAGCCAAAAACATGCACGTTATGTTAAAACAAAATAAACCATTACAAAGGGGCCTGTTTTAGATAGACGTCCTCTATCTATAAAGCTGTGGAGCAGAAACTCTAAGATGTGTGCAGCTGCAGGATCCACATTTGTACAGGTGCACTTATTCAAAAGACTCACTGTCCGTGCGCGCACACATATGTCACGGTGATTTACGTTCTTGCCTGTGCAGAAGTTGTGCAGCCTTATGGAAATGATTATAACTTGTGCTGCTACATTGGCGTCCATTAACATCATGAGAGAGAGAGAGAGAAAAGAGAGACACTGAAAGGAGCAGCGACAGAGAAAAAGAGCGAACAAGACTGGATGTGACTGCCTTTTAGAAGGAGGTCAACAGGCGGCAGGAGAGTTATAAAGAGACAGAGCTGAGAGGAAAAAAAGCCACGCTGCATAGAGGAAGATTTATTAACTGTAACCACAGAGCAGACAATCACACAGCACAGTCGGCCGTTACTCTCTGTGACAGACAACACCGTCTAGTACAACAGATGAACTGCTTTTATGTGTGTAAGACCGGAGTTTTTAGTGGCCAGCGAGTTTAAAGTGATGACATTTTCCAACATCAATTAAACCGCTGCAGCACGCTCAGCCACGAACATACATGGTTAATAATTTACAAATCCTCCTCCTCGTTCTGTGGAACATGTGAGCTCATTACTATTTATCATCACACCCATGCTGACACACACACACACACAAGCACACCTGACAGAGTTTTCAGCTCCAGCTACGCCCCCCCCCGCTGGCCTCCTTGAAGCATGCCAAGACAACAAGCTTTTTACAAGGGCAGTTTTACGACACTATTTACAAATGTGCGATTACATGATGTGCCATTCTGGGCTTGAACTCTCAGGAATATGATGAACACACGTTAACGTTCTGCTGGGAATTACTTCCAGCTTTCTGACTTATCCGGCACAAACCGAGGTGTGTGAGGAAATCTGTGCCCATGCACAAGCGCACACACATGTGCGTGCACCTACACACACACGGCAGTTCTTCATGAGAACAGTCCTGACCAATATGTATCTGTAACTATGACTGGAGACTCTTAGAGGAGCACTTGACATTTTCTATTTTTCAAGTGTCTCAACTTTTTAAAAATCCATCGCGTTTAATGACTTTTTAATGGAACAAAATATGAATGATATTATCTCACCTTTGGGTCACGCAGGGTTGCCTGTTTCAAGTTGCAAAAAAAGAAGCACGATTGTAGACATTGAAGGTGTTGAATCATATGATGTGTCCTGACAGGAAGCCCTTGACACAAAGCTACCTCTTATATTGCCTACTTATGACTGAAATACATACATCAAGGACTGACATGTGGATACATTGAGGAATAACCAAATAAAGATCCTTGCTCTCTAAGAAAATTATATCTGAAGATGTGTGTCATCAAAAACTTTGCGTAGTGTACTGATGCAGCAAATAACTTCAATAGCAGTTATTTGTTCTTTTAAAATTCTCAGATTTGGACATTTACTGATTACAAACAGAACACCAAAAGTGGTAGATGGACAAAATAAACATATATATATATTAAAAAAACAGGAGAGGGCTTTATGGGTTAAATAGTAAAAATCACTTATGTTACTACAAAATCTTTTTCTTATTTCAGTGCTTCCAGTCCTAAACATGGAAGTGCTGAAGCCACGTCTGCATATGCAGCGGAGGGAAAAAGGTCAGAAGAAAGACCTGCCTGACCATCAGTATGAAGATCTGACCGCTCACAGCTTAGAGTTTCTCCTGCAGCAGCATTATTCCTGCTGTTTTAACCTTGTGCCCCACCTGCTTCAGCTGTACGAGATCTGCAAATGTGCAGCAGAAACCTGTCGATTGTATTCTTAAGGCTGACGGGAGACGTTGAACATTTTCGGGCTTATCTGGCCCATAATCCTACGCTCTCCACCTTCCCTCCTTCAGCAGAAGCAAACACTGAGTGTGCAAAAGTGTGTCAGTTTCTGCCGTGGAGTCCGACAGAGCTCTGTTTCACTTGGAGACTAAACAAAAACTGTTTATAGGGAAACCTTCTGTATGCAAGCATCCTGATAGAAACGGAGCAAAAGAAATAAAGAGTAAAAGGGGGCCTGCATGAATGCTATGAATGTGTGCAAATGTGTGTGTCTAACTCTGAGCAGGGCTTTGTATTTCCTGAAGCTGAGCGGCACAGGGGTTTGATCTTGTGCCATGAATGGGCTCTACACACTAATTACAGCCACCTGTGTGTATGTGTATACATGTGTGTATATGTGTGTGTGTGTGAGGCATGAGGAGGAGGGTGACTGTATGGTCGTGAATAAAAGCAACCTGCTGTTTCCAATCTGCACACACACACTTGTACACATTTTTTTTTTTTTTAGGAAAGAAATTATGTGGCGTCATATGCTGAGGAGGTAGAGATGCTTTTCCACTCTTGAGTTTACCATCCATCCATGTCTATACGTGTGTGTGTCTGTTCTTTGTCAGATCTGGTAGTTTTATTTTGACCGTGTCTTACGGCCAAAATTAAGCGGCAGCTTGTCTGAGTTTGTATGTCCAGCTGTCAGTCCTTCCAGCACAGCCAGGAACCCACCAGACAATGATTTCAATAAAAACATGCAATGAAACCCACATCCAGAGTGAGACACAGCAGATATATCGCTTTAGGAATCTATAGGAACGTGGTTTTTCTCTCAATAAACTCCTGATAGCACCTTCCTTTGAAGTTTTGTTTTTTTGCTGTGTGTGTAATCAAGATTAATGACACAGGTTTTGCTCTCTTTTTCATCAACTTGCCTAACAAATTGGCCTTGTTCTGCAAAAACTACTGCTTTATATCTGAAGCACAACGTGATGTTTAGGAGAATATGACAGCGATTAAGAAAATGAAAGAACCATTTCAGTTCATCATCAACAAGAAAAATGCAGTAAAACATATGCATGTGACAAATTTTTAACAGCTTGGGGGTTTTTCTTTATTGCTCCTTGTCGTGGGTCTTTATGGCCATTTTTGGATCCAAGGACAGAAAGCAAACACTTCTGAGTTCAGTCAGAAAACCCCAGTAACTCATGAACACTGTCCCTGTTGCTTTACGATAAAAGTGCATAAAATCAGCATGATCACAGTCTCCAACATGTGGTGCTCTTGGGTTTTATCCCTCGACAGTTTAACTGTAAACCCTTTTCATTAGTACAACTATCTAGAGATGAAAGTCAGGGAGTACTCCAAGTGTTGAATGACATAAAAAAGGGCACTGAACCAGAAAAGCCCCCAGAAGTCCTCGCTCCTCTCGATACAGCCGTCGATAAACTGATGATTCTGGGTCTGCAGTTTAATCTGTTCTGAGACCAGAGGGATTCATGCTCTAAGTAATCATAAAACACTTACTTTATAGCGTTTTAGCAGGACTCAAACCCTTCTAGGGGTGCCTGTAATTACTATACTGCATCTACGAGTGTGCAGGGATCTGGTGATGTCAAAGTGAAATGAATGTTATTATCCAGGGCATGTCTGAGCCTGTCTGTAGATTAACTAGGGTATTTTGGTATGAACATACAGTGCTGTCCCCGGACCTGATCCACTGAACCCACCATGGGAACACGGTCCACTGTTATCCAGGTTCATGTCGCCCACAGCTGGTCATGTGTGAGTCCACAACAGACTTAAACCGTCACTTCTTTACCAATCACAGATCAACATTTTATAGCAACCACATCCATTCATTTGATTCTAATGACAATAAATAATCAAATGATCCGTTAATGAGAGATGGATGCTTTATGGTCGTCGGTGTATGTTGGGTTTCCATCCGAATATACAAAATAAACAAATAAAATGTGTGCTACTTTCTATCTAGGGATGCACATGGTTAACCGTTTAACCGTTAACCGATAACAGTAACTCTAACCGATTAATACTAATGGTCAATTTTGTTTTTAATCTACGTAATTCAATTAACTCATGGGGGCGTGTCGACAGGTGCAACAGGCCTCTGATTGGTCAATTCTACATTTGCGTAGAAAAGAGCGCATCATCGAAAAAATGAGGAAGTACTCACATCTGTACGATTCTGGTTCTCCACACTACAAAGACAGCACATATTCTAGTAATTCATGGAGGGAGATAGCGATGAATGTGGGTCTGGATACGGCCGAGACGGTGAGGAAGTGGAAAAACGCAAGTGATACGTTTAGTAAGTTTAGCTAGTTCATGATTGTCCCTCTTGCATTGTGGCGTGGAATAACATAGTGCAGGCCGTGCTATTATAAATCAAAAGTGACGGCGGCATCTCTGCGACAAGCTGGCGGCGACACATTGCCGTGAGAGTATACACGGGGAAGTGTCCGCATGTGTCCACGACAACGCACGCAACATCGCGGCAGCCAACCCTCCTGGACTTATCGGTTAACGGTTATTAATCGTTAAAGGGCGTCGGTTAACGGTCATTTTAAAAAAAATCCAAAATGTGCATCCCTACTACTATCCATTATTGTTTGGCTGGTGTTAAAGAGATTTGGTATTCTCCAGCAAGAGCTTTATAGAAAGAGGACACAATGAGATGATGCTAATTAAAAGAGCATCACTCAGTATCTATATTCACAGAAAAACAACTAGACTACGATAGGCATGCGTCTTGACAATATATTAATTCCAATACAAATTTAGTAATTAGTTGGAAAAATCTGAAAACAGCCATCATAAGCTGACATGTTCAGTGCAATGAGCAGCTTTTAGGACAAACTATGATAGCATATCAGCAAAGACATTGCGAGTAAATATTTTTTAATTTGAAGTAAATCTAACTTGAAATTCAGGTCAGCCAAACCAGAAAATGGATTTATGACAAACTTCTTAGATACAGAAACAAAGACCTGACAGGAAGAAGTTAGATGTGAGCTATGAGTTCTCACATGACATCTGCAGGGCTGGCGGATAACCATGCTGGCTCCAAATCAGCGTTTCACAGAAATAATTAAAATTATATGATGTCAAAATGATCAGATCAGCTACATCAGTTGGCTGTTTAGCTGCCAATCCACACTAAAATGAGGACAGACAACACTCAAATAACAGTAATTTGTACGTCTTTGTATTTTATTACAGATTTCCCTGTTGACCAGCTAAATCTCTAATTGGCCACTTTTGCCGCTGACTTTACTGAAAAGGACGAAATGAAATAAAATGTTTCCACAGTGGAAGAATAAAGCGTTCAGTTATTCGGCAGGTCTTCTTGTAACAGCTCCCTCGCTGCAGCAGCGAGGAAGAGAGAGCTCAGCCCGGAGTCGATGAAGCACAAATCCTGCCTCATTCAATCTCCATCCGATATTATCCAAATACGCAATATGTGATTAACATGCCACATTTTTATGGAGTGTAGAAAACCCAGATCCGTTCTCCAGATTCAGATTGTAGATTCAGCTCTGGTATATTTTCAGAGGCCGAGGCCAGCCATGGGCCATTTACTCCTGGTGGTCGGCTGTAGGTTAACAGAGAGGTCCTGAGTTTGAGTAAAACGATGAAAAATGCACAGAAAATAAAGGGTGAGGAAATACTTGAAGCGCCTCGGTCTGCTCCAACACTGAACATGGACTGTGAGTCAAAGTGCAAAATATCAACAGTCATGAAAAATATACAGGCATGAGTCGCAAGTGGTTCCACTCTCGCTGCACACAATGGGCTTCATGAGTGAGAAAACACACAGTTAGAGATGAGGTTTCTATGTTTGTCCGCGTCTAAGGCATACATATCTGGTTAAAGTCAACAGCTGGGGTAAACAAAATAATGAAGAAAAAAAAAAGATCCAAATGGGTTGACGTGTTTTTTTTCTTCCTTTTATCACTTTTTTTTTTTTTCCATGAGCATGTGTGTGTCTGCAACAGTGCATTAATCTTTGCATGAGCGGCATGTGTGTTTAGTCATGTAGCTGTTTTACATCATTGTTCACACTTCAGTGATGGAGCACCTGGGCCGGGAACCGAACACACACTGAGATTAGCCTAAAAAGGAGACGATATGGAGCCTGGCGGCCATACAGCTGCAGCCTACAGCTTCGGCCGTGACGGAGACCATCCAGTCAAGGTCAGAAATGATTCAGTGGAATTAGTGAATTACTTCATGTCCGCTGCTCGCAGGGGCTTGGGGGGGGGGCCTCTGAGATCACAAAAGTGGAAACAGAGAATGTATCAGGGTGCTATGTACACGGCTTGTATGTTACACGTAGACATATATATGTCTAAGAAGAGCATCGTTTAAAAAAAAAATCTCAGAAGATGTTTTAAAAAAGGCAGCAGTGAGTATTTTAAACTTTAAGCACAAAGATGTGATGCATAGCCGACTCTGCACATTAAAACAGTACTTTTTTGTCTGACTGGAACTCTGTTTCTTAATAATCCTCACAGCAGTACTGACCCCGACAAGTCTTGTTCTCCAGGTATTAAACACTGACATTAGGTCAAAGCAAAGATTAACTGAGACATGCGTAAGGTGACAAAAGGTCTCTATGTGTGCTGACAGCACATGCATCTGAGCAAAAATGGTCAAGGCATTGCAACTGTTTTATATCCACCGGAAATTTATGCTTTTATGAAGCATTTAAGCTTGAAAAAAATAACAAAAGCGGTTAATATGTTGACATTTATGCATCAGACCTCATTCTAAAAACGGGGACAAAAAGGCTGTAAGGCCATGAATCCGTTTCGGGGACTGAGGAGTAACCCGTGCTAAATAATAAAATACAGCATGTGTGCTAACATGTGACGTCAGCATGTCCTGATAAAGCGTCTCGGTGTGATGAGTTTGTGGTGGCGCTCATTTGTGCGGCTTGACTTACCAGTCCTTCTAATTAATTCATAAAAAAATATCTGCAATAATAATCTTAATGTTAGGTGGTCACAGGTTCTGGCCATTTTGTGAGAAACGCCTGGAAGAAACTACTTTGGCGTCTACTGGAGGTCCGTGAATTGATAAAAAGGTGAGAGACGTGACCTGTAGGGGAAAGAGGATGCACTGGCACTTAAACTTACACCAAGTCAGATATTTTTAGTAACATGTTCTAACCTCAAATGGTCCTGGCTAATAAAAACTACTGTCATCTCCCAAAAATAGATGATGTCCCCCATCAGTAAAGTACTGGTTTGTTATGTGACAACCTGCTGCTGAGCAAAGAACAGAAACGCCTGAGTATTTGCGTAAAGATGGTAAAGTGTCTGCATATGACGATAACTGTCATATGCTTCTCTGTTGACTCAAAAAGCAAGCGAATCTGTCTGTGAATAACTTTAAATCATAGATTTACTGCAGAAATTCACAGTTCCACAAATATGTGTTGCTGTGCACTTGTGTATGTGTGCATTTATGCATCAGCATCCTTTAAAGTGACGATATCAGTGCTGTCTTTTAAAAAATGTGCATGTGTACGTGTGTGTGTGTGTGTGTGTGTGTGTGTCCATCCAGCTGCTGCCTGTGTAACTTTAGCAAACATCAAGGCAGTGCTCTGCTTTGCTGAATTTACAAATCTCTCACATCCATCGCCACGCGCCGCCTTTGAAACACACACTGCCGACCTCAGCTCGGCACCCTCAATCACTCTCATACACGCCCACCCCGCTCTTCCCCGTATCAAATTATACTCCAGTTAAATATCTGCTCATTAGTAATACTTCAGTCCCCGTTTAACCTCTTTCTCCTCTTACACGGCTTAATTCATTGTCGCAAGCCACCATATGTGCAATCAAGGCTGCAATCTCAATCTCAATCTCAAAGGACTCATTTATCCATTAATTTCGGTTAAGTCTTCATCATTCCTGACAGTACGTCTTGAAGAGAAGCTCACTTTCTGTCTTAAAATATCTGATAAATACCTTTCCACACGAGGGTGTGTCCTGACACACCCTGATGTACCTATCTGGTTGTTTTCTTACATGCCACGTGTCTCTTATGCGAATGATTTAATAATTCCTCACACGTGGGCGTGCGGCCGGTGCGACGGACCGGAGCTCTGCTCGGTGCTGAGCCCTGAACTGTGCCGTGATCCCTGCTGGAATGTAAAAGGGGCCACGAAACCTTCCACACTTCAAAGGCTGTACCGAACCTGCTAAGTGTGGCTACGTCATGAGCCTGTTTGCTTTGCAAATACTTGTATGCATGACTGTTTCTGCACAGATCCGCGTGTGTGCGCTCATTAAGCGTGCGGATGTGTTTAACTGTGTGTGCGCTGAGAGTGTTGTGGTCGTCCTGTTCGACTTCAAAGACGCTGGCATGCTCTGCCGTGTGAGGCTTCACGCTGACAGGCTCTCTTTGATGAACAACAATTTACAACAATGTAAAACTAACCCGCTCATCATGATGCGCCGCCGGGGCCGCGTTTCGACATGACTCACCCCCGGCGCCTCTTTGTTTAACGCTAATTCGCTTTACTCAGATCCGCTGGTGCATTAATAATACCGCATCACGTTTAGCTTCTTTTGCCGCAACAGCCAGGTCAGTTAGCAGGGCAGATAATTGCAAATGTTCACACATGCCGCCTCGAAAAAACTCACTCCATCCTGATCCCTATTTGGGATGTAATCGCATCAGAAACGTTGGCACGCAATGTATCAGCAGAAATCCAGCGTCCCAGAGAGCTGCTATCAACCAGCAGCTCAGAGGGGGAGAAGGGTCTGACGGGCTTATCAGGGCTTTAACTTTCTGGCCTGTTCTCATTGTTTAATGACATGCCTGATAACAACAACACATCCCCTGTTCTTCCTTCCTTTCTTACTTCTGTTTCCTCTTGTTCTCAGAGAACTCGTCCTTTTGGCCAAAAGGAGTCGCAGCAGCTTTTACTGAACGTTGGCATCAAGCGCTGCAGGCAGATTCTCCAAAGATGCTGGCTTTGACTCAAAGTTGGGACAAGTTTGTAATCACTTTCTGCAGCAGAAAGGGATTTAAGAAGGTGTTGAATTAAATGTTCTCAATATGAAAAGAACCACAACAGACTGAGTATGGAATGAAGTTTAGGTCTTCAGAAAAAAAAACAACAAAAAATAAAAAAATTAATTAAACACAAACATACACAGAAATACTGAGTAGAATCAAAACAGAGGAGTGAAGAACGAGAAGCAATGTCGGAGCCACACTGTGTGTGTGAGCGTATCAGTTTTCAGCATGCTGTCACTCTGATCAAACTTCAGGCTGATAGCGGAGGCGCCGCAGGACCACTGCTGTGTTTGCCCAAGAGCCGTGGGGAAAAACTAAACATGCACACACCACATCCAGAAAACACAGCGAAAACATACAGCGCATGCATTTATGTGAAATATGATGCGATGGAATGCAGCAACATGGTGCAAGTCAACGCATGCAAACACGCACGCCTAATGGCACACAACAAAAGCAAAGTCTGTCGGAGACCATTTCTCATTTTAACAGTGACGTCTGTTTTGAATCAGAAAATTAGATATCTTTAATATAGATGAACTTTCTTTGATCTGATTTCTTTCTTCTTCTTTAGCCTCTGAAGACAGATGAAAATGCACTTTGTCAGACTTCCTGGAGCTGAGATAAGGTACAGTGGTAGTAGAAAAGAATGACAAAACAAAACAAAACTGAAAAGGCAACCTTTTTTTTTTTTTTTTTTTTTTTTAGTAAATCAAGATTTACATAGCTGAAACTGGGACGTCCATCTTGATAAGCACATCAAACTCCTCCATGCTTGTTGGTCCTTCAGTTCCTCTTTTCTCTGCAACCTGCATGCTCGCTGTCAGCGGGGTGGGACTGGCAAGGCCAGATGCAAGCGGGGGATTTGGAAACAACGGGAGAGTGAGCGAATCTCTGAGAATAATTCACTCCCAACATTGTCATTAAGACATCAAAGGGACTGCAGGAGATACGGAGCCTTTCAGTCCCGACACAAGTGCGTTCTCTGAGAGAAAGCGCATGAATGAAAGCAGGACGGGAATAAAAAAAATAAAGGGACAGCGTGGGAGGAGAAGGGATGTTGTGTGCTGAAGAACCAGTTTTCTCCTTAGATGGTGGCTGCGAGAGTAAAGCATCAAAAAGCGGACAAAAGTTTCTAAAACTTCAAAAGAAGGCTTTTTGTAGCGAAGCCCTGCTCTCCCTTTCTCTTTGGTTTGTTCCGCTCTTTCCCCTCCCTGCTCTCTTCAAACATGTCTTTGCTAATTGCCAGCCCTGGCTCTGCCCTCCGTGGGCTCTCCACTGCTCTCAGGTCCATTCAGAGACGGGCAGCGGCGGAGGGAAGGCCCGATAACTCGCTCGGAGCGGGACAATGGAGCCTGCGGGGCCAGTGACAAAATCCCAGCCCTAATGAGAAAAGACTCCTTCCAGTGAACAAGCAGGTCCGTCAATAGACCGACTCATTATGGAATTACAGGGGGGGGGGGGGTGCACGGTGCATGTGTGCACGTATGTGTTTTTGGTGTTGCTTATGGCTGTATTTATTATTATTATTAGCCTTTATTTAACCAGGTTAGTTAGCTTATGGCTGTATAGGTGCTTGTAAACCATATATGACAGACAAATAACAAAGAAACGTGTGAATGTAACATAATAGAAAAATTAAACAAAGAAAAAGAGGCTGTGTGCACACATGTATGTGGTTGAGTGTGTGTGTGTGTGCGTGCTACCTCCTGAGGGTAACAATAGTGAACAGGACTAATCCTCCAGACCGTATAATGGCCACTAAGCTGTCTATTCAGGAGTACACCACTCCCCTGCTAACTCCTGTGATCAGACATGAATACCCACGCCCACCCACTCACTTTCTTTTCCTTCTAAAACTGTCTGAATCTTTCTCGGGCTTTTTTGTCTTTTGACAACTGTTAATAGCTCATGCTCAGAGGAATAAAACACACCAGGTAATAAATGGTTTTACGGCTGGCATGACTTTTGTCGTGTCTTCTTTCCTCTTCTTCCTGAGTCATATCTGTGTGTCCAATGAGAGACTGTAAAACTCTGAGGATGAGGAGTTGTCGGGAACCGGGAGCTGAAGCACTCTGCTTCCCTTCAGCGGGAGGATTTGGAGTGGTTGTTAAATGAGGGGTTGCAGGAGACATCCCTCCTAAGTACCCACTCAAGGAACAGCGAGGGTCTCCTGCAGGGGACCTTTCTGATGCCTTTCACATGTGTTGGAACAATCCCCGCCTCATTAACTGCTCACATCTGAACTTATTGATTCTTTAACATTACCTCACGGTTAGCAAGGATTCACCTGCAGAAATTTCAGACCTCGACGGGCCACGGTTACATGATGTTTTTTAATTCGGAATTAATTATTCCGAATTAAATAATTCCGAATTAAGCTATTTTCCTTCGAGTTTACATGGAAATAGTAATTCCGAATTGAGGTTTACATGGAAAACACGTTTGATCGGCTTTATCCAATTCCGTTTAAGGTCTGAGGGTTGGGAAGGGTTCTGATTGGATAGGGGGGGGCGGACGTCTTTATGTCTTTACGTATTTACGTCTACCGGAAGAAAACAAACTTACTCGAT
The DNA here is from genome assembly GCA_018398805.1 of Hirundichthys speculiger. Lineage (NCBI taxonomy): Eukaryota > Metazoa > Chordata > Actinopteri > Beloniformes > Exocoetidae > Hirundichthys > Hirundichthys speculiger. The sequence goes on along the minus strand of JAGFBZ010000785.1, from coordinate 476,308 downwards.
TAGCAACAACATGGAGGACTACATTAATACATCCTTCATTTAACCTGGCCGCTACAACTTTGAAAAGCTCACAATTTTTATGTTTCCTGTCATCTGTTCTTTTAATTATTTCCAGTTCCTCCAAGCTATTTATTAAATAAATCGTCTCTGCTCTTGAACACCGTTTACTGCGTGCTGCCATCTTGAAACTTTGTTTTGAAAACATGCCCAGCGCTGAATATAAGCGTCATCGCGACAGACGGGCAAGAGAACGAGCATGTGCAGAAAGACCGGAATTAATTTAAAGCGGAATGAGTGTATACATGACCACGGAATTATCCTATTCGGAATTAAAATCAGAATAAACCAGCCACTTACTTCAGAATTAATTTTAATTCGGAATGGACATTTTCATTCTGAATTAGGTGTTAAATTGTCATTTTTAATCATTTTAAATCAGATTTAATTTTAATTCTGAATTAAAGAGGAATTAAACTTCCTATGTAACGTGACTGTCTTGGACGTCTGTCGGTCTTGTTGATGTCGGTTGTTTGCCAGTTACTTTGCTCTGATTTTAGTGTAAAGGTGAAAAAAAGTTTCTAAACTAATTTATAAAGCCTGACTTTAATTTTTCGAGATCCAATGGTGAAAATGTCTCCCTAACTTCTAAACCAAAATGTTAAGTCTGGATTTTACTATGAGACAGCACAAGAATGCCCTCACAGATATCAGATTTTAACTTGTGGTCAAAATCTTATAAAATAGATTTACCTACCACTGGCTTCATCTGCCACTGGCTTTCGTGTACCTCGTGTTGATTTAAATCCAGCAGCCCTGTCCCTTAAATCTATGGATGAAAATTTGTCATTGTTATGTCAACGACAAACCTAAAGAGTTTTACAAAACTTGCCACTGGATATATTTCTGTTAGTGGGAGATTATCCGTGAAGAAGAGATCGGGGTCAAGAGCTGCCCTACATGGATGTAATTGACCTGATTTACTTTTCCTGAGCCAATGCGAATTTTGAATTTAGACATTTTGTTACACAGTAATCAACATATTTGTTAGTTCTAGCCTTTCTTTTCCACTCTTTTACCAGCCAATCCAGTTTCAGACTCGTCTCTCCTTTCTTGCCTGCACACTTTCAGTCGTTACCAATAATTCTCTTTGTCATTTTCTCTTCACCCCCTCTGCTTCTTCCTCTTTGCCAACTCTCCGTGTCGACTACAGACTCACACTAATGAAGTCTGCCTTAATTGCATGAAACAAACCAAGCAACTGTTATATTTCACAGCAGCCAAGGAACTGTTATATTCAGTTTTTTTTTTTTTAAACTCAAACTTTGGGACAGACTGCACTTCATGATGTGAGTAACAGGGCACCAAATGACACGGTTAAAACTCGGCTACATTTGTTACCCATTAGACTTGTATTTTTCATTCAATGGAAGCCGCCATGCCAAAACACACAAAGAGGTAAAGTTTCACCTCATATTAGCTATGGGAGAGTTCCTGTGGAAACACGTTTGCTTTGGATTTCATGAACAGCTGGCAAATTAAGTTAAAGCTAAATTCCACCCTAGAACACAATTCAGAAAAGGAGCAAAGGAGACAGAACCAGAGATGCAAAAACGTTGCTTCACTCTGATGGGAAATGCTCCTCTGCTTCATTCTGTCTATACCATTAAGTTTATGCGTTTACAAAACAGAGTGAGATAACAGAATATCATGCATTGATGTAAATTGCTCTAAAAGGCAATTTTATTGCATCAGTAATGATTATCCAATTAAAAATTACAGTATATATCTTCCAGAGTAATTTTTTTCTGAATTTTGATAACTTTTATTCTTTATATGTATATATAATGTACATTTTACTGATACTTACATGTTGTTACTGAAATGAAAATGTTCAGCCCAGGAATTTTCTTGGGGAGTATTTTTTCATGGGACTGTGTAGGTTGCTTATTTTTACTGAACACACTTAATCTAACTATCAGAGGTGACAAGACGGTCTGAATCTGACAGTGACGCAGTCAGATGACAGTTAGATGGTTTTTTATTCACTATAATTTAAATGATTTCTAGCTTGAGAGAGAGTCAGTACCAGTTAAACTGCACAACTACATGAACTGTGTGCCCTCACTTGTGTTTTCGGGGGGATTTTCTCCTCAGAATGAGTCATTTCTTGGGCCTCTAGAAAAAGGCTTGTTGACTGACAGATGGCATCGAGTACAGAGAATTGAGAAGTAAAAGCTATCAGAGGGTATTTAAGACCCATTAGACGTCTGTGAGAGGTTGACTTGGCACACAATCAGTAAAAAAAAAAAAAAAAAAAAGCCATATTCACCCACACACAGACACATGCACATAGATGGCTGCAAATGGAGCATGAAGGCAAAGAGGAGGAGAGAGAAAGAGGAGGTGAAAGACACTCTGAAGAAAGAAGACACTCTGATGTGGAAGTTTTGTGAGAAAAGGAGAGCGGAAGAAGGAGAAGAACCTTTTTTTGTCCCACAATGGGGAAATTACATTAAGGTGTGTTGAGTAAAAAGAAAAAAAAAAACAAAGAGAAAAGGTGATAGGTTGCGAAAAGGAAGATGGGGTTTTAAGGGACGAATGATGTCCTTGTTGTTTTGTCATCAGAATACAGGTATTTGAAACAGACTGCTAATAAAGTTTGAATCTTTGCAGACACAACAGATGGTCTCTGCATGGCATCTCAACCTGTTGAGACGGAGACTTCTTTTCTCTTGACTTTGTTTGTGTTTGTAAACTGAATCAGGAAAAAAATAAAAGCTTTGTTCTTTTCTTCCTCACTGCCTCTCTCTCCTCTCCGTCTTCTTTCCATCTCTGCGCTGGAGGTGAAACGAGGCAGAACGAGAGGATGTGGGACAGACAGCCGTGAGCTGGAGGCCACGTCCCCTGACAGGTTTGTGACGGCGTGGATGATCGTGTGTGTCATCATGATGTGTACGTAAGCCACAGCACAAATATTTTCCTGTCCCCACTTGTTGACACGTATATGCAAAAAGATAGGATAAATATGTGCATCTGTCTGTTTATCTCCGCTGCACGACACGACAACAAGGCGGAAAAAACTGCTTTTGAAACTTGACTCCATTCTTTCTCCCCCATCTGGACCTCCACAGTCCCGCCGTGCACTTTCATACGTGTACGAACACCAGGCACATACGCACCAGCATGTTTACATCCTCCGTCTCCACCGTGCCACCCGGATTTCCGGAGGAACAGCTTTGTCTACCTTACTGTAAGGGCAGTTTGTTTTGACAACTGCAGGACCACAGAGAGATTTAAAAAAAAAAAAAAAGAAAGTAAACTCAATGCAGAGTAGCATGAATTGACAGGAAGACGAAAGACTGATGTTTGTAAATTCACTCACTTAGATCTTTCTTAATTTTCTAGAACTGTCAAAGGACTGGTTCAAATAAGGTGGAAAAAGATCTCTCTTCTATATCTGTCTTACAAGGAAAATGCAAACTATGACAATATCTCCCTTTTCACATGCTTGTAAACCTTTTGTGATACATTAGAACCTGAATTTTGCTTTGTTTCAAACAAGAAATTGGTTAATGCTTGTTGTAAATCATGGGGGGGGGGGGGGGGGGGGGGGGGTGGGTTTTTGTCAATGTATTATAATTTTATTTTTGTAACAGCTGCATGTAATATATTATGTGCTAACATTTATAATACCTTATACATAATAGTGGCCTAACCACTGTTTTAATTTAGAAAATTGTAATACGGGGCCATTATACTTTTCCTGAGTTTAAACTGTTCATAAATGGTTTATACCATCATGTATTCATCGATTATGTTAGTCTAGTGTATTTTAAACGATATCCTCCTGTCGGACTTGCAAATGCAAATTAAAACAGCATCATTATGATGTCTCCAGCAACATCAGCTTTATGTGTTAGCAGGTAGCTGCTCTTTCATACAATCCACGATTTGCTAAGAACGAGACTGTGCTGAACTCATGATGCTGTAGGCAGTAATTACGGCATCCAGGTGGTCTTTCATGGCCGTTGTGCCACTGTGGTAGGCCAGACTGCGACCGCATATTTTGGCAAACTGCCTTTGTCTTGTCGTCGCTCAATTTAAAGTGTTGCCACGCAGCTGAGGTCCTTGGCATGCTGACTTCCTTTTAACAGCCAGATTAGACTGAAACACTAGTGCAAGTGACATTCGCGACCGCCAGTGAGTGAGAGCATTGTGCTTGTGGCCAGGTGGGGGATGTATTATGTCATTATTTCCAAATTTAAGCAGTGCAGTAAAAATTAAAACCCACTGACAAATGGAGTTTGCAGGTTGGCTGTTGTGCAGAGAGAAAAAAAAAATTCATGATACCTATACTGAAAATGGACGTCCATCTAATGAACAGATACATTGATATTATAACCCTACTATCAATACTGTAGACACTTCTTGAATGGGACACTGTCATTGTGAAAGTTAGTGCTGTAGTCAAAAGCATCAGTTTTTCCTTAATATCTTGAGGACATAAGACAAAGAAAGTCAGGCAGGAGAAGAGTTCAAAGCATGGAAGCTTCCGGTCAGTAGAGGCTAAACCAGTTGATGATTTTTTTTTAAGGCTCCATTTCACAAAATCCTTTGTTTCATGTACTTACAATCCTGACTAAAATATCCTGTGAGGATTGAAACACTCAGCGCATTGCAGCCCCCGGGTTCACTCCGTGCATTTTTGGGCCATTAGCGTGAAAACGGCGGGTGTAACCTGAGCGGGAGCGGTGCGTTTGCGAGCGGGCGGGTGAGGCCGTGTGTGACTGACACCGGGTTATTTGAGATTCATTCCCGGCTCTGCGCAAACACGCTCTCACACATTTCTGTGTGCGAGAGAGAGAGAGACTCGTACCAATTACGGCACAAACCTTGGCCACCTCTACATCCTCCCAGATGAGGCACCGCATATCTCAATTAAAACCCGAGAAATGTGAGAACGCGCACGCAGAGCGGGAATCGGGATGGAAGGACTGATGGATAGAGAGATGATGTTGGACTGCAACCTGATCTGAAGTGTTAGCTCCTGGCTGGCAGACAGCTGCAGTCTCACACATGCAGAATGAACCTGGGATAATGAAGAGCGTTGGTTTGCTTTCAAAGACTTCTGCGCCTGCCAGGAAATAATATGAGTCTGAAAAAAACAATATGACATTATTTAATCAGCATGCAACATCCCTATGAACTGGTGTGACACGCTAACCGAGCTGTGTGGCATCGGGATGTCAGTGTGCATTAGCAATGTTAGGAGATTAACCTCGGGGTGCAACCACATAATTTGGGTTGAAAAGCTTAAAAATAGCTTAAAAACAGAATACCACAGTCCTTTTCCAAGCCTTTGCTATGCTTTGTGATGTTTAATCCTGCTATTCTATCTTTCCCAGCTCAGAATCTATTACATATTTGCCGCTTGGTGAATATAAATTCTGTATAAGCTCCTTCTTTCGAACACGCATCTATATTTGATATCTTTCTCTGTGTTTCCTTCCTCTCTGTTCTTCAATTATGACCAGATGTCAGCTGCTGTGGCTGAGCTCTTAAATCACCACAAATCATCACAACAGTCACTTATGAATGGACCAACATGCACGCTCAGACAGTGTGTGCTGATGAACACGCTCACGCACACACACAGTTCCTTCCTTCCTCCTTACGCTTGGCTTCGCATCTCTGCCTCAGACACGCTTTCATTGTCGTCACATCTGGTTCGAACTATAAATTTTCTATCATTCACTCTTCTGGGAGGAAGGGAAAAAAAAAAGAAGAAGTTTATACCGATGATTTGGAGAGACAGGTCCAAAGACAAAAAAAGTAGAAGAGAAAGAAAGATCAAGAGCGACGAGGGGGGAGGAACGACCCGACCTTTCAGCTCTGAAGGACGCTGAGGTTTGCAGAGCAGAAAAAAACAACATCTTTTTCAGTTTCACTTTACTGGTGGTCCCATAAATCCACTCACACCAACACGTACAGCCTTCAAATAAACAGGCACAAACACGCGCATGCAGACTATTTACTCACACAAACATTTGCCAAACTACACACACAACAAAAGAACACTTCAAGGAATCTTCTAATTTGCCCCGCCAACGAAAGCCCGCCCTCACAAAACGCCTCTCCATCACTTCCAGTCACGGGTAGGATGTAATGAAATGCTGTTGCATCTAGAAAAAAAAAAATTTGGAAACTGAAAATATTGATACAAATTAAAAGGAAGTCAGAGAAAAATGACACAGCCTGACTGGAGGAGGATGAGCGAAGGTCGAGACTGAGTTAAACCTAGTTTGTGTTAGAAATTTAGAAGGAGAGACTATAAGATCCAGGTGTGGGCTCATTACTGTGAAATGGAGCGGTCATAGGATAATTACCGCAGGACCACACAGGAGAGGGGAGGAGATGAAAGAGGAGAGCAGGAGGCAAGAGGGAAATGAGGAAGTGAAGCACAACAGCAGAGAAAAGTCTCCTCGGAGGAGCAGAAAACAAAACAACAGCATGAAAACACTCATTGTTTTCATCCAGTTATAGGCAAACAGAGACACACCATCGCCCCTAACGCCTTAACAACTGCACCCGCGCATCCTCCATGTTTTAAACACCACTGTCAGTGCAGATCGGTCCAGCTATGAAAACACTGCTGCCTGCCTCTCCAAGGAGATGCTGAGCCATGACTCCTGGCTTGAATTACAGGGAGGGGTCATCCTTGAGAGTTAACCTTGAGGAACACCAAATGTCTCTGGATGCCATTTGTGTAATCTCCTAATTGTGAACATTTTTCCACAACGCTTGTTTGCATGGGATATGACACATAGGCATCCAGTTGATCAATCTTATGAGTTATGATCTGATTGGAATTGGTCAGCGTCCTTGTTAAGAAAGCCTATGAGATTTTAAGCAACTCTTCATCACCCATGTACTTCTTTACAGAATCTCAGAGCTAAATTATTTTAGCTTTTTTTTTAGCAACACCTCTAATCAGAGTAAGGATCTGGTCGATCACAAAAGCTGGAGAGTGAAAGCAGCAGCTGCCAGTAACGTTGAAAGTTCATCGACATCTCCGGGTAATTAATCATCCAGTTGGACAGGTTGCTGAGGAGATAACTGGAAGTCTTTTACTGTTTTAATTTAGCATTAGCTTGCACAATCCTCTCAGAACTGTTGCGTCGCTTTTTGCCTATTTAACGCACTTCTCCTCAGCAGCTGGTGTACACTTAAAACAACTAAACGTATCATTGTTGGCCAACACAGTTGAGCTCGGTGTCGGCTGAAAGTGTGGCGATCTAACCATCTCAGGTTGTTTTCACACATGCTGGGCGCACCCTGGCGAGGCCTCGGTTTCGCACCAATTTACACCGTATCCTTTTTCATCGTATCTCCGTTCGAGCTCACAGCATGTTGTTTTCACTGTAGTCCAAACGCTGCACCACAGGTGGTGACAAAGGTGGATGCGTCATCGCTCAACAGCAGTCTGGGCAGAGTGTCGTGTTTCCACTACAACAGACCTGACGTGAGGAGCTGAAAAGCATAGCGAGGAAACCTAGCTAAATGGATGGAGCGTGAAGAGGACACGCAGCAATTTTCATATAATAAAAAGAGACATATTATGAAAAAAAAGGATATATATATTTGTGCTTGAAAGTAGTGCTGGGCGGTATGACCAAAAATTTATATCACGGTATTTTTTAGAAATTATATCGGTTTCACGGTATATGACTGTATTTTTTTTTTTGAAGGCACAACTGGGTGTTAACCACATTTTCTAATCATTTAGAGAGGAATTGCTGCAGTAAATTGTCTTAGAATGACCTATTTTACTGTCACGAGGAGTGAATATTGTAGAAAAACATTCATATCTACTCTAGTATTAATACAGGTTTGCAAAATGATACTATTTACAAAGAGGTGGCACTCATTATTCTAATTAAGTGAAGGAATCAGAATGCATGATAGTTGCAGAATTTGCAAATGTTTAACAAATGTTTGTGGCTTAGGTGGTGCAGCAGATTGCTGGTGTTGCCTCCCGCGGCTACAACTTTAGCTCGGCAACATTTGCAGATTATTGTAGTTTGTTGGACGTCGTCTTTTTAAAATCCAAAGAACTTCCACACAACAGACACGACTCCTCGTTTAGGAAGAAGTTCCTCAGTCTCATGTTGCCGTTCTGGAGCTTCCACTTCGGGACTTTCTCTGTTAGCAGCCATCACCGTTTAACCATAAACTAGTAGCGTGTTGTGCCTCCAGTGCAACTGCAAAACAGTCCCCTGTCAAACAAAGTTCTGTGGCACTTACGTTCCGCCGCGCGGCGTTCCCAACGTTGTGTACGCTACAGTACATACTCACCGGTATTACGGTATATGAAAAATTCATATCATAAGAAAAATAAACACTGGTATTCGGTATGAACCGGTATACCGCCCAGCACTACTTGAAAGTATATATTTGGGTGTCTGAGTGACAACTGACAAAAGGAGGCAACATAGTCACTTTGTTTGGGGACTCTTACGGTCCCCAAACAAAGTGAGCCGTCATACAGCGAGTTGTTCAGATTTTCAGGGGACTATGACATCATGGCTCAAGATCACAGAAGAAATCATTTGCACCAGTGTCACTCTTAGGTGGCTTTGTTGTGCCTCAGAAATGAACAGTTTAACTTGAACTCTCATTTGAAAAGAGATAAACCCCTTTAAACCAGCTGCTGCAAACAGAGCAGTAAACATGTGGTTGAAAAGGGCAATTTAGTACTGGATTACTGTAGTACGTTGACTAAAAGTCATGATAGAAATTTTATTAAGACCTCCAGTCATCTTGTGAAACAAAATACATAAAATGTCTCCTTGTCTGAAGATTGTGAGATACGTTTCAAGTCAGAGGAGCACTTTGAGATGTTACGACTGATAAAACCCAGCTGTTGAACGCGCTTTACACTTACACTGAACATGTGAATTTAAAATAAATGTGCATGTTTAGGTAGCATTGCCGTACTGTATTTTTGTTCCACTCTTGTGGGGGGAAAAACATGAGAAATAAACAGTTTTTGTGAAGAGCTTTTCTGCTCAAGTAGCAGCGAATGATTTGTTCACGTGGATTTGCTCAATTCCTCGTGGCTCCAGCGTGTATGTAATGCTCGCCTGTGTGTGTGCATAAGTGAAGTGAATGAAAAGGGACAGTAAATGAGGGAGGGGGGGGGGGTAGCAGCTGCTTGCCTGGATGACCTCAGCGGCAGCTGTTACCCCCACTGCCCCACCCGCACCCTCCACCTCTCGCTACCCTTCTGCCCTCTCTGTATGCCAGCTCGTCTTTGAAGTTCGGGTCAAGACCGATGAAGCTTTGGATCACACACCAATTATGATTACTGGAAAGTATAGAAGCGTATAATTTACTGGCAATATTCCAATTCGTTGTACTAACTAGTACTAAGAATGTATCCCAGCCACTTCAGCTGCAGTATAGGTGAAATGTTTGATGTAGGTTAACAGTGTATAGCACATAAAAAAGTTCTAGAAACTGATCCGCCTGTAAGAACAAAACCAAAACTGATTACCCTGTTTGCAAGTCATTAACTCTCAAAAACTTTAACTGCTTTAAAATTATGGCATTATGGCTTGTTTTTAGTCAGAGTCCTGCCTGTAACATCATGAAAGACTCCCAGTCTGGCACAAAAATGTAATTGGACTTGAATTACATTGTTTTTAAAATGTCCCTTGAATACAGTGATTTACCATTATGCACTGCAAGTATCTTGCATATGCCGTCGCGCAAAACATGCATCATACCATCATTAGGACTCAAAAATATTGGCTGGTTGTATTTATATCGACACATTTTACTCAAGCTCGTGTTTGAAGTGCCGATGCATTGCAGAGAGAGATGCTTTAGGCAGATTCTTTGGAACGCAGCCTTAATGTCCCTGCTGGCATCCACGCTACTGACTGAAACCTGACACACACACACACACACACACACACACACACACACACACACACACACATACGCAGCGGCATGTGCACAAACATATGAATGATGCACACAGAGATCTGTGGAAGTGCTCCGACACACACAGGCTTCTATGTAAATGCAAACAGACACAATGTCCTTCCTACAGGCATTTTGTTTACATGGAGTTGAGGGAACTAGCTAATCGAGACTGGGATAGAAAAAAACAAAAAACTTAAAACAAAAAAAACCTGTGTTTGAGTAGCAAGGTTATCCACAGGTCACCCCATGTCAACTTAAACTTTGAAAAAGTGGCACAAAGACACAAAGTTATTAACCCACACACACTGGCAAAAGATGAAACTTCTGGGAAAAGAGCTGGAGGCTCATTGTTTTGCAAAAAGAAGCAAGAGGACAACAATGTGCCTTTTATGAAGACACTTACGCTGAGAAGACCGCAGAGACATGGCAGTCCATGGAAATGCCTCACATACAAACACGACCCAAGCAAAAAAATCAAAAGCATCTTCTTTAACAAGTGTCTCATTCAGTATTATAAAGGAACACATGATTACTGTGGTCGTAAACCAACACTGATGTAAAACAACGTACTTCGGAGACAACAGTGCTTTGTTGTCTGGAGAGCGATATACATAAGTTTGTTGGCTTTATAATGGACAAACCAGACCGAACTGAAAAGGGCCAAGAAGAGCAGGTAGGCATGAAATTAAAGGAACAATAAATTCTGAAAATGAAGACAAGATGTTTCGAGCACAAAACGCCACATGTGGAACTGAGATACAGAACAAAATTAGTTGCGTCATCATCTTGTAAAAGTTTTAAAGAATCCAATGATGATTTGTTTGAAAATTGCTTTGGAGTGGTGCTGGGTGGGGAGGCATGCCACGATTAACTCAACGCACGATACAATTCAAATCACGATTCGAATCGTGTAGAACACAAAATTAATTCACAGGCAAATGACAGATTTTTTTTTAATTTTTTACTGTTATTTCTCTTACACAAATCCAGCCTTTTCCTTTGTATCAATATTGTAGTATTTTCTCTTACCCTCTTTAGTAAATTAGAACTAGCAACAAATGAAAAAAAAAAACTTCTTGCATAGTTTGCATATTGTGTTTGTCTTGTCTATTATCTTTTCTCCTTTTTCGTTTACTGTCTTTGGGAAGCCAAAATGTTTCCACATCTCAAACTTGAATTTGCTCGGTGCCTCCACACTTTCAACCTCGCTTTCGAGTTCAACCCCTGCCATGTCTCACGCTTTTCTTTTCTCACGCTCGCTCTGGTCGCTGACTGCTGCACTGTTTGTTTGTAATCTGCATCGGCCAGCTGCGCACCCCGCCTTCCCGTTGTAGCTGGAGCGGCGCTATGTGTGACATGCTACGCAGCGCTGCATATAGTGACGTTGAACAAGAATGTAGCTTTAACTCGAGTGCGCCCTCTGCTGGCCTGGAGGCCACACAGCGATTCATGGCTTGTTTAAAGCGATTCAAATAGTATTAAAAAAATCGTTTTAAATCAATTTTTTCAAAAATTGCGGACATGCCTAGTGCTGGGTGCTACGTCAACTACTTAGTTTGTCTGTTCTTTGTTACTTCAAAAATCTTGAAGATAAAATGTGTCCATCACAGGAAGAAAAACAAAAGAAACAAAGTAGATCCAGGACTGTGGACCTGCATGCTACTTGCTTTTTTTTTCTTTTTTAACATGCTGTCATTCTTTGTCTTGCCCTTTTTTTTGACCCTCCCCAAGTACTTTAGCTTGAAAATGAAGCGCAGCTGTGGCTGGAGAAAAACATTTTGATTCATATAGTATAGCATAGCAAAACAGTACAGGTGGCTGCAAGCATTAATCATGCACAACTGTGAACTATGTGATTGAGCTCCTTATTATTCCTGCAGAAATTAAACATCTATGCTTAATTTAACCCCACAAATCATACAATTTTTGGTCCTGCTTTGGTTCGTGATGCTTTCCTACTAGGAAAAACAACTGGCGAGCCAGGGTTCACCATTTGACTTGGACTGAGACTACCTCTTTTCAGGCCCTTTAGTTTGGTTTGGTCTGCACCCAGATGTGATTACTGCGTTCACATCGGAATAAAAAAACAGCAACGAGTGAGAAAACCAACTCAAGTGTTATTTAAGCGGACTAAAGCTTGTAGCTGTGAAAAGCACCCTCAATCTATATCTGTATGTTTTCAAGAAAGAGATCAAATAAGTCAGTTCTGTTGATTTTCACTTTGTGAGACAAGCAAATATCGCTATAAACCATAGGGACAGATTTACTATCCTTGGCAATTTACCATGTCACTGCAAATCATAAATAGTGTAGATGGAGTGTCAAGTTCTGCATGTGAGGTCCTAAAACCATGCTGATCTACAAACACAGGCGCAACTAGCTCATTTCATTACCACAAGAGTCTACCAGGAGCAGCGCAGATTAGCGTGTAGTCACAGACTGACAAATGTAATCAGGAGCCTTTAATTCACTAACGACACAGGCGTAGCTTCTTTCTTGCAGCCGCATGGGCCACAGAAGCATAAATCTGATTATGGACTATGCAAAAAGAGACTAAATATTGGGTCTACTTTGATAAATAAACCCCTTCATTAGCATTGTAAGCATTCACTTCAGGTTAACTCCTTTCGGTGTTGCACAACACCGTCGTCTCCATCTTGTCAAGTTAAAATAAATCAAGATATGCTGTTTTTCTGGGGAAAATAACTGAGTTATTGTAACGAGCATTATCACAAAGGACCTACCGATGACAATCAGTGTGTAGTTGACGTTCACGCTGCCGAACCCATTGGTAGCCTTACAGATGTAAGTCCCAGCATCATCGGTCTCCACCTCTTTAATACGCAGACCCTGCTGCAACACTCTGAACCGCGTCCAGCCCCTGTGGATGTTGCGTCCGTCTTTGGTCCACATGATGAGGGGAGGGGGGTCTCCTTCCACGGGGCAGGGCAGCTTCAGAGTGCGACCCAGGCGGACGCTCTGACGATGGTTCACCCTCTCCGACACCCTCGGAGGACCTTTGGGGTAATTAAGAAAAAATATATATATAAACATATACATTTACTGCCTGAAGCAAAAAAAATCCATCTGTTTTTATTGGAAATATTGTAGAAATGATTCTTGAGAAGCAAAGAATACAAGCAGATTTCATTTTCTTCTTTATCTTATCATGTTACCACAATAACTGGAACCAATAAAACAAAGCTAGACCTTATAAGTCAGTCGATAGATGTATTTTCCAGTCAACAAAGCAAAGCCAGTGTAAAATACATGGCTGACATTTGAACAAAGACAATAATAATACCCCCTTGGAGTGAAAAACACCCCCAACAGTAGGTTTCATTTCAATGGAGATGCCATTTGGAGACATAAAATCAAGCATGACCTTGACTGCTCAGTAGCCGGTCTACTGTGAAACAGCACACTAGAAAAACAAAGGGGCTGGAATAGTAGCCTGATTGAACGGGCAAAGAGGGAGGAAATGATGGAGAGAACAAATAAGGATCAGAGGGAGAAAAAGAGGGGGAAAGAGGGAGAGGAGGTAAGAGAAAAGGAGGAGGAAATTGAGAGAACAAGGGAGGATGGAATTTAAGGGAGTGAGTGTGGAAGAGGAATGAAATATGGCAGAGAAGGAGAGGCATAAAAAGAAAGATAAACAGGAAGACAGAGAAATAGAAGCAGGGGGGCTGTAGGAGTTACCGAGGTTCAGTGCCTGCTGTACATCTCTGTTTGACCTTTCATTATTGCTTAAGGTTAACACAATACTCTGCCAACACTGCAAGGAAAAACAGACCACCAAGTAGCAAAACAACGTCCTGACAAACAACAAAACCAAATATTTCAAAGCGATGGCTAACGCTAATAATGAGCCTGATGGAGGCTTATCGATGCAATCCATGTGGCCACAAACAAGTCTAAGCATGACTTCAAATTCACAACAAACATTTGAGGTTTATTTAACTTGTGTAACACTTGCTTGTCACCGAGAAGAAGAAAAACTCCTGGAGAGCCCTTGTTAAAGAAAAGGACTGTTGACCATCGCAGAATTAATCTCATCCATCCATTATCTATACTGGCTTCTGTCTATCCAAGGTCAGATCTGTGTCTAATGTACTTGAGGTATTATAACTGATTTAATTTATTTTTTTGGAGTAAAAAGAAAAAGAGCAGAGTCACAGTAGTGACAAGCAGTGGCCAGCTGTCTGCTATCACCACAATAAAATAACTCAGGGACATGTTTTTTTTTTTACAATGTAGCTGAATGTCATGAGCAAGATGAAGTAAAGAAGTATGAATGAAGTTTAAGAGGTGAAAGTATATAAACATGGGAGAACAGTTACAAGGGTCTGAACGTGCGGTTACGACAGGCCGCTGTTCAAACAGGGAATAAGGGTTACAATGATGGATGGATGTCTGTGAAATGTGTGAAAAAGACATTAGTCATGCAGAAGTATTCTCATTCACAGAGAATGTGTTCATTCAATTTAATGGCTTAGTCAGATGACGTTCTCCCTCTTCGTCCAAACATATACACGTTTTCTTCACTGTTCATCTGATTATACATCACTTTTGTTCTTCTTTTTCTATCTCTTTCATATATCTGTTGCATATCATTTCTTTCTTAAAAAGAAGAAAATTCATTCTCTTCATTGTTTAAGTCTTGTCACATACGCTTTCTCTTGCACCGCTTACCTCTGTTGGCTATATTTCTTACTTCCACATGCTCCTTTAATGTTGTTTTTTTTTTTCTTTCTCTCTATTCATTACTTCTTCTTTTCTTTCGCCAACAGATTGAAATCGCATTCTGCTGAACTCTTACTACTCCCTTGCTACCTCTTTTTTTTTTCTTGCCCTTGGCCCCTCTCTTCCTCTTATTACCACCTCCCGTCCTCTCCTTTCGCTGTCATCACTCTTTTTCCCTCTTTCTGCCTCTCTCTCCATCTTGAGGAAAGAGGAGAAGTGAGAGCACTCATTCACACAATCCTCCTAGTCCACAGCAGAAACTTTTCTTTCTCTCAGGAGTGATTTACCGGTCTCCTGCCTTGTTCAGATCTGCGCTCACACAACTTCCCCAGTTGTTTCCCCGGGGAACCGCAGGAGCAGGACCTCAAACTGAACCTCTCCACTTCTGACAGTTAGCCTCTCCTACATCTTCCTCTTTTACCTCACCATTTTCTCCCTTCTAACTCCCTCTCCCCAGTGATATAAGTAGCAGCCTCTTTCTCTCCTCCGCCTACTTCTTCCTTCCCTTTCCTCCTCTGCCCACCTCCTCCTAGGCCCGTGGCAAAAAAAAAAGAAAAAAAATCTTTTAAAACGGTGTCTCCTGTGAGTGAAACTGAGGGAAGCAAAGAAATCTACACTTTTATACGGTGTACGTTGTCATACTGTGTTAATATATAATAAATACATCGCTGAAGCATTCAAACTGAGAAAGTGTGTGAACTCTTACAATAATGACAGTATGGTGCACCCGATGGTGCTTTATAGGCGTATCGGCGTGCTCCTTCATTATCTAATGTGAGAATACAAGTACACCTGAAGTTTTGGAGATCCCACGAGAACCATGCAGTCCTCTGCTCGTTCCAAGACATATTCATGAGTGACTCACGTGTCATTAAAATCTCTTCTGAAATTTACCATGCCGTTCTCCTGTCAGACGTCCTGCTAGCTCAATCTGCTGTGCGTGGATGAGTGTCAAGAAAGAGTTGGCACACATCTTTAGCGGAGCAGAGCAAATGGCCACTTCTGCTAAGCCTCTAAACCGCGCTGTGGCACCTCTGGCGGGACCACACTCATTGACTAGAACGTTCCCCCACAACAGCTGGCTGGGCGGTGCCGCCCTGCTGCGCTCTGGCCCAACTGTCCATAAATGAAGACAGTTTAGTAACAGACCCCCTCCCTTTAGAAGCAGGTACTGGGTGAAGATGACTTCAAATTGAGGTTTCCTGCAGAAACAACATCACTGCTCGCTTGAAGTCTTCTTACGAGGGCTGTGAAACATCTCAGCGCTTTTGGGAAAATGTTTTGCGAACTGATGACACTGAGACTGAGCCGATGCATTCTGCGTTACTGACGTAATTCCATACCAAAGTATGGAATTTTACCCCGTCTGTACTGCAACAGCTTCACCAATTTCTTAAGACAAAGTTATTATAATCTCTCGGAGGCTGCTTCCCTCAACCACATTTTTTGTCTATATGTGGAACTTAAACCAACAGAATCAAACAACGCAGAAAGCTAGCTCATTAAAAGCGAACGCAGACTTTCTACTGACGAGTACACATTCCAGTTACTCTGATACAGTGTTCCTACACGCTGTAGCGTTATTGTGCATTCGTCCTCTGGAGGCTGGATGATTTGTGTGTGAATGTGTCTGGGTGAGTGTGTTGAAACAAAGAAATTTGCTGAGCTTTAAAACATCTGTTAGGAGAGTTTTGGCTCATGGTTTTTCTGCCCACAAACTGACTTCCCACGACAATTTAAAGCACCTTGATAGTTTGTCTGCCCGCTCACGCACAAAAACAAGCCCGCATGCATGCCCTCTCTGTCCTAACCCTCATACAACAGGCAGTGTGTAAACAGGTTTATCACGGACGTCTGGTAACCTGCAGTCTAACGACAGGAAAATGCAGCCTACTTGAGACGTGCACTTCTCCTGCCGAGACCCTTCCGGCTGAAAGCTGCACAGCTTTGGACTTTTTTTATTTGGAAAGGACAAAATGGAGCACTAATGAGTTGATCAAACTGGTTCTTTTACCAGTTACTCCCAAAGGAACTGGAAATGTCCTGCAGTTCAGAACTGTTTCCAACTCTTTGAAAAAAAACTTGTCCTTTCCAGCTTTTATATATATCCATATAAAAGCTGAAAAGATCTATAGTTAACTTATTCAAATCAAGTGCTTTAGAAAGTCATCTTTAAAAACTGCTGAATGCATGTTATCACTAATTTGGCTAAAAGGTACCTTCAAGTTTTGGGGATTTAGTCAAAATATTTAAGATTTAGTTTATTAAGATGCATCGCAGCCTTGTTTTACCTTATGTATAGAGAGTATAATCATATATCATCCAGTTAAGAATAGTATATTAATGTCTGACTGAGATCAGTCTAAACTAGTTGAATCTGAAATGGTCTAATATAACAGAATACCGTATACCAGTGGTCTTCAACCGGGGGTCCGCGACCCCTAGGGGGGCCGTGGAGGTACTGTAGGGGGTCCTTCAACGTAAAAAGAAATAAATATATATATATATATATATATATATATATATATATATATATATATATAAATACATACAGGCAGTTCTAAATATATAACTGCCTGAAGTTAAACGTTTCCTTGTTGGAAAATAACAATAATAAAAAATATTGTCTCATACCAACTAAAAATAACAATAATAATAATAACGATATGCATGAAAGTTTTATCAACCATAAACACATGTAGGCTAATAACCCAGTCAGGAATTGGTTAATAAGGTGAAATAAGCAGAATAAAATACAGCTAAAAGTTATTATAAGCCAGGCTTAAAATGTGACACTTAAAAAAAAAAAGGGGGGGGGGGGGATAAGAATTACAAGCAGGGGTCCCTGCTCTGTTTTTCTCTCATCCAAGGGGTCCCTGGGCTAAAAAAGGTTGAAGACCCCTGCCGTATACTACTCTGACCAGCTGTACCCATTCACCTCTATCACATGAAACGGGTTTGGTACCGCTCCCATTCACAGCCATTTCCATCAGTACAGAATGTACCGAACCAATCACAACGGAGCGGGGGCGGGCTTTACACAATGATGTAAACAGCAGCATCCAAGAGCCACAAGAACCAAGATGGCTGCAGAATTCCTAATAACGCCTTGGATCAATGAGGTTTTACTGCAAATCTGATAAAAGCAATTTACTGCTGTTCCTCGTCCACTACACACCATTTAATATCTTATATACTTATATACTTGTCTGGTTTCCTTTCTGCTTGCTTTGTCTCTGTCTTGGTTTTTCAATGTGAGGAATATGCTGAATTAACCTCTCCCCAAAAAACAAAAAAACAAAGCCTAATGTGCCTCAGTTGTTGCAGTGAAGTACGTACTGTGTTTACTGCTCAGGACAGCAGATGCTACTGGTTTTGCTTTCAGATGCTGATATTTGCAAGTATTCATCAACAGGTATAATAAATGAGAGAGATTAACATCAAGAAAAAAATGAAAAAGAGCATTTCCCTGTGAAAAATTGCTTTGTGGAAATACAAAATCCATTCATTCCTCATATGGATTCAACTGAGATTTTTTTCAAAGCAGTCAAAAGCTTCAGCCTCCAAAAAACACAAACTTTTTTTTTTCAAGAACTGAGAAACACTTGGTAATTATTTAATTTTTTGTGCAGGATATTTTGGCAGTCTGTCACAGCCAGGGCTGCCCTTTATATTTTGGACTGAGAGTTTGTCCTTTTAGTGCTCTTAATGTTCCACTGCTCTTTGACTCAGATGGGTCTACGGAGTCCAGCACAGTGTTGTTGTTGGCAGGGAAGTGAGACTGGGGCGAGAGGGGAGAACCGAAGAATGCTTTTGATGGAAAGCTCCTAACAGCGGGACATAGCGCTGATGTACTGTGCAAGGTAGAGGTGTGTTAGTGTGCGTATGCTGAAAGAAATGTGCATTTCCCTGATGTTTGGAAGACCAAAGCACAAACAGATCCTAGAGGTCATTTTTTATTTTGGAATTATAAATAGCAACATTTCCATCTTTTTACTTTTCTACATTTTACAAAACAATTTTAAAAAAAGCGTAGAGAAGACAAAAAAAGGTTTAGTGCGGTTAAATGAGAATGTGTGCTTCTGCCTTTTGGCTTCAAAGTGTTGTTAAATAAATGACGCACTGTGATGAGTTGTGTTAAAGTTGCATTTTTCTCATTTCAAAACCTCATTCAAAACATATTAGTATTTCTGAAGCTGTTCTGTGGTGGATTTATTTGGGAGTCTCATGGTTACGGTCCTGCTGCATCAGCTAATGTCTACTAAGCTTGAGCTGGTGGACGGCCACCCAAAATATCCTACATTATCAGCAGGATACTTTGGTAAACTTTGGAATTCATTCCCCTTCAAAAATAGCAAATGGTACAGACTGTGAGGCAGAAAAGAAAGCCCAAATCACAATGCTCCCTCCACCAAACTTCACTACCAGGAGGTGTCGATGGTGAGCTGTGCCCTTTTTTTGTGACATCTATAATATTGTACTGAATAATCTTATGATTATAAATGATTAGACAGTCATCACACCACAGTCATCTTCCATCTTCCAGTCATCTTCCAGGTAGCAGAGTTGCTTCCTCCGTAGTATTATGCTGTGGACGCTGCCTGTTTGGTGACTTACATACATTAGACTCATGAGTGTAAATTTTTTTGCCAGTTCTGGTGATGACCTCAAGTCTTCAGCTTTTACTCATGGCTTCTTCTTTCTTCAATCCTCTTCCTCAATGATTCTGTTTTGTACCTTTATACATCTTAGATGAGCAGCCAGCTCAGTCTCCATTTGTAGACAGTTTATTTAACGGTGGAGTGATGGATGGATATTGCACCTTGAACTGACTTTGTGTTCCAGCAGATCAAATACTCGTGATTGTCTCGGTCTTCAGAGATCTCCTTTTTGCAAGGGAGGTCTCAAATCAGCAGGTGCTTCTTATGAACAGCAGACTTAAAATGTTTCATTAAAGTGGCTCTAAAGCACACATCCAAACTCATTTCACTAACTGGACCCCATGTGTGCAAAATACTGGATTCACTTATTTTATCCATTAGTAAGTTCAATGAGTGTGCTCACTGACGACACAATGAATTAGAATTGTGTGCTATAAAGTTAAGCATGTCGTGCTTACCTGTTATTGTGACTTAGATGATGATCAGACCATATTTATTTCAAGGGGGTTTTACAAAGCTTTTTCCTTCTCCTGTTAGATGCTAAAGTGTGTAGTATTGTCCTTCCGCCTCTTGCCTCTCTTTTTGCTGACATAAACACACTCAAACACAAACTCAGGTATCTTTCAGATGCCTCAGGCAACAAAGGCTGAGTGATAGGATGCGTGTTAAGTTGTCTTCCTCAGGTGCATGAATGTAGACACAAAGATGCACAAGCACTTTCTCGTTGTGACCCCGCACTTCCCCTCAATCAAAGGTCAACTGCTGCTCGTTGTTCCCTCCTGACAGCTTACACTGGGCCTGAGGCTGGCGCAACAATGAATGGCTGCGTGATACAGCGACACACACAAACGCTCAGGCCTACACTTGTCTCAAACACATACACACAAAAGACAAATACACAACGGCCAGCAAAACTCTGAGGAATCTGCTGAGTGGTTTGTTCGGCAACCCGATCCCCTTAGCGGCTCGCACCATCGGCCTTCTGGGAGCACACGCTCACACGCATGCATGAGCATGCGAGCGAAAAGGAGTGAACCTATTATAATCCCATTTCTATTTTATTTTAATAAGATATTTGGAGTGATTGGAGTGGTTATAACCTCAGACCTTTCATATGTGGATGAATATTCGCTTTGTTGTTTCTACAGTCTCACCTACGCATCTTCTCTATGAACTCCTTTCACTAAATCATTTCTAATAGCCAGTTACATTGTTCCAGCTTTCTTTTCTTCTTTCTGCTGCACCTGTCTGCTTTTCCCTGGAGGAAAGAAAAAACCCTTCACAGGTGAGATTAGGAATTAAGATTCAAGGCTATCATTAAGAAGAAACTCAGCACACAAGCTGAAAAACCGGGGGGGAAACCTTCAGCATGAAGAGTTCCTCCGACACACGTAGAAACAGCTCTTCACATGCTACCATAAATACCGGCCAAGTTTGACCAGTAAAAACTACGAAAAACTGCAACATAATTACGCCGTTCCTTACAAAAACAAAGATGACGGTTCAAATTTCTTATAAATGTTCTGAAACCAGTGGGTCAAAGTCAAAATCCGCCACACACCTTTTTCTCTGTTACGCTTACACTTGGAAAGAAAAACAGATTTGTCAAAGCACTGGCTTGAAAAATATATGAATCACTGCATCCAAATGAAAACTGAGATTTATGAAAGCAATTAGTTTACTTACTAGGAATTCAACTAACTATACACTCACTGCACTGGTGAAGCAGCTACATAGCTGCAGCGTGAAGCCTGCACGTCTTTACAAAATCAAGATTTTTTTGGTCATTTGGTGGAAAAAGCCTTTAGAAAACTATTAAATAGTCTTGTTTATTAGTCCGCTTTTAAATGGTCTTTCTCTTGACTATAAACTGAGTTCACTGAAAAGCGTAAGCCCTCCTAAATGCTAATTTATTTATTTATCTATTTATTTTATTTTACAGCGCAAACTCAGCAAGTGTTTGCCAGGAAAGTGCATTTTAAACAGGCTTGATATTCATCTTTCACCAGGGTAGAAAATACTGATTCCATCCACGGGACGGATGAGACGCGCAGACTGCAACGTTTTACAAAACCAAATTCAGAAAAAACTGCTGTTCAAATATAACAATAAAACTGCTTCAATCTCATGAAGAAAAAACAAAACAAAAAATTAACATGGGACTTGAGAAATGGAAGAAAATGGAAATGAGGTTTTATTTGGAAAAGTTTGGAAAAAGAACCTGGGACAGTTTAAACCTTAACCTCTCTTTTTACAGTTATAAAGGGACTAATGAAAACCACATAATGTACACTGTGCACTTGTGGGAGAGTGTTAACATCATAGTCCCATTGCATGATTAATATAAAAGGAGAGGAGTTAGTCCACAACTTCCTGTTGATTATGTGGATTTACAATTATATAAAATGGACAAGGGGCTGAAATTTTAATGAGTGCCTTGGAAAAACAAATCACAACACAGCTTACTTTGCCTCATTCAACTTTCTTTTTCAGTAACTTTAAGTAGGACAAAAGATTTAAAGAAAGGAATGGCTGACAGAGCGAGAGAGAGCGTGAGGAGTCCAGAAACAACCTGACCACAAAATTATGTTTCTTCTAATTTGTTCTGTCTTTAAGCAAGGGAAAAGGAAAATAAATGAGTGCGTACAATTTAGATTTTAAAAAATTCATGCTGAGCATCCTTAAAAGTACAAACCTCCTGTAATGGGAGCCTTTACAAAACATCTGTGAAGCCTGATGAACATTAAAGAATGATTAATACTGCTTTCCTGTCTTTTCTTCCAACCATAAAGATGAATATACGCTATCCAGAGACAGACAGAGACTGGCTCCCGTCAGACGTGACTAACAGACTCTAACAGACAAATGAGAACAAACAAGAGGAAATCTAAAATAATGCCATGAAAGGAACAATTTTAGCTCAGACCTACTGAGCTTAAAATTGCAAAAGTTCTTTTGTGCAGCTTTAAGGTAATGTAAGACCTGACACAGACTGGGATCAGATGCTTTTTTTCCAGAGAAAAGTTTCCTTTTGTTACTATGTCGAGTGCCTGTAATTAACTAAACGAGGACAGCAGAGGCTGCAGGCTGTGCGCTCAGCTAGCTTTATTTGTAGCCTCTTAGTCTTTCTTCGCTTCTTTCCACCGAGCTTATTTAGAGAAGCTGAGCAGGATTGAGTGTGTTGTTGCTATTTTTACCTTGCAGGCCTGCCCAAACTGCTCTCTGTGCTACGATGAGCTTCATTCTCAACTCCTGAGACGATGCATTAACTGCCCACCTCACCCCATCACCCCAAAAATGTAAATAAATTATTCAAAGGCGTGCATGTGATGCATGCGCTGTGCTGTGATTTGTGTATGTGATTTCAAAGTTACTTCTTCATTACTTGACTATTTGCGAATTTCCTAGATCCCATAACAAACTGTCAACAGAGCGATTAAGACACAGATGAACAAACATTACAACGGCCAATTTTCCGTAATGTATAAGAAGAGAAAAAAAAACATTCTTTTGGCCAGAAAAACCTGTGGTCCTGATCCAGTTGTATGTAAGCAGTGGCCATTCTGCGTCTTTTACCAGCAGTAAGTCTGACGACATTTTGCAGCTGATTAAAGCTGATTTAATCTGAATGTCTCTTTTCTTTCACTTTCTGTACACTCACAAAGTTAAAACTGACTCCGTCTGTCTCTAGAAACCCCATCCACACGATCACTGAGGTGGAATGACATTTTTGAGTCTTTTCAGAAGCTTAAACCAGCAATTTCTTCTGACATTGGTTACTTTTAGATGCCCGGGCTAACGCTAATGCTATTATATTGCAAACACATATTACGATTCAACCCAAAACTGCTTCAATTCATGTCGTTTTGCTTCCCTAAACAAACCTTTACACCGATTACCATCTAGCCATAGACCTGAGGTTGGTTTAAACGCTTTAGTATTCCTTTAAGGAATGAGGGGCTGTTCACCGCATCAGTCAAAAAACATATCAATCACTGCGCTGCTGTTCTTCTTCTAATGGAAGCCCTGCGCCTATTTGCTTAGAATAAACACATTAATCATTTCCGTGCACCCATCACCGCTGACCTCTAACAGACACCGGTTAGGCCTCAGCGTCTCTCTCCAAACATGCAGCAGTGGCAGGTGTTAATGGTTGTATGTGGGGAATCTGAAACTGGGGTCAATTTACTAATTCGGTCACTGTCAGGTTACAGCCACCAGTTGTGGACACAGCTTCGCAAGAACCCACTGAACCAGCCGGTGACAGAGCAAAAGCACTTTTTTTTTTATTAGCATGCATTTATTAGTAAACCTTTTAACCTCAACAAACGTAACTATCGCAGATGCACCTGTGTGTTTCTGTCTTGCAGCAGATAAGGCGCAACATTAGTTGGTGTGAGATAAGACAGGTCATCACGACCACCTGAGTGCGTCTGTGTGCGTATGTGTCCTCGACCTGACGTTTATCCTCGTTCTGGAGGCAGACACCGTTACTCATTAACAGTGATAAGACAAACAAGCACACGCGCATATAAAGTCCCACCACCTGCCATGATCCACTGCTGTGATAAAGACGTGACTATCTGCTGTGAGGGTGGACGTTCATATTGACACAACATATGAAAAAGGAGACAAGGAGTAAGATGACAGGCAGTGTTGTTCTCTCAGTTTAATCTTAAATCTCTAAAGATTTCCTGACTGTGATTAACACAGTTCTGCACAAATGACACGTTCATTACATTTTGGCTCATTACAAAAATAACGGTACATTATTTAAGTTCAGGGAGAAGCTCTTTTCAGTCACCCACAATATTTACGGGTCACATTTAACAGCTTGGGAAAAAAAAAGAAAAACTGAGTTCACGTGAATGTGTCAGGCCACTGGAAATACCACAACGATGTCAACCATGTGAATCATGTCAAAATGCAACCGGACACACTTATATTTACTGCTCCACTTGGTGACATTATTTCTTTTATGACAGATGTTTGTCTGTTTCTGTATATTGTAAATTTATTATCAAATCATTTGTTAATCAGTTACGCTCTCATTACTTGGATCTACATTGTAAATTGGTGCTAAAAAAATGTTTCGTCGGCTTAAATTAACCAAGATTTTGAAAAGTGAGCTTTAACTGGGGCCTCTACGCTTACTTTGACCCAACTAGTGAATAGTGAAACCTTTTTGACATCAAAATTGTTGTAAGTTTAACACAAGACTGGTTTTTAGTTTTCCAGTGTGGCAACTCTTATTGAGTTATTAAGAGTAATAACAGTAATAATAGTAATACTAACTATGAATTCCTTCCATTTGAAAACCTTAATGGTTTTTTATTTTTTTTATCTATTTTTTTTTTTAACTTGACTGCAGCCCAACAGAGGTTTTGCCAGCCGCTGTCCAAACTATTATAATAAATACATTCCAATAATTTTAACATAGCATTTTGAACATAAAAAACCCTGAGGTGTCTGAGGTAAAGCTTTTAGATGAGTACAGTCGAGTAGAGAAAGTGAATTTATAGGAACAAACTATTGATGCTTCCACAAGAGAACATTGCTTTACATTTTGTTTTACTTTATATATCTGACAGCTTAAGTAATTTTCATAATAAACCCTTGAGATTAAATAAAATGTGTAGATCGTATGAAACATTGTGGAATTTGTTAAAGATTAAACCTTTATATACAGTACCATGGAAGCAGAATTGAAATGCTCTGAATTTATTTCAACTGTTGAAATGATCTGAATATCTGTTCAAGTTATTATTCATGTGAAAATACTAAACTGTCACAGTTCCACAAGTGTGTGAAAATGTGATTTTCCCCAAGATAGATGATTGTTGCCTGAAGCTCTTTATCTATGGGCATGGAAAAATAACCCTAACATTTTTTTTAAATGATCATAAATTGCTGCTTGACATGTTGAGCTCCGCCTCTAGTGATGTCATACTCGTGTCATTATGGGATGATGCAGTGATGTAAAGAACTCCTACAATCCTGTAACTCTAAATGTAGGGAAGAGCCTTCCAGCCTTCTGAATGTTTCATACTGTGTGCCTGTAGCATTCATTTCATAGAATTAACACAACCAAAAAAATTGCATCCATGCAAACACAGAATATGCAGGACACCCATTTTACACATGTACTTTGGCAAATCTTTTTTTCCTGAGTCTGTAATGGGCTTAACTGAGTTGTAATTATAATAAATTCAGCTCTCCTATTCATATTTTCCCCCACAGCTGCTCCTGTTTTCCTATGTTTATGAATTAAATCATGATGTATCCTAGTGATATCTCTATTTTATAAGAAGCGCTTCAATTATGAGGATAAACAAAACTTAAACTTTTTTTTACTTTCTTTTCTGTACTTCTTCCTGTTGTATTTCCTCTCCTTTTCCTCACATTTTGTCCACCTCCTTCACCTGTATGTTTTCTGGTTCACTGGGTGGGGAGGGAAACATTCCAAGCATGCACATAACGCACACACATGCACACACACACACACACACACTCGTACCCCCCTCCTACATTCCTCACCAATCCTCAGCCGTAACTAAGTCCATTCGTTCAGCTCTGGTCACTGTCTTAGCCTGCTGTATGTGTGTGTATCTGTGAGGGGATCAAGTGTGTGTCTGTGTGTGTGTGTGTTATGTGTGTGTGTGAAAGAGAAAGAAAGAGACACTGAGTGATGTACTTAACCTGTATCTCTTTTTTAAAATCTTTTCACGCTTACTGACGACTAAATTTCTCCCATAGCATTAAAAAAAAAAATAAATAAAAAATAAAAATCACAGTTGTAGATGGGAAATTCCCAAATGAAGATGCAACAAACTTAACCTCTTTGAAATATGGTTGAACGGCTCTGAAAGTAATACCTTGATTGACGCAAACATCTGCTCCCATGAATGTGGGATTTGAACTTGTCGCCTTCTTCATCACTCACTTGATGTTAGAAAAAGGTAGAGTCTTATTCTGCAATCAGACAGCGTCTAAAATAACATCATCTTCTTGCTTTATTTGAATGAGATCAGTGCGCTCATGCAGAGTGAATGTGGACATGAAGGGAAAAAAGCTGAGCCCGTCTCCATCTTTCTATCTACAAACATGCTGCCAGTGGAATTCAACCCTTCAGGCTGCAAATATTATCATTAATATTTAGTATGGCCATTATTTTGAGAATTTTTCTCTAGGAAAATAATCCTTAGGAGACTCAAGAGCAGTTCCTTTCTTCCGAACAAATGTGATAGAAGCAATAAAATAAATGGAAGCGATTTGAAACATTTTCTTCACACCTAAATGGCTTTGAAGGCCATGAAAATGGTTTCTAAACCATCTAGTTTCTAAATAATCTTCATCCTGTTCAGTGTGAGCACCGGAGCCTATGCCGCTTGTCATCGGGTGACAGGCAGAGTACACCTGTGGACTCACCAATCACCAATCAACTGATGTTTTTGGACGGTGGGAGGATTTCAGGGAACCCAGAGAAATCCCACACTGGTACAGAAAGAGGAGGTCGACTCCTTTCTTTGTTTTGAAGCAGCAGTGCTCACCACAACACCATCACCACGCTGTAATGTCTGTATTCAGTTAATCATGAATGTGTAAAGAATGACGACTCCTCACATACTTCCTGACCTAATTCACAGTTTGATAAACAGCATCTGTGAGTCTTGGAACACAACTTCCCATAACACACTGGGAGTTTGGACCAGTGTTGACTGATAATGAACACACAGGTCCAGATTACTGTCTCGGTTGGATCAGTCATCATGTCACTTGAACCTGTCAGACTGGAACAATCTGTCTCCCTCGTATATCCTTCACTCTCTGAAATTTTCTTCATTTTTGCTTTTGATTTTCTGTCATTATATTTGTTTGGATTAATAAGACTATTACTACAGAATTGGGCAACTGCTAACAAAATATTTTATGTAATTAAAACAATTGTATAAACTTTTTGCTATATAGGTACACCTTCTTTGCACAATTTTTAACCCTCCGCCAAGGAGGTTATGTTTTTGCCAACGTTTATCTGTCTGTTTGTTTGTTTGTCTGTGTTCAAGTTAACTCAAAAAGTTATGGATGGATTTTGATGAAATTTTCAGGAGTTGTCAGAAATGTGAAAACGAAGAACTGATTTCATTTTGGGTGTGATCCAGAAGAAATCCTGGATTCTGGATCACTTTCAAATTTTCGATAACATTGTGGTCAATGGGGCCGAAAATTTTGTTTCTCAATATCTCCGTTAATTATTGTCCAAAACTCATGAAATTTCGACTCAGGGATTGACAATGGGAACCTCTAATAAATTTCAAAAGACGGATCCAGATTTGATCCAGAAGGCGGATTTTATCGCCATCTGTAAATCTCTATATGGGGAAATTGTTGCCCTTGCCGGAGGTCTGCGCTCTCCGAGTGCTTTTCTAGTTTAAAAATATGATCAACTCCGCTTGAGGAAGGTGTCTCATTTCTGAGGAGTTCAGCAGACCCCATCCTATTCTTATTAGTCCTGGATCATCAGGGACTATTGTGTATGAGGTGGCACTTCCTCCACTGGAAAGTATAAAATGGAAGATTACCAAGGAAAGAGATGAATAAACATGTATGAATTGTGTTTTCTAAGAAAAGTGAAAGAAAAACTTTCTGAATCATACCTTGTATTCTGTCATTAAAACCTATCAGTAAAAACTTCTTTAATTACATATTTCAGAAGTCCAAGTTTCTTCTTCCATTTCTTATTGCTCCTTTAAACAGAATACAACACCACCATGACCGTGACCGTCGGTTTGTTGAGAGAGCAGAGCGTGCTGCAGTGGAGCTATCAAGACCCTGTCAGGTAGGGGCTTATCTAATATAAAACTCTGAATGCAACTTTTTATGTGTGTTTTAATAGGTAGTAGGGTATAATATGTCATGTCACCTGAACGACAAAGTGTCCAGCTGGAAGTTTGTAAAACTGTTCACCACTACTCCCCCAAATAGATCTTTGAAGCACAAGCTGTCTGTAGCTGTATGAAATCAGCCAAATATATTTTCACGATGAAAACAGACTTACCCTGCTTAGCCCGGGACTGTTAATGAGGGCGAGAGGGTTACAAGATAGGAGCAAAGCAGGGTTAGGGCTCACTAAGACTCATGTAAAGTAGAGAAAGTGAACTAACCTTTTCTCTCAGCTAAAACTTGCTAAATGTAATCCTCTGTGTATGAAAGCTAAACACCAAAACTCTGAAACAACCCCTACACCCCAGACTTTCTCTTTTTTACCTTCACATCCTTCTGCCTTTTCTAAAGCTCTGACAGCACAACAGTTAAATCCCCAAAAGCGGCTCATAAGTACCTTTGTTGTGTACATGTTAAAGAATAGGGCTGTTGTGCTGCGGCGTGATAATGGTGCCGGCACAACAGGGGGATTACCTTCAGTTAATCAGTACACTGAGCTGGTCAGCGGGGTGAAGGGCCACGGACTGGACAATAATTAACACACCAAACTGTTCTGCAGAACTTCAATCTGGACATCAGGGCCGTGTGCCCCCTTCTCCCCTCCCCCATGCCAGGGTTTTTTTTGTTTTTTTGTTTTTTTTTTTTTCACCTTAGCCAGATTATCTGTTTTTGTAATCTTTTACATTTCTGGTCAATGTTTTACTTCTTACTTTGGGAAAAATGCAAGAAATGTCAGCCATGCCATCCTCTGTTGCTCTTCAAATTATTAACAATAATCAACCGAGGACGGACTGTCTACTTTGGCTGCGAGGGAAGGCCTAAAATAGTTACCACACTGTGTCAGTGTCTGGGATATGAATTCTGGGGTCCATGTGTTAGCTCGTTTAAGCTTTCTTTTGTTGTTTCTTTCTTCCTTTTTTTATGAAATTAATTTCATGTCTATTAACCTCAACTTTATTCAAATGGGAAATATAAGGGAAATAAATATTTCAGTGGTCAAGATATTTGGATGTCTGGAACAATCAACTCAATAACTGAAAAAAAAAAAAAAAACCCCCACTGTGGCTGGAACCATACTGGACTGAAAAAGATCTAATTCAGTGGGAGTTTCATATTTGCAGGGAACTGGCATGCAACCGAGCCAGCTCTGAGTGAAAATATCCAGCCTCCCCATCGTTATCTCAACCCGTGAACTCCACCCAACTCCACTTTCAAATCCCGTTGCATTCCCTGCACCTTGAGAATAGAAAATTTAGACTCAAAGCATTTTTGATTCATTATTTGTTATAAAAAAAATATTACAGTAGTTATATCCATTACTGGAGAAAAAATAGCAACTAATGCTCTAAAAGTACTTTGTTTAATGTTTTGCACTCGAACATGGAAAACCAAGTTCTAACTGACCTAAAATTTCCCAGTTGTTCCCAAGTTGGAAATATAGTTCACTATGGGAACAAACAACACTTCCATCATTATAAAAATGAACATTCAAATATTGGTGAAATGAAGGACAAATAATATTTCTTAAAGGTATGGTAAGTAATTCTACGCAACTTCTAATCCAGAACATTTTTTGTCACATTCAGTGAATAATTCCTCACCATCTACAAACTGCACCATCTCAGGGGTATATTATTAAAAAAAAAAAACCCAGTCTGGCTCTGTAAACTGGTAATAAACAGAGTGGGGGCAGCATGTCCCCCCCACAAACCTTAGCAAGCATTGCACCAGTCAATCACAGACAGAGGGAGGGTTTGTACTTCTGCACATGAAGAGGTAGACCGTCTTCGGAGAATCTGTAATATCATTTTTTTCTCGCAGAACATTTTATAATTCATTTCACAATTCATAAAGCTTGGCTGGGACAGGCTCCAGCAGACCCCCGTGACCCTAAATCAGGAATGAACGGGTGTAGATAATGGATGAATACACACACCATCTTCACTGAACTCACAACCACACTTGCTTTTTTTCAAAGCCAAACTGTAAATGCTTTTGTGAGTTGAAGCTAAGCGCGGAGAGCTCAGATACAGTAAATCAGAATCACTACGTGTAAGTCTTTAATCCATAACTTAAGCTTTTACAGACAGATTCATGAACCTGAAGGCAGAGCTACAGATTTAAATCCAGACTGGCAGCACTTGAAGTGAAAGTCATTATATGTAAAGCTAAATCCCCAATTTATAAAGGCAGTCCAAAGGAATCACTATATTTCATCAGACCAGTCTCTTGGACAGTTTAATCCAGAAACCTGTCCACTTAGATTGATACTATTAGAGACCTATTCAAGAATGAAACTCTCTACGTCTTAACTCAACCTTATATGTGGCACTTCAACGCATAAATAACACTCAATTTGAGAAGTTTTTTGAACTAGTTTCACTTAGCTGAAAGATTTTTCTATAAAATCACGGTTAAAATTATATGTAAGTTACTGTGTGACAGCTATTAATGGACCATAATAAAAGACAACAATTGTATAGATGTAAACGTATGTCTGAGACATTTGACATTCTCAGATATGACTGTTACTATGATGATGGAACTAAATATCGCTAAACACAAATAACATAAGAGAAGAGAAAAGCATCTGTTTGGTCACATATTCACAGTCATCATCATTTTTGTGTCCCTCTCTGTAGATACCACCCCCATATATCCCATAAGTCCTCTCACATTCCTGCTGCAGTATGGACTCCACACGGACAGCTGGCAAAGAAAAAGAAGACAATGACATTTGTGCCACTTTATGACATGTTTTCATGACATTATTCTGATGAAAAGCAAAGAAAGTTTCATTTGTCTCTACATCCTGGAGTCAAAGGCCATGTATGAATTTGACTAATAATCCACTGTCAGTCCAGGGTCAATAATCTGTAACACACAGATCCTCATGGGGATATCTCTGTTTGGGGGAGTTGTGAGTTACTGTTGCTCCATCATCCTCAAAATCATAACACACATAAACACAAACAGGTCTAAGCACACAGCTGCTGTAAGTGCTGCACCCCCCCCCCCCCCCCCCCCAGCTCAACCCAATCTGTCAGACTGAAGCCAAAAGACAACAAGTGTCTGTTGTCTCCCATTCCAGCGATCACTTTTCAATGCCTTGTTTGTAACCCCATCAGGAAAAGCAGCTGGAGACTATGTGTGTGTGGTAGGTGTGGTGGGGGGTGGTGGGGGGTGGGGGGACGGTTTGGCTGAAGGGTAGACAAGGGAGAAAGAAACCGCTAGAGACAAAGACAGTGGCAGAGGATTTAAAATGTCAAAGAGAGATAGAAAGTGCGAAAGAAAGCAGACAGATCATGGAGACAGAGAAGCAAAGGCAGCAGACCTCAGACGATTAAGTGTGTGACGCTCAAATCCCCACGGACAGTTTTTATTGCTGTCCAGGCTTTAACCGACAATATTCCCTAACGAAAAAAAGCAGAAAGTCGAGTGATAACTGCAAAAACGTGTTTGCTGTTTTTTTCTTATCACATTACAGATATGCTCAAAGGTAACAATTATGGATAGATTTCAAAAGTTTAAATAGTAATTTGCTTTCTTTAAGGGAAATACAACTGCTTTGCCATCTCTCTTTGCATACAAACACTGGTTTTAAATCTGTACTGATCTCCTAATTCAATTGCAATTCATTTAAAAAATGAAAAAAAGCGAATCTAATGATGCATCCTGATCCTTTCCGCTGTATCGCACTTTAAAACGAGTAAATAATCTCACACCGCTAACTCTTTCATTATTAAATGCAGTCAGGATGACGAATCTTAAATCTCTTTCTTCTCAGTGGCTGTTTTAAATATAAAATGCTGTATCTTTTCAGTACCAGTGTCTGAGTGGCCAAACATTGTACTGAACACATATTACATTACAAGTCAGTCGACAGATCACATAAAATAGCAACTTGACCAGGTTTACTCCCCGAGTCCTCTACTTGGGCTTTTGTGTGGCGGTAGCGTGTTGGAACAGTCATGTCTGTACATTAAAGAGAGCTCACGGTGCAGCTCCGAGGCCTTGAACAGCTGGTCATATACCCGCTTCTCTACAACTGAATGAATGTACAAATCCTTAACTATGAAAGTGATACTCTTCTCTGTCTGAGCTGTAGACGAAGTTCATGAATTGGCTGATTAGTTGCGCTGTCTGAGATCTGTGGTTTTTTTTGGGGGGGGGGCTTTAACATGAGTTCATAAAACTCAAAGTGTGCCCAGATGTTTCAAAGCACCTTTGCACCAAAACAGCCGGACCGAGCAGTTGGAAGAGGTGGTCTCGGTACGGCAGTGCGATGTCGGTTGTGGAGGAAAACGTAAGCAATGACAAAAGGAAGTCACGTTAGCATCAAACGTGATCGAACGTCGCGATCAAACGACTTCCAGTCGCCTCGTCTACACGCTGTTTAGCTCGTCTAGATTGGTTCAGGCCAGTCATCGTGGAAACGCAACGCTCTGCCAAGACGGCGATTGACCAATGACAGCGCTGAGCGTTGTCACGTGACATCTGGTGAAAACAACATTATGTGAAAATGAATACGTGAAAACGAATTGAAAAATGATACAATGTAATTTGGATATGAACATGTGTGAAAACAACCTAAAACATTTCTACACCTCTAATGAGGACCGTCCCATTCAGTCAATTTACATTTAAAACATAGCTTCATTGGGTGGGTATTTGATGACAAATTCCATTAAGCTGTTATTATTTCAGTTACAGGGTTTTGAATGTTGATTTCAACAAATTTTTGATGAATTGCCCAGCCTTAGGGTCTGAGAGTAACCCAAACAAGACACCACCGAAACATTAAACTATACTGCAAACATTAACTTTTCTTTCTATGCCACAGACAATCAAGAATGTGAATTTAAACAGATGTTTCAACATTTTCATGTTTGTTGTCTTTTTCGTGTTTGTCTGAGAGTAGTCATGAACTGAGGTTTCAGACAATCATGTGAGTCCGACTTTTACACCAACGGTTTGGACAATTTTTGCAAGACATGGAGGACTTCGGAGAAAACAAGCAACATGGGGGGATGTAGGGAACAGAGATGTAGGGCACACAGAGCACTTTTTCTGTGTTACTTTGTTTCATTGTTCATCTGTTTTGCCAAGGACCTTTGAGCTACGCTGAATGAACACAACAGTAGCTCTTCAAACAATCAGCGTTCATTCATTCATTTTCAGTACGCCGTTCTGAATCAATCGCTATGTGTCCAAAGTCTATGGGTAGGACACTGAACCCCACAATGCCACATCGCATATGGAGAACATATATAGTAGAATATAATTTCTGCAGTGATGAACCTCAGGTACACATATTAGATTCCTTGTACATTTTAGATAGATAGATAGATAGATAGATAGATAGATAGATAGATAGATAGATAGATAGATAGATAGATAGATAGATAGATAGATTTTATTGATCCCAAACTGGGAAATTGTAGTGTAGCAGCAGCAAGACATAAAAAAACACAATATTAAATAACAATATAAAAAAAGAAAGTATTCTATTTACAATATTTACAATAATTTAGACTTGCAACGAAAGATCATACAAAAAAACAAAAAATTGTTGATACATGTTTGAATACAATAAATCTAACACAAAGTGAATTCTGAAGTTATCCCCATCATCTTGTCATTCTTCCTCTTTTTCTCATAACCCCTTAGTGGCTGGGTTAACAGTTACCTCATATTTTCTGCTTTTCTATGCAAACATGAACCGATACAGAAACAAAACAATAGTGAAAGCAATATACAACAAGTGCATTTCATATTTATTCATGTTCTTTGTGTTCTTCTGTAGCCCACGTCCCCCTTGTCCCTTGTTTTCCTGAAGTCCAGTGTGGTATTCAAAAATAGACCAAACTATTTGTGACAAAGTCCTGACCCACATGACTGTCGGAGAACTGAATGCATGACAGAGTCAAGAGGAAAAAGGCATTCATGTCCTGTATTTCCAAAGGGGCTCTTCAGAAAATGGATCGACTTGGTTTTCATTCAAGCTCAAACTGGCAGTTGCCCGGTCCAGATAGATTGGATCGCTCGCCCGGTCAGTGTGACTTTGAAATATTAAGCCCACCATAAAGCCAAAAGGTTTAACCAAGCTGGACAAAATGCACGACCCAGTTTTCAATTAATTCAAAGCATATTTTAAACATTACAATGTTTTTTAGTAGCCACAGAAAACTGAGTATTACTATATTTAAAAGGAATGCGTAAATATTCAACAGTCTCTTGCTCAGCCATTTTGCCTGAAGATCTCTTACTGCAGGGGACGCTGAGATGAATTTGGACAACCTCTGAATGAATGCTCAGTGGAGGGAACAGAAAAGTATAAATTAACAGCCATATCTACATAACAACTTAGCTTAAATTAAATCAAATCTATATATTAATATCTGGTAACACGGGGTCTGACATACATGAGAGACAAGGAGGTGATAAAGGGTGAGAGCAGCACATTTTGTCCTGGTGTGTGTGTGTGTGTGTGTGTGTGTGTGTGTGGGGGGGGGGGGGGGGTCTCCTGGTGTGTTATTACTGTCTCCTCCAGTGCCAACATGAGGTTTCCCTGATCCATACCCTACAAACACACTAAATGTGTGTGCCTCAGCAGACCTATACTCTCTCTCTGTGACCCCTCCCTGACCTGCTGGCTGACCTTTGACCCTCTGTGCTGTTGCGCTGACCAAACATGCCCTAACCCCACTGAGACCACAATACACCACTGTGGCGCCACGACTCGCACAACACTGCAGCAGGCTGCAGAGAGACAGAGGAACTGGGAGCGAGAGGGAGAAAAGGGGAAAGTATAACTTTCTACCTTGACGATGAAATACTCCTAAATTATTTAGCTAAAACCTTCTATTTTTCTTCATTTATTATTGTATGCATTTAAACAGTGATTGAATCTATATAAAAAAACCTGAAATCTGCTTAAGTCAACTTGAATCTATCTATCTGATAAATTCTGCAGCTTCAGTTCCCTTTCTGAAGTTAAAAAAGGTTAAAGTCACTCCGTCTTTGTCTCTTTTCTTTCCACAGTGCCTTGTCTAACAATCTTATCTGGTGCTTTTCTTTCTGCCGCACCCCCTCCGCAAACATCACATCCTAATGTCACTGTGACATGCCGTCAACCCCCGCAGAGAGCGTCCAGACAGCCCCATTAATACCCCACAATTAGCCAAGTCAAAGCAAACATTGACTTTATCTAAATGGTGGCTAATTGGCTCTAACATTAACAGGCCTCATAAAACCCTGACTTACAGAACAGTGGTTGGAAAAAAAAAAAAAACAGGAGGTGGGGGTGCATGGGCTGCCTACTGCAGTAACTTGTAACAAATAATTATACAACTAGTGGAAAACACAGGCTGAAGATCTCGTAAGAAAGGACATTTTTGACTAGGTAACAGAAGACTGGCGTGTCAGAGTGCCACGCAGAGCGTTTCAGGTCTGTCTTGTCTGAGTGAAAAGTTACGTCCTTTGGCATCTGGAATTCTCTGGCTGACGCAGCTCTATTCCAAACGCTCAATGAGACAACGCTTGGCTCCAACGTCACTATTTAACGAGAGGAGCTAAAATAGTTCTTCTGGATCCCTCTGAAGGTTCCCTTTGTCCATTAATCACCACATAACCAGCGGAGACAAACCCAGTGTCCCTCTTCTCAGTAGGACAGGGACCAGAGGAAGTCACCTCCAGAACCACAAGAGCCCAGTCTGTGGGGAGCTTTTGAAGTGACTGTCTGAAAACAGCGTAACTATTGCTAAATAAATGCCACCACCAGTGAAGCAACGGTAAACATGTCAAATGGTATTTACAACAGTTAACGGCGACTTTGACCGTACTGCATTTTCAAGCGATTCTTGATGTGCGTCTATGAGTGTGTTTGTTTACAGCCACGTTGTCTGTTTGGAGCAACAGCCTGTGGTATGCAGCAGTTTACTTCAGGAGGACTCGAGATGCTCTCCTCCTCCTCCTCTTCCTTCAATCAGTCTTTAAAGAGGTGAAGTCACACCACTTCCACAATATTAGTACTGCTAGACCAGCATAGGCTCGCAGTGAATGGTGAGATGGAAAACAAAAGAAAAAAGAAAGAAGACACATAATATCACCGGAAACTAATCACTTCTTATCTATTTTGCCAGATTGGTTTAACACCTGGTAATAAGGGAGAAAAGCCAATTTCATACATGCGGTTGACTCTATGAGAGAGTTTATTTTAAGACAAGCCAGGATGTTTTTTCTAAACAAGTCATTTTCAGAGGCTAAATAGTTTAAACAACACTGGGTTACACTGGAAACTAATCATGGCTGATTTGTAAACAGTTATATGAATTATTCCATGACCACAAATGGAGACTTTCTTGTCCGTTTCAACTGGCGAAGTCAGTTTCATGAAACCATATACGTCCTTGTAAAGATGAATAAGAGAACGACGCGTCCTAAGGACACATTTTGTAAATTGATGTTTTACAGTGGTTGTGCAAAGCTGCATTGATAGTTTGTCGGGTTAAAAAAGCTGTTTGCAAAGCATCACCAGGGCACCACTTTCTCCATATTTATGAGACAAATCAACCGAGCTTTCATTCAACTAGACATCTAAACCCAAATATATTACACTTATTATGATATAAGACAAAGACAAACAAGGCATATTCAAATCTATTACAGTTTTTTACAGTTTTATGATAGTTCTTTTGTCAATTTATCTCCAAATTACCAGGGAGAAAAGCCAAATGTAGCTCATCGTTTCAGTCCTACTCTGGTACACGGTGGAGCTGTTTCTTAACAGTTCTTGGCCCAGCTAATCCAGTCCACTTTACCTGGCCCCCGTTTTTTCCTACATATCACCCCTACACCACCGTTAAGAGCGCTAATTACATTCCTCTGTAATGAGTGTGTTGGACAGAGGGCGTTTAAGCGACTGTGGGCTGAGTCCGTGTGCATCCCCGTGTGTGCGCTTACATGTGTTAAGTCATATTTATGGATAGCGTCTCTTACTGGTTTACGTTCCCAGCATCTGTGTATGTGACTGTTTACACGCAGGATTCTCTGTCTGTCATTGTCTGCCGCTGCGATGACGCTCTCCTTTTCTGCTCCTCGATGAGCGTTCGCCGTGTTGCTTTTTCTGGCAGCTTCCACGGAGCGAAGATGCATTTTTAATGTGTTTGTGGCTCCTCACACAGCAACAGATGAACCCTCTCATCTCTGTGTCTGTCTCACTTCCTTCAGACGGGTGGTGGGTGGTCTATATGCTACAATCACCTGGAAAATGTGCCGCTCCAGACAGGACGGTACGTTGAGAAAGCTATGAACGCGTAAACTCTGTGCTGATTCTTTCCTTTGTATATCAGTTTTCCCAGAATCTTCCTTTAGAGGAGTAAGATAAGTAAAACGAGAGAATGTGATGTGCCATTTATGTTAAAAAAAAAAGAAAAACAGACAATTGAACAGAATAGGAAAATCTCAAATGGATCATTCAATGATCACGTTACCTGCAATTATTTAGAGAAAGACAAATCCTTGATCAAAATGCAGCCTCTGCTCTTCAAACTAGGGCTGTAGCGATACACTAATCTCGCGATACGATACACGATATTCGGCTCACGATACGATATATATCGATATTCATCTTACAATACATTTACATCATTTTCTGAAAAATTTTAAAGGGACAAAGTGATTTTGGTGACATCTTGTGAGTGTTCCAATGACTTTGTTCGAATTAATTGAACTGAAAGCATCAATTACACATTATATGGCTGACAGGCAGCTTGCAAATGTTGGACAAAATGAATAAAAGATTTGTTGAGAAAAATAGTTCCATTTATTTAAACACTGCAAATTGTTGCTTGCAAGCTTTTAAAGGTGGGACACGGGGGTTTTGGAAGAAGCTTAGAATATTGATACTCGCGGCTGAAAAATGGATACTCTCTGGGGAAATAAAATATCAATATATATCGCAGAATCGATAAAATCGCTCAGCTCTACTCCAAACCCACTTTGTTTGTGGTTTTAATTGTTTGATGTGGGTTTGATGCTGACAAGAATTGTATACTTGCACTACAGAAATATTCTAATACAGTAACCACTGGGTCCCAGTGTGCCAGCCTCTGACAGTCGCAGCCATTTTGGTCAGTGAAAGTGGTCTCACCAGAGGCGCCCATCGAAGTGACCGCCTGCTAAAGATACACGGCAGGTCTGTTTTAGCGCTCAGCTGTGGCTAAACCATGACAGTTTTCAACGGCAGATCGAGCACACAGGAAGTCAGAGTCCAGAAACCGATACATTTTCAAAATAAAATACCAAACATTGACATTATGTTACCCTCGTGGAGGCTGTGGTTAAACGAATCAAAAGGGTTTCAGGAACGAACAAGGAGAGGTCAAAAAGTTCTTTTTTTTTTGGATGACCTTCTTTGTTTTAGTATGTAATGATGACAGAAAAGACAATACAAGGTCAGAAATGTGTCTTTAACAAGCAGATTACCATGTCATTGTCACATTATCTCAAAACCTTCAGGCAAACTTGTAACCTTCAGTCAAAAAAGGCAGCGCTTGGGAGTTGAGGTTGCCCTGAGGACAGAGCAAAACTGTGCTGCGAACACACCGTCACCTCTGCTCTCAGTGGAGCCGAGAGGTAAACATCAGGACAAATAAGCATCAGATCAAATACAACCATCAGCTACCATGAAGCTCCAACCACCAGACACTCAAGCTCAACTGTTTAAGCGCCACACAATCCACCTTCAAACTCTCCTCCAGTTCAATACATAACAGAAAAAGAGTCCACCATCATAGTCACTAACATCCAGTTTTTGATTTTTCTAGCAAAAGAAATACATTTACCAGGCCAAGTGACCCGGTGCAGTTGTGAATATTCACTTGTTGCAGCTCTTTCAGCGATTCTTTTTACAGCGGTTAAATGATGATTAGGCGGGTGCGCTAAGTTTTGAATGATTTTGCAGCAGTTATGAGGACGCAAATGACTGGGAATTTACTGCCTGCTCATAATTGCCTTAAACAAAGTTTTTCTTTCCCTTCTTTATGCCAACTTTTAGTCCGTGCCCGAGCACCATGTTTCCTCAAACACTGCAGCCAACCGTCTAGTAAGAGTAAAAAAAAAAAAAGCAAGCTAAGGACATTTCCTGAAATATTGAACTTCAGCTTTAGCAACATAAAAGTTCTTGTAAGATCAAGCGTTCCCTCTGTCCAGGACTGCAGGTAGCTGCGAATGCACTGGTTTTGACCCCCAGCAATCAATTTTAGTGCTGTTCAGCGAACAGAGGAGACAGCTAATCTCTCAGATGCTCAGCCTCATGATCAACTACACACAGTTACAAACACAGAGGCCCAAACGCTGGTTCACATTAAGTGACTACATCTGCTCCAATGCAGGCATAAATGGAGCATCTTTATCTCCGTCTCTGGGCTTATCTGTTCGTCTTTGTATCTGTCTGTCATGCTTCTGCCTCTTTAAGCTTTACCTTCATCTCCTCCAGCAAAGCCCACAGCTGTTTCAGTGTTCCTGCTTCCATTTGCCAGTCAGAAGTGAATGGATAACAGCTTTTAGGGACATCTGGGGAAAATGACTTGGGCTGCTATTTATTTCTACTTAATTTTTATGGCTTAATCTTGTCATTAAACATTTAAACTACTTTTCTCATTTACTGTCTGTTAATTTGAGAACAGTTATGTATGGACTGACCTGACTATTTGGACGTCCAAATATTCAGCCATTAGGCGTACACCAGTTTTCAATTTTGCCATCTGAATATTTCTTTTCCTTTTTTTTTTCTACTTTTGCAAACAGCCAAACTGGAAAATACACATGTTGGTATGTTTTGATCTTTATTGCGGTATTGAAGTGATCTAATTCAACGGCCACAAACAGCGCACGTTCTCACTGAGTGGCGACCATGAACATCACCCTCAGCGTACTTTAAAAGGAAGGCAACACGACGAGGACCTCAGCTGTGTGGCGACACGTTAAACTGAGTGATGACAAGACAAAGGCACTCTGCCAAATACGCTGAAGCAAACTGGTGTACCACAGTAGCAGGACAGCCATGAAAAATCTCCTGAATGCTGTAAGTTAGTTCGATACAATCCAGTAAGCAGTGGATTGTAGTGAACTTCCAAGGTTAAAGCTGCTAAATAATAATAATAATGTAGTTGCAGTCACCGTGATCAAGCTGCTTTTGTTTTCTATTAACAGTAAACACTAAAACCAACAAGTCAAATGTATGTCAATATTATTAAGATCACCACACGCCTGAAGGCCTGAATATTCAGTTGAATCTTCCACCAAAGCTCTGGAGCCCATTAAATGGTATTTAGGACAACCCAACAAATATGAGGGCACTATTAAACCTGACTTCCCGGATCTATACAATAGCTTGTATTCACTGCAGCAGAATCTCGCCTGGAAGTGCATGACAAGTAAGCCCAAGATTTCCGTTTTAAATGCCCCTCTGTGTCCTACCACATCTGGCTCATAACTGCTCATTGTTCATGCAAGTTGCTGGGAGTTACATACCTCCGGTATGCTTATTATGCTCGGATATTTCTGTGGTTGCAAATAAAAATGCATCACTATATCACTTCCTGGACGACAGTGCAAAATACGACAGGCGAGCCAGTGAAAAGAATTTGATTTACAGTCAATTTGCCAACATAATCAAATTTAGCACTTAAACACCAGATACTGTAATCATGTGTTTATCTTCCGCTACAGTCATAACATAACTGTAACAACTAGAAGTATTTTTGGGTCAGTGATTTGACTGCAGTTAGATGTAAATGACTTTAATGACCAGTCCAGAGACATGTCTAATTGCAAGTTATGAAAAAATATCTGCTTTAGAAAACATCTTAAATCTTCCTGGAGAATCACAGTTCGGCTCAAACCTGCTCAGAGACCGAGTCACAGCTCAAACCATCCTCTGTTTCCTGAGCATCTTAAAGAGCCTCAGCAGTTTCAGGTATGCTCTTTATAACTTACTGGAAGCGTGTGGTTTTTTTTTCTAATCCTCCAACAACTATTCTTGAGGTACCACTCATCTCTCTCTCCCTCTGGAGCTGCTCAGAGGAAAGAAAAGCCACTTTCCAACTTCCAGAACAGCTAAAGTCCAACATGGTTTTTGCAAAGATGGAGCTTGGATTCATAGTACTGTATTTTTAAAACTTGATACTTTTTTTAAGAATGAGCTGAGTCTTTTATGAAGTTCAACACCTTTGGTTTGAGTTGTAGCGGTAAACACACAGCTTGTTGGGTAAGTGTAGACCTGGTCAGGGGACATCAGGTCCTAACAACATAACAACACGAAGCAGGAAAGTTGACCTACTGTCATCGAGAGCAGATTCAGCAGATTTTTCTCTGTGACAAAAATCCAAGATGATCCAAGATGTTGGCCTTGAAAATTACAAGAGGTATGTTTTTTTTTTTTTTACACCTACATCTTGCATCATAATCCCTCCTTTTCTTCTAATCTCTGGGTTAATTAATTCTGTACTAATCAAGTGCCAACAGGAAAATCCTGAAGACAAAATGCAGACTAAGGGGGAAAAAAACTCAACTTTTTTTGAAATTGGAAGACAAGAAAAGGTTATTTCCACAACTTTATCAATCTGATCAGTCTGACAACTAAAGTTTATCCAATAATGATAAGAAAACCCTTTGACATCCCTTTCTAACGGCTATATAATAGCATCTTGTTCCTTCTGTCCTCCTCATGCTCTCCTGCCCTTTCTCTCGAACCCCTCCTATAATCTGCTTCCTTCCCTTGTGCATTTTTACTTCCTCACTTACGCTCCTCGGTTTCTTTCGTTTTTTTTTCCTTTTCATAATACCCCTCTGTATTTTCATCATCCACACTCACACCAGTCTCCCTGAGTCCCCCCCCCTATAATTTTTTTTCATTCCCTCACCCTCCTTCCCTTCTTTCCTTCCAGTTGTGTCCCCGTCTTCCGTCTGTGCTGCCTGGCTTCGTTGACACACTGCAGGCACCGAGGGGGAGGAAATGCTGTGGCATTGTACAGCAAACATCCCTAATAGGCTAATCTAATCTCATCTCTTTGCGGTCTGTGGCCCTGTGTTTACTTTTTGCCCCGTGTCTGCACGCCGGCTCTGCCCTGCCTCGCTGAATGCAGCTTTGTTACCGCCGAGTCCTCATCGGCGGTGTGATCTCAGGAGCAGGCGCCAACTCTACAACCGTCTGCTCATAAGGCCCGCAGGCAGGGGACCGTTCTCATCTATCTGCCGCTTGTGTAGCTGCTGTTTTCTCCTCTTTTTTAAATGTTTAGCTTTGCGAAAGGAGCCGCTGCTCTGCAGCTGACCCTGGCGGCTGACCTCCCCGTGGGGATGCACAGTTTCATTTGTGGAGTTGAGATTTCAGTCTACTGCCAGCAGAGCAGTACATCAAGGGAGGGGTTGAAAAAAAAAACACAATATAAGGCGCTTTACACTATTTCCTCCACATTCATGTACTCAAGTGTTTGCACATCTTACAAAATCTTAAAAAAAAAAAAAGTATGATCGTAAGAGGGCTGTTTTGACGCTGAAAGCTTTTCAACAGACAGAGAGAAACTCAACATTTTATAAAGTTGTGCAGACAAAAACAAGCACATGAAGAGCGTCAAGATAACAGGAGTAATCTTACTTTGCAAACTTAAAAAGGAGCAGCGCTGAACTCTTGACACCAGCCGCAGTGATTCATTCTGCTGCTTATATTTTTTAAGCGTAAAGCTCCGTGTCTGCTGACAGCAGCGCTTCTGTTACTCACCCCTGGCAGCTGTGGACATCAGGACCGTCTCCAGCAAAAGGCAGATCCAGAGAAGCTCCATTTTCTTTCAGCAAGGAAGACAAATGCCTGGCCACTTTGACCTGAAAGAAATGTGAACGATGAGGGACAGTGATATTAAGTGACGATTTACTGCACCGAGGGCGCTTTTCTTTCTTTCTTTTTTTTTTTTTTTTGATGACATTTCTGTGAAATCGTTCAAATTGCTGGATTCTCCCTTAACCCCACAACAATATAACTTATTTCTCATTCGATTATTTCCTGCCGAACCAGCCGCCACATTTTTTTAAAATGTCTTAATTTAGCCCACAAACTAAAGTGAAATGTTCAGCATTGACCACACACAAGTATAAATCTATCTGAAGACTTTCTGGAAGTCAAACCACTCTGCCTTGTAGATTTATTTGGTCCACCTGTCCACGTATCAGTGGTTACACTGGGTTTTAACTCCTTCTGCTTCATAAATTCTTCTCCAAACCTTATGAGATCTTATTTCAGTAGCTCACATGCTTTGTCTTTGATCAGCGTCTGTCATCCTCAGGACTTAAAGTGCAGGATAACCGATTTGGCAGGGAATGATGATCAAAGTCAGGTGTATACGCATTTTATTTCGCAGAAACATCATAACGATGCTCGCTGTGTGAAAATATCAACTGAAGTGAGTACTTCAAGAATTTGAGGGGATCAAACGAACCGTGATCGTCCGGTGCCGGTGCGATATCAAAAAGTGCGATTACTTTAGTCAACTTTATAAGAGTTGCAGTGGGTCGCAACTTTCTTATCTCCAAACCAAATAAACTCTTTGCCGCAAAACAATGTTGTTATTTTTCGATTATAGAGGAATACGAGCTAAATAATCCTATTAAACATGACAAAACCAGAAAAAAGACATAGAAAGATAAATGCAAGTTAGTTGTGAAGGTGCTGTAGAATATTAAAGTTTAACTTACTGTACAGGTCAGTGTTGAAGAATCCTCAGTATGTTACCGGCTGGTTATCTGCATGTAGACTGGATTATACCGTTATTCCTCCCAAAAAAAGTTCTCCACCTTGTGTCCAGCGGCTCTAAGGATTTCTACAAACCTTATAATTCACACATGTACGGACTCACTACTGTCCAAGCTGAATGAAAACGACACAAACAGCTATGATCACGCGGGAAAAAAAAGAGAGCATCAGTAGAAAAAATGTTGAAATAAAGCAGCTCAGTGAAACACGTGAGCAGCCCGTGTGTCTGTAGTATTTCTGAATGACAGCCCGCGTGTAAAGCGCTCGAGAGACAGCTGTGAGAAGACCCGGGAAAGACGAAAGAGAGAGAGAGAGAGCAACGAAAATCATATCTA
Source organism: Hirundichthys speculiger (assembly GCA_018398805.1). Taxonomy (NCBI): domain Eukaryota; kingdom Metazoa; phylum Chordata; class Actinopteri; order Beloniformes; family Exocoetidae; genus Hirundichthys; species Hirundichthys speculiger. The sequence goes on along the minus strand of JAGFBZ010000785.1, from coordinate 431,831 downwards.
CATCCTTGTCACTTTACCTAACTGCCCCGACAAGTGGTATATAATTAAAAGCCTGAATCCTACATCCCAAATTGCCTCCAGCGACCGTACACCGTCTAAATTCCTGCCGCTGGCGAAAAAACAAAACTGAGTCGACGGACCCGCCCACGCCGTAACTCTCAGCCAATCAGAGCGCAGGCCAATCAGCGAGCGGACCAATCAGAGAGCAGTAAGGTGCGGGACAAATTTGGAGCGGTTTGGCTTACGAGAAGGAGGGGGGCATTAATTATTATTTTTTATTAATTTTCTAAATAATTTTCGCCACTTATTTCAAGAGTTTACAACATTTTACAAATGCAATAAGAATAACTAATTGGAATATTTCCTTTTTAAAGTAAAATTCGAACAGTTATTGAGATTTTTTTACAGGATAATTACCACTGTCGTCGTCAATTACCACAGTTATTATTCTATTCTATTCTATTCTATTCTATTCTATTCTATTCTTTTCTATTCTATTCATAAGTATAGTACATGTATGGTCACAGCGTGCTCAAGGTAACGCAGATCTACAGCGCCACCGCGTGGTGGTTACAGTTTATTACAGCATTATATCCTCCCCCAAAAGATCTCGGGCTGCAGTTTGTGAAACAGTTAAGATGCTTTCAGACTCTACAGTCAGTACTGCAGGCTAAAGAGTCGATGGTGAAGCTAGTAGACTAGATTAATATTTTAACCAGTAATGATATCCATTAAATGCATCAATTACACGTGCTTCTAAGAATGTGTTTCCAGTATCCTGGGCCTCTCCATTATCGACTGCACACATTATGATGATACACGCTGAAAGTTATTTATCATTTGCTGATTCACTTAGGACCATTTATTGCTAAAGGATTTTTTTGTATATATACTTCAGACCCCCTGACTCCAAGATATTTTTTCGCTTCCTTGGGGCAACGTTGTGCAAAAATGGTACAAAACAGCAGAGAAAATTATTAACTTGTAGATCATAAGACAACTGTCTTATGTAATTGCAATAAAAACACCAAAAAGTCTTGCAAAAATGCCAACAAATTATTTTAAAAAGAATCAAAAAGCACTTGAGACACAGGCTTGGTTTGAATTGTCCAGTATATTGAGTCTCATGTTGGGGGACATCGTTGTCACTCTGTGTGAAGCTTCATAAAACTGCTCCTCTTTGCTGTGTAACAAAGGTGCACGTTATACTTTACACATAAAAACATTGCTCATTGTCATGGAAGGATTTTACATCCATTTTTCTGTCAAAATGTGTTAAAGGAAGTAAAATTAAATAAAAAATACACTATTGCTATTTATACATGCACAAATGCATCAAATAATATATGATTACATGTGTGATCACGTTCAAACACATTGTACAAGATCTTTACTTCATAAAACCTGACAAAAACCATCTCTTTAATGTTATATGCACAATTACATTTATTATTTACAGTTTATTTCACTTTAAATATGATAAATAGGGCATATATTCTTGCCTTCTTCTCACATCATGTGACCATGTCTCAGAAAAGGATTTACCACCTTCAAACCATTTTTGATAGTGACTCCCACTTCTTGAGTAACAGAACAAAATTAATTTAAATCAATTAATCTTTTTAAATTAATTAATTTTTTTAAAATATATTTTTAGAAAATGAATTGAAAAAAAAAACACTCATGAATAAAATCTGATTCTTATCTCTGAAATTAGATAAATTCTTTCTAAAATGAATAACACATATGAATAATATCAAGTTAATATTAATTCAACAAAAACATAGCAACATTTGCAGAAGCAGTTTGTGAAAAACGAAATATACATTTTGCCGTTTCGGGAGGAACTAAGATAAGTCACAGTCAGGTGCTGCTACGCAATATTTACTGATCTGCAGCAGGTGTGAACACATCTATAAAAGCAGATCATTAAAATGAAACAATGATCACAAACACAACGGCAAATAAAACATAATCAAGAAAAGATCTTTTTCAGAAAATTTGAAACAGAAAATGGAAAAGAGTCAAGGTGCTGCAGAGGCACAGTCCAAAGAATGAGCAAAACACATGATTCATTTTAGCCAGGTGTTCAAGTCATAGGAAAGAAATTCATTTGAATGAGGCATTTTGTAACAGAGGAACATTTAATTGATCAAACCCCCATGGTCCTTTGCCACAGGATGGAAAACAAAACAAGTTCCAGCTGGTAGAAGACGACTATAACCACTAGATGGTAGTAGAGGATTATATAAAGTAAATGGTGCGCATGTACCTCTTTGTTTTTATATTTGTATTTTTGTGAACCTGCCACTGGAATAGTGCATTTCCATGCCCTTCCCCCCCGACCCCACACATCAGAGCTGACTGGGTTTGCTGTGATTTCAGACACACCTTCTGTTTGAAGATTTGGATTTCTTCTCAAGTCTTCATGGGAGGCAGGAGCTACATTAAATGAGTCTGGTGTAACAACTGAGTGTGCGTCTGTCAAACTGCCAGTCCAACTTGAATCCATAACTGACTCCATGGTTTATTCACCTCTGTATTGTGTTGTGTGTGTGTTTGTGAGGGAGCCATGTGTCGTTTAATTCTGATGAGCCTCAGATGTAAAATGCAACAACACTTCATGTTCAGTTGACTGAAAATTGCATGTTAACACGCTCACACGCCCACCGTTTCAGAGTTTAATGGTTCTGATTCATGCAGCTGGAATTGAGCGTAAAAGCCAACTCCTGTTCTTGGACATATTCTGTACCTCTGCTGTACGTCCTGCTGCCCTGCACCGCAGAGAAACCCACCAGCAGCTGCACGCCTCCTCTGTTTTTACCTGGTAGCGGCCAAAAGATGTGGTCAGGCAGCGAGGTGCTAGTTAGTTTGAGAGGAGAGTCGTCATCCCACATGTGCAGAACATCAGCTGTCAGCAGGATATCACTTACTAGCATTCCTGGATGCTCTGACTCACGCTCAAAGTGTCTGTGCGACAGCAGCTGGGAGTCGGTCTAAGTTAGGGAATGTTTTGTTGAACCTCGTCTTCATACCAAAGGAAAATGTAGAAACTGGAAGTGAACGACTGAGGCGTTCGGTAATTTGTGTACATATTTTTTTAGTTTGTAATATGTGTAGTCATCATGTGGAGGGTCTGGAGCTGGAATATTTGGACTTTGTGGAGATTAGAAAAATTACAGTTGGCGTTTGGCTGCTGTGAGCCACACAGATGGAAAGAGGGAATGGAAACTGCTTAAAATATAAACACAAAATAAAATAAAGCAAACACAAAATGACTGAAGTATTTTCTGGAACATTTACTGAAATGTAAAAGTTCCCTTTGCTTCGTGATAACTTTCTCTGCTGGATTATTCCCCCAGTGGCCTGGTGCTGGTGTCTGTCTCTGACCTGGTCCCCACATCACGGTGCTGTTTGAACTGTTTACCAAGCAAATATAGCAACACAGACAAACTTAAAATGAAACTGCAGCAAAATCGTCTCATTGTGAGTCTGTACTAAACTGCAAGAGCTGCTTTCTTCTGTGGGTCAGCAGGAAGCAACCTGCAAATACAGCCTTCCAATTGAGTTAAAGCTGTAGTTAGGCCACGGTTGTTTTCATTATTAGGTTTTACTGGGCTTCGGCCAGTGCAAGAGGGCGTTTTTATTCTGCAGGCACAGCAAAATGTCACATTCAATCTGTACACTTTGTTTTCAAAAGGTCATAATTAGCTCGCAGTTTTGAAACAATTATGGCCAAAGTGCACCAATTTCCCTCCAAAGCAAAACACAGAATTATTCATGGAGAGCAAAAGTGAGCTCTGCGTATGTGTGAAATGCTTCTGGTGTGGTGCGCTATCGCGCGCCTACCGCCTCGGTCAAGCGTCAGATGCTTTGTCTCTGCATTAAACTGTAAATGCAGAATGGAAAGATTGGCACGAGCGATTTTTCATTTAAGCAATTCAACACCTCTGGATGCAGGCGCAGCTGAGAATAATTACAGTTTACTGGTCCGATTGGAGAGGCCTCGGTGATAGAAGGGCACACAAGCACTTAAATTAAACAGCAGCTGCTAAGAATCAGGAAAGTCTAATTGAGTTACTGTCCCCGAATCTGCCCCGGTTTGTCTGCCCATTTAAATATGTGGAAAGGCAATGAAATGAGCGGCAGTATGTGCTTCTGGCAAAGTCACCTTCCAGACTGGATAAAGAGTTTCAGCTCACAGAGGAACTATTGAACTTGGACCTTGAGCATCCCTTGCAAGCATGACGTCAAATACCTCGAGGCGCATAACACAATTTCAGTTCTGCATATCATATGCAGCGTTTGAAAAACACTAAAGCGTAATACGAAAACACACAGTTATTTCTTGTTTCCCACCTTATAAAGTCAAATGAGATGATGATGTTGTTGCCAAGGCGGCCAGACCAGTTGCTATGCAGCAGTTTCAGCTGTTGTAAAAAAAAAAGACTGGTTAAGAGATTAAAAGAAGAGAGGAGAAGAGGGCGATGTGGCCACGAGGCTTCAAGAGGGCACTCGTGTATTTCTGTGTTAGTATTTGTTTTCATTTTGTGCATCTGCTCTGCAAGATATGATTTCTTAGGAACTGCGTGTAGATGGTGAGGCCTGTGAATGTTTCCGTGGATACTATATATGGTACTTTACATATTTGTCTGCATCCACCTCTGGCTGTTTATTCACGTATACATAATGGTGCACGTATGCATGTGTGTGTGTAGTTTGTTGTATGGCGGTCTCACCTCAAGCTTGAACCCAGTGTGTAGCCGCTGGGAGGGCTGGGCATTTATGAAGGAATTCTGTAATTTTCAAAACTGTGGTTTGAGTTTCACTCTTTTTAACAAGCTGGTTTGGGCGCTGATAATGGAAAACGGCTGCACGGGGAGAGAGGGGGAGAGATTGAGCGGGAGAGAGACTTTGGCAGACTTCTGATTCACTTCCCAATTCATAATATATGTTTTGCAGTTTTCTCTATGGGGACTCCTTGGGTTATCATTTCTGGAGTATTTAGACTGTAGAAAAAAAAAAGGGGAATAGTTGGAAAAACAGACAAAGAGAGCATGTAATTCAGTCCATGAGCAAAACACATCCACCCTGCCTCAAGAACATGGCATCAGTCGCACAGATTACTTTCCAGGAGCTTTTTAACATCTAACATCCTATATCCCATGAAATTAACGATCCACACAGAAAAAATTTACATTAATGTGATTTGTATGGGGAAGACGACAAAATCATAAATGCAGAAAATACACAGCAAAGAACTGATGCACTGACCAGTGCATAATATATCTATCTATATATATATATATATATATATATATATATATATATATATATATATATATAAGGTCCATAGGATTGAAAAATGTTCAAATTTGCTATTGAGAAATTTAGCAGATGAATGATGTTGGTTCTGTGAGCAGGGCTGATCAGATTTACTCTGACAACAAGAGCACAGATGTTTCATTTCATCGCAGGCAGCTGTGTTGTCTCTGGCAGATAAAGGTAGCCTATGTCAGAAGTCATTCTGTGTTGAAAAGCACTTGTCTTAATTTGTCTCTAAGTTTGGTTTCATAGAAAGTAACGCAAACACAGCTTCTGGATGACCTCAACGTTTAATTCCAACTCCACCGCGAGCTTTCTAAAAAAATCAAACTCTGTCATATGAGAGACTCAATGCATCATTTAGCAATGATTTGAAATAATGTGACTGTGCAAAAGTGGATTTTGAGCAGGTAAAAACCCACACAGAGCAGGCAAGAAATGCTCCAGTCAGATACGACACTAAAACCAGGGCCAGGTGAAGTGAGCCACACTGCTCATGTTGTCACAGCGCCATGGCAAAACCTTCATCCTGGCATTCATATAGATTTGCTATTCTGACACTTGCCACTGACTAAACATGTTTTGCAGATTTGTCATCACTACAAATGGCAACAGCGGTCCTCTACAACAGCAGCCTCCGATGGCACGGCAGCAGTGGGCCACAAAGGTTGCTTATGAAGAACTCAAAGAACACATCAAAGGATTGGAGGTGTTCACTCAGCTTGAAAGCAGTCTGATGGGATCTGATGGGATGTGATAGGATCTGATGGGATCTGATGGGATCTGATGGGATCTGATGGATTTGATGGGATCTGATGGGATCTGATGGGATCTGATGGATCTGATGGGATCTGATGGATCTGATGGATCTGATGGGATCTGATGGGATCTGATGGGATCTGAGAGAAGCAAGGCTAATCCTCAGACCCCCTACTCCACAAGCCTTCGGGCCTAAAGGATCTATTACCCACATCACAGTGCCAGACACTCCAGAACATCCCCAGATGTTCTTTGTCCAAGTCCTTGACTGATTGTATAGTATTATTGTACTTTTTATTACTTGTATTAATATTGTTATAATGTCATGGGCTGGTGTGTGCACGGAGACAACTCACGGGTTCTGGTGGATAATGCAATCTGGAGCTCAGAAAACTTTCAGGACACCACAATTCACGACAGATGAGGTTAAATCAAATACGTTTTCATGTAAATTATTTTAGAGCGGAAATTATTTTAGAACAAAAGAAAATGGTTCAGTGTACTTATGAAAGAATCTAAGCAGATGTGTGAAAGGAAACACTTTTTTTCTGTCCTGGACAGTTGGGTATTTGGGTATTTCCGACTCAGAAACTCTCACATAAGACAGTTTGATGGTTTATCTGGGCCGTCGAGGTGAGAAAATCCAGTTTGTCGTTGGTCTGTTCTGACTGGCAGCTGGCTCAGACGCCACAGCTGGAGCATCCAACATCATCTCCACCAGTGTCCCATTTGTTTCGCCTAAGAAGCTGGAACTCAGAATCACACAATTTTCCACTTCATCTCATTTAATGAACAATGTTGGAAAAGAAACATGGCCCCGTCCACATTTGTGTCTTCACTTTTTTTTTTCATTTTAATAACAAATTCTCATCTGTAGTTATATTGTTCACTTATGTGAACAAAGAAATAAGCTCATAATGCTCTAAACTCACTTTGTCAAGCCTTTTTATTTTTTATAAGCCATGGTCTTATACTTTTACATGGTAATTTACCTTTCTTGGGAATGACGTAAAATGCAGATGTCAGGGTGGATAAACATCAGAGTTCCCCACTTGGAAATGGGACTTCGGGTGGAGTTTTCTTTCAGTTTTCCCAGTTGGAAGTGAGAAGTCCCCCATTATTATCAAATGCAGCATCAACATGCCAGAACCGTTAAACAAGCTTCACACGAGAACTGATCTGATCTCAGCTGAGAAGAGTAGCGTCCATCATTGCATCCTTAGTCAAGCACAACTACAAAGAGTAACAATACTGTACCTAGAGTCTACATTATTTATTTTATTATAAATTTATTATTTATTATTTTTTTTTGCAGCCTCATTGTGGTACCACATCAATGCATCGTTGCTTCCTTGCAAACTACTTGCAGTGTGTCCCCTCCAGCCACAGGTATCTGGTGACTCTGGGCTCAAGAACTCACAGTTAATAGAAACTGGGCAGCTTTTTCAGAATATCATTTTGAAAACCAATATTCCCATTTGTAAGTTAAACTGTCCCTTTATGCTGATGACTTTTTCCTATAGGTCCATCTTCAAGCACTGAGGAAACTTCAGGGATTTCTTTAATTCACAACCTCTTAAAAAAGGTTAAAGAAGATCTCAAATTAAATTAAAAAAAAAAGATCTACAGTTACTTTATATTTGGATTTATAGAGATAATGTATTTGATATCTGATGATATTTGAGGTGTTGTATTTCTCCATACAGTGTTACCTCTACTTACGAAATTAATTGGTTCTGGAAGTAGATTTGTAACCTGAAAATTTCGTAAGTAGAGATGCGTTTTCCATGTAAATGTTCTAATCTGTTCCAAGCCCTCCAAAATTAGGACATGCATTTTTTATAAATCATAAAAATGCATCAAAACATATAACAAATACATGCTACCATTAGATTACTGCACAATAAACATAAAACGAGAGTTGTACATAATAAAAAAACAAAGAATAAAGTAAAGAATATAAATTATGTTAATTTACCTTTTACCTGCTGTCGTCGTCACCTTTTCTCTCTCAGCAGTGGTTTTTGCCTGACATTTTGTAAAGAACCGATCCAAGGACGTTTTGTCGACTTTTAACAATCCTTCGAAAATGTGCGAGGCAAACATCATCATAATGAGCGATAGCCCGACTAGTGAACACTTTCTGGGTGATTCTTTTCAACAAATTCTGAAACTTTTCTAAAATCTAAATGGGATGCCAGTAAGATGCTAGCTGATAGCCAATAGCAGAGCAGCTACAAGTATGTTTACGTTCAGTAAACTCTGGGAGCTGCGAGCAGCAGCGCTACTGTATTTTTGCCTTTGTATCCTGAAATATCTTTCATAAGGCAATATTTTCAAGTTGAAGCGTTTCGTAACCTGAAAATTCCATATGTAGAGACATTCATAAGTAGAGGTTCCACTGTATATTTAAGCCTTCATACATAGTCAGTATGTGTACATATGTATATACTGTATAGCCTTATACACTTGTCATGAATGGATTGAGGATGTACGTTGTTGCATTGTTTATGTTTGTATCTGTTTGTGTAATTTCTGTGTATTTTATGGATATTCATTAAACAGTATGTGAAAGAAAGAAATTATAACAAAAAGTCGTCAGAATAAGTAATGTATTAATGATCAGTCTTCCATCATGTTTGCTTCTGAATGGACTTTGCTAAAACTTGACCTGGATCTATTTTTTCAGCCCCGTCACGTGCCAGTGTCCTTGGGCAGGACACTGAACCCCACAAAGTCCCCACTGCCCAAGGCACTAAGGGGTCACAACCCAGTATTCGCTGGTCCCAAGCTCCGATAAATGAGGAGGGTCATATCTGGAAAGGCATCTGGAGTAAAACCTACGCCAGTTCAATAAGGGTCTACTGTGGCAAACAGAAAAGCTAAAAGAGGTTGCTTTGCTCAGCAGGTCTGGGTAATTGTGAAGCCTTAAATAGAAGGTAACTGGACCCCCGACCAGTCAGCCAGAGCTGCAGAAGCCTTTTCGGATGAGAAGAAAAACATCTTCAAGAACAAAAAAAAAAAAGTCCAAATACCTTCTTTTCAAGCAGTTTTGGATGAGAAGGCTAAAAAAAATAGTCTTCCATAAGATCATACTACTAACTTCCTACCAGTAGTTGTACTACCATCACTGCAGCACCGCTGCATCTGTTTTTAATCTTTCTACTAACGCTGGCATGCAACCTGCCACCGAAAATATCAGCCCTACTGCTATGAGTTCACTATTGTGGATTATCTTCTATGACAACAGACAAATAACAATGGCTGCTCTAGTGAAACCTGTAATAGCAGAAAAGCGCACTTTACAAAAGCTGTACAACTTGTTGGAAACAATCATTATATTTCAAGCAGAACCTCTATTTCCACATCTGGATGCCAGGTAGCCCGACCACAGTACACAACTTCACGTTCACACACAAATACACGCACTGGTCCAAGCGACCGAGGGGGCCTGTTAAGTTAACGGGAGATATTTAGCCCCCAGACTGGGAAAATAAAAAAGTGTAATGTAATGGAACCAGCTGTAAAAGCACAGAATGGTGCAGAGTAGATTACAACAAGACATTGCTTAACTTATTGTGAGTGTAACTTAAACTGAGGCCGGACAGATTCAGGGTCGGAAGTAACTGCGGCTTATTCAGTGATACAGGATGAAAGCAGACGTAACAGGAGTGTTTAAGGTCCCCTAATGATACTGACATAATAGCTTGTTCTTGTTAGAAATAATCTTGGATTGTTTGCCTTTTCTTTCTTTTCTTACATGATTTTTATGATATATGTTGATATATTTCCCATCGACTTGTCATTGTTATTTAAAATTCTCTGCCTACAGTACAAGTTAAATGTTTCACAGGTTCTTTTATTGATAAGCAACCATGATTGTATGTCTGGCTCAGAAATGACTAGAAACTTAGTAAACCTGGGAAAGGGAAACTTAAGAAATTCGATCTCTAGTTAACCTAAAAGACAAAGTTCAGGAGGAAAATGGCACCGAAAGCTGGTACAGTCATAAACAGAGCAGGGTTCATGTATAAACTGCCCGTCTCTCCAGAACATGGAAAGAAGCAACAGAGCCAGTCCCTGTAGTCCAGATAAGACTTCATGAAACAGTTTAAAGTATGTGAATTTTAAAATATTTTGCCTTTGCTTCAAGCTGTGTTTAGAATAAGTAATAATGCAGACATGAGAGAAAAGGGATTTCTGTGTGGCACTTTGCATTTGATTTTTATTTTCATTTTTTTTTTAATCATCTGAAAGAGTGACTTTGCCATATTTATGATCGCCTGGGGTGCAGCCAAATTCAGCATGTAGAGGACGAGGAGCAGCTCTGATTGCACGCAGAGTTGAGTATTTTACATGCCGCTTGTGCCTGTGTGGGCCACTGGAGCTGCAGGCCGTGGTAGTACGTCCAGCCGCTGTAAATAGCCTCTGTATATATTCATGTATATATACGTGTGTGTGTGTGTGTGTGTGTTGGTTGTGTGGTGCTTGTGGCTTTCTGATGTGCTGTTTGCTGCATTTCTCTCCACTTTGTTCTGAGACGTTTTGTTAAATTAAAGTTTTCATAACAGCTATATTATTAAGTCCATTTCTCATTCCCCACACTCTGAGGTAATGTGAAGTAAAGAGGGTTTTATGAGCACTTAACACTAATGTTACACTGTTGCTGCAGTCATGAGCTCATGTTCTGAACCCCCGACTACTTTTCACACTCAGTCCATATATATCCCTTTTCCCTTGACTCCCTCTGCACTCTTGGAGGTGTTGAACTTTGTCGCAACCGTTGGTTTTATCACTTTGTTGCAGTGACAGATTGTAATTTGTTGACTGTTGTAGTATTGATACAGTCAGAAGCATTTCCATTGTTTCATGGATTTCAATGGCTGAGACGTATTATATGGCTTTAATCTTAATTCATAGCAACCATTCTTAGAGCAATACTTTCACCATTTATGTCTTTTCTGCATGTTTCTGTGATTTTTTTTCTGTAGTGATGTCTTGTGGTTCACAAAATTAAGGTACCCCCCTACTATCACAGAGTTTCGTAACATAAAATATTTCCTCTCTTCTTTCATTGATTAAAACTCCTCTGATGCTATGCCGATGGTATTTTTGATACCTTGGCCTATTTGGCCGATTTGGCCTATAGGTCTTCGGAACAACCTGACATTCAGAAAACCCGAGGTTCCGACTCGACCTGAATCAGGTCTTGGGTCCATTCAAAAGACGTGACTCCGGGTTCGGGTCGGAATCGGTACAGTTAGTCTCGGGTCCGGTCGGTGCTCTCTGACAGGCTGGGTCCGCGTTTACTTGAGAGAGGTAAAGATGTTGGCGGAGGCAGCCAATGTCAGGACTCGGGGCAGTTATATTAATTATTCATTAACGTGGCGTATTTGTCATGAAACAATCGTGTTGCCGTAGCGTGTTATTAGCGGTTTGCCCGGCAGCTGTAAAGCACAACTAGAGTTGCCACCTTCCAGACATGAAAATAAAGGACAATTCCGTATTTTACAGGACGGGTGGCAACCCTAAGCACAACGGATCACCAACATGACAACGCTGAGGAGAACATATTTACGACACGTCCTGACCGGTGTAGACTGTTAGCGTTAGCAGTTGCTACCAACAGCATCTGTATCCACAAAGAAAATAACGACGTGGATTTATTGTTGTTTACATCACGTAGCCTATGTAGCAACTGACCCGGTAGAAGAAGACAACTTTAGGTAAGAAAATCAAGTTTTTATTCAATGCTAGACAACTTTTAACGTTAGCAACTACGGGCTGTATTGTCTTGGTTCTATTCGGGTGACTCGGTTTGGTTCGTGGACAGAAACTAAAGACTCAGGTCGGGTCGGTTCCGGGTCCAAATATTGCAGGTCCATTTGGGTTCAGACTCTCGGACTTATGATAATAGCTGGGGTTGGGTCGGTTTCGGGTCGAATTTTCACGGGTCCATTTGGGTTTGGGTCCATGAAAGTGGACCCGTGAAGACCTCTACAGTGGCCACATCAGTCAGAAGCAAACCAGCGCCATCATCTTCTTACTTGTGTTGAGCAGTCTTTACGAAGGAGGGAAAATGGGAAAGATCTTAAAGACTAAAAAGGTGAGCTTGGTCAGAGCATTATTGCATTTTCGCTAAAAATAACAAACTGCAGGCAAACACATTCTGACATTTTTCTCAGTTCATTCAGCGAAGCAGTATCAGGACTTTAATTACCTTTACCAGCAAGCAGTAAATTCTTCTTTATCTTGTTTTGTGCTTTTTTCCCCACTAACAGAACAGTCCCACACCCAGGCAAAGACCCAGAGTTACCTCACGCTTGTTCACCTCTAAATCATGGACCCGGGTCGAAGTTATCAGCCGGACCTAACAGGCTTTATTTATTGGCTGCGAGCGTGCCTACAGGTTCACAGGAATTCCAGAGAACTGCAGCAGGTATGACTTACTGCCATTACTGCACACGCACGCTTTCCAGTCCACACATGAAAGTAAATGAATGTTGGCGAAATCACACACAAATGCCCACGCAGAGAGCCATTCATTTTTATGTTGCTTGCTATTTCTGAAAAAGGCTAATCGGCTCACCTTGGCCTGCACACGTTGCTGCGCTCTACTTTAATACAACAGTCAGACTGTTTTCATTTGATCAGTCAATCTTTTTCTTCTTTCCATTCTGGTAATTGAAGAACTGCTCAATAACCTGTGTTTTGAGTGACATTGTTTGACTCGCTCTTTTAAGTTTGCATTAATTTGCAACGATAGAAAGAAAGTATTAGCTCTTTAATGACCAGTCAACAATTTGTGGTAGATGTGAGCCGTAAAATGCATCTGCTTTTGCTTTGCAATATGCAAAGACATATGTCTCTCTTATGAATGCCTCCTTTGTGCTGCTGTGCAAAAATCAGCAGAGATTAAATAGATTAATGTCGTTGACAACAGTGCACTAATTGAAATTGAACGGCTAAATGAATATAATGGTAATTAAAATGGCCTTGGAGAAAATGAGTTAACATTGGTTGTTGAATAAAAAAAAGAAAAGTTTTTAATTTCCTGTAGATTATGAACTTTTGTAGGATGTGAACATCAGCAAAAAACTTCCTAGAAGAAAAATCATGGAAAGAAGAAAGCAGCATGTGAGTTAATGTTCCTGTTTAGATGACTGAAAATGAGTATAAGAAGGCACATTTAAGGAAGATTAGAAAGATTGAATCAATGTTTAAATGCCTTTTTCCTGGATAGCCAGGTAATGACTTTCACCCCCTTTTACTAAAGTTAAACAGACTGCTGATGGGGAAAGTCGTTCCCATCAAAGCTAGAAATGGCATCACAAAAGCATAGAACTATTTTATACAGATAATCAATAAATATAACACTTCTTCCCTTAAGCACAAGGTAAGGTAATAAGAACAGAAACTGTTTTCTGAGTTTAATATGGAAGAAGTTTAGTGATCTATGCGGAGCCCTGAAGGCAATGGAAATGATTTCAGTTTGGATGAACTGAGAGCCATTTGGCAGCAGTCAGCGTTGCTTCTGAATATCCCAGCTGTCTCAGTTTAAACAGAACAATCCTCTACAGCTACGTCCTCAAATTCTCTTCAAAGCCTCTACAGAAAGACTAAAGGAGGCTGTATATATATAAATATAAGTGGTTTTGCAATGAGTGCAGTCATATGTTCAAACATAATGTTTTGGCAACCAGAGACTTTTTGTGTGTTAGTAACTGGTTGTTCTTAGCAACTGTGGCATCAGGAAAAAACATAGTTGCAACCGACTGTCATTCTAAAGGTATGTTTGTTGTCTTCTTATCTTCATGCCAAAGGATCCTTTGCACAAACAAACACACATACAAAGTTAACAAAGGCCTGCTCACCTCCTCCAGCTCTATCTCTGCACAGATCACGCTCTGTGGCAGGATGAACATCTCTCCTTTGATATGATCCTTATTTCTCACAGATTAGCTTCCTTAACGCCATACCTCTCACAAAAGAGCCCCTTTCTTTGACCACCATTGGCCATCGCTGCGGCGATAGTTTCCAAGCAACTACAGCGAAAACATCCTTTTTTTCTCTGAGGGCAAAATCTAGTGAACCCTGAGATACAATAACATACGCAACAACATATTATGGATTCTTAGAGATGAAAAGGAATAATGATGCACAAAAGCGCCAGACAGAGATATATTAGGACTTTTTTGATTTTTATTTTTGCACAAAAGGAGGAAAAATATGAATGGAGAAAATTAAGAGCGACAGTAAATGAGAGAGTTAAAGTAGAAAAAAAAGATTTATTGTAACTGTCCAATGTGCCTTTATTTTTGTCATTTCGTTTTAGACAGTCCTTGAAAGTGTGAATAATGAAAGATTCATTAGTCCTGCAGGGCACCAGGTACAACTCTGTCTAAAATACAGACACCAACAACGACTGCATTCAGAGTTTCTGGTGAGAAGCTGCTTTTCTTTTTTTTTTTTTTTATCAGGGAAATAAATTTAAAATCAGGTCATCTTTTGAATTCTTCAGAACCAGGCCCCTGCAGCACTGTGCTTCTCTTCCAGGCGTAATGGTAACGTGCACACAGATGCATGAGACAGAGCAGTGAAGAAGACAAAGAGACTTACACGGGGTTCTGATTCTATGTTCATATGGATCCTGGCATAGTTGTTGTCTCCTCTAGAGTTACAGCCTTCCATCTTTGTTGCAACCCTAAAACTAAATATTATTAGATTAATACCATATCAGAAGCTTGAGCCCGTGAACTCTGACTCGTTCAAACCAAACTTGTGATATGACAGTTTTTTTGTAGAAAATGAATGACTACCACACCCCCCGCAAATGGTGAAAAACCGTGATGGAGAGTACCCCCTTAACTTATCGAGAAGTTCCACTTTTTAGAAAAAAGTTTGATTCTACCTCGTTCCGTTCCTCCATAATCAGCAGTAGAATGCACTGCGCCATCTTTTCTCTGATATCTATTTTGATGCTCTGCCTAGCAACCCAATGACACATATTAGACCCAAGTGACGTCTATAGACATCAATGGCAGTGAATGAGTTTACTTTCAAATGGAACTAAATAACTGAAATAAGCAAGCGATATTCGGAACTGATGAATGGAAACACCAAGTGTATCAGTGTTAAACTCGGCTTTGTCTCACAAGAGCAAGAGATGGGAGATGTGGGGACGCGTGTCAGCCAATCAGCATACAGACCACCGATGGCACAGTAATGCCCATAGTAGCAGCCAATCACAGGCCTCGATTTTCTTCATGGGGCATCCTGTGTCGGCTCTTGTTGCTTCCTGAGACTCGTTCTTGATGTGATGTGTTTCGCTTCAGCCTTGTGGGTTTTGATTGAATTTTTTAAAATTTTTTTCGAATATTTTTTTTTCGATGAATATTTTTGAAACCTCCACGATGTACTGAGACCGTGAACTGTGAGGGTTTACTGTAGTCTAAAGTTCACATCAGTACACAGAGATGGGTGAAGGACAACGAAGATATAAGAACAATAAAACAGACATTATGTAAAAGCACCATAATTAAAAGCAGTAGTTAAAATCACTACAATTTAAATTGAATAACCACATAGCAGAAGGAATATGAGACTTAGAGTATTGATGCTCCCCTGAAGCTCATGATAACAAATTGATCAAGTTGGCTTCTTTACCACCTGATTCTCATGGATGGAGCACAAACATCCTCATTTGGCTCCAGTAATCTTGGACCAAACTTTTTCCACAGGTTAAACTTGTTCTTAACGGATAATCTGTTGACCCAGTATATGAAATAACAAGTCAACAGACCTTTGATGAACTTATCAGCAGACTATCATGCAAAAGACCTGAGTTCACTCCCAACTGGAGCCCACCCTTTCCACAGCTCTGTGGTTTGTTTGGTTATGAGCATATTCAAATGGTTAATCATTAAAAAAAAAAATACATGGTGAAGTTAAAGGAAAAATTGCAAAATGCAAAATGCTTACAGTAAAAGTAGCCAAGTGTGCCTAATGAAAAACAGTGGGTGAAACATTCCAGTTTTGTCCCATGGACTAATGGAGAATCGACACTATCACTCTGATATATCTGCTGATACAGAGAGGTAGAATTATCTGGAATAGGGAGAACCATGAGGTCTCTGTTTATCAAACTTCCAGGGTATTTCAGTGCTTAATGTGAAGACACCACCATAAACAATCAAGTGTTCATAGGTCCTATAAGCCATTATTTCTATCAGTCCTGTAGGGCTGAGGCTGCATGTTCCATCACTTCTATATAGTCTTTAGGCCAGTATTAAAACAATGAACAGCTTGTTCCTTACTTTCCAGTTCATTAAGATCATCGGTTTCACAGAGAGCAGTGAAGTCTTGTGCATAAAAAAAGAAAGAAAGAGAAAAAAAAACATCAACTTTAAGTCCCAGTAAAACAACTTGTGCATTAACAGTGATCTTTTCACAGCTGTGGCAACATACGTGTGGTACAACAGGATTCCTTCACTTTTATTTCAATTAATTTGACTTCTGTACAAAATACACATGCATACAAGTTTCCATATAATAAATCTTAAGAAGTAATATTATTTCACGTATGTTCACATTGCCCCAAATTACCTAAATTATGCCCTGTCCAGTCCATATTAATGAATCTTCGCTCCAATAGTAAAAATTAGATTCTTGATTTTTATTTTTCAATGCCTTTAGTTTGGTGGTCATGTAGTTTAAGTGGAATGAAATATGTCATAAAAGACCACCGGGGAGGATATTTATATTAATCACTCCACTCTGCCCTCCACAAGGGGCATTTTTCCCATGTGACATGACCTCTTCTAACACCGTGTTGTTGTTACACATGCAGGACTGTTTTGTATTTTAAGCATGTGTACAGTATGTGTTTTGTGGAGAGACATGTGACCTTATTCATTAATCATGGCTGTCATTACACTGTTTACCTTTCACTTTTGCAATATTTCACACACCTCTGCAACTGTTTTGATCACGTTGGCTGGATATTGTGTGTTCTTTTAACCATTTTTCCTCCTCTTTCATGAACCTGTCCACTCCTGCTGCTTCATTAGGTTTCAGAGTAGCTGTTGTTGCAGCGACGCTGGCACTCGTCTGATTAAATTAGTTCATAATGCAAATTTTAATAGAGGGCTACTTCATGAACCATTTATTTATATTACCTCAACTCTGACAAAGCTTAAACTTGGCTTGAGAGAGCGGGCTAACAAATTAGACCAAATGTCACCCTCGGCAATACATTTTTGGATAAGATAGGCTCTGAGGGAAAACTATGACATACGCTTGGATTTATATTATTCCTGTTTCACTCTTTTAGCGTGCATCCACTCCACCTCTTGGACTTGATAGTTTCATGTTCCAGCTAGAATCCTCACCTACTTTTAGGTCGATGGTTAAAAAAATGTATCCTCCACTGCTGTTCTATGTAAAGTTAAAAACGTGAAAATATAGGCAAAAATAATAAAAAAAAATATATCTTGTGCAGACAGGTGGAAAAAAAGAACAAAATATTAATGTCTTGCCCTAATCCCTGAGCGCCTACATCACAGACTAAAAAAACGTGTCTCTGTAACACATCTTATTTATTCTTTGGCGTCGAGGATCTTTGACAACTGATGAAAACGCTAAAAGGGAGCAGTAAAAGAGAAAGAAAACATGTAAAATGAACCGCTTCATGTTGATGTAGTTTGAACATGCAACATTTGGTGCGCCAGCAGCCCTCTTTCTTTATGCAGAAGTAGCTGCTTTTACATTTAATCATTTCATTTTCACCCCTGCTGTCCCATGTTAAATTATACATTTCTTGCTGCATATTCGGCGCTGTGACGGGCAGTTGACCCGGCCAGGGTGTAGCCACCTCCTGTTCAGTGACAGCTGGGATAAACTTCATCCCTTTGCAACCCTGAGCGACATGAAGCAGGTATAGAAAATGAATGAATGGATGGGTGGCTTTCATACATTCAATTTGCTTTTCACCCACCTCCTCAATTCAGAGTCCGCTGGCGGGTTGTAGCCACTTTGTGTAGAATTATTATGTCCAACCCCTCTCTAAGCAGGTTTTCTTCATGTAGGGTTGGTTCTTTGATGATTCTTACTCTTTGTGCACCTCTTTGTGGCGTATCCACGGTCCAGGGTGCACCCCGCCTCCCCACCAAGCTGGAATAAGCTCCTTTTGACCCTCTAGAGAAGTGGTTCTCAAACTCTCTACCAGGATGTAAGTCCAGGTGTACTGTGGGATTTTGTAACAACCTAAACAGTGTGATGGGAAAATACAAGCAGAACTGGGATTTCTTATGTTCTACATGTAGTGCTTTTAAACTAGAGTGAATTCTTTCATCTTGTGATAAAGTATTTTAAGAATACATTCATTAAAAAAAAAAAGATGGTTTGGAAAGTATTTAAAAAAACTCTCTTTTGAATGAAATTCTAATATTTTCACACAGTGTTTGAATGGTGGCTATTTTTAGGTTTGATAACCAGAAGGAAAACAAACAAACAAACAAACAAAACTACAGAAAAACATACAAACACCAGTGTAGATGAGCCATACTAAAGAAGAGAGATGGTTCCTCCAAATGTTCCTACTAAATTTCTATTATATTATCACAAGCTTTGCTCCTATCAGCAGTGACTTACGTGTGTAATAAATGTGTAATAATAAATGAAAAGAGCACAGAAAAGCTGGAAGTTTATAATCAAGCTAAAGGGAAAGACTTTAGCTTGAATGCAATCAAGAATGTAATAATTAAAAATTAAAATACAAAGAGGAAGTTATAGTTTAAAGTCTTAACTAAAGGCAGCGAGGTGGTTTCTTGGAATGAGTTAAAGCCTGATAAGACAATCCTACTAAAATGTCAGTGGAGCAGAAAAAAGTCCCACATTAGTTGAGACAACCCTTGGAGTAAAACTCAAAGTTGGGCTTCATAAAGCTGCTCTCATTTGTTCAGTGAGTAATAGAAGCAGAGTTTAGGACATGGAACAGAACCTGGTTAAATACGCCTCTATAAACTGATGCAGGAATTTAAATTAGGTCAAGGAATTTGTATTATTCCAGTCTCTTAAAGGATGCTCAACAACATCAGACTGGTTGCATTTATTGTGAACCTGTGAAACCTTACTTTAACTCTGTTAAAAATGTGGTCGCTAAAAGTATGTTGCGTGACCGTGTGAGCATGCTGAAATCAACATACAGCTCAAACTAATTTTGTTTTAGAAAACATAGTTCTGCTGAGTTCTGTTTAAAAGTATTAAATGAGACCGACTAATCCTGGTTTCTTTTTTAAGTAGGGAGGATGGGGATTTTGTCGAGCCTCCTTTAGACAGCGGTCTGCGGTCCTGAATAACATCCTGAACATGCCTACAGTCTGTCATCTGTGCATGAACCCCAGCGGTGCTTTACTCCCAACATTTTGTGGCAGCTATCCGACCACTAAGGACTTAATAATGAACGCATGTCACATCTCACTTGGTAAACTTGGACGGATGTACAGTAAGAGTGGCTGAATTTGTGCAGATGTGCAGATTTATGACAGATGCTGATGAATAATTAACAGTCCTCTCTGCTCTTACCTATAACACTTAGCTACAGCGCCCTTTGGTTTTACCACCATAAGTGTTGGTACTGCTGCTGGAGCTTTTGCTCTCTGTCTTCTCATAGATCGATATTTACAGCTGCTCCAGTCCACCAACAGTTTGTTATATACTGGTTCCTTGTTCTTCTAAGAAAACTCCAGCTGTGAGCTGGTGCGGCTTTATAACTCACAAGGACCAGTGATGTTGGAGAAGTAGCTGCGGGTGAAGTTAAAGATCTTACCGAGATCTTGGGGGGGGGGTTGATATGCACTTGTTACCATCGTTAGCTCAGATTGATGCTTTTGAGTGTGACTGACTTTTCAGTGAGTTTCAACATTTAGAAAAGCGACGATGTGACCATGAGGACTTTTTCTGACTTTTTCAGGAGTTTTTTTCCTCCAAACTTGTGTATTTAGTAAATATCATTCATGCTCATGTGCCTCTGGATCATTTTTACCGACATGTCTGAATGAAGATGTGGGACAAATATTAACAAGATGTGACTAATATCTGAATGACTGAAGTGCCATCATGTTAACAGATTGATGAAATCATTAACGTTACATTTCTGAAGAAATGCTCTTGCAAGGGGTGTAGAAAAAAAAATCTTTAAAAAGAATAGAAGGTTGATTTTTTTTTTCCCATTGTAGCAGCAGGTGGTCCTCTGTTGATATTAACCCAAGCAGCTGTAACGTCTACGAATACGGCTAACTGCTGAAATGTTCCTATCATGCTGGCTTCTGAGACATGATGGAAACGATCTTCTTTAATTATCTTGGAGGGATTATTGGCTGTGTTGTCAAGAAGATTTCTCTGGGAGATATTTGATAAATGGAGTAGAGGTCCCAGTCAGTGCCTGCTTTGAATGGCAGAACACTATTAGATGATCTCCTTTTTTTGTAAGGCTTTTCCTGAATGTGTGTCCATTCCTTTATTCTCCCTGTCAATCTGCAGTTTCATTTAATAGTTAAACTTCCTTTTAATCATGCCGCCTGTATGAGTTGTCTCCTGATTCATGTTGCCTTGTTAAAGTTTCTGGTACTCTCTTTATTATTTTCTTCTTGGTCCGATGAAACAGAGAACAATTATGAATCTATATATTAGATACTTCATCATCCATCCATCCATCTCTCGGTCCTGTCCTCCGTCTGAGAGTTGCGGTGGCCTCTTGTAGTTTGTTAGCTGCATGTTGAAGTCCTGTGACTTGAGAAACTCAACGTGGTAAGAACAAAAACTATGTCAAAAACAGATGGGAAGCCAAGGTTGTAACATACATGCTTATGTCTCAGTAATGGGTCAAAACGGAACAAAAAACCCAGAATGAATCAGAAAATCAAGGATATGAGGAAACACATCTGTTTGTGCAGGGTGTGTTATCTGATGGGATGTGTGGGCCTTTCGTTGAACTTTTCATAATCCAAACTGGATATAAAGCAGGAACTTCCCCTCCTATGTGGTCCATGTCAGTCAGCACACGGAGAATGAGGTGTTTGTGTGTGTTAATGTGTATGATGTGCATGTATGTGGCTAAATGTGTTTTTGGATCTGCATCCTCGCTGGCATTGCAGAAGTCTTTGCCTCATTCGTTTACGTGTTTCTATGAAAACCTTCCCTCTCAACTTTCAAACAAATACAGCATGTTGATTTTTAAAATCAAGCCCAGATAAGGAAATAAGACGCTTTAAGGTTATTTCAGCTTGCGATGGAAACTTCATTAGTCATTGACATCACATTAAATTTCTCTCTGAGAGGAGGGCAGAGGAACCATCGTTTCTGAAAACATTTTTCTGAGAAAATGTTTGGACAGCCGTGTCATTTTTCACGTATTTTTAATACCGCAAGAATATTCTGTCTGAGAGGAGATAATCTGTTAGTCTGAGTTTTTGATTATGCTCCAGCATTTTACAAGAGCTTTGACCTTTCCTGCTGCAGTGCCTCCCTTCATCTTGTCCTGAAATCTTTCTTTCAACATTCCTCAACTCTGTCTCATGGTGCTTAACTTTCTCATTTCAGCCTTCCTCTCTTTTTTTTTTTTTTATTGTTGCCTATGTTGTCTTCATTTCTATTTCCTCTCTCTCTGCTTGGTCTGCCTTCCAGCACCAGCAGGATTTTTCTGTTTACTTCTTCCACATTTGCATCCGAGCCTTACACTTCTCAGCCCCTCTCTCCTCTCCTTCACTTTTAACTTGGCAGTTTCCACCCTTTTCCTCCCATCTTATTAAAAAAAAAAAAAAAAAAAAAAAAAACAACAAGAAACAAACGAAAAACTGTGGTCATTTGCTGTTTACTGCAGCCCTCAGGCTGGTCGAAGCAGAGAAACAAAAACAGAAAGGGAGGTGCAAAGACAAAAGGGGAGAGATACAAGGGAGGAAAGCTAGGGAAAAGAAACATGACAAAACTTTGAAAGTGACAAATGAGGATAAAATAGAGAGGAAGGTGTTCGGGTCTGGTGGTTTGGTTTTTCTGTTTTAAGGATTTTTCTGGGTTCTCCTTGTTTTGCAACTTCCTGTTTTATTCTGAAAAAATAAACATTTTTTTTGTACATTGAGTTCTACTTTACGTCCCTGGTCCCATCGGCCCTGATCGTTGTCACCTGTGTCTGGTCAGGCCCGTCTATGTATTGTCCTGACTGGTCCATCTGGTCCTGTTCTTCATTGATTATCTTCCAGCTGATCCTGGTTCCTGTTTGTTCCCCGTGTTGCTGCTCTGCTGTTTCTCTGCTCACTGTGGAATTACCCTCCTTAAGTTTGTTTGCACTTTTGTTCTTTTTGTCGGACACTCCTTCCTCTCGCTTTCCTTCATTTGGGTCAACGCTCTAAAAAACTCATGACAGGAGAGGATGAGAGAGAGACATGAAGATGGGGCTGAAATAATAGAAACATGTAAAGACAGAGAAATGAGCATATATGAGACGGATGTGACGCTGATTTCTCTGGGGATGGAAGGAGAATCCTGATCTACAACATCACACATTTATAGAAACATGATGACATCTAAACCATAAAGAGAGCTCAGTCAGAGAGATTCAACACAGAGAGACAGATTTAAAAAGCAAAACAAATTTCTCTTTTCGATCCTGTCAAGGAAATGGAAACACCCCAGTAATCCGAGGATTTGATTGAGAGCGCTTTGTGATTGGTGTAATGTTAGCCCCGGCGATCTCCCTAAACACTTAACGAGGAAATGACCGCCACACTCTGGGTAATTTGTGCAAATTAGCTGCTATGGCAACCACTGATGTAAGGGTATCAGCTATCCTTTAATCACGCTGCTGGAATCCCTGCAGGTAATGCTGAGAAACGTGAGAATTTATGTACACACTGACTCATGAAACACACACACACACACACACACACACACACACACACACACACACACACACACACACACACACACTGAGGCTTCTGCCACAGCGGACAGTAGAATGATGAATTAATAGAGGGAAAGCGTGCCAAAATGGGGTTTCTGTTGTATGTAGACCATGTCATGACACAATTTGTGCTATTTTTTTCTTTTACAAACACAAACCAGTACTTTGTTTTTCCTTTTTTTTTTTTTTTTTTTTTTTTAACCAGCTTTATCTTCTGTAGCGCCAGTCAAACCTCTCAAAAGCAACTCGGAGAGCTTTACAAATTGAAAAACTGAAATTCAAGTTATGGATTTTATACAATGATGTGCATGATGAATATAACACATAGTGCAATACTGATTTATAAAGGAGAACAGAATAAGTAGCAATAATAATACGGATGAAAGAAAATATGATCAGCTAAATTATATATGCATTTACTTTTTTCCCAGAGTGTTTCAGCGTCAGCCAAGAAAAACATTCCAACATGGTTTTGATAAACTTCACATTATAAGTAAGTGCTGCAGCAACACTGCACTAAAATTAAATGATTTTTTAAAACAATGGCTTTTGTGGTTATCAACTTCTTAATAAGCATCACTGATCCCTTAGAAAAGGCACCATGAGCAGCATTAGTTCAAAGCAGACTCAAACAAGGTTCAAGTGAATAAAATGAGGGCAGAGTTTTTAAATATATTGTGATTTACAGTCATATGACAGACACTAAACAGTAACACAGACTTTCATCTGTTGGGCATTAAGATGCAGCCTCTGAGTTAAGATATGATTTTAATTTTGTGCCTCTTTCATGTTTTAACATAAAACTGGGCTGGAATGTGTATAGGTCCCTATGGCAATAGGATGCTTGAAGTTAGGATTACTGTAATGTCACAGTACTGCTTTATGGTATTGCCAGCATATGGCTCGATAGGGTTGTGCACAAGAGGCCCAGCCTTATGGTCAATCTTAAAATAAGCAAAAATCATCCATCGAAAAGCATTTCCAGAAGTACCGATGCATGAGGGTGGGTTATTTGTTTGCACTGTTAATTGTGACTCATCAGAGCATCCTCTAATCTAGCACCACTACAGACAACTGGAGACAAATCACATCTTAGATCTGAATCTGAATGACCTTAAAGGACAATTTTCGTAAGCTACAATAAAACTCACATGAACATAACCAAATCAAAAACAGTAACTCTCAATGGACTTCTTTTCTTTTGTTCTGAAAGATGTTTCACCTCCCACTGATAAAGTCTCGCCTTGATTCAAACATTTAAGAGTCACCTTGATGACTAAGAGTCTGTACCAGCATAATTGAAACACAGAGTTTATTTTGCGCTTATATTTCATTAATACACATTATCTTATTCACCACATCTACTTAGTTAGTGTTAGGGAGCACATTTCCTGGTTAAGCTTATACATAAAAGGTTCTTGGTTTAGGGTTAAAAATCAAAACTGCTTAGTTTGAGTTATAGGAAGAGAATCATAGTTTAAATGAAATGACATTCTTCCACAAAACTAATGGGTCACATGATGCTCTTTTGTTGGTTGCCTGAGTGAAGAATCAACACAAAAATTCATCCACATCATCGGATATTTTTGAAATATACCTCTAGCTCTTCATCTCTTGCTGAACAGGTGATCCACATGGTTGTATTTAAGTAGCAGTGTGAGAAGTTCTTGTTTGCAAAAGATGTTTGGTCAATAATACAGTACAGTATTTCCACTAACACACAAAGGCATCTCCTAAATGACTATGTAAAGAACCTTTTCACACCCCGGCAGGAACGTCTGTAAGCCACAGAGTGGAAACTGTGCAGGTGTTGCAGCGTTACATTTATTCAAAATGACATTTAAGACCTTTTGGGGCAAGTGGGTGCTGTTATCAAGGGCTGTCTCTTTCTTTTTACCATCATACTTTTCAAAACACATTCAATAGCACAGGAGGCAATGGGGTTAAAGGAAATGTGGTTTTAATTATTGTAAATGAAAAAAAAAAAAAGAGCTAAGTAGCACCTTTAATATGTTTTATGAGCCCCAACTTATATCCCATTGTTCTTAGACAATAAAGCCTTGCCAAGTGGTTTGTAGCTGGAAGGACGCCAGAGTGAATGTGCATACACGCTGTGGAGCTCTGCTTCAGACAGACCAAGAAAGGCTCCGTGCTGTTGAGACGAACAAAGCAGGTGACCCTCAGCAGTTGTTTTGGAGGTGAATATCTGTGGAGGAGGGTGGCTGTGGGAGGTGTGATATCAAGCTTGAGAAATCCACTGTGCACGCTGCAGAGCTCTCCTGAACAAACAAGGTTAAAAAGAAAGTCAACATCCTGATGTTTCAACCTAAACCCTGAAAGCCTGACTCATCTCTGCTGGGGTCGGTTGTCCTTGACGGCTCGTCTGGTGTGTGGTGGCTTGAAGGGAGAGCAGATGTATGACAATTCAGCATTTTTGTATGACACCTCCCTCCTCTCCTTCTCCTCAATATTTGCTTCTGAGCCCTGCACATGGTTTTCATTTTCTGCGCTAGCCGCACTGTCAAAACTCACAAAGTCTGTGGAAGCTGATGATGGCAAAAATCTTTTTTTTTCCTTCTGTATTTAGACTGTTATTTATTTCACCAATCCACTCTTCCTCTAACAGACAAAACCAGATTTCCAGTTGTTTTCCCTTTGGTGCTTCTGAATATTGTAGCTAAGGGGAAGTGGTTTCTGCAGTGTGGGCCATGATGACAATCAGCACACACACTGATATTTACGCAACCGCTTTATGCAGATCATCCAAATAATATGTTTGTGCATGATCAATCTCCTCTTTTAATTGTTTCTAAGTGCAGTCATCAAATCAATCAAACCTTTCTGCAGAGGATTTTAATTTGTTTAGTTTTCCAGTCTTAATGCTGACCATCATTCTGAACACAAACTGGTATTTAAATGGTAATCTATAAAGAACAGTCAAACAGAGGAGGAGGTATATTTCACAGGGAGCCTCGTCCACCAGATGTCAGTTGTAAACAAATCCACCCACTTACTGTTTTTTTTCGGTCTTACACACATTTAATGGACAGTTTATCTCATAATAATTAATGGTAAGTTGACTAAAAACAAATGTACAGATGGAGGCCTGGTGGTTCGCTCCGCTGCATCACAGCTCCTGGTCTGAGTCTCGACTGAGGGCTTTCTGTGAGGAGCTTGCATGTTCTCCCTGTGCTGGCCTGGCTTTTCTCTGTGTACTACTGTGTATATTTTAGTCTAACTGGTGATTCTAAGTTGCCCAGTGAGTGTAAGCATGTGTGATTGTTCATCTATATGTGTCCCTGCAATGGACTTGTCCACGGTGTTCCTTCAACCTAAAGAGAACGGGGACAGGCTCCAGCAGACCCTTGGGACCTCCAACAGGAAGAAGGGGGTATAGAAAACTGATGCATAGTGTAGTTTTCCTTAAATATGCTATAGGCATAACAAGAATGGTTTAGCTGTGGGTACCTGAATAAGAAATCCAGTGCTATTGTTGTTTTCCTTGCTAACAGGGTTAGTGACCTGTCTTGCTCTGGGTGCGAAATGAATAATGTTGAAATACCTAATCTAAGCCATCATTTGTGTATGTAATGCTCAGAAATGCAGCTTTTCTGCCAAGCAGGACTCGGTCACACAGATATAACGGGCCAGACCAAAACAATGGTCTCCTGTCAGCTTGATCAAACACTGGTAGGAAAACATAGTCTGTGCTTTCAGGCTTCACAGCCAGGCTCAGTCTCAATGCTGATAGTGGGCACACACACACACACACACATACACACATGCACACAGAGTATATTCAGATATGTTTACTGCATATGTGCCTTGAAAGAATCAGCTATGTGTTCTTGAGTGGCTGGGCATGTCACTGTAGCTTTTTCCCTTTTAATCTTTGATTCGCTGGTGTAAAAGTGGATCTGCAGCCACACAGACGTTTCTCACAGGATGCGTTCTGATGGGCTTCGGCCTGGATTGTACTTTTGTTTGATCTGACATGATTTATCAAAGTCATAGAAAATGAGATCAGAACAATGTTGTATCAAGCTTACTGTTCCACCTAAAAATATGCATCCATGTGCAAATACGTTTTCTTCAGAATTCTTAATAGAAACAGGATGGATTACATCTATGAGGAGTCTGCTCTCCTGGTTTAGGAGGCACTCGTAAAGTGATGAGTTTAAAAGATGAGATGGAATTATCAGCATCTTCTGAATAAGGAAACAGCATTAAAGGTTATTCTGAAGCTCAATGAACTTTTGTTTGTTTGCTTTTTATGTTTAATACATGGCATTACGTTCATGTCAAATGTCAAGACCACAAAAACATGATTGTGAGCAAGTTATATTATCTGCATTATTTGTAGACAAATGCATCACTTGCAGTAGTGCAATGAATTTTCCCAGTGAGCACAAAACAGCCTCATGCGTTTAAGAGATCATGTTCTTGAGCTCCCAGGACTTCTCCATGTGAACAACAGACTCCTTCTGGCCTCCACTGCAAGGCATTTGTGTCCTCGTGGGTAATTCGGCTCTTGAAGTTGATTGTGGAAACGAATGAATGGCTTGACCAGCTCATGAGTATTCATTGCAAATGTGATCACACCCACGTGGATGTCAGCACGGGTGGCAGTAAATCATGATCCGATAAATGAACTCATTAGTTTCCACCCCCAAACTGTCAAAACTCAGATTAACTAAAGAGAGCCTAGTATGGGCCGCTCTGGTAGTGCAGTGGTTGGGCAGGCGGCCCACGTACAGAGGCTACCGTCCTCGTGCAGCTTGTCTACTCTTTGCTGCGCGTCTTCCTCATTCTCTCTGCTCCCCTTCCTGTCTCTCTCCACTATAAATAAAGGCCACTAGTGCCAAAAAAATCTTTTAAAAAAAGAGCCTAGTATGATCACAAGCCGGTTGATTCTAAGACTGCAAGCAATGAATTTGTCCATGATAATAATATAACTTGCTCATGAGCAAGAGTTTTATCATGTTACATAAATATGATGCGTTATCTGTACGCTTGTCCTCTCCTAAGGTCATTTACTTTATGCTGGTTGGAGGCCTGGAAACCATGGAGGACCAGCTGTATATTTATATGGTGTCAACAACACATACAATAACTGAGCACATGCTCAGCAATGGTATCTGTTATTTTAAATTAACAAGAAGACAGCCACAACTGAAAAAAAATAATAAAAACATGAGGTTCTTTATCCTTCTTAAGTTCACGACAACTTGGTCCCAGTTCTCCCCTGATGACAATCCCACATTAATCCTGGTAGATTGTTGTGTGGAAAGTTATTGATACTCAATTAGAGTGAGTTAGTGGAAGAATGACCTATAATCACTAACATTGAACTGGTTTGAAGTTTATTTGATCAAGCAGTCTTAAAGATAATAACTCTTTCCTAAAAGAGGCACAACCAAATTAGCAAAACGAGTGATGTTCGCCAGGAATTTGACTCGCCTGTAACTAGCACTGAAAGATGTGAAGTCTCACGTTACGTCATCTTCGACACCTGAGCTGAGCCGGCCTAACTTCATTTAAATAATTTTAAAGTAAAAACAAACACTATTATACTTATGTAATCTTGGCTTTTATCCTGTCCTACTCGTTTTGCGTGACTTCTTATGTTTTCATTGGGACTCTGTAAATTGGAATCTGTTATTGTGTGCTGTGCTGTCTGGGTCATATAGCAAGCAAATCACACTCTATACAAAGATAACTGTTACATTTATTATTATTATCATCATCATCATTATTATTATTGTGTGTCATTTAGATTTTAAAAATCTTTTGTGGGCTAGCCTTTAGTCTCAAAATAAACTCATCTGCATTATATCAGGTTTCTACCGTATATCACTGTTCTCTGTTCCTCTCATGTCTCCTGCTGTCTGCCCTTTGATTGCCTCAGAACAGTTAATTGATTATTGATGTCTAGTAGTCAAGTTTAATGCACCACAGTCTACTAATGACATATAATGACATGTAACAGGTGATCTTATCTTGAACCTTCCAGACTGACAAGGTGTCTGTCAGTAAGGAACATATCTATGCTGGGAATACAAAAAATGTGTGTATGTGTGTATGTGTGTATTGCATATGTTACCATAAGATTTAAGACATAAGAACCTTATGTAAAATTAGATTAAAAACAATGTGCAATCATCTTTTCAATCAGTTAGTAGCACTGGGACAACAATTCAGAGGTTGAAGAAAAGATGTGTGCTATATACAAAGTGTAATCTTGTTTTCTGACATACAGGCTGCATCACATCAAGGAGGTTTTAAGAGAGATCATGTGTGACTTTCTATTTCTGTCTGTTGGCAAGTGAAAGTGGAGCATATATGGCATGTATGCTCCACAGATACTCCATAGATATTTGCATGAGCCGCCTAAATTTTGGGCATCTAAAATTCTAACTCAAGCAAAATTCTGAGAACATTAGATTAAAAAAAAAAAAAAACTAAAACAATTGATGTCTCTGGGTTCCAAACGCTAATGTGATGTTACAAAGTCAAGCTGACTTGCGCTGACATTACATTGGTAGATTTGCAGTAAAAAAAAAAAAAAACGTTCTGATGTGACCTAACAAAGAAATTTAGCTTTAGTTGGGGGTAAACATTTTTAGTGGATGACCGTATTTGGTGCAGAGGCTGCTTTTCCTGCCTCCCACAAGCTCAGGGAATGACATTTTAACAAGCAAACACTGACTATGGCTCCACTTCATATTACCCAGTCAGATGCTGTCAGATGAGGAATCCCACTGTACGTTATCATGTGTGGTTACGAGCTCTTTGCCCAGTTCAAGTTCTACCGTGCGCAGCTCTGGCACAGCTTATCTCCTGTATTTATCCAGAACTGATCCAGTTTAGCTCAGCCTGGAAGCTGTAGTCCAGTCAGGAATTCAGAGTTGTGACAAGGTTTACATTGGCCGAACCGCCTGAAACTGGAGCTCAGCGCTGCAAAGCAGTCAAATAAATCATTTAAAGAGAGGGATGGTGCACAGAAAGACAAACAAACAGCCTTTTACAAAAGTGTTTCTCGCTCATTTTTTTTTTCTTCTTCACTGTCTTTGGCAAGACACAATGAGAAATAGGCAGAGGAGGTGCTGACAGGGACAAGCAGAGACAGACAAGTGTTCACAAACGTTAAATACGTGTCAGGTATTCTTTAAGTTAATCTATAATAAAGGCTTTAGTTTAAGATTACATTCCAAAGTGTCATTATGTGGCCAGCGGTTTCACTCGTAGCCTCGAGCCGTGGAGCTGCTGGATGGCCAATCTTCTCTTCTATGTTTAAACAGTGGTTGATTTTCCAGGAATCATCAAGTGATGGGGGTCAGGAAGAAAAGCAGAAAGACACTGACCCACAAAAAAAGAGGCATGGGGAGGGAAGGAGAAAACACTGGGAACAGAGGGGATGATGGAGAACTGAAATACTGATGAAGCTTTTTTATAATACAGAAACATGCAGATGAAAGGAGGTCTGGAGAGCAGATGTATGCACCGGTGAGGATGACAGGAAGAGGAAGTAAGAAGGAAAAGAGCTCATGTAACCAGCACCAGGTCTGATTGAAGCAAATTACTTCTCTCCTCTACAATTTGTTTAGAACATTAAAATAAATCTGCTGGCTCTGGGCATTGCTATCTTTGATTCTCTTAGTTTTGCCAGTTTATCTAAATCAACAAGATGATAACGGTGACTAAACCAAAACACTCCAGGAATGATGGTTGTCATCCATCCATCATCAGCACTACACCACGTTCATCTGTCCACATATCTGATCTTTCTCTCTCTTCTGCATTTATTCTAATGAAAGAAGTTTAATTTCCCACCGTTTAGTCAAGTAAAGTAATGCTTATGAAACTTGACTGATAACCTGAAAATAATCCTGAAAAAAGAACCAAGAGTAGTTAGTGATTTCTTTGCTGTCTGGTTTTTGGGCTTAAACGTCAACCTTTCTGATCTGAAGCAAGAATGAAACCAGCGACCTTTAGATTTTCAGTCTGAGCTATTTTGGATTGTGTAAAGCAATATTGAATTACTTGTCCATTTATATCAGTATCATACTATAATTTTGTCAACACTCCTGGACATAAATCAGCACAGAGGAAGATCTTTAGTGTCGATTTTCAGACTGGTTAATAAAAGACATTCATCCAACATGGTTTTGGATGAAATTAATTCATTTGTCTTCAACCAAATTAAAGCATTTCTTTGAAGTTGTTTAACAATCTAATTTCATAGCCTTTATAACAAAGGCTTAGGGGGTGCTATTTTATGTCAAACTGCGGTGCAGCTGTGTAGCATTTGTCCAGTTATTGCTCCACTGTGTTTAAAGAAAGGCTGGTTTTCAAGGAAACATTCACTGATGAAAGTCCACAGAGATAAATATAGATAGCCTGATTATTCCCAAACTTGGTTCACTCTGCATCCAACTTGGAAGTGATCTGACTGTCTGGCATTGATATAATCCAGCCACGATGTGCTCTGACCCATTTCAAATAAAGCGAGAGCCTGGCAGAGTAACGTGATCACATGATTAAATCAAATACAGTGTACAGGTGCTGGACATGTCCCTTCATCAAATTTTTTGCTTATATCCTGAAGATTACAACTTTAAAAACAGTAATAGCAACATGACGTGTATGAATTATAGAGTCCAAAAAAAATATCAGACCACAGCTTTATCATGTGAAAATGTGCATTTTCAGGTAAAATGCACAAACGTGTGGTAAGCAACAGCTTTCTTAAAACAACAGCATCAGAGTGTTCTTGTTAATGTTGATCGAAGGTTTTTATGACTTTGACTAATTTCACAATTATATAGTTGTCTTCTCTTGCAGCGCTTCCTCTTTCTGTTTTTGCTTCCTCATTAATCTTCTCTTTTAACTGGTGCAATCATTCCTCCCTCGTGTTAGTTATCCAACTTTAATGCGATTCTTGGAATATAATAAGTAACCACAAAAACAGCACACAGTTAAGAGTAAAAATTCTTTTGCACACATTACGATTAAATATCAAGTTTACACTTTTACATCGCTTGTGGAAGGTTACACCCCGGACAGGTCCCCAGTTCATCATAGGAGTTGAAAGATCTGCAAGTTATTTCTCATGTCTTTTTCCTTCTCTTTTTTTCTTCAGGTTTCCTTTTCTCCCAGTGAAAACAGTCTCTCCTGAAGAACGTTTTCTTGCTTGGTCGTGCAAAAGTTAAGAAAACCTGGAGCACAGTTTGGGCATATATCATTACAGTGGTACCTCTACTTACGAACGTCTCTCCATACGAAATTTTCAGGTTATGACACGTCTCAACGGGAAAATATTGCCTTTTGTTACGAAAGAAATTTCTTTGTAAAGAAATACAGTACGCGCTGCTACTCGCAGCTCCCAGAGTTTACCGAATGTAAATATTCTTGTAGCTGCTCTGCCACTGGCTATCTGCTAGCATCCTCCTGGCTATCAGCTAGCATCCTCCTGGCTATCTGCTAGCATCCTCTTGGCTATCAGCTAGCATCCTCCTGGCATCGAGTTTTAGAATTTGTTGAAAAGAATCACCCAGAAAAAGTGTTCACTAGTCGGGCTGTCGCTCACTATGATGATGTTTGCCTTGCACATTTTGGAAGGATTGTTAAAAGTCGACAAAAGCAAACGTTTTTGGATCGGTTCTTTACAAAACGTCAGGCAAAAACCACTGAGAGAGAAAAGGTGGTGACGATAGCAGTTAAAAGGTAAATGAACATAATTTTTATTCTTTACTTTATTCTTCATTTTTTAATATGTACAACTCTCATTTTATTTTTATCGTGCAGTAATCTAATGGTAACACGTATTTGTTACATGTTTTGATGCATTTTTATGATTTATTAAAAAAATTATGTTGGAAGTTTGGGGGGCTTGGAACGTATTAGGACATTTACATGGAAAACGCGTCTCTACTTATGAAATTTTCAGGTTAAGAAACTACTTCCAGAAACAATTAATTTCGTAAATAGAGGTACCATTGTTCTTTACTACTTTTAATAAAATGTACGAAACAGCTTTGCAGCAAATACGCTACCTCTGTTTTATCTTTCATCAACAGATACAGACACAGCTCCCACAAATACTCTTTTCTCCCTCGTGATATGTTACAAATTTAAACTGCAAAGTAAAAACAGGTTATAGGCGAGTTTGTTGTTGCAGAACCTATAAATAGCCAGTGTTAGAAATGCCCAGGAGGGTAAAAAACATTAGTACAGTCATTAAATTATCATGTTGAGTAAAAGCAGGGGGCAAGTATTTTCATTTTTGACTCTGTGTTATTTTTATTTACATGTGTCTGTGGCAGAATATGTGAAGCACTGAGAGACTTGTAGTTACACCATTCATCTTTTTGAACATTGGCGCCTCATCCATTATGGTCACTATTCTATTCAGAAAAAAGGGCGAAGAAAAAGTTTGAATAGAAAATTGCTTGACTTCTTTTCTTGGTTTTTGAAAAAAAAAAGTCCTGAGCATTTTACATTGTACTCAGTTAAATGTCAGTATATGTCTGTAACCCATAAAAGTTAATAGAAAGTGATTAAGTCGGTGTGCAGTAGCAGTCTAACTGTGGTTGGAGTCTGACAGAGCCTCTGCTGCTGTAAACTCAGCTCACAACCAGGCTGCAGGCTGTTTGAACTGAATGAATCTGAAGTGAGAGGAAATGAAGTGGAATGAAATCAATTCAACTGAACAATACTTCATCAATCCACAATCATAAATTACATTGTTGCAGTGTAAGTTATGCATTGATGAACAACAAACTGTTGGAAAGTTGGAAGTGTAGCAATGAAAGCTTTAATGTTTCTGCATCCTGCTTATGCCCGTTTAGTCTGAAAGCCCTCAGGAGGCATTGGAGTTTGGAATATTATCCTGCAGACATGCATTGGTTAAAAAAAAAAATCGATTCCCAATGTTCCCTTGGTGTTCTCTTTTATTCACCAGTGATCTTATGTTTCCATTGAAAATCAAGGTAGAGTTGATTTAGACTTCTTTTTCCCTGTTCTCTGTTTTGGTCATTCCCAACAACGTAGATGTCATCTCAAAAAGCTCTGGAAAGCTCTGCTCTCTGTCACGTAAAGACCTTTCCTGCTGGTATGGAGACTCCACAAAACTAACAACTGCTAGAAAAAAATGTCTCAACCAGTGCACTGTCCAGACCAATGTGGATTTTTGTTTTAACTAAAAACTATATGTTTTTTCTAAATAGCTGCAAACATATAAGTGTATTTTTCTTTGTCACAGTGTTGGAGGCTTCACTCCAATTTGTGAAATAGGCCAAATTTATTTCCTATGAAAGATACTGCTTCCTGTACACGTCGTTAGACCCCACAGGATCACAAGCAGTTTTGACTGACTTCATTCAGTCTTTCTCCTTCTGTCCTCCCTCTTAGTCGATCTCAAGATTGCTGTTTCTTTTTTCTTCACACTGACTACCTCAGGAGAGAAAACTTAAAGATTTGGTTGGAAATTGTTACAAAAACAAGCAAGAGTCAGTGAAAATTTGAAAACACGCAAAAAGGTACAACCACCGTCTTTCAGATCTCCCTCCAAAACACACAAGCACACAATGCAGAAGACAAGTCAACGGTCCAATGGTCCAACGGTCCAACGGTCCAGTTTGGGCCACGTACAATAAATGGACGCTGTTTTTAGAGGCATGTTTTATTGGTGTTTGGTGTTTTTGCTTTGACACAAGAGCATTTAGTTAGTTGTTTATTCAGTATGTAAAGAGAATTTAAAGTAATATAAGAAAATATGCTTCAGAAACAAAAATGTCCTACCCAAGCTTTAACTGGGCCTTAGCTCAACTCTCCAAAGCTCCAGTGATTAAGGTCTGCCAGCAGCCGCTGATCTTTCTGAGGGGGCAGCTCACAAAGCTGGCATGGAAGTCCAGAAGTCCATCCAGAAACACCACAAAGATTTCTCTAAAGGGTTGAAATTTTAGTGCAAAGGGAAACTCTGCAAGTAGAACGAAGAAGTGACCAATTTCCTTCTTCTGAAGAGTACTAAAGACTAACGGCCGCGGTGGACATTAACTGGACACAGGAGTGTTTTCAGCTCTTTCTTCAATGAGCAACATGACGTCTGAATGCTGAAAGGACTGTCTCTTATGGACTCTGGTAACAAACAGGCATTAGCGTTAGCAGTACGGTGACACAGAGCTAAGCATCAGACTGTCAAGCTGCAGATGTGCTGATTTGTTGTCTTTGAACTCTGTTGCTGTGACCATTTATATGGTGGATTATTAGGTTGTCCTCTACTGAACAAATACTAGTTTTGTTTAAGACACAGAATCTTATTCTTAACCATTCTGCCTTAGAAGCCTGGTACGCAAACCATGCTAACATATACTGAAAGATGTTCATTAGTCTCTCATGCTTGTCTTTAAGTGCATTGTCCTTGACTCTTGTTAACTTTTGAATGAATTAAATTGCACAATTTAAATAAATAAATATCTTGAAGTGATTGTGTAGGTGCACTGTGTAACTAATAACTGTTGGTTGGATCAGTTTTGTTTTTGTCATATTGATAAAGACTCCACTGTGATGCTGGTATTTGGTTATTTGTTCCTGACTTGTCAGGAGGTGCCCCACAATTTTTATACATCTCATAAATCTTTTAAATGAATTAATTACTTATAATGGCAATACCACCTCCTACCATATCCCCAGCAATGGATTGCTTTGCCCTTGGCTCACAGTTATTTATTTTTCTCAGTTTTTTCCTCTTTAGTGCATCAAAACACGTCTCTGTTAAGTCTCACATTACCTTTATTAATGCTCAATAGCCTCGCCAACATGTTCCCAAAATCACATGCAGACAGTAGAAGATAAAAATATTGTTCAACTGAGTGAATAATGAAGCAACATAAGCAAGATCCATATGGGCTTTTACTTGTGTAAAAATGTTTTAATTAAGCAACTTTCAAGTTGGTTTGGGAAAAAGAATCACTTTATTCACAATCATTACATTAGATTCAGTGTGCAGCTCAGGTTGGAAATGAGGCCTACACAAGAGCCTGTCGCAGGAGACTTCCGTGGAGCCAGTATGCATTAGTGTTTCAGGTTTTTTTTCTAGCTTTCTTTTCACGCCATTTCTTCTCCTAACTCAAACCATTCCACCTTGGCCGCCTGCTATTAGAGAACAGAGGTCATTAATTGTGCTCTAGATTGAAGGAACTCACAGCACACACACACATGCACAGATGGGAGACTGGGTACACACAGATGAGTGCACGTAGCCTTACAAACGTGTGCACATGCACACACGGAGACCTGTTTGTACTGAAACCTTTAAATGCTGTGGATTCAGTAGTGAAAGCAGGAAGAAAGTCTTAAAACTGTGCTCTCCTGAGCATCCTAAAACACTTTTATTGACTTATATCGTGTATGTGCCTGAGTGTGTGTGTGTGTGTGTGTGTGTTCTCACTTGAATATATATATATTTTTTCCTGCTCAGTGTGTTCTGGCTTCATTGCGAGCCCATGACAACATTTAGTTGTAAAATGTGTACCAGAAGGAGCTGGTATTGTTTGAGGGCTAGATAAAGTATTTCCCTCAGGAGCATGGGATTGATTGAAGTGCCTGGCAGAGCAGCAGCTAAATTGCAGGGAACGCCACGCAGACTTCATCCCTGGGTGCAAAATCACTCTGAAACAAATGATGTAGCAACATAAACCTACATGTTTATGGTTACGGGCTTAAGGAAAGGGATTACAGAACATTTATTAGAACATGACAAATGTTTTATTCCAAATGCTAATACAGCGGTTTTCGTTTCCTCTCAGCAACCAGTGGCATAAGTATTTCCAAGTATTTCTCACATGTCATTTGATCACATATAATGCTGCAGTTTCAGCCTTTTACTAGTTAGAATTTATTAAATATGTGTACATAAACAAAGGCTGAAACGCTCTATACCTACTCTTCTACAGAGACGGAGATGTCATCATAATTAAAAAAATAATAATCTGGCGACATCCCACTTGGCCTCATTATTTCTTTTGGCCCTCTGTTGTTTTATTTGATTAAATGTGCTCAGACGCTGCTTCTCCCTGCGTCGTCTCACTGTTTACGTTCTATGTCCTACATACTGTCTGTAAACAGCAACCTGCATTTTTCACAGTCGATGACAAACGTATGTTATCACTTCCATGCGGCTGCAGTGAAAACAAACATTTTTCTGGAGTTTATTTGCAGGACTATGAATTGTGTTGGCTTTTCTACACGCAGGTTTATAAATGCACTCATTAAAAACGAGGAAAATAAAATAATTCAACACAGTGCCTCACATGGAACAAGGAAATAATCCATTTTGGTTTATACAGGTTTTTCCCTTCTGTTCTCACATTGTATATAGGCTTTATTAATAAAAAAAAAACCCATAAATATATGGTTATGTGCCCACTGTACTTAAAACATGACAGAGACATGTATTTTATACAGTGAAAGTTAATTAAATCGCTTCCCAAATAAAATCAGCAACAAACTTATTGTATTTATGCACTGAATAACAACTCATTAGACTGCAATACTACTACAAAATGCAAACCAAAAGGTTTAATAATTTATCATTAAAAGCGCAATAACAATTAAATGAGATGTTCAAATTTCAAAGTGCATTTTTTTTCTTTGATCATGTTCATGTAACAAAAAAAAAAAAAAGAGAGCTTGACAAGTCATGACAGACTATTTGGGCAAATAGTTCCAACTAACTAACTGTTTATTTATTTGTCTGGGACTGTAAACAAAAACATTCATCTTATGGGAAAAGAAATACATTTAATTAGCTGTTTATTTCTGTCTGTAGACTGAGAGCATGGAGACATGATAGCTACCTTGGTATGTTTATTGTTGTGATGACCATAAACAAGCAAAACAAAACAGAAAATAAAAGATGAATAAATAAAGTATCTATGTCATAAATATTTAGTTTGATTATTTAAATAAAGAAACTACACATGGAGAATGTTGGCTTTTTTGGATAATAAATTAATTAACCAACAAACATTCAATAGTTTTTCAGAGGCATTGGAAGCAGGATTTTAATGCACATTAAATCAAATTGGGTATGAGAGTATAAGTTTTTTTCTATAGCTGATGTAGATGCATCAAGTTAAGGTATTGGTTTACTGTGCAAGGACCTACAGTATATTTAGTGACACTAAATGTGTTTACTCCATGCAGGGAGTTTCAGCTTACTTTCAGCTTTCAGCGTTAAATGTTGTTTAGCTTTTTTTGGTTTCTCAGATTTGGTTTACATTTAGATCAGGTATGACATATATGTTTAAAAGTGTTGCAGCTTGTACACATGATGATTTACAGAGGTTGGGGGTGCACGATATCGGATCTTTACTGATGTCCTACATGGGCAGATAGCACCTCTTCTTTTAGCCTCATCAACGGTCGGTAGGTTACCTCAAATTTCCCCTTATTTCATATATATTTGTATGCCATCCAAGTAATCATTTCACTTTGAAAAGACACTGTAGACATCACTTCAATAATAAGTGAAGAAAAAAAACACAGATTCCTCTTAGATTCCCTCAAACAACAGATTTTTGCCC
Organism: Hirundichthys speculiger; assembly: GCA_018398805.1. Lineage (NCBI taxonomy): Eukaryota > Metazoa > Chordata > Actinopteri > Beloniformes > Exocoetidae > Hirundichthys > Hirundichthys speculiger. Next base: position 393,203 of record JAGFBZ010000785.1, on the reverse strand, counting down.
ATCAATCTGCAGTCAAACACAACAATGCCTTTTAAATGGCCTGTATCTCTAACCGAGGCCATATGATGTCACAGGGGACTAGTAAACATCCTCTGCTTGTTGTTTCCATCTGAAGGAAGACTTTGTTAAAGCTGATGTACCCATGAGATGACAGAGACACCTCTGAACTGTTTGCTTCGATCCTGGTAGCTCTGATGGAAAAGTGAAAAAACAAAAGAATTGGGAGTTTCTGAGAATATGTTCACCTCACTAAAATAAAAGTGGGGTAATAATTTCAATAGAGGTGATAGAAGCTTTAAAAACAAGCAAAGGAACTTTCTGATGACAGAAAAATGTATTTTTCAAGCACTTAACTTTTATTTTGAAGAGATTTTTTCTGAGCTAAGAGTACCTCAGTCTGTCAAATAAAAGGTAATTTGGTCTCTGACAAATTTTTGCTCGTGATCAACTCTGTCTGCACACTTTTTCATCATGAGGCAGCGTTATTAGTGCGCCAACAAACACTTTCTTCTTGAGTCATCGATTGCTTTCTGGAAGCAGTGTCAGTGTCGGCAGTGGCTAAAGAATCTGGGGTGCTTTACATCCAACATCCAACGTGCCACTTCAACCATAACAGTAGAAAGAAAGATTTCTGTCCCTGCATATAGAGCTGTGGTAGATCTCCCTAGGACGGTGCATCTGAAGCTTTCTCAGTCTATTTTTCTCCACTCAGAAAGTTCTGTTGTTTCCCAAGTATTTAAGGCACAGACATTACTCTCTTTTTCTAGCTGGGTTGTTCATTGTTTTTATCTCCCAACCATTTGAAGCCTGGTTTTCCATTTGCACAGCAGCAGGTGGTAAGTGATCAAGAGTTGCCCCAAGGTCTACGTGTGAACAACTCCAGAACTTGTCAAAAACTCATCGATGTGTCGAGGAGACATTGCCAATAACTGACTGGTGTTAAAGAAGCCGCATGTCTGGAGCCACCAGGGGAATCCCCAGTGGAGCAACGGCCAATGAGAGCGCACGGCACCAGGTGAGGTCAACATGAGGAAGAAAATAGCCAAAGTGGAAATCCATAAAAACAAAGGTGAGATGCACACAATGAGCTATACCATGATTCAGATGGCTACCTTCTCATAACAAAAGACTTTTTAACTCACCTTCAACTTTCTGTAGTAAAGAGAATTTCTGCTTCCCACTGTGCAAATCCATTCCTTTACCAATATATATTTTTTCTTTGTACGTTAGAGTTCTGAACAAATCACTGCACAGACGGCTGTCATTACGTTTCCTTCCTTGGATCATTTTCAAATCCTGCTGTGCTTTCCTCATGGTTATGCCTCATTTCCTCTGTATGTTTTGTTGATAAAATTAGCATTTGAGCTATTGGATTTTATTGATTTTTGGTTTTTACTTTGAAATGTGAAAGGAAAGAAACAATGCTTTTCCGGACATTTCCTTTCATTCCATCCGTCCACCTTGACCTCCTCCATTTGAGCACTTTTTGGCTTCACGATTCCTCATCATGGTTTCGACTGTCAGTCATCCAGGTCAGGGATGAATTGAGAATCTGCTCAGAACTGAACAGGAACAAAGAGGCTGTTTAGATGAGAGGTGGAATTAAAGAAACAAGTGTCCAGTTGTCTTCTAGGCTAGCTTTTCTTTGCAACTTTTTGGCCATTTTGGCCATTTTCTTAATGCTAAAACAGTTTCTTAATATCAGAGCTGAAAAAATGTACCCAAACAGCATTTTTGGATTATGTATGGCTGCCCAAGACTCTCAACTTCAGTGTAGAGGACTTCTGTGTTTTCCATTAAGACACCTACATTTTTTTAATACAGTGGAAACAACAACAACAACAACAAAAAACTAGAAGAGACATGTTTTGCAGTTTTAAAGTTCAATCAATGTCATCACTTGTTGGGGAATTTCCATCATTTCTGCACATAATTGCCTTAATATTATTGCAGTCAAGGGGGCAGCAAGGAGGCTTGGTGGTCAGCACTGTTGCCTCAGCAAAAAGGTTCCTGGTTCAAACTAGGGATGCAACGGTACTGGGTAAAATACCGAACCGTTTGGTACGACCTGCACGTGACAATACGCTTTTATGTCTCACGGTATTTATGTTCCAATAACTTTGCATTGGACTTCCACGTGAGCGTGCGTGCCTTTTAGGTAACAGGCATGTCAATGTCCACTCACCTCCGCTCACTCACAGTGACCAGCCGATCACACTTTGGCCAGTTGGCTGCAGGTCATAGACGCAGAAAAAGAGAAAAAAAACAAGTAGACATGGCTAACGGTAGCAGAGAAATTGGGGAAAACTTTTTTTAATCACCGGTGTGGGAGCATTTTGGTTTTGCTATTGTATACACCGGCGAGGGAGTGAAAACAGTTAACAATTAACAGAACGCAATCTTCCACCTCCCTAAACCCGGATCTTACCTGTGTAAGATCCAGTTGTTACCAGTTGTGCATCTTGGCACAGCTGATGCTTTTTAAAATACTGCAGAACAAATTGTTGGATGCACATTTAAAGATCACGAACATTTAATGTTCCTGTCCCTCCTCAACCACCAACAGTTTCAGACATATCGGAAATAAATTCCAGCATCCAACCTTTTCCAGCTTGACACCAGAGACAAAGATCTCCTTAGTTTCCTCCACAGCAGACATCTGGATGAGATCATGCCACAGCTGTACAGACTGACGTGTCTGGCCGCAAACTCGGTATCTTGCGATTGCGGTTTAGGGTAGCAGGTGGTCTGAAATTGTACCGAATCCGTACCGAAACCGTGACACAAAAACCGCGGTATGGACCGTAGCGTGAGCCACCTGTACCGTTGTACCCCTAGTTCAAACCTCAGTAGGGGCCTTGTGCAGTTTGCATGTTCTCCCCGTGCTTGCGTGGGTTTTCTCCAGGTACTCCGGCTTCCTCCCACAGTCCAAAGACATGGATGTCAGGTTAATTAGTGGGTCTAAATTGCTCGTAGGAGTGAATGTGAGTGTGCGTGGTTGTTTGTCTATATGTGGCCATGGTCTGGTGACCTGTCCAGGGTGGACCCTTGCATTTAGACCGAAGTGAGCTGGGATAGACTCCAACAGATCCCCGTGACCCTGCAGAGGATTAAGCGGGTATAGATAATGGATGGATTATTGAATTCAGTACTGATTGCAGTTGTAACTAAGCTGATAAAATGCTTATTTTCTTTAGTGGAGCGTGTTTTATAGGCTCACGTGTCAAAGCAGCTTTCCAGTAAACAATTCAGTCAGTGTTTTAAATAATTGGATATGGTTTAATAAACAGTGAAACACTGCAACAACAGGTTTTGTGCTCCAGTAGTGAGCTTTACTTGAGTTTTTACTTGATATGTGCTTAACAGTTTCACAACATATTTTTAAAGCCAGGTAATTTAGCTTTATTGAACGTGCTATGAAGTTAAAAAGACAAGCCAAGGCAGTTTCAGCTGAATAAATAAAAACATGTCGGCAGTATGTATCAAGAAACAAAAGTCATGTATTTCTTGTGATATATTGGACTTTTCCTCACTGATGACTTTCACTGTGTTGTAAATGCCTATGTGGGGATCTATAATCCATTTTGTTATTTACATTCTGCCTAATATGCTTTTTGATAGCAAGCCTATTTTTTTAAGTAACATACAGCCTTATACTAATGGAATCTCATATCTTATGACCCAATATAAGTACCTGGCTAGTCTTACCAGGGCAACCACTGCCAAGGAAGGGGAACCGGAGCCCAAGACAGTGGCAGGTGCTGCCCACTTGTCTCTGACTCTGCCACACGACGGCTCCCTTACGGGACCGCGAGCACGAACTGAAACATTAGTGTGGGTGATGTATGTAGACGTCAGTGAGAGCGCTGTTTTATTATTTATTGTTTATTGATTTTATTAGTAGAGGGCTACATCATTTTCCCCACATTTATATGGTGCAATAAAATATATTATATGTTGCCAAAATGTTTCTGCAACTTGGTTGTTTTCAAAAGGCAGAAAAAAAGAGAATATAAAAAATTATATATATCAGGATACGACCTAACAAATGGGAAGCTGAAACAGAAAAGCAATAAAATGATCAAACAAATAATTCCTTTTAAGGTGTTGTCTCAAAATCCAAAATGACATGGCTCTGTTGTCTTTTTAAAACAGCAGTGCTTAAAGTTAACAAATAAATCAATGTTCATTGCATTCAGTTCTGTGAACAACAACTTCCCACAGTACTGATTAGGCCCATCAATAACAGCTGAATCAGATTTTTTAAAACTGATAAGATAAACTAAAGACGTGATGCCACAACAGCAGCACTGCAGAAGAACGGCAGAAACCAGAGCCAGAAAACCCAGGAAGTGTCCACGGAAGTGGCCGCCCACGTCCAAAAATCTCCCTTACAATCAATAGGGAGGATAAATATATGTGAACGTCAGCGCTGCTTGAGTAATTACACTCACTTCCAGAAGGAGGAGAGAAACATTTTGCACTGCCATTTTTTAATTTCATGTCTAGGGCTCATTTGAATCATCTCTTGGAATGATTGAAATGTTAGAAACTGGATGGACAGCAAGGGATGTCAGAATTAAATCCATCTTGGATGGTGTCGTGCATCTGGTCTCACAATGAGATGGGCTCTTATAGACGCGTGGCCTTGTGACTTCTTTTTTCACTTCAGCTAACTCATATGTAAAATAATACTTATAGAATTTAGAGGTTGTTTAAATTTTATTGGGGAAACCACAAACCTTTTCCTCAAGAACCTTTGGTGGCAGTGAAGAAGATTTAATGCCCAGAGAGAGCAAACACATCCACCAGATATGACAGAAATCAGCTGACAGGTTTCAGCCGTGTAAAGAAAAAAAAAACTGTCAGTTATGAACATATTGATTATTGAGGATGGCGCTGCTCTGACCGGATCCTGGATTTGCCTCTAACTGACTACAGACGAGACTTTAGCACAGACACGTGTGATTGAAAGCTAAAGACACATTTAAATATAAAATGAGGTCCTACACACAGGCCACAGAAGGTGAGGCAGCACTTAAAACAATCCTCTAGACACCTTCCTCGCTTTGACCACACATCTGAAAGTAATTCTCTGATCGTGTGCATGTGTGTGTGTGTGTGGTTGGAAGCCTGCTGGATTCCTGGATGCCCCCCCCCCATTAGGATGGTGAAAAAGGCGAAGGAGGGTGGGTGGTGGTGGTGGCAGTGGGTAGGATGAAGTAGGTAAGCGTTTTGGGAAATGTAGACAGAACAGCAATTAAAATCCCCTTTTCTCTGTGCTTTTGATGGAATTCCCATTGGAGTTAACTCAAAGCGGGATTAATCACCAGCCCTCATCCCTCTGAAAACTTACATACCTCGCTCCCTCTTTCTTTTCTCCTTCTTCCCCTTCTTTTTTTTCTTTACAAGTGTGTGTCATTTCCTCATTAATATCCTGGGAAAGGAAATCGAGGGCCTGGGCAAGGGAGTATAAACCTTTTTGTTTCTTTTTCTTCTCCGAGCTTAAGCAATTTTAGCAAATGTTTAGCTGCTGAAGACTCCACAGCGCCGTTTGCTTGCGTCAGTAAACTAATGTAGGGCTTATCATGTAATCAGAAGCTAATATACAGTTGTAGCGTAGTTTACAGTGCCAGTTTAAACTTGACAATGATTTGTGTGAGAAAGGGTATGTGTATATGTGATAAAGTCTTGGTGTGCTCGCACATGGGCATGGGCCAACCTTCTGACTTTTTCCCTTGTTGCTGAATGGCCTTGTTATCAGTGTAAGCCATGCGTTGTATTACAACCCATAATTTAGTTTACATTGTGCTTTGGGAAGGCAGTAAATTACATGGGTTTCTGCTCAAAATGAATAGCCACCCTGCTCCACTTTTGAAACAAATGCCTTTGCTTTTGCTACTCAAGGCAGAATTTTCTGCTAACAGTGCTCAGAAACATATAATTTTGTCTCAAAATCCTGGCTTTTAAAAGGAAAGTACAGTGAAATCTAATAAGCCACTTTCTAAAAGGGGTTTTCTCATTGCTGTGTCAAATAAAGGCTTGTTTTTTTCCCGCTATTCCTACTCACATTTGGATAATGTTACGACTGTCTGCCAGTTTCACACTCATTTCTCTCCATCTGTCTTTCACTCCGTTGCTCTAAAACAAACAAGCCAACAACCCCAGAAAAACACTGTCTGGATGTGCAAGCGTTTCCTCACTTCCATTAATTGAGTGTGACTCAGACCTCTACTGATATTTACTGGTATCAGTCATCAGGTTTTTGGCATTAGAAGAAGAGACTGCTATTACGCATTTATAGCTCCTTAATAACTTGCACATTGAGGGACAATATTTTCATTCCGGGAACATAAACAAGTACAACATGTGGCTTTTCACATATATTATTAATAATCTTCAACCTTCGGTGCTTATTTTGTAATGCACACATTTTGATAGATTTTAAACTGTTACCCACTTGATATATTCATTATTAATGTCGGTATAAACTAAAGTGACATACAATAGGCTCGGACTTTGTTGCCAGCAAAGATTTACATAAATGTTAGGATTTTCCATCAGTGTGTGAATCATTTTGAGATTAAACTGGGGACCTTCTGGGAAATAAGATCCAAGACTCAGACCACCAGCTCTGCTCAGTAAAAACAAGCCCTTCTTTCAACTGACTGTCAAAAAGGGTAAAATGCAATACACATGTTCATTTGTTCATGTGATAGATGGCTGCTGAGATCTGGTAGATTGTAGTTAAAATAATTAACTGCACTGCAGAAACCAGCTAAGGTGAAAAGGCACCATTTCAGGGCGGACCATTTACTGTTTATTTTATAAGTTTAAGTTTAGGGAATAAAATTCCTGGTTACATTTAGAAAAAAAAAATCAGGCTGGGTTTACCATTACTGCTAAAATCACATGCATGTTAACCCAGTGCACTGAAAAGTGATGTAAAGGGTTAGCTAATACTGGTAATACTGGTCCCGGACAAATAAGGCGGTTTTCTCCCATTGCCATGGATCTCTGTAGCTTTGTGTTCATTTGAGAGGGCATCTTTAATGTTTGTAAATGTTACCCTCTTATCCTCATCCTCAGTCCCTGCAGCATCTTCCTCCTGATGCTCAGCAGGCTGGGGAATTTTAAACATCTTGACGAATCTTGATTTATTATCTGCAACAGTCAACACTTTCTTCTTCTCCTTCTGTTCCCTTCAGAGGCCACCACAACAAATCCTCTGCCTCCAAAATTACATCAAAAGAATACACCTGTTCAGCTTCTGCACTGATGACATCATGTGTGTGTGTTTGTATTTCTTGGTGACACGGCCTTGACCCTTTATTCAGATGAGCCCGGGGTCTTTTTACATTTTAAAGTGAAAAAAGAAGTCAATGAGTCAACAATAACAAGTAAAGTCTAAATCAGACTTTCTGTTTTGGCAGAAACACGTGACACGCCAACACCACTTTGTTTCGTTTATGGGTTTGTGCTTATTTTGTGTATTTCTTTGAGGTTTTATGATCTCATGTGAAGGATTGCTATGTTTATGAATGTGATTGCTTAAATTTGAAATCCATTTAGCATTTTAAACATTTGATTTGTAATCCATACTTGCAAATATAACAGTCTCACAACTAATTGGAAACATATTTCCTTGCGTTTAGGCTTTTAAACTAGAGGTCTTCACGGGTCCACTTTCATGGACCCGAACCTGAATGGACACGTGAAAATTCCACATGAAACTGACCCGACCTGAGCTATTATCAAAAGCTCGGGAGTCTGAACCCGAATGGAGTGCAATATTTGACCCGACCCGAGTCTTTAGTTTCCGACCACGAACCGAACCGAGTTACCCGAATAGAACCGAGACAATACAGCCCATAGTTGCTCATGTTAAAGGTGTCTAGCGTTGAATAAAACTTGATTTTCTTACCTAAAGTTGTCTTCTTCTACCTGGTTCAGTTGCTACATAGGCTACGTGATGGAAACAACAATAAATCCATTATTTTCTTTGTGGATACAGATGCTATTGGTAGCAACTGCTAACGCTAATAGCCTTCACCGGTCAGGACGTGTCGTGAACATGTTCTCTCATCCAACGTTGTCATGTTGGCGATCCGTTGTGCTTTACAGCTGCCGGGCAAACTGCTAATAACACGCTACGGTAACACGATTGTTTCATGACAAACACGCCACGTTAATGAATAATTAATTTAACTGTCCCGAGTCCTGACATTGCTACTACCGCCAATATCTTTACCTCTCTCGAGTAAACGCGGACCCAGCCTGTCAGAGAGCAGCGACCGGACCCAAGACTAACTGTACCGATTCTGACTCGGAACCTCGGGTTGTGGGGTCTTCGGGTTGTTCCAAAGACCTCTAGTTTAAAATACTTGGTAGTGTTTGGAAAACATCATTTGCCTTAATAGTATTGGTGCACTGCATGTTAAACATGTATTCTCTTTTTTGGCTTTTGAAGCGTCCCTCCTCATCTCTAAATAACACTAAATGAAGCATGGACACAAAATAAATCTTCCATTCAAACGCATTACTATGACAGTTATGCTGCATAATCACAGAAAACACACTGCTCATGTCTATCTGTTGAAATAAAAATGATTGTAGTTTTGTGGCTTTTTCGTCATGAGACTGAGCTGAAATGTAACAGAGACAACCTTGCTAAGTTAAGTGTTTAGTGAAGCACGCTGTTTTTTGGAGGATCCCATATATTTCCAAGACAGTGAGTTTGAATTTTGGGACTGGGTCACCTCAGTCTACCCGTCGTAATTCCCGTCTTAATTCAACGTCAAAATAAAGCATAATACCTTGAAAAGAATAACAGATGAGTATGAAAGAGTGCTTTGTGCTCATACACCTCAGATTCTTTCAAATAGCTTGAAAACCCCTTAAATCTCCAGTCTGAGAACTTATTCTGCTGGAAATCTTTCTTACCCTGCGCCTCGATTTTCTCTCATTTTCTTTCTTGGCTGTTCTCTATCCTTCACATCCTCCTATTCCTCATTGAATCCACCCAGCCATCCCTTCATCCATCTCCCAGGCTTGTGTGTTCACATCCCCTCAGATGCTTAAAATCCCCCCTTCCTTATTCTTTCCTCCTCTGTTTTTATTTTTGCTTTATCTGATCACTGCCATCCCTCTTGCAGTCTCCTTAATCCTCTTCTCCTTACTCCTTCTGTTCCTCCATCAATGCTTCCAATCTCACTTTCTACCTCTCACTTTCAACCCGATTCATCTCCTTGTTTTATCCGCTGGAAGCCCCGCTGCCCGAGCCTCCATCTGGGTGTTTCTGTCCTCTTTAATTCATTCATCAGTCTCTCTGTCAAATCATGTCCAGTAAAGATTTATTTCCAAAGCTTTATTAACAAAAATGCCTTGTTGCAATTGTCACATGAAAAAAAAGACATATTTTCATTCATCCATCCATTCTTTCTTCAATCTTCCCATCAGTCCATTCATTCATCCGTCCACATCTCCCCATTGTTCCACACAAAATATTTCCCCGCCTCAGTGACTGCAGGTGCTTTCCATTACAACTCACACACACACACACACACACATTCACGCACACACACGACAGTACGAGCACACGCACACACAAACTTTGAAGTAGAGGGCTTCATGAGATCCAAACCACAGGAAGGGAGATGGCGGATCAGAGATAAGCCAGTAGCGTGGAGCCGAGTGTGTGTGTGTGTGTGTGTGTGTGTGTGTGTGTGTGTCCCGGTGCTGGGAGGCTCCTGGTGGGTTAGTGTTGCCTGTTACCAGCATGCTCAAGACTTTGATGTTGTGACTTCAGTGTCTCAGGTTTGCTTGAGTAAAAGGAAATAAAACCTGTGATTCACTTTGTTGAAGATCAACCAGAAACTAAAATGATGCTGACTTTTAGTATCACAGATAATCCTGATCAAACTAAAACCTTTTTAATGGCTGCTTTCAGTGGAAACTGTGTGTTTATCTCTGCCTTCCCAGACCGATTATGAACATTCAGGGGAAAATTACATCAGGACAGGCCGTCGTATTTCACAATAGCATAACCTTCGCTTTTGGAGGAGCCTGGCTCATAAGTCTGAAGAGCTCCAAATCTCTGACTAAAGCATTTTAGTATTTTTATTGCTGTTGAAGTAATAACAGGTGGTATGCTGGTATTAATCTGAGAAAAATGTGTTGAAGACCAGCAACTAAACATCCATGCACTGTGATGATGACGATGATGCAAGTCTACATATAAACACGCTCAGTTGTTCTGGTATTTTAACAGGCCAAAATACCAAACTCGGCCTTTCAGATATCAAGTAAAGTCTTCAGGGAGCAGGTTTCAAGCAATGCAAGTAACATCCTGCAGCACTCTTAGTAAAGTCAAGATCTGAAACTCAGCACCTGTGTCTTATTGATTGAGATGCTGGATATTCAGTTTCTGGCTTCTCAAGTTCACATATTGACGTAAAGCTCCTTGGTGGCTCACCTGCCATCTCTGTGTGCACATGGATGAATAACAGGCGCAGGGTGAATCACTTGGTGTAAATTATCTATATTAAATGTCAAAGCATCACATCTGACGGACTGCTGAAGACCCGTGCATGTGCTACATTTTTTACTAAGGGTTAGAGATGAACGAAAATGATCTGCAAATGTTTTGTTGTACTGCATAAGACGGCATAAATGGTTTCTGACATCAAAACTAGCCGCTTTGTGTTGAATTCCACCAAATTCCTGTGGTTCAAATCAGCCTGATAAATGCCCAATGAAGCAGAAAGTGACCAGTCATTCATCTTAGAAAAGGCAAGGAAACGTCAAGCGTGCACTGTAAGAAGAATGATGCATATCTGCCAGCTAGCCAGTTCAAGTGTAATCCTGCAGCGCTGACCCCAGAGCAGCTCTTCTGGAGCACCGGCGGGGTTCAGCCTTTTGCTTCGGGGCTATTGCTTTGTGTTGAGGGAGAAGAGAGGAACGTATTGTGTGGAGAGCAGAGTTCTCATTTCATTTCCTTTTCCTCAACCTCCTTCCATCACCACTTCTGCTTAGCGTTTGACAAACAGCTATTGGAATTATGTTTTTTTTTAACCTGTCTTGACCAGAGAGGTCAGAGTTTCTTCCTCTCTCTGCCTGCGAACGTCTCTGAAAATCATCCCGTATTTCTTTTGGGTTAATTGTGTGTTTTTATATCCGTTCTATGAATTCCTGGCATCCATTCTTGCAGTCTTCTGGTTAAAATATCAAATGTTTCCATATTTCCCCTCAACTCATACAGACCTGATTGAAAATAAACATGCTTTTAACTTTCTGAGTCTGATTCGTCATTTGTGTGGCTTGATCATATCCACACAAAGAGCAAGAGATCTTTTTCAAATATTGACAAAGGCAGGCCCTTCAGTCAGTAACTGATGATTTAGCTTGTCAAATGGTTTTTGTTTGATGTTTTCTAGTTTCTTAAAGGGCTGTCAACAGATTTTAAATCCGCCCCAAAAAAATGACAAACAAACAAACATGGATGATAATGTTTTGGTGCAACACAAGCAGCGATAGTTTCCTACTTTGTGAGAGCTTGAGCACAACAAAGTTGGTTCCTTCCCTTTTCTGCCATCCGTGACAACATAAACTCATGTAATCACCTACCTTCTACGTGAAAAATGCTTATCCTCATTATTTGTTTTTTTTTAACGGAGCAATGAATGGCCACAGCAGATTATCTTTGTAGTCTTCTAGTTTGATTGGTACAGAACGTGCGTCAGAGGACCTGTATGCTGTATTGCTTCATCAGTGTCAGATGTAATGGAAGCTGAGTTTTCCCTTTTCTTTAATATTTTACAAATCGATGCCAAATGTGAGAGACTGTTAAACTGTTACTGCCTATTCAGAGAAACGCAATTTTATTGCAACATATCCTGTTTGTTCTGTTTCTTGACTCAAGGGCAGCTGTAGACTTCTTTTTTCTTTTTCAATAAACCTATGTTTTAGTTAAAGATGTTCATTTGTTAAAGTGAAGTTGTTAAACCACGGGAAGTAATTTCATGTGGCAAAAACAATGACATGCAACAAGCTGAAATATTTTAAAGTATTTTCAGTTCAGTTAAATGGCTATGTTTCAACATTAAGCATTTTTGTTGGTCCAACATAATTTACTTGTGTAAAATGAACCTGATTTACCAGTAAAATTTGTACCTCTGTAAAAATATTTGGATCAACTCGACTTGACGCAGCAGTTTCTGGAGAAATTGCAGTGGGATTGCTGCCATTGTGGGTCCCCGGTCTCTCACTGCTCAAAGGTTTGAGCTGAATCTATCAGAGCGTGCGGTAAAGAAACTATGTACGAGAGACGATGCTGATCATCAGCGGGATCTCAGTGGGAATGGTTAAGTGCAATATTTTACCTCACTTAGAGCGAAAATGGACAAAAGCTTTGTCTCCAGCTGCAGCTATTTAAAGAAAGAGCACAAATCTAAATGAAATTTCACCACCGGGCACTCTGTCATGATCTAGGGTTTCTGTTTATGATTTCAGAGGTTATGTTTTCTTAATCGTGTTTTTTTGTAAGGCTGTTCGGTTTTCTTGTTCTGTTTGTTATGCTTATTTTGTGTTCAGTGACTTCCCTCATCGTCTTATCCTCTTCTTCTTGTCTTGCCTGATCATCTCATCTTCTTTTCTGCCCAGATTAGTTTGTTTTTTTAAATAATTATGTTAATCAACAATTCAAAAGTGATGGCTGATTTTGATTATTTGATTTTCAATAAATTTTTATTTATTGTTACTTTTGTAAGTTTCAAGTGATTTCAGTGAGAATTGTGGGTTTTTCCTTCTTTAACTGAGGGGTACAACCACACAACCACCCCTGATCAAGGGGGGGGGTTCACTACCACGCCACCCGCAACACAAATCCCACAATCAAGCCCCTGTGTGAAATCAATTCCATGCAATAAATATCAATAGTACTGAAGGCCTGCTTTCCTTTATTTATAAGCAAGTTGACTGCAGTATTGATCCTAACTGTTTTACTGTATGTGATGTATTTATAGATAATATAGAAGAGGTCAAGGTACATGGTACCTGATATGGTCTAATAATAGTATCAATACTGGCATGGAGGTCAGACTCCACCCCCTTGGACCAATGTAGATTGGGGACTTGTCAGAAACCACCCACAAGCGACACCCTGGTGAAGACAGTGTGTCTTTGGCCCTCACAAGGGCTAAGTTTTGGGATTCGTCGCATGCATGATGGCAAAACTCCGCCCCCCCAAGGTGACAGTGAGTACAGGGAAGGTCAGTGACATCACAGCAATGCACCAGTAACCCTCCAGTGAAGACAGCGTGTCTCTAGCCCACACAGAGGCTGAGAAGTGGGAGTTGTGGCATGCATGAAACTCCGCCCCCAAAGGTCGAGGTCATCATAGGGAGGGTCAGTGATGTCAAGGCTACCCGCCAGTAACCCACTAGTGAAAATAGCATGTCTCTAGCCCACACAGAGGTTAAGAAGTGGGATTTGTGGCGTGCATGATGGTGAAACTCGGCCCCCAAAGGTCGAGGTCATCATAGGGAGGGTCAGTGATGTCACAGCTACCCACCAGTAACCCTCTAGTGAAGACAGTGTGTCTCTAGCCCACACAGAGGCTGAGAAGTGGGGCTGGTGGTGTGGAAAAAGCGTTTTTAATAGGCCCCGCCCCTTCAGGTTGGAGAAACCTAATGGTAGGTCAGTGACCTAAAGGGCATCCTCAAGTTTCCTCCGGTGAAAACAGAATGTCTCTAGCCTGCACAGGGGCTGAGTTATGGTATGAAACCCCAAGGGGTCCAAAGGACCCCTTAACACCACGAGAATGCAGAAAATCCTAACACCACACAAGGATTAAGGGTAATCATGGAACATTGGAGAAGGGGCAGGATTAAATAAGTTTTACTTCTTCCCACCCCTTTTAAACCAGATATGTGTTTTGCATATTGATATGTATATGTATATAGATCGGTGTGTATACATTGGGTAAAAATTTTGTTTATTTTTTCTTTTTTATTTTTTGGGGGGAATATGTCCATTTAATATTTAGATTTATTTACAAGAGGTTCTATATGTTTCTAAATTATGGTTATGCACATGTGTCAGTGTATACTGATTTATGCATTATTATATATTTTATAAATATATTATATTTATTGTCAGATACATAGATTCATGATAGTGTTAAAATTGCCTATGCTTTAAAAAATTGTTTTGATGTGGAATGAATCAATAAAATAAAAAATGAAAAATAAGTCAAATGTAAACCAGGTAATAAAATACACTGTGCTCAAAGTGCCTTCATCATACAACTGGCAATACTCTAAAGAAAAAAAGTAAACTATACAGCTTATCACCTCCGCCTTACTGCATTAGTCCATTTACTCAATTTCTTGGATAAACAGAAAGCCATATGGATTGAAAGAAGTGAGTAAATAAATAAATAAATTCTCATTACGAATTTAAAATTGTTGACAGAATTCTTATTTTAAACCAGCACTTTCAGAATGTTGGTTTAGAATGAAATATCAAAGGCTGATGACATCATAGGGTGGAGCTTCAGTCAGCGTGTCATAGAAAGATTCATCCTTATATGATTCAGCCAGTCTCCTTCACAAAATCGTTCGTGTGACACGTATTACACCAGCTCCAGGAACGTACCGTGTTTTCACACGCTGAAAAACAATAAGATCGAAGTGGGACTCCCAACGAGAACTGAAAAGTTACCAAGATGTTCAGTCAAGATGGAATAGGCGCCACGCTCAGAGGGACTGGGATTGCTCCCCAGCCCCTGCAACTTGCGGAGCAGACGACGTCCAGGAGGACTTGAGGTTCAAGGACTCTGGATCTCGTCCAGGACAACCGCGTCAAGGTCCCTTCAAACAGATCCACATCCTGACAAAACAACTGGTGACGATGAAAAGCAAGCTGGAGGAAAAGAAAATCTCTCTCTCTGAGGAAAAGGAGAAGAGAATTGAGGCTGAGATGAAGCTCAGAGAGGTGACAAGGATGTTGGAGGAGGAACGCAACCTCAGACTGGCCTGTGAAAACGAGCTCAGTCAGTGTCAAGACACCATTGAGGATTTGCGTGAGTCCTCCAACATGCTTGAAGCAGAGAGCGATGCCCGGTCCGGCTATGAAGAGGAGATCATGTCAGCCTTTGATGAGGCGGTGGAAAGACTGAATGAGCAGCTGGAAGAGAAAACTACTTCCAACCTTGAGCTGGCCGGCAAACTAAGAACTCAAGAAGAGGCAACAAAGAAACTTGAGATGAAGGTTGCAGAGCTTGTTGTCCAGATGGCGATTTCTTCAGCGACGGTTCAGCAGAACCTGGAGGTCACTGCAGAGGGAGCTACTCCACAGTCCCCCCCAGCAGAAGAAGTCCCCCAGCTGGAGAAGGTCTCTGTGCAAACGGTCTCCACGCAAACGGAGATCTTTGCATTGGAGCAGGTCTCAGAAGTTGAGATCATCTCGGAGCTCCCTGAACCACAAGAATCGCTACCATTAGAGGACGTGGTTCTCCCAGAACTGGTTGCTCCACAACCAGAAGAAGTTTCTGTACCTGATGCCTCCAAAAGACTGTTGAAACCCTCTTTACTGAGGCGTTTCAAGAAGTTCGTAACGCCATCACGTCTCCGCCAACATAAAAGTCAGATGTGCCTTCAACCACCTGAGGACATCAGAGGCTCCCCTGAACCAGACGGGTTTCTTCAGCTCCAGGACACGGTTGTCCAGGAACACGTGACTGCACCAACCAAGTCCACAGGACCAGAGCAGACCAGAGACAAGAAACCTTCAGTCTGGAAGCGCCTCAGAAAAATCACTCCGACACAAAAACTGACTAGAAACAACAGTGTCAGGAGTGAGGACTTATGTTTTTGAAACTTGTTTTTCATCTGTCTTCATGTGCTGGACGTCTTTCTGTGTTTTTGTACAGTTTCCCCCCACAAAAATAATTCTTTTCATTTGAATACATATAAATGTAAATATTACAATGTCTAGAATAAACTCTGACATTTGAATGTACTGTTCTTTCCCCTTCTTTAAAACTTCTTTAATGGTTAATCTAATATCTGTCTATATGTTTTGTGTCACGTTGTGGCCGTATAAATGAGGGTGTTTCTAAATGTGAAAACTGATCAGCTAAAAGTTAAAGTTCAGTTACTTACTGCAGAAAAACACTTTCAACTCTGGTCCTGAGAATTTGTGTCGGGATGATGAAACCTGATAGATGGTGTCCAGATTTAACTGTGAATGCAGGACTTTCTCTGGTAAACATTTAAAATACCTTTAAATTCTGAAAATCCTGCCATTTATATGCTTTTATAATCACAGCAAAACTCAAGATATGAAAAGCTAATTCCTGTTAAAGTGGAAGGTCACGTGCAGATCAAATATACATAGTTGTCCTCTGGACTGTCGAGGTAATTATTTAGATCAGTGGTGTGCAAACTGTGGTACGCGTACCACTGGTGGTACGCAGGGGAACGTCATGACTTGTCAATGCATGACAAAGCATTATAGATACAACGATTCAAATGAAATTCAGGTAACAATAAATAACCACAATAAGGAATAAACATCTCTCCTGTGTGTTTAAAGCTAACTGAGAAGGCATATATGGCTATATTTTAAGATTGGTCATCATGGTGGTAGTTGGAGAGTTCAATAGTTTCTCAGGTGGTATGCAGCATTAAAAGTTTGAGAATTTCAGATTTAGATTATTTTTAGGTGAAGCAGTGAGATGAATATATATTCCAGGTGGACGTCTGTTTTAAATCAGCACAGAACTAGTTTATATCTGTGTTAATACTAAAGAACATGGTCAATGGACAAAATAACAGCAGGTGTTGCTATTATTATTCATCATCACAAGTGATAATCTGACTCATTAATGTTTAATCAATGGGTTTATTTCACGGGTTACTAAGTTATTCAAATGCAAATATGAGCTAAAATCTTTAAATTTGTTGCACCAGCTGCATTATTGCAAACTTACAATTATGTAATGATGCAGATCAATGATGACCATCTTAGATTAGATTCAACTCTGTCACTGCACATGTAAAAGTAAAGAAACTCAGTCAGGATGGAGGACTGAACCCAAAGTGGAGTTTCAATGTAACCTGTTTGGTAGCTCAGCTCTGTTATTACCTCCGCCAAGGAGGTTATGTTTTTGTTGGTGCACTTGGAGAGCGCAGACCTCCACCAAGCACAACAGTTCCCCCATAAAGCGATTTACAGATTGTGATAAAATCCGCTTTCTGGATCAGATCCAGATCAGCCTTTGAAATATGATAGAGGTTCCCATTGTCAATCCCTGAGTCTAATTTCATGAGTTTTGGGCAATAATTAACGGAGATATTGAGAAACAAAATTTTCGGCCCCATTGACCGCAATGTTATTGAAAATTTGAAAGTGATCCAGAATCCAGGATTTCTTCTGGATCACAGCCAAAATGAAATAAGTTCTTCCTTTTCACGTTTCTGACAACTTCTGAAAATTTTATCAAAATCCATCCATAACTTTTTGAATTATCTTAAACACAGACAGACAGACAGACAGATAAACACCAACAACAACATTACCTCCTTGGCGGAGGTAATAACAGTTTTGTGTGGGGCGCTGCATTGGCATGGGTGTCCAGACCCTTGGTAGCGGTGCTCGGGGGTTTTGCTCGGGTGCCTCCCGTCACTCTTCGTCGCTGCTGGGACGTCTCCGCTACATGGCGGGTTGGGTGGGTGCCCCCAACCTGCTCCAGCAGGGGGGCTTCTGCTGTGGGGTGGGGGGGTCTAGGGGGCTGGCGGAGGGGGGTGGGGTGCCTGGGTGGGCTCATGGTGTTGCTGTCGGGGGTCTGGGTGCTTGTGCTGATGTGTTGCCTTATGTGGGCCAACCGGGTCGGGGACCCTCTTGATTCTGCTCTTGCACCATCATTATGGGGGGGCTGGTGGGGGAGACTGGGCTTGAGTGGATTTAGTGTCAAAGTGCAGCATGGTGGGATGGGGGGGTATCTGGGTGCTCTCGGGATGTACTGTGTGTGTGGGTGTGAATATGCAGAGTGAAGTATATGTAGTATGTACTGTAGTATATACTATAGTATATATTATAGTATGTACTGTAGTGTGACTGTGTGTGTATCAGTATGTATGTATGTAGTTAAATGTCTATGTCTATCTGGATATGAAATTACAACTAAAATTTAGGATAAGGCCTCAAAAACCGGATACATTTTAAGGGTAATCATGGAACATTGAAGAAGGGGCAGGATTAAATAGGTTTTACTTCTTCCTACCCCTTTTCAGACATGTTAAACCAGACATGTGTTTTGCATATTGATATGTATATGTATGTATATAGATTGGTGTGTATACATTGGGTAAAAATTTTGTTTATTTTTAGGGGGAATATGTCCATTTAATATTTAGATTTATTTACAAGAGGTTCTATATGTTTCTAGATTATGGTTATGCACATGTGTCAGTGTAGACTGATTTATGCATTATTATATATTTTATAAATATATTATATTTATTTTCAGATACATAGATTCATGATAGTGTCAAAATTGCCTATGCTTTAAAAGATTGTTTTGACATATCTGGAATGAATCAATAAAATAAAAAATGAAAAATAAGTCAAATGTAAACCAGGTAATAAAATACACTGTGTTCAAAGTGCCTTCATCATACAACTGGCAATACTCTAAAGAAAAAAGTAAACTATACAGCTTATCACCTTCCTACTGCATTAGTCCATTTACTCAATTTCTTGGATAAACAGAAAACCATATGGATTGAAAGAAGTGAGTAAATAAATAAATAAATTCTCATTACGAACTTAAAATTGTTGACAGAATTCTTATTTTAAACCAGCACTTTCAGAATGTTGGTTTAGAATGAAACATCAAAGGCTGATGACATCATAGGGCGGCGCTTCAGTCAGCGTGTCATAGAAAGATTCATCCTTATATGATTCAGCCAGTCTCCTTCACTAAACTGACCAACCAAGTCCACAGGACCAGAGCAGACCAGAGACAAGAAACCTTCAGTCTGGAAGCGCCTCAGAAAATCACTCCGACACAAAACTGACTAGAAACAACAGTGTCAGGAGTGAGGACTTATGTTTGAAACTTGTTTTCATCTGTCTTCATGTGCTGTACGTCTTTCTGTGTTTTGTACAGTTTCCCCCCCAAAAATAATTTCTTTTCATTTGAATACATATAAATGTAAATATTACAATGTCTAGAATAAACTCTGACATTTGAATGTACTGTTCTTTCCCCTTCTTTAAAACTTCTTTAATGGTTAATCTAATATCTGTCTATATGTTTTGTGTCACGTTGTGGCCGTATAAATGAGGGTGTTTTAGAGCCCTATGGAATCCGCGATTACGGAATCGCGGACGGAATCACGGAATTGGAGATTAAAAACGGAATTCACTTTAAATGCACAATATAACAGAACTGAACGGCAATTTGCGTAAAAGTTTTCTCTTTTTTTTTTTTCTCCCCGGACTAAAAGGAACTTTTCTTCGAGAAAATGTTCCAAGAGGGTTCACGAAAAAGGGTGGGGACATTCTAGCTTCTCTGCCCCCGCTCTCCTCATCATAGAAAAAAAGCACGTCGAAGCGGCACCCGAGAAACCGGCGAAGAAGCAAAGGAACTAGCGGTTTACTCTCAGGTACAGGGAAGAGCAGTTTATCCGAGATTGTTATGTGTCTGGCAATTTAAAATTCTGCAAGTTTTGCCAGCACGCGATTGAATGGACACAAAAATATACGCGCAAGGATCAGTTCCATCCATCCATTAGCTCCCGCTTGGTCCGTAGTCGGCTCGCGGGGGCAGCAGCTTCAGCAGAGGGGCCCAGACGTCCCTCCCCCCGGCCGCTTCCACCAGACCAGCTGAGAGATATCATCTCTCCAGCGTGTCCTGGTCTGCCCCATGGTCTTCCAACGAGGATCAAAATAATGAGTGAAAAGCACAAACGTAAAAAGGCGAGAGTCACTCAACGAGCTAAACACAAAGAGACTGATTATATTTATTTAAAGGCTGTCTGTAATAGATGGAAAACCTAAAGAAAAAAATAAACACCCGGGCCACACACTCATACACACAACCAGTCCAGTGTTCAGTGTTCACTGCTTTGGATTTCATAGCATCTACATCAGCTGTAGTAAATATAGTTTTTTCTGTTATCAGACACAGTTTGTCATGACATACCTGAAAAATATCATGTACGTTATGACAAACTGTCTGATAACAGAAGAAATCAAACAAACTAAAATTATTAGTTTACTGCTGTTGCAATTTTTCTTTTTTGCACTTTAAAAGTGCAAAAAAGTGCCCTTTTGCACTTTAAAAGTGCAAAAGGGCAGCACGGTGGCTTAGTGGTTAGCACTGTTGCCTCACAGCTAGAAGGTTCCTGGTTCAAACCTCGGCGGGGGGGGGTCCTGGGTTGAACCTCGGGGCCTTTCTGTGTGGAGTTTGCATGTTCTCCCCGTGCTTGCGTGGGTTCTCTCCGGGTACTCCGGCTTCCTCCCACAGTCCAAAGACATGCATGTCAGGTTAATTGATAATTCCAAATTGCCCATAGGGTGTGAATGGTTGTGTGTCTGTATGTATGGCCCTGCGATGGACTGGCGACCTGTCCAGGGTGTACCCCTGCCTTTCGCCCGAAGACAGCTGGGATAGGCTCCAGCAGATCCCCGTGACCCTTCAAGGATTAAACGGGTATAGAAAATGGATGGATGGATGGCACTTTAAATTGATTTTACCTATTTGAATTATTTTTTTCTTATTTATTACATAGAAAAAACTAGATTTTTTTTTGTTAAAAAAAAACAATGTTTTGTTGGACACAATATGTTTAAAAGTAAAAAAACATTAAAGTTTACAGTTATAATTGCATAATTGTCTATTTCACATTACTTATATACTGTTTTGCGGTTAAATTAGCATAAAATCCTTAAAAACGGAATTCTCAAAAATTAAAAAACCGAAAACAAAAAAAAAAAAAACACCGAAAATGAAAAAAATTAAAACGGAATTTGAGAAAAAATAAAACGGATTTCATAGGGCCCTAGTGTTTCTAAATGTGAAAACTGATCAGCTAAAAGTTAAAGTTCAGTTACTTACTGCAGAAAAACACTTTCAACTCTGGTCCTGAGAATTTGTGTCGGGATGATAAACCTGATAGATGGTGTCCAGATTTAACTGTGAATGCAGGACTTTCTCTGGTAAACATTTAAAATACCTTTAAATTCTGAAAATCCTGCCATTTAAATGCTTTTATAATCACAGCAAAACTCAAGATATGAAAAGCTAATTCCTGGTAAAGTGGAAGGTCACGTGCAGATCAAATATACATAGTTGTCCTCTGGACTGTCGAGGTAATTATTTAGATCAGTGGTGTGCAAACTGTGGTACGCGTACCACTGGTGGTATGCAGGGGAACGTCATGACTTGTCAATGCATGACAAAGCATTATAGATACAACGATTCAAATGAAACTCAGGTAACAATAAATAACCACAATAAGGAACAAACATCTCTCCTGTGTGTTTAAAGCTAACTGAGAAGGCATATATGGCTATATTTTAAGATTGGTCATCATGGTGGTAGTTGGAGAGTTCAATAGTTTCTCAGGTGGTACGCAGCATTAAAACTTTTAGAATTTCAGATTTAGATTATTTTTAGGTGAAGCAGTGAGATGAATATATATTCCAGGTGGACGTCTGTTTTAAATTAGCACAGAACTAGTTTATATCTGTGTTAATACTAAAGAACATGGTCAATGGACAAATAACAGCAGGTGTTGCTATTATTATTCATCATCACAAGTGATAATCTGACTCATTAATGTTTAATCAATGGGTTTATTTCACGGGTTACTAAGTTATTCAAATGCAAATATGAGCTAAAATCTTTAAATTTGTTGCACCAGCTGCATTATTGCAAACTTACAATTATGTAATGATGCAGATCAATGATGACCATCTTAGATTAGATTCAACTCTGTCACTGCACGTGTAAAAGTAATGAAAGTCAGTGAGGATGAAGGACTGAACCCAAAGTGGAGTTTCAATGTAACCTGTTTGGTAGCTCAGCTCTGTTATTACCTCCGCCAAGGAGGTTATGTTTTTGTTGGTGCACTCGGAGAGCGCAGACCTCCACCAAGCACAACAGTTCCCCCATAAAGCGATTTACAGATTGTGATAAAATCCGCTTTCTGGATCAGATGCGGATCAGCCTTTGGAATTTGATAGAAGTTCCCATTGTCAATCCCTGAGTCTAATTTCATGAGTTTTGGGCAATAATTAACGAAGATAATGAGAAACAAAATTTTCGGCCCCATTGACCGCAATGTTATTGAAAATTTGAAAGTGATCCAGAATCCAGGATTTCTTCTGGATCACAGCCAAAATAAAATCAATTCTTCCTTTTCACGTTTCTGATAACGTCTGAAAATTTTATCAAAATCCATCCATAACTTTTTGAATTATCTTGAACACAGACAGACAGACAAACAGAGAGATAAACACCAACAAAAACAACCTCCTTGGCGGAGGTAATAACAGTTTTGTGTGGGGCACTGCATTGGCATGGGTGTTCAGACCCTTGGTAGCGGTGCTCGGGGGTTTTGCTTGGGTGCCTCCCGTCACTCTTCGTCGCTGCTGGGACATCTCCTCTGCGTGGCGGGTTGGATGGGCGCCCCCAACCTGCTCCAGCAGGGGGGGCTTTCCGCTGTGGGGTGGGGGGGGGGTCTTGGGGGGGCGGAGGGGGGTGGGTGGTGCCTGGGTGGGCTCATGGGTGTTGCTGTCGGGGGTCTGGGTGCTTGTGCTGATGTGTTGCCTTATGTGGGCCAACCGGGTCGGGGACCCTCTTGATTCTGCTCTTGCACCATCATTATGGGGAGGCTGGTGGGGGAGACTGGGCTTGAGTACGTTTAGTGTCAAAGTGCAGCATGGTGGGATGGGGGGGTATCTGGGTGCTCTCGGGATGTACTGTGTGTGTGGGTGTGAATATGCAGAGTGAAGTATATGTAGTATGTACTGTAGTATATACTATAGTAGTGCTGGGCGATATGGAAAAAATCATATATCACGATATGGACTATTTTATATCACGATAACGATATATATCACGATATACCATAATAAAGTATGTTTCAGTTATTCTCTGAAAAGTTTGACAAAAATTTCATTGCTACTTTTCAACTTTATTTTTAAAGGACATTTAGCGGAACTGTCACAAACATACATTTTAGCAAACTGTTCAGCAAAAACAGGTAGGTACAGAGGTACAGTAGCTTTCACATTTTTTTTAAAGTGCACAAACAGTTTCTGAGAGGAAAAAACACATTTTGCACTGAAGTTCAGCTATAAAAAATAAACACAAATTATTTTTCAACTTTCTGAAACCTTGTAGTGCAAAGTTTGCAAACCAATATAAAGTGTCTAAAGTAAACATCAGGGTTGAGGAGAACTCTGTTTAAGGCATTAACCATGAATAAAAGTGAAAATATAAAAGGCTACTTTGTAGAAGTAGATATGATTCTATCAAATTTATCATTGCAGGTTATTAATACATATTTGCTGAAATAATTGATAAAATTAGGTTAGAAACGATAGAAACGATAGAAACGATAGAAGAGAAATGGCACGATATACACTTTTATATTGTCCTCACGATATATATCGTCATATTGCCCAGCACTATACTATAGTATATATTATAATATGTACTGTAGTGTGAATGTGTGTGTATCAGTATGTATGTATGTAGTTAAATGTCTATGTCTTTCTGGATAGGAAATTACAACTAAAATTTAGGATAAGGCCTCAAAAACCGGATAAATTTTAAGGGTAATCATGGAACATTGGAGAAGGGGCAGGATTAAATAAGTTTTACTTCTTCCTACCCCTTTTCAGACATGTTAAACCAGACATGTGTTTTGCATATTGATATGTATATGTATGTATATAGATTGGTGTGTATACATTTGGGTAAACATTTTGTTTATTTTTTGGGGGGAATATGTCCATTTAATATTTAGATTTATTTACAAGAGGTTCTATATGTTTCTAAATTATGGTTATGGACATGTGCCAGTGTATACTGATTTATGCATTATTATATATTTTATAAATATATTATATTTATTTTCAGATACATAGATTCATGATAGTGTTAAAATTTTCTATGCTTTAAAAGATTGTTTTGACATATCTGGAATGAATCAATAAAATAAAAAATGAAAAATAAGTCAAATGTAAACCAGGTAATAAAATACACTGTGCTCAAAGTGCCTCCATCATACAACTGGCAATACTCTAAAGAAAAAAGTAAACTATACAGCTTATCACCTTCCTACTGCATTAGTCCATTTACTCAATTTCTTGGATAAACAGAAAACCATATGGATTGAAAGAAGTGAGTAAATAAATAAATAAATTCTCATTACGAACTTAAAATTGTTGACAGAATTCTTATTTTAAACCAGCACTTTCAGAATGTTGGTTTAGAATGAAACATCAAAGGCTGATGACATCATAGGGCGGAGCTTCAGTCAGGTGTCATAGAAAGATTCATCCTTATATGATTCAGCCAGTGTTCCGAGTGTTTTTCTAGTTTGAAAATGTTCACCAAAAGAAATTATTCCGTAATTGAAGAAAGAGGAATTTTAAAAGAATGTAAATAAATACAGAGACGAGCCTGCTCAACGACAACAAGCATCTATTTTTTGTCTCTCCCTATGCTGTTTAAACAGATTAGTCATGAGTGAAATGTATCACAAAATATTTTTAAAGACTTTTAAAACCTGTATGATATTGATTTGATTAATTTGGTATGAGGACTCATGGTTTTGGTGATGTTAAAAACTTAATTTTTGTGCCAATTACAATGGCGATCCGATGCAGTCCTCTCCCAAGATGGCGTCTCTCCCGATAGTGTAAATTTTATTTTCTGTTAAAGCTCCTTGACATATACTTTTACTGAGGTTCGAATAAGGCAAACTACACAAGTTACAACTATAACTTGTTAAACTGTTAAATGTTAAACTATATTTCAATGAAGATGTTAGCAATTGTTCCCCGTGGGCCCACCACCCGCAGGGAGGGCCATAGGAGTCGGGTGCTTTGTGGTTATGGGTGGCAGCTGAAAGTGTGGGCCTTGGCGTGCCGACCCTTGGCTGACGAAACTGGTTACTGGGACATGGAACGTCACCTCTCTGGTGGGGAAGGAGCCTGAGCTTGTGCATGAGGTTGAGAGGTACCGACTAGATATAGTCGGGCTCACCTCGACGCACAGCCTGGGCTCTGGAACCAATCTTCTCGAGAGAGGCTGGACCTTATTCTACTCTGGAGTTGCCTCAGGGTGAGAGGCGACGGGCTGGTGTGGGCTTGCTTTTAGCCCCCCAGCTTGGAGCCTGTACGTTGGGGTTCTCTCCAGTGGATGAGAGGGTAGCTTCCCTGCGCCTTCGGGTCAGGGAACGGGCTCTGACTGTCATTTGCGCTTATGCGCCAAATGACAGTTCAGAGTACCAAGCCTTCTTGGGGTCCTTGGCGGGGGTGCTGGAAAGCGCCCTAATGGGACTCCTTTATTCTGCTGGGGGGACTTCAACGCTCACGTTGGCAACGACAGTGGTACCTGGAGGGGTGTGATTGGGAGGAACGGCCTCTCTGATCTGAACCAGAGTGGTGTTTTGTTGTTGGACTTCTGTGATCGTCACAGTTTGTCCATAACAAACACCATGTTCAAGCATAAGAGTGTCCATAAATGCACGTGGCATCAGGACACTCTTGGCCATAGATCAATGATCGACTTTATAGTCGTATCGTCTGATCTTCGGCCGTATGTTTTGGACACTCGGGTAAAGAGAGGAGCTGAGCTGTCAAATGATCACTACCTGGTGATGGGTTGGATCAGATGGAGGGAGAATGCCGGTCAGACCTGGTAGGCCCAAACGTGTAGTGAGGGTTCTGCTCTTGCACCATCATTATGGGGGGCTGGTGGGGGAGACTGGGCTTGAGTGTGTTTAGTGTCAGAGTGCAGCATGGTGGGGATGGGGGGGGGGGGGGGGGTATCTGGGTGCTCTCGGGATGCACTGTGTGTGTAGGTGTGAATATGCAGAGTGAAGTATATGTAGTATGAACTGTAGTATATACTATAGTATATATTATAGTATGTACTGTAGTGTGAATGTGTGTGTATCAGTATGTATGTATGTAGTTAAATGTCTATGTCTATCTGGATATGAAATTACAACTAACATTTAGGATAAGGCCTCAAAAACCAGATACATTTTAAATCATCGTTTTGCCTGCTTGCCTTCAGTTGCTTTCTTTCTTTTTTCTTTTCCTTTATTCTCTTTTCAATATCTCTGCCTTGGCAGCTCTTTTTATTTGTTTATGAAAGAACTTATTTTGATAACCCCTGCCTCCGGATCCTGCATTTGGGTTCTGCTTCTTCAAATTCTGACACGATCCTGCACACATTGGTATGAAATGCGTGTTTCTGCAATAAAGATTGTCAATACGTGACGAGTTAAAAAGATAGTAACTTTTGATTGATCCTGTTCGTATTTTGAATTGGATTCTTTGAGGTGGTTGGGCAACTCTCTCTCATATTTAGTTCTGCAGAAAAAAAAAATACAAAAAGTTAATGTTGCTTTAAAGAGTTGCTCAACATTGTAAGAGAAAGTTGATGGAGAATTGAGGCCTCTTGACTGAAAAGTCTGGGCTCTAAAACTGGTTAAAAAAGGACTATTTCTTTTTCATTTTCATCTTCCCGCTCTCAGCTAAATTTCAGCTCCTCTAGCTCTGAACATCCCGCCCAGTCATTTCTACAGGGACTTTTTCCATGAAATCATTGATTCTTTTCCAAATAAACTGATGATTTAACACATATCTGTGAAAGATTATTACATGCATCATGCAAAGAAGTGTGAATGAATCAGTTCAAGTATTTAACTCGTAAATAAATAACAAATGTGGTCTGACAGAACAAAGCATGATAAATGCTGCCACAGTTTTAGTCATTTATAAAGTCTCTCTCTGGTAGCCATTGGTGATGGTGATTAGTTTTATTTCATGTCACCTGGTCCCAGAGGAAATGGTCGACAAAAATGACAGACCCAAGGTTATGTAATTACTTACATGGAAACAAGAGTGAAAATAAAACAACTGTTTGCACAGATACATCTTGATCATCTTGAGGTAAAATAATAGCACAGAAGGACTACACTGTGTTGAAGAATCCAGAAGAAATCCTGGATTCTGGATCACTTTCAAATTTTTGATAATTGTTGCGCTTGGTGAAGGTCTGCGCTCTCCGAGTGCTTTTCTAGTTCTAACATGTATTTCTTACAGGTTTTTATGTCATTTAATGTATTATTTATAAATTATTACAAAAAATATGTTCAAATTTTGGGCAGTTTAGAACGGATTAGGGGATTTACATTGAAAACGTGTCTCTACTTATGAAATTTTCAGGTTACAAAACTACTTCCAGAACCAATTAATTTTGTAAGTAGATGTACCACAGTATATACTATATACCTAATCAAAATTTAAAGACCAGCCAAAAAATTGCAAGAATTTACATTTTGCACTGTTGGATCGTAAAAAGGTTCTAAATACTGTTTCAAAATGCAAGAAGAAGAAATGCAAATGAGAGAAAAAAAAATTGAGTAAGCAATCTATTGCAGACAACATTTAAGCTGAAATAGGCTGTTTCTTAGCAGATCAAAGGTTTAAGACCACACCTTTAAAAGCCAAAATCTCAATTCAATGTCAATGTCATTGTCTATATATATATATATATATATATATATATATATATATATATATATATATATATATATATATATATATATATATTAGGGATGCCACTGTACTCTGTAAAATATGGTATGGTTCGATACGACCTGCACGGGACGCTGGATGCGGGACGCTTTTATGTCCCGCTGTATTTATGTTCCAATAACTTTGCATTGGACGTGCACGTGAGCGTGCGTGCCTTTTAGGCAACAGGCCGCCACTGCATGTCAATGTCCACTCCCCTCTGCTCACTCACAGTGACCAACCGATCACACTTTGGCCAGATGGCTGCAGCTCATAGATGCAGAAAAAGAAAAAAAAAACAAGCAGGCAGCGGTAGCGGAGAAATTGTGAAAAACTGTTTTTTTAATCACCGGTCTGGGAGCATTTTGGTTTTGCTGTTGAATACACCGGCGAGGGAGTGAAAACAGTTACCACTTAACAGAACGCAATCTTCCACCTCCCTAAACCCAGATCTTACCTGCGTAAGATCCCGTTGTGCGTCTTGGCGCAGCTGATGTGCTTTTTAAAATACAGCAGAACGACTCGTTGGATGCGCATTTAAAGATCACGAACAATTAATGTTCCTGTCTCTCCTCGACCACCAGCAGTTTCAGACATATCGGAAATAAATTCCCGCATCCAACCTTTTACAATTTAACACCAGACACAGAGATCTCCTTGGTTTCCTCCACAGCAGACATCTGGATGGGATCATGCCACAGCTGTACATTTATTCCATTTGGACGCGCTCTTTTACGCGCCGACATACGACTTGCGCTTTCCACAAATTCTGTATCTTGCGATCGCTTGTTTAGGGTAGTGGGTGGTCTGAAACTGTACCGAATCCGTACCGAAACCATGACACAAAAACCGCAGACCGTACCGTGAGCCACCCTAGCGTTGCACCCCTAACATACTATATATACATATATATAGATATATATATATATATATATATATATATATATAGTATATATATAATATATATATATATATATATATATATATATATATATATATATATATATATATATATATACATATATATAATACTCAAACTCATAGTTGTATAACTCTTGCACACGTTTCTGCACAGCCTTTCGGGAATGAAGCCTCATAACTGACTGAAAAGCTGCATGTTTGTAATATTTTCATAAATGGAGCAGATAGCATCACAGCTTGAGAACAGGGTGGAAATGAGATGCCGATAGGTTGAGAGCATCACCCATAGATGCTTTCACCGACACGCACGCCCACGCATACACAGCAGAGACACACCTGTGATGTTGTTCCCTCAGTGGATCAGGTAACGTGCTGTAAATTAGTCGGTGATCCATGCTGGCAGCTGAACTGGGCAAAGTCGGCTCAAATTTGCATCAGGGCAGTTATGAAATGCCTTGTTGCATTAATGTTTTCTTTACACCAAAACCATTTCTTATAATTTGATTCACTTTTTTATGTAGATTTAAAACCTTGAATAATTTATCTGTATTTGCACAACTTGATGTTTTTCCTGGAACAAGCTTATTTTAAACAAGCTCCTAATGTTAAATTGGGATGGAGAAGTTTTTTTTTTTTTCCTTTTTTAATACAGGCTACTGTCTTAACTCTCAGCTGCCTTTGTATACCCCCAAATATTTGCAAAAATGACAGACTGTTGGACTACTTGGGCACAACTATTATAGCTGGCTGCGATTTTACGTCTGTTTTGACTGTCTTTCAGAGCAGAGCCAGTGAGGTTTGAAAGCAGTGAGGAAGAATGTATACACCTCAAACGCACGCACACAAACACATACACGCACAAATTTTATTTCAAATCTCTTTCAAAGGCCTAAAATCACATACCCACATCTCACTGAAACAAGCCTGACTCTTGTACGGCCCTGCGACACACTCATGGAGACAAAAACCCATCTGTTAACTGCACCTCCATGTCTTAAAACTAAAACACATCCAGCGACTCACACACAGCAGGCAGGAATGCATTGTTGTCATAGTGGAGCTGTAGAGGCGTGCAGTACTCTGCACCTCCACACCGATAAGACCCCAGCTATCTGATAAGGGAGAATGTTGGCAGAGAGAAAGGAAAGGAAAGTGGAGAGATAGACAGACAGAAGAGAGACGAGAGGAAAGTGGAGGGAGAGTGACCCTGGCGGAACTGAAAAGAGGGGAACTTTTTTTGACGTTTAGTTCTTCTGATAAGGCAACGCACTCCAAACACAATCAAGTGGGTTATCTGATGTTTTATATAAAGAAAAAATCTGAATGAGTTGAGTTCACTTGGCTTATATGTTATTCAAATTTCACACATTTTTCTATAGAATTATCACTTTTTTTTAATGCCAGCGATCAGGCTCTGAATCAAAAAAGAAAAGAGCAGTGGTGTTTGACTCCAGTCCTCGAGGGCCGGTGTGCTGCATGTCTCAGATGTTTCCCTGCCAGCACACACCTGATTCAGATGAATGGATCAGCATCGGCTTGTCATTTAAGGTCTGCACAACTCTGTTTACGACCCATTCATCTGAATCAGGTGTGTCATGGCAGGTAAACGTCTAGGATGGCCCCTGAAGCACTGGATGTGGACACCTCTGAGATAGATGGACCAAAACGACATGAACCACAGTGGTTTTGAGTGAGAACGAGACATGTGCTTGGAGCAAAATGGCAATAAATGTTGGCAACAGAACTCAAAATAAATAGCTATTTTAAGCCTCTGGCAAGACTCAGTTTCGATTACTCTTTTATTTTGTCATAAATATCTAAGCACTGACCCAGCTTGAGTGACATTCGTACTCAACTTGTACTAACTTATAACAAGACTGAAGAGATGGAAGCAACCAGATGGAGATGCCTTTACAAACAGTCATTTTAAAGACTTTTTGTACACATGCAAAGTTAAAATGACCTCCCCTTGTCTGCAGGGATCCCATCTGCACCATCACTAATGTGGAATGGCAACTTTTTGTCTTGTGTCTTTGACAGTCTTTGACTATTACAGTACTTTGATTCAGCTGTAGTTGGATAAAGGTTCTATAAAACTGAGTTGAGCTAAAATTAATTGTCATTTTTCCGTAAACAAATATTCCACTCTCATCCATAACTGCCTCAGCATACATTGTTACAAAAGTTTATACCCCTATCCTTTTATAGACACAGGGTTGTTCTAACTCTAACTCCAAATGCCACTTTGTATGCCACATTATTCATCTATCTATTTAGTTATACATTTTTATTGGTGTTTAGAGGACATTCACATCGCTTGAAACATTGTTGTCCTTTGGCTTTGAATGGGGTGACACCAAGTACTGCTGAACTGAATTGTGGGTCTGCTGTGTCACGATAGAAATGTTGATCCTGTCAGAAGCTGAAAAACAGTTCAACTTTTCAGGTGCTGACGCATCAGCCAATTAAATAATGGTTACACAGTCAATTAAATCCTACATGGGGGCAGAACTGTGTCAACGGACCCAGCTTTCTTGTGAACCAAGCGGGAAGAAAATTAGCTGGTGGTTTTATTAGTATGACGAAGACCTGACGGATCAGCGAGAAACAAGCCAAAGCATCAGAAACAGCCACCATCAGGTGTTGCTGCAGTGCTCCAGTGTGAGAGCACCGTGCATGCTTCATTATTAGTATCTACACTGCAGAGTGCATTCAGCCACAGGTCATATCTGTACTTAATTAAAAAATCAACATCAAATTTATATAAAAATGTTCTTGATTAGTTATATAAGTATTCCCACATGCATGCAATTTAGAAAAAAAGCAGAACATAGTAAAGACAAATGAACCGTTTGGCAAAGTATATTAGAAAATATTCACACAATGACATTTGAAATTCTAAATGTTATATATATCAGTTTTCTAAGCTCTTTAGTAATACTTTGTGAGTTTTTTAAAGAAGGTACTACTATTGATATTGGCCAGCTTTGCCTGAGTGCTACCTTGGTTTGAAACCAACCCACTGTGTGTTATCGCCCACCCCAACTGTCAGCTGTTACTTGGTTATTTAGAGACCTTATTAGACATCTGGCCTCCAGTCAGTCTAGTCTCCTTCCCTGCCTCCTTTTACAATTTATCCTTTCATCCCTCTTTCCTCCTCTCCCTTCATTTGTATCATGACCTCTGACCATTCCTTGTTTGAGAGGAAAAGGGAGAGGTTAACCTCTGCTGCACACACACACACACACACACACACACAAACTCTAGCATGTCCATTTTTCATTGTCTTCTTCTTTTATTAAAATTGAGCCCATAAATATTTTAATAAGAAAAATAATATTGGGCTGATTCAAAGGTAATCAGTTCTAATTGAACTTTCTTGGGTTTAGGTTACATGAAATGTTTTTTTCATTAATATATATCTATTATTAATATATTCAACAATAAAGTATTGACCACAATTTTATTTTAAGGTGTTACTGCTCTGTAACTCAAACACACTTGAAACTTTCTTTGAATTATTACATCTTTTTGACTGAGTTGGGACAAATTCTAATACAAGACAACAGACAGACTGTGCTTTTAGGACAAGATCACATACTCAAAAAATACCGATTTAGATACAATGTAACTTAAAAATTTCCTGCCTTTCCAGTCATTTTCGTGCACATTCATGATTTCACTTAGTTGTTTTTTTTTTTTTTGTACTGTCAGAGAAATTATTATAAATTGCATTTTTATTAGCAGCGCGTGTCTGTCTGTACTTATCAACTGGGACATCCACTGTTAGTGTGAACATAAATATTTTACTTGAGCATTTTCCATGCAAAATAACCTACAGATATCCATATTTCCCTTTTTCTATGGAAATGTTTCTCCGACCTCAATATTTTCAAAGCCTTTACTGAAAATGCAATGAAAGCTAATATGTGGCTGTAACTATCAAGACACTGAAAAAATGAGCTACAAATTGCTTTTTATTTCTGTCCCTGGGCAACATTTATTTAACTAGTCATGCCAGCAATGATGTAAAGAACTGAAAGAGTCTATAAGTAATGTTCACGGCCATTTCACTTCTACACACACGGGCTCGCTGTGTCCTGTTTCCTGTCACACTGTCTGTGGACAAATGCTTTTGTGTATGTCAGTAAATAGCTTAAGGGCGGTGATACAACACATAATCACACATGCATACACTTGGGATCAGCTATGCAGATGTGTTGCTGCTCAATCAGTAGTTTAATCACAGAGGTTAGAGTTTAATGAGTTATTGTAACTGAACCCTAAATCACTGAAACACATGGCTGTCCAGAATGTGTTCAAGACCTGAAGCAAATAAAAAATTGCTCCACAGAACTGCACTGTGTCGATTCTAAGTGTTTCCAGGTCTTAAAAAATGTACATACTGTATATGTCATGAAAAGATAGAGATGTATGGCCCAAATCACACAAAAGATAAGTATCTTCTATAGAGTTTTTGAAATGGATATCACAGAATAAAACAGTGCTGGTCAGGGTTTTCTTGCTGCTTTAGGAGTTAAACACACTATAAGAGTATCACTAACTTTAACTGTCTAGAGATATTTGGATCTTCCTGGGCAAAGTAGTCGTTCGGTTATCAGAATTTGGTTTGGTGGTGTATGCAACTGTATGTGTGTGTATGTGTGTCTGGGAGTATGTGGGTCAGTGTGATACTTTGGTAAATTAGACCATCAATCAAACACAACATGGGAAGTAGCAACAGAAAGAATATCCTTGCAATGAAACAAAGCACCGAAGAAACATATGGCATTATTTAACTGCCTTTTAAGATGCACAAGTATGCTTGTGTGCATGCGTGCGTGTGCTCATGTTGCTATGCTTGAGCGGAGTGCTTTTCATTATTTAACTTCAAGACTTTTTGGGGACACGCTTTATCAGAACTGAGAAGCTTTCTTGGCCTGTCATCTAATGGAGTGTTTATTCAACACAATTAATGAAAGGGAATCGGGACATAGTTTGTCTGGCAGGACAGTTGGGGTTTAAAATTATTGACAGAGTTTGGAACACAATGTCTAAAGTCCATAAAACTCAGAAGAGTTGGACTACCACGAAGGCCAGTTTGGACTAGAATTAGTCTGATGTGTCAACGAATGGTATCAACCTGCCATCAGTTGTACTGTTCATGTTTAGCTCTTTATACAGTAACTGTCCAACTTCTTCTGTTCCATTTGGCTTTTCTGTTCAGGGGTCGCCACAACGAATCATCCACCTCCATCTAACTCTGTCCTCTGCATCCTCTTCTCTCACACCAACAAACTTCATGTCCTCTTTCACTGCATCCATAAATCTCCTCTTTGGTCTTCCTCTAGACCTCCTGCCTGGCAGTTCTGACCTCATCATCCTACCAATGTTTTCACTGTTCCTCCTCTGTACATGTCCAAATCATCTGTCTGGTCTGGTTTATCTCCAGAACATCTAACAATGTACTTATTCCTGATCCGACCCATCCTCATCACTCCAAAAGAGAACCTCAACATTTTAACCTCTGCTACCTCCAACTCTGCTTCCTGTTTTTTTCCACAGTCTCTAACCCGTAACACAAATGCACATACCTTTCTTTCATTTGTGTTACTCTTCTATGACACGCCACACCTGACACTTTTCTCCATTCATCCAACCTGCTTGTACATGCTTCCTCACCTCTTTTCCTCATTCTCCATTGCTCTGAACAGTTGACCCCAAGTACTTCAAATCATCTACCTTCTTTATCTCTGCTCCCTGTAGTCTCATCGTTCCTCTTTGGTTCCTCACATTCACACACATATTCTGTCTTGCTGCAGCTAACCCTCTCTTTTCCAGGACATACATCCAACTCTCTAGTTTTTCCTCCACCTGCTCCCTGCTCTCACTACAGATCATGATGTGAATCTGAAAACATCATAGTCCGTGGAGATTCCTGTCTAACCTCATCTGTCAGTCTTTCCATCACCATAACAAACAAGAAGAGGCTCAGAGCAGATCTTTGATCAGTCCCACCTCCACCTATGACTCCTCTGTCACAGCTACAGCTCACCTCACCATTGTTTTACAGCTCTCATACATGTCCTGAACCACTCTAACATACTCCAGACTTCCTCATACAACACCACAGCTCCTTCCTTGGCACCCTGTCATCAGCTTTCTCAAGGTCCACAAAGACACAATGCAGCTTCCTCTGACCTCCTCTGTACTTCTCTTTCAGCATCCTCAAAGCAAATATTGCATCTGTAGTAGTTCATGTTTAGCTCTTTATAACAGTCTAACCATATTCAAAATTGACTGTTGAAATTTTACTTCATTTGAAATGCTAGTTTACTAAGTTTTATGAACTCGGGTAGGTCAAATAAATTGGCTGGGCATTGTTATCAAAAAGTGACAGCTACATCAGTGGCTGTCAGATTTGTTTGAGCTCAAACTAAGGTATGCATGTTATAACACAGGTTGTTCACTTCTGTATCATTCATAAATGAGCTGGATACATAAGTAGTGATGACAAGCAGAAAAACAGGAGTAAAGAGCAATCCAATTTCATTGTGTCATGGAGGATTACTCCAAATCATTTGGTGGTCAATATACTGTGCAGCAGCTGAGGCTCAAAAACCAGTGCTTTACCAACACTTTGTAGAGCGAGGCTGGAGGTTCACCTCCACACGGGATGTAGTTGTAGTAGGTATACTTGGATGATCTTGTCAGTCCCATCAACATGTCTTCCACAGAGGAAGCTGAGCCTATGAACTCTGAGGGGGCTGAGGTCACTGAGGTAGTGAGGTAGTGAGGGCTCCAGGGGTGGATGAAGTTTAACCTGAGTTCGTCAAGATTCTGGATGTGGTAGGGCCATCTTGATTGATGCACCTCTGCTCCTAAGCATGGCATCAGGGGCAGTGCTTATGGATGGGCAGACTGGGGTGGTGCTTCTTCTTTCCAAGAAAGGAGAGTGTGTTTTATTTATAGCGGAATAACAGTCGTCGCGCTCCCTAGTGAGGCCTATTCAGGGAATCTGGAGAAGAGAGAAGAGAGCTGCTCCACATCGAGATGAGTCAGTTGAGGGTGCGTCTGGTTAGGATGCCTCCTGGACTCCTCTCTGGGGATGTGTTTTGGGCATGTCTAACTGAGAAAAGCCCCGACGTAGACCCAAGACACATGACAGGCTGGAGAGATGATATTTCTCGACTAGCCTTGGTGTCCTCTCAGAGAAGCTAGTGGAGGCGGCTGGGAAGAGTGATTTCTGGACCTCTATGCTTAGGCTTCAGCCTTTTGCACCTAGATACGTGGAGGATGACTGCGTGATACACGATCGTGGTGATGTTATATGGACAGAGATCTTTTTCAACACGGAGATGAAATGCTAAAATGAAGATAGATTGGTTTAGAATGATATATATATATATTTTAGGACTGGGCAAAAATAATGCGTTATTATCGCATCAACTCATTAATTTATTAATGTCAACATTTATTTTATCGTGCATTAACGCATGTTGCTCAAATGCTTTTGTTTTGAAAAGTCTGTTACTTGCTGCTGTGAAACCAGAAGAGAATTGGCGTAAAAAGATGTGGGAAAGCTAAAACAGTCATGAAGAGCAGTAAAGTTACAGAACTTTAACATGGACATTTTCATTTTAAAGTTCTCCCAGACGGAGAATTCAACAGAAACAAGGTTATTTGTAACAACTGACAAGTTGAACTCCCTGTTAAAAGTTTCTGCTGTTACCTCAGAAATTACCTGTTTTAATGTTCTGATTGTGGCTCAGGATTTTGTTGGTATCTTTTTTTTTCCATTAAAAAACAGGATGACATTAATGCCCTGGCAGTGGCAATAAGCTTTATTTCATTTTATATTTTTTAAGATAAGATTTACACTAAATATGTGGTACTGACGAGTGCTGACGTTAAAAGTTTTTGAGCAACAAATGTTATGGCACTTTAGTTCATATGGGAGCTAAACATTTAAATAAAAGTGCACTTTACACTGCTTTTCAATTCATTATTTGATTTTGCGTATACAATGTGATTAATCAGGGAAATCATGCGATTAATCACAATTGAAAACACACTGCCTAAATAGCTCTTAATGACCACATAAACAAAATTTGCATGTACAATTCTTGACTTTATTTTCATCATTTCTTTATAAAACTGTATGAACAATGTGAAACCAAACAACATGACCGCGAAATACTAAATGAAACCCGGTTTGGTGTCATGAGGTCTTGATTTCTGTTTGAGCATGAAAAGCAATTAGGTTACTCCCATTAGATGAAATGAAGAGGGTAAATAAGGGATCTATTGGTCAGGACGTGCACCACTCCAGCCAGAATAAAAAGCTTTACCTGCAGTCTGTATCAGTAATCATATGAATACAAATGTGTGTGTGTGTGTGTGTCAGAGGGACATGATGATGTTTAGATAGCTGCCTTTAAAAGTTGTCTCTCTTTTCATCTCACTTTGTCTCCCCCCCCCCTCACACATCCAAAGGCAGTGTGTACACAGTCAATGTAGAGATAATAGCCTTGCAGGGGCCACAGCAGAGTGAAGCCAAAAATCTGTCTCGCTAAAATATCCTTTAAACCACACACACACTCTACATAGACACACATGAACACGTACTTCATCACTGACATAGAAACCCCCCCCCCCCCCCCCCCCCCGTTGTAATTAGCCACACACATTAGCAAAAGTAATACTCACAAAACCTCACGCACATGGCAGGACACACACACACACACACAGATGTGCAGTATGGTCAATTAATGTGCCGTGAGATATCCGACCATTTAAATGGATGAGGCTTAGTTTTCAGAGAAGTCCAAACTTTCCAACAATTATTCTCTACTTTGTTCATTGCTGGGATGGAGGGAGTCACGAGAGGAAAATATAAGTGAAAATAAAAAGTCATAATGAGCGGCAGTAATTTTTACATGTGCAGTGAAAAAAAAAGAGGTGATCAACAGTATTTTCAGATTCAAGATTTTAACCCTAATACAAGTATTTTATTGAAAAACTCTTGATTAGTAAATTTTTCAAAGCAGGTCTGCACAAACATTTCGGAGATTTTACGTTGAACTGCAACAAATGTACTTACTGTGTATTTAACGTGTAGTATAGATATAAATACAAGCTGCCAGTAATAATTGTTTCTTCTTTTTGAATAAGTGTAAGGTTTTCTTTAAATGAGATTCAGCATCATTTGGGAAGGGTTCTGGAATATGATATTTATGCAAGCTTGAAGGAACGTTCTACTTGCCATGTAAATATGCTCAAAATCATTTGGTTTTGTTTTGGTTATGGTGCAGAAAACTGACAAAGAACTGTGACAGGAAGGATGAAAGAAAAGGGGAATTTGAATTGTGAAGTGCTCGTCTCTTAAGTGCTGTTCTTTCATAGAGACTACTTATTTTTTAAAACTCCACTTTTTGTCCACTTTAAAACAAACAAAAAAAAGAGCAGCTTCGCTGATTATAGTAAGTTCTCTAAATTAGCATATTCTGTAGCAACAAAGCTTCTTGATGGTCCTTGTTACATACAGGCACAGAAGAGGAAGTCAAGTGACATGTTTGCATGGAGGTTGTGACTAAGATTCTGTTCTTTAACAAAATAATTGCCTTTTGTTTCCTTTAAGCATTATTCTTCCACGACCTTACCTTTGTTTACTATTGGAGCTATGATAAATGGAAATGTCCTCCAAGTTTGTCAGAGAACTTGAAGATGATTTTGTGTAGTGACAAAGTCTGCTTTATTTCCCAGTTCCAGCTAGGAGTGTTTGTTCTCAGTCCCATTCATGTGTTTATTACACTCGTCCATCTAGCTGGCAAAGGCTGTAAAATTAAACCAATGTAAATCAAAGTAATTCAAAGCTAAATAAAAAAGACAAAAAGAGAG
Source organism: Hirundichthys speculiger (assembly GCA_018398805.1). Lineage (NCBI taxonomy): Eukaryota > Metazoa > Chordata > Actinopteri > Beloniformes > Exocoetidae > Hirundichthys > Hirundichthys speculiger. The sequence continues at coordinate 354,545 of JAGFBZ010000785.1, read as the reverse complement.
GACCAAAATAATGTTTAACGCCATATTTCCCTACATCAACGTTTGAACTTCCCTTCTCAAAACTGTAAAATACATATTGTGTGATGACTTTTAAATAATTCCATGAGACTGTACACCTAACTATTTTCACGTCAATCTCGATAAGGAAAAGTGATCTTTATGATTTTGCTGTGGTCTTTGAATTCCATTCGTCAGTTGCTTGAGGTTTTTTTTTTTAGTTTTCCTGTTTTCCTGTATTCCTTTAGGTCCTATTTCATTTTCGCTGCTTTGCTTGACTTCCTGTTATAGTTCCAACACATTCCAAGCAAAACCGTAAAGTATATCTTTTAGAATGATGCCATTCTTCCTCACATCACTTAAGACCTTCTGACATCAATGATAGCACGCAATGAAACATTTAAGGCAGGGGTGTCAATTGTATGGCCCGTGGGCTGGAACCGGACCGCCAGGGGGTTCAATCCAGCCGGAGGGATAAATCTGCATCAATAAAAAAACAGTTCCTTTATTGTCTGCCAGGGGCGCTGTGTTTTAGTCTGACCAGAGAACATGATGCAATACTGCGGGTCGGAACTAACTACTAACTACTGGTAGTACTGAGCTTCTGGGTCTGTAAGCAGTGTTTGGCGCTTTTTATATTTGCCTCAACACCCTCATCAGCAAAATGTAGTTGTCAAAAAAGAGAAAAGTGGACACATAGGGCCCGATCTTCTGCCAAACCTCCTAAAGCCACTATTAAGGGACAGCGTGTAGCGGGAGGGGCGTTCCCCCGCAAAGAACGCAATCTTCCACCTCCCTAAACCCGCGATCTTACCTGTGCTAATCGCTATATTATGCATATATTATGCATAGGAGTGGTCAGGGCGTTCCACCTGTTTAACCAATCACTGCATCAGTAGCCATTGCCTTTAAGAGCAGGTTGTGCTACCGCTATTAGCAATCTTCTGCCGCTCCCCACAAACCGCTATGGAGCGTTTTCATCCAGATCCGAGCAGCTCTCATGGGACTCTGCCATAGAGCTTCCTCATCTTCCTTCCTGATATATACATAACTAGGTCTAACTAATGTGGAGCAAATAATTTTATCATTTCGTTTATAATAACGGGTTTGTAACCTGCTAGCCGCTATCCTAAACCCACAATCGCAAGATACCGAGTTTGCTGAAAGTGCAAATGACACGCCCATTGCCGTGCCTGCAATGTGAGTAAGGGAATCGGCAACGCGGGTAGCGGCTTTAGGGAAGCGGAAGATTGCATAGCAGTTAGTGGAGGTTCCTAAATCCGCAATTTGCGGGTAGCGGCTAGCAGGAGGTGTGCGATCGGGGCCAGAGTGTCTAGTTTTTCAAGAAAAATGGACCTCAGCCTCTATGATCAGGTAGGTGAATGGGAAACCCATGTGCCTTGTGTGTCAGCAGCAAGTTTTGGTGCTGAAGGAATACAATATTCGGCGTCACTATGAAACTCAGCATGGTGAAAAATACAACAGCTTGCTCGGAGAACTGAGAAAACAGAAGGTAAATTAAATGTCAGTGGGTCTGAGGAAAAATCAAAAAAAAAAAATCTATTTTCACATGGAGGTGAGTGATGCTAATTGCTAGCCAAATAGCATTTGCATCAAAGCCGTACTGTGAGGGGGAGTTCGTCTTGTTGAAGGCTGTCGAAATTGTGTGTCCTGGGAAGCAACAAGCTTTTGCAAGTATAAGTTTGACGAGAAATACAGTGGCAGACAGGATTTTGGAACTATTAGCAGATTTGGATAGTCAACTAAAATGCAAAGTGGAGTAATTTCTGGCATTTTTGGTTGCAGTTAATGAGAGTACCACCATTACGGACGCTGCTCAACTGGCCTTACTTATTCATGGAGTGGACGAGACTTTGACTGTCACAGAGGAGTTTCTCGAGTTGGTGCCTATGACTGACACCACGACAGGTGAGGACATTTTCTGCTCTGTCGTTGGAGCCCTGGACAGAGTCGGGGTGGACTGGTCGCACGTTGTAAACCTGGCTACTGATGGAGTGCCGTCAATGACCGGAAGAAAGTCAAGTGTTGTGGCAAAGTTCAAAGAGAAAATACAAGCTGCAAATGGAGGGGGTGGCTTTTGGACATTTCATTGCATTTTGCATCAGGAGGCTTTTTGCTGCAAGTCGTTAAAAATGGATCACGTCATGGAGGTGGTTGTCCAAACTGTTAATTTCATCCAAGCCAGAGGTCTCAACCATCATCAGTTTGACAGCTTTCTCAGTGACTGTAACATTACCCATGGTCTGCCATACCACACTGAAGTAAGATGGTTAAGCAGAGGCGCTGTGCTGAAGCGCTTCTTTGATCTCCGAGGGGAAATTGGACAAGTCATGGAGAAAAAAAGGGAAAACCTGTTAAGGAATTACAGTGCCTACTATGGCTCCAGGACCTTGCATTTTTGGTTGATATTACAGAGCACTAGAATCATCTGAATAAAATGTTGCAAGGATGCAAAAAAATTGTAACACAGTATTATGACAGCATATGTCCTTTCAAGTTAAAGCTTACGTTATGGGAGACACAGATCGCAAGCTGTGACTCTGTTCATTCTCTGTCTAAGAGATGTATGCACAGCAAGCGTTAATCCTGACATACAACAGTGCAAAGACAAGATTTCAGGGTTGCTGAGGGAGTTTGAGAAACGGTTTCAGGTCTTTAGCGAACTTGAGACAGAATTAGTAGTTTTTTGCTCACAATTCACAGTCAGAGACTCTGATGTGCCCGTTGACAGTGTGATGTAGAATTAAAGGACAGATTTTCCTCTGTGGTTTGAACACATTTTACAAGTATCTCCTACCAGGTTATCCTAAATTGACAGCACTGGCTGCAAAAATGTTGTTCATCTTTAGGACCACCTACCTTTGTGAGCAAATTTTCTCAGTAATGAACAATAATAAAACAAAGCTGCGCTCAAAGCACACACATAAGCACTTAAATGAGATTCTGAAATTGGCTGCTATATATTTAGTAAATATATTTAGTAAAAGGGAAATTCATTTGAATGTGAACTTATTGTTAGTTCTATGTAATTTTGCAATGACTGTACTGGTCTGGACCCCTTGAGATCAGATTCTGCTGTAGCGGCCCCCGGACCAAAATGAGTTTGACACCCCTGATTTAAGGTGTTATTTCGTCCCATTCTTGCAAACATGGCCTGTGATGTCCAATACTGCAGGGTTGTCATTGTCATATTTCTTTTCATAATTATCCACCTTCACTATTGGGAACCAGTCAAAACTGCATACAGGTCAGTCCAGTGCCCATTCCCTCTTGTTCAGCAGCCTCGCCGTTGTAACACAAGCCAAATGTGGATATACATCAACTTGCTGAAATATGCATGGGGGTTTCTGGAAAGGATGTGGCCTTGTAGGTTGCCCTAAATTTTCAGTGTACCTTTCTGCAGTTTTTCACAGAAGTGTAAATTACGTTTGTCAAGAGCAATCATACACAGCTTGACTTTATGACTTGTCGCTGGATGGTCCTTTCCGTCTTTGGTCTGAAGCCTGTGGGATCCATTTCTTCCAAAAAAGACCTGGAATAGTTTTTAGGATGACGTCAGTCCATCCCAGAGTCCTCTAAGACCTGATAAGAAGATGCCTTTTCTGGACGAGGTTAACATTAGGGATGTTTTAAGCACTCAAATGCAGGTGACTTGCAACTTGTCCAGGCTGTACTCAGCTTCTCCTCCAGTGACAGCTAAGATGGACTCTAGCCCTCCTGCAACTCTGAGAATTTATAAAACAGGTGTAGAAAATGGAGTGAGAACAAACAAAGCTGATGAAATGAAACATGAAATATCGTGGGTTCATGCTGTCTGCAAAAAAGAAAAAAAAATCCCCCTTTCCTCTCTTTTTTTTAATTGGATTTTCCATACCGCCTCATCTTTTCTTTTGTGGTACACAGAAAAAGTCAAGTTCAAAGACACAAATGAATAGTCTTCTGTTTTAATACAGTTTCACAGATTACCATGACAATGTGTTGCTAAGTGGCTGTATGTGTGCGTTTGTGTTTGTTTTTCCCACATGTCTGCATTTCCTCTTAGTTGAGCATTCAAGTCAGTGGTTTGGAATTTTGAAAAAAAAAAAATCTGGTCTCAGCGGACTCTTCAGACTGTGATCTCTTACATCAAGATTGAATCTGTCATATTACTCTCTGGTACAGAAATTCATTATGACACCCTGCATTATGGGAGAACTACGGGAGGGATAAAAATCATGTCAGTCCTTCCAATGCATTGGTTATTTCTGAGGGGACTGGAATATTTCTTTGTCTGAAGTGTATGTGAGAGAGACTTGGTCAACAAAAGGAAAATTCCTTGTGACAGCATATTAATTGTTTCTTCTCTTTTTTTTTTTTTTGTCTCTGTGGGTGTGCATAAATGTGGACAAGCAGTGAAGCATGAAGCTGTTACTTCATCCACTGGCTCGTTTATGCACCACAAAAAATCCACTAATTAATAGCTCAATGTCTCTCAGCTCATAAAAATACAGAGATGGAGACAAAAGAAATTAAAAGGGAATTACATAGAGGAACAAGATGGGATCTTGGGAGGGATGGCAAAATAAGAGAATACGTTTCATGAGAGAGAGTGACAGGAAGTACAAAGAGAGGAAGTTTTGAGAGAATGAAAGTAAGGAGAACGAGTCTTGGAAAGGAGCACAGGAAGGGGGGGGGGTTCAAGGCGTGAGACCAAGCAAAGACAAAAAAAAAAAAAAAATGAGGGATTGGAAGTAGTTGAAGTTTTGGCTCAGCAGGAGCCAACTCCATTCACATCACAACCCTTCATGTCTCATTTTGTGAAACACTGCATCCCCCAAAAATTGCCCATATGAATTATTGTATTGTATGAGGCAGCACGGTGGCTAAGTGGTTAGCACTGTTGTCTCACAGCTAGAAGGTTCCTGGTTCGAGGTTTCCATGTTCTCCCCGTGGGTTTCCTCCGGGTACTCCGGCTTCCTCCCACAGTCCAAAGACATGCATGTCAGGTTAACTGGTGGTTCTAAATTGCCCGTAAGAGTGATTGTGAGTGTGTGTGATTGTTTGTCTACATGTGGCCCTGTGATGGACCGGTGACCTGTCCAGGGTGGACCCCTGCCTTTCACCTGAAGTGAGCTGGGATAGGCTCCAGCAGATCCCCGTGACCCTGCGGAGGATTAAACAGGCATAGATAATGGATGTATGGATGGAAATATTGTATTAAACATTATATGCCAGCATTGACAGAAAATATAAATCAAAAAAAGATTACACAGTCCTTTTCCAATCACCTCTGTACAGCATCCATTTAGGTAATCAGGACATGGTGTCCTTGTAGTTTAGTACAGCAAGATGAAAATTCTACATATGGCCTCACATGCCCGCATGTGGTCTTGTAAATGCAGAGAGTTTAATGTTAAGCTACATATTGTTAATTGGCTTACAAAGGTGCATATTAGTCGAACAGTATTCATGCCTGAGGGACCGTCCAGGAGGATATAAATATGGGAGTTAGGCCCAAAGCTCAACAAAACTAACGGAGCTTTTGAAAAATCTACAGAACATCGACTGTGAATTAGAAGAGAAGAATACAAAACAAGCATTATTACTGGCCTACTGCGTTACTCTTAGAAAGAAAAAAAGGAAAAAAAAGGTGAATTTTCTTATTTATGCTCATTGAACCAATCAGGGGGTGCAGAAAGTCTCTCTCTAAAACTCTCTGGCTGGTGATAATAAATGGGCCAATATTTTCTACATATGATGATCTGGTCCTGCTGTAAGACAGACCTTAAAAGTTATACCAGGTGGAAGCAATGTCTCTGGAAAAAAATCTATTTTCAAATACATGTACATTTTGTTATGAGTGTTGATGTTCAGAAGTCAGGACATTATGCACATGGCATGTATAAGTGACCATCACTGCCAATACACTTCAGTGTGATTCCGCTTGAAGACTGAATTGAGACTGAATTCTCTTACAGTGGCTACTTACTTCTTCAATATTTTTACCATATTTAAGCATTGGCAGTATTTGCATTGTTGTTTCATTTGTATTCGTTAAAATCGTTGTCCTATACAATATGGAAAAAAAGAGTTGTGAGATACATATTTAATATTAAAGCAAAACTACATTGCTATTCAAGACAACACAATACCACAACAAGTAAATGAATTATGATAATGCTATTTAATGTAACTATTCAATGCTATTCAGTGGAGCTGAGGAAAACAAAAACTATGAAGGACACTGCAGTTTTGTTATTACCCCTAACTTAGTTTTAGTGCCCCATTTTAAAAAAGTGCTGTCAAAATCTAAGCTGCTGTAATACCTGAACCTAAGCAAACAGCATGCGCTCAATCGAGTGAAATGGAATCCAAACAGTGAACTGATGAAAACAAGGAGGTGTGAAATACCTGCCCCAAACTTCAGGTTAATGTTTATCAGTTGACAATCCTAACTTATTAGACATCTGTAGAGACAGTGGGAGTGGTGAACATGACTCAACTGTTGTTCCACAGAATCTGAACCTACATGTTGAACCTGGGAATGAGATGGCATTTTAAAAGCAGCAGCAAGAGACATGAGAGAGACGTAAACAAGATAAAGTAATTGGAATAAACTATTTAGAGGGGTAGAAGTGAGCATGGCTTGAGATTACCTACCTGAAGTAGCTCCCATAGGGGCTGGCTTATTCCAGAAAAACCTGATTCACTGAAATAAACCAAGAGATTTCCACACCAAAGATATGAGAAAGGGTCATTAACTCGGCACCTGGACACAGTCTGTTAGGAGAAAGTTTCAAGATGGACTCAAGAAACTGGAGGGATTTAGTTTCCTCGTGTGTCAGAAGGCATCTGAGGATTCACCATGAGCTGGATAAATCAACTTGCTTCTTGGCTCGGATTGCATTTCAGCTGCCATCAGTCTGACATAATTAGTTTCAAAGCTGCTTGATGTCCTTATAGTACATATACAGACTATGTGAGAGTTTTTGAGTTCTTTCATACATCTAATTTAAATAATTATTCCCACATAAACATGAAAACTCTATCTATAAATGAGGTAAGGAGTTAAGAAAGCAAGGATTACTGCTGTAACAACACATCAACAGTTGGGTTAAACTAATCTGTCTAATCTGTCATCTGAGATTTGTTCTCTTTTTCAGCAGTGGCTAAAGTGGTTCAGAAAAAGAGACGTATATAAGAATGTGTTTCATGACATAACCGACGATCCCACAAACTACTTCAAGAAACTGGTGTTTTCTAAAATCTATTCAGTTTATCTTAAACATCAGGGTGTCATTTATTTCAGAACATATCAAATATTAATCTTGCCATAAACTGGCCTCTGCTGAGTCTCCAACAGACAGGAAAACTGATGTTTTAATTAGCCTGAATCCAGTGTTTAGACACTGATTACTCAGCTGTGTTCTGGGCCTTGGAAATATTTATGAGCCTGACACCTCTCATAACAGAAGGAGTCAACTGAGGAAAAGGCTTTCCAGATTTCTGGTGTCTGCATAAGAATTCTGCAAATGAACAGCATTAATTTAGAGCACACAGATTCCACCAGAAGTTAAACAATTTAACTCCTGCAGCTTGATGAATCCTTAGTTTGCATTTCTCTAATCACCTCTAGAGGGCAGCAGCGCTACTGCAACTTGTCACTATAATGTGAAGCTGCACTGACAGTTACTTACACCTGACAGACATCAGACAGTTAAAGGAAAAACCTGGAGGTGGGGGCGGTTCTGTTCTGTTGTGGGGAGTACTGCCATTAGTTTGGGTCCAGAGGAAAGGTCAGAGTGAATCAAGTTGTTCTTAGTGGTTATTTCTGTCTTGATGGGGCTGGTTTCTTTTAAAATGGCAGTGCCCCTGTGTGTAGTCCATAAGGAGTCACTGAAGTGGTTTGATGAATGTGAAAGTAATGTGAATCATATATCAAGTCCTTGACAGTCGGCATATCTTAACCAAACTGAAATCCCGCGGGAGATTTCTTGACCAGTTATTAGTGCTCTCTGACGGTGATCAAACCCTGAAATTATTTAGAAGACTGATTACACTTAAATGTGGTTTTCTCTTTAATCTGTCACCCATCTAGTGCTTCGGTCACAGAAGGAAAACCAGTGGAAATCAGTGCAGTGATGAATAGTCATGAATGGGAATGAACCTTTGCTTCCTAAGAATAGAAAACACCTTTAAATCTTTAACAGATTCAGGAGTTAAAAATGTAAGTTTCTACAAAAAAAAAAAAGTCTCTTGTGTCAAGTCTCTTGAAAGTCATTACACATCGAGTTACAATCTGAGCCAGAGGAGAAGATTTTAGTGTCACTGCTGATTGTTAAAACATTTATCAGTGAAACTGACGCACGGAGACTTCCCTCGGATGATGCACTGGAGATATGGTTCAAATAAGACATGCCTCAAAACCAAATATGATCACAAAGTAGATCGTTAAGTTGACAAATGGCCCATGACAAAAAAAAAAAAAAAAAAAAAGAAAGGACGTGCGGCCTGGGAAATGTGCTTGTTTGAAACTGCTACCGCGGGCTGAAAGCGGAGTTCTCCCTCTCGGTGTGGGAAAGTAGTCCAGTTTCGACAGCAGGGAGCGTTTTTTCTGGGGAAGATAAGAAACCAGCGAAAGTTTGTGGAGCTCTCTCACTCGCTTTTCTGGTGACATCAGCAGATAGAGAGAAAGACGCGGAGGGAGGGAGAGACGAGAGGGAGAAAACCTAAACACAAATCTGCTCGCCTCACTTACTCTCACAACCTCCAGGCGTGCCAGTCTGCGTTGCGCCTCTGCTCTCTAAAAACTTTTTTCGGGGTTTAAACTAATCAGAAACACTCGGTGTTTATTTCCTAGAGGAGGGATGCTATTTGGAAGAAGGTTACACCCCAGCAGAGCGTTTTCACCTTGGAAAGTTTAGGAGTTAGGCTGATAACTTATCGGAAAGTTGGTGAATGGCGAGCGTTTGGGAGGACTTTTACGCACTGAGCTGGGTGACCCACGTTTCCTTTTAAAACAGCAGTTCTTGTGTGTCACACCAAAATCCTAACTTTCCTCTCTTCTTCAATGGCAATGAGGTTATTAAAGGACTCTTACTGATCGAGTCACGCGAGAGAAAGTTTGGTGAACTTGTGCCAAAACGAATAAAGTCGAACATCCTCTCCTGAGCGCTTCTCGGACCCGTCCGTCCACGGTCTTTGCTCTCAGCCCCGCGGATTTTCAACGAGCTTCGGTTGGAAGTAATCTGAGTGGATAACATGCCTGTAACCGGGCCGGAGAAGCGCGCCGCGGCTTGCCGGGTTTGGGCTCTGGTTTTCGCTTTGCTGGCGTGCGCAGCGTCGGTGGATGGATGTCCGCACAAGTGCAGCTGCTCCGGGTCTCATGTGGACTGCCAGGGTCTGGGTCTGAAGACCGTGCCCAAAGGAGTACCGAGGAATGCCGAGCGCCTGTAAGTGCCATGACATGATAGTTTGAGTTGAACTGACTGTGCTCCCATCATCAGAAACCTCGTAACGACCTCGCGTCGCTGCTGTTGCGTGCTTCTGAAAATGAGCATTTAAAAGTAAAACTGTCAGAAACAAACTCCCCCCGCTACTTCTTTTAAATAATTATTTTCAGAGCTCACAAGGATAGTGTAACAACGATGAACAGAACTGGCCGGACTCATCAAACTTCATCTGAACTTAGTTTTAAAGCACCTCAGTGGAAATGTCGCGGTTAAAACCACATCAGTCTCACAAACTGAACTCGGTTGGTCGCATCCACCCGCACCAGTATTCCGCTTGAGTTTTGAGTTACAGTTATTCATCCTTGCTGTTATTTTATATAACTGACCCCAGGTCCTGTTGTTTAACTCTCATTTGTGTTTCTGAGAAAGTTTTAAAGTTTTGTTTTTGCCCAGATGGAGACCCAAATCACCAAAAAAATCGACCAGAACATTTATATTTAAGTATAAAGTAAATACCAGGGATGAACTTATCATGACATTAAAGGCCATATTAGGGCTTAAATTAATTCAGTATTACAAAGTTGATGACTAAATTTAAACACTGGTCATTTTGACTGTAGCTTAATATTTGAAACTATGTGTAACTAGTCTAAAAAAAAAAAAAATCCCACTGACCCTAGAGGAAGTTTAAAAAGAAGTCATCACATTGTTTTTACAGATAGATTTTGATTATTAAAAAAAGTCAAATCAAAAGGAAAGATTAGAGGAACACCTTTAACTTTGTTTATTACTCTTTGCACTCTCTCGGTTAAGATTTTCCTTTTCTTTTTAAAGGTCTTATAACTGTCTACCACATCCCCAGTCAAGCTTCTAAAATCCTAAACAAAAATATTACTCCTCAAGTATTACTTTCCATGTTTTGTGTTTTCTTTCTTCAAACCTGGTCACTGTTATTTTAGAATAATATCCATTTCTCAGGCAGAGGCAGGTCTGCTGCACCACCTTTGACTGATCTCTGCAATACACACCAATGCAGCCACACACATGCATCCACACACACACACACACACCTTTGCTGTTCAGGTATGGAAGTGATTAAACGTGATAACGGAGCAGCCAAAAGCCCTGCAGGGGATCAACAACAGACCCAACCCTGAGACAACAAACACAATCAGTAGGCTGCAGAGGAAAGTGGGGGGTAGCGTTGGTGGGTACGTGTGTGAATGTAGGAGGTACTCGTGGCTCTGAACATATGATTAGCATGTGTGGGTCCATTTATACTTTAGCATGTGTTTGTTTTCATGTATGTGCTTGTGTTTCTGAGTGTGCTTGTTTGTCCTGGTTAGCGTGATTGTGTTTCTTGCTCATGTATGTGCGAGTGTTAACGACGAAGCCCATACATCCTCCGTCCCGTAGAGCTGCGCTGACCTCCTCGGACCTGTTGGCTTTCACACAGCAATCCCCCAAGACATTCACACCCTGGAAAAATAAATAATTAGAGCGAGTTGTGACTGGCGGTTGGATAAGGTGTTCCTCTGCCTCTTGCTGGTATCCCTGGGGTGGAATATTTGGGGTAGCAGCGCCCCCTCCTCCCTCCTCTTTCTGTCCAGAAACTATGTGTTTATGTTTCCCTGATTTATCCAGGTCAGTGTTTCAGATGTGACTTTGGCCAAGAGTTGCTCTTCTCCTCCCCTCCCTCTCCCCGCCTCTGCCGGCCTTCATCTCCCTTCTCCTCTGAAGATATATTTTTGGGAGTCTTCGTTGGGAAACATTAAAGTGGATGAGATTCTTGTTCTAAAAGTTACTGCAGATGGGAAACTTTTGGAGGGAGATGAGCGTTACTTTTTGCTTTGCAGACTGAGATAATGCCATTCTTTGCATCACGTCTACTTCAGTGATTGTTTTTGTTGTCATTTTTGTTACCTGTTTATTTTGTTGAGTCGTATTTTCAGCTTCGCTTTCACTTTAGCTGCATTTTGTAACGGGAAGGGTTAATTCGTATCATACGAACGCTCTCTTTGTCATTTGTAATGAAACAATCAGTTTTAAGTTACAGTAACTGATCTGTCCGCGCCAACAAAAACTGACAATCATCATTAGTATCCAACTGAAGAGTCGCCTGTGTATTTAGCTGTAATGTATCTGTTATACCATTAGCTTCCTGGCAGCAGATGTTCTGAACTTTCAAAGGCAGGACATTGTTGCATTGTTGAGGTAACTGGTCGGACACTGGTTTGCCTCAAATCGCTAAAGACGCACAGATGATAGTCAAATGAAATGAAAAACCAAAATAAGATGATTCAGTAAGCTGCTGATCTGCTGTGTGCCTCGGGGTTGATTCTTGAAATCTCTTGAACGCTATTGCAGGGATGGCTCACCACTCTTTCAAACGTTGTTCCCATTGAGGACTGTGGTCCAAGATGTCGGTCCAAGATCCTCCTCGGGTTCAGTGGGTTGAGATGCACTGACTCTCACATATATGAAAAAAAATTGATTTGAGCATGAAAATGGTCTAACCAGTGTGTTTTTCTTGTGCCCTATGCATGGAAACACCGTAATCCTGAAAGGGACTGCTCTTATCAGAATTTTAAGGTTTTAAAACCATCCAGTAAAGTTGATTACCAAGTACAATTTTCTTTCAAGATCCTCACTTCTATTGGGTCTAGAACCCAGTGCAAGGTAACAAACTACCCAACACAAGATGAAAGAATCGATGTTGGGTTCTTGGTCAGTGGCACAGAAACAAAGATGTGAGAGGTGTTTGGTAAAGGTGCAGAGTTTTGCTGTTCTATATGATGACCATTATCATTGTTCACTTATTACAAACAATAGAAAACACAGCCCAATGACTATCCCTTTGTAAAGATGAGCATTCCTCCACTAAGGCCGTTGGTAAATTGGCGCATTTTTCATAAAGTGATCCTGATCAGCTCCAAAATTCTCCACCAAATTTAATGAAATCCAGTTTTGCAGTTTTCAGATAATCTGATTGTTAATTTTAACAATCAACATTGATCACATCACTCATACTCAGCTCTCACTTCGGCTAAGAGATGAAAATATTCAGCTATGCTGAAGTAGAACCATCAATCTTTTCCAATTTCCTCCGTGCCTGGACTTTGTGGCTCCAAAGCTCTGTCACCTCACTTCTTCTTTTCTCTTGGATTATAATTACAGCTGCCAGTTGACACTGTCCCAATAAAACGTTTGCATATTTTGAGACTGCTCTCAAATTCAGAAGGTACGGCAGACTTTGATGGCTTATCGTTCTAGAGAAACGACTGCATGGAAATAGGTTTTGTGCTTCAAGACCACAAGACATGTTCATGACAAGATTATCTCCTTGAGGGGAAAAGTGGAACCCCCTTTATCAGTCCTTAGAAGAACTGAATCAAACCAATTCTGACAGACTGCTTAACAGTCCTTTTCTACACTTATTTTTACAATATAAGGCAAGCAAAACAGGTTTAGAGAAGCTAAACAAGCATGCTATTATCACAAGGATGGTTTTTCTTCTCACAAAAAGAAAACACTTGACTACCTATAATAGAAGAAATCAGTCAAAGTGGAAAATATTTGGGACTGTGTGCCATGAAAAGCATCAGAGTGGTCATTTAAATGTTAGTTACTTCCCGCTTACCTTCCCTCCTCACAAACAGCACAATTTTAAAATCAGTTCCCTTCCGCTGAGCTCAGAAATAAAGGCTCAACTACCGTCCACCTGTCATAACTACAGTCAATCTCTTTAAAAGCCAGAGTTTCCTCACTACTATAAACAGCACATTTGGGAAGGTTAACGAGAGAAAAACAGTGGTGACCTCAACTGTTCACTTAACACACACACACACACACACGAACACAAACTCGCTCTCAAGCAGCCCAGCAGTTTTCCTCAGGCCAGTCGATTCCGTAATGTCCTCCTTGGGAAGCCACTTGAGAGCTCATTTGCATCTAATTTGAGTGGAGGGCTTTGGAGTTGGGGGTGGGGATGTTAGGAGGCTTAACGGGCTTAACGAGGTGGGGCTAAAATAAAATGGAAAACAGAGATGGCCTTTCTTTTGTGGGTTCACCTCACACCTGCCCTGTGGGGACCACGTAGATATACACACAGAAACGAACACGTACCCTGCAGTGTTGATTTTTAGAGCTGCAAATTGCAGACGGATCGCTGTGAAATGTCAGGGAACTGAATGCAGAAAGTTCCAGAGCTTACAACTGGCTGACTGCATTCAGATTTAATATATATATGTATCTATTTTTGCTTTAAAGAGAGTTTCTGCAAATATACAAGTATACTTTCTGTCAGCATGTTTCAGCTCTGCTAAGATTTAAATTGCATGTGTATGACTATATGCTTTATGTCAAACATAGAGTGGGTTTCTAGTCGAATAAATTCACCTCTCGAAGCAACAGGCTGTCTGAGCCAACTTTAGAAAAACTAATTTTGATTTTTAACTGCCTATTTTTCTGTTCCCCAGCTAACAGCACTTTAAGGAAGTTTTGGCAAGTTTTATACAAGCAACACCTTCTCTGCTTTCTCTATCCACGCCTGGCTTTTGCTCTCTTTCTGTCATTTTACTTCCCTTTCCAACTCCTAATCTTCATCCAAACCCTTTCTCTTTCCCACACCTTACGCTCTATCCCCCCATCTTTTTTTTCTCTCATTACGTTTATGCGTTGTGTCACCTTTGGCTTATTCTGCCATCCTTTCTACTTATTACTCTACTTCTTCTTTGCCTTTTCTCCAGTTCTACCACTTCGCATGACCTCCACCTCCCCTTCCAGCACACAGTTTGCAGTCAGCCTCGAACCAGTGTAGTTTTCACAACCCCCATTTCCCCTCCTCGTGCCAACCTACCATGGAGCACACAACAGTGGGATCCTGCTGCTTCTGCTGCCGCTGCTGTGTGTGTGTGTGTGTAAGTGTGTGTGTTTCTGTGTGTAGAATGGGCACACACGTTCCAGCCTCCGCTCCTTATCAAAGCTTGGTGTTGATAGCTCAGTGGACGCTGGAACCGCCACACCCTCGGTTATGAGACTGCTTTTCATGGTGGAACTGTGATGCTTGTGTGAGTGATTTATGGATGTTTTGGTGAAATGCTGTGCATATAGTATCTTATTCAAGTTGTGCCAGCACAGTCACAGTTCTCTCAACTGAGCTGACTGGATGGAAATACATAAGCAGTTACTGAAGTACTTTTCACTTAAGCCTCCTCAGCTACGGAGCTGAACAGTTGTCTCACCTCACTGCATTATCATGCTGTATACTTACCTAAAGAAGTCTTCAAGAGCAAGTCCAAGATGTTTCCCAAATGTTTTCTAATTATTTCAGATCAGTCTCAGCGAAACATCCTGAAAAGGTTTGTTTCTTTGTGGCGTATTGCTGCATGTGTGTAAAACTTGGAGAAGTTCAGCTTGAGCACATGCTTTGGTAACTGTTGAATACATGCCATCACCCAGTGAAGTGCTCCTTCCTGTTATCATGGGTATGGTGCATGTTATGTCTACAAAGAAGATGTCTAGAAACCCAAATGAGCTTGATGTTCTTAATGTCACACCTATCATCAACGGTCATCTTGCGTATTCATTTTGTTCCCTTCCACATGTGTTTGATTCTTCTACGGTAAACCAAACGGCATGAGTAAGCGTTACCAACAATCAGTCTCCAGCTCTAGGTCAACGGGTGATGTTCTTTTCAGCAGTTTTCTCCAGCACGAGGGCAGTTGAACTTCCTGTATGATGACTCTTAGCTTGCCAAAGAAGCAGCCAACTGGCAGTGACAGTTGGAACCGGCCTTCTGGGAAATGGAACAAGCCGGATGCTACATTTAAGCGTGCATACACAGAGTGTATTCACTCGTACATCATCCACAACATATGCCCACAAACAGAAAAAAATGGTGCACATCCACACAGAACAACCATTAATAATGTATAGAAAAACAAGATGGATGTATGGAGAATGAATGCACGGCAGAAACTTTGGATACACGTGTGCACTGTACCATGTCAAACATACAAATTATGTTTTGACTCCTAAAGTTTATTGCAGTTCGTTACAGCAGAAATCTCATTTCTTATTTTTTTGTAGCTTGGGACATTTTTCACAACTATTCAGCTCAGTAAATTTCATGTATAATTTGAATGTTTTAAGGTTTGATGTATCAAGACACACAAAAAAAAAATCTAAAGTGTTTTGTCTAAAAATGCTTCCACAGAGGAGGGTATTTAACACTCAGGTTTCACTCATAAAATGTACTGAATTGCTTATCAACAAGTGTGTCCACCTTTATGAAAGCAGACATCTTTGGCACTTTGCTCATCTGGAGCATCAAGGGTGTACTACACAATGCCAAAGAGGAAAGACATCAGCAATTATATCAGAGAAGCAATTATTGCCTTCCATCAATCCTGGAATAGCTATAAAGCCAAATACAAGCAATCTGCAATGAATAGTTGATTAGTGATTATACAGTGAGAGAAGTTATTCACAAGAGGAAAACATTGAAGATAGTTACCAATCTTCCTGGCAGTGAACATCTCAGTACATTCAAAATTTCCTGATACGCAACATCATAAAACTAAAAGAGGATATGTTTTCTTTTTCACATAACAGTAGATATTATCAATCAAGTTTCAGTATAGCGCCAAATGAAGGAAACAAAAGTAATCTCAAGGCATTTTACATGAAAAATTAAGCAGGCTCAATGCAGTTAAACTAATGTCCAATATGGGAACTCTGAGTACCACAGAAATTATATCCACTGGGTGGCAACACCGGTCAAAACTGGTCATTAGCACTCACTGCTTGATTAGTAAACTTTTAAAGCAACTATGCAAACTCCTACTCCTACTCCTACTGATTTGGAAGGTGCTAATTTAGCAATGAGGGTAAGGACAAAATGAGGAAGAATGTGGACATAATTAACCTACCAGGCGGTGTTCCCGTCAATTCAGAAAGGAAAAGATCAATGCTGACAGCGACACCAGTGGTGATACTGTCTACTTATGCTGGAATAACTCGAGGAAGCCACAGCACCAAAGGGCTTGTTTCCACAGAACCCAGAAGAATGTGAATGCATCCCCCTTAAACGTCATATTCTGGGGTGCTCAGGTTCCCCCCGCTCAGTAAAACTAGAATCCACTTAGATCCATTTCATTATAAAGAGTTCATAATCCAAACACATCATGTATGATCAGAATATAAACCAGCAAACTGTTTGGAGGATAAAGTGCAAAAGTGCACCTTATATATTTTTTCCTTTTTAAAGTAAGCTTTGCTAAACTTAGCATGCATCTCCACACATGCACTCATCATTAGGCAGGTTCACCCTCATGCTTTTACTGGATTAGGCATGCCATTGGTTGTAGATGGAAACTGACATGTAATAAGGGAGAAAGTCTGTATGACACAGAAACAACCCAAAGTCACAAACAGTTTGTAACTCTGAGACAGAAGTTGTTGGTCTAGAGGGCTTGAGAGAGCATGTCACAGTTGAACCCACATATACGTTTCTGCGCATGAGTTATGCCTAGAGTTGTTTGATGTTAACAGGATATGCCAATGTTTTCTTATGCCACTGTCACTAAAGTAACATTATATCCTTTCTGCACGAACTTCACTTCCTTATGTGCATTTCTGTGCGTACTTTTCAATACACCTCTGTAAGTGTGTTTTAATTTAATTGGGGACATGTGAGAG
This sequence comes from Hirundichthys speculiger, assembly GCA_018398805.1. NCBI lineage: Eukaryota > Metazoa > Chordata > Actinopteri > Beloniformes > Exocoetidae > Hirundichthys > Hirundichthys speculiger. The sequence continues at coordinate 337,395 of JAGFBZ010000785.1, read as the reverse complement.
TGTAACTAGTAATGTCCACCATTCAGCTAAACTCATTATAGCAGATAATTAAAGTAGGTCTGTAAGCTTATGGGGATAGTGGTCACTGCGATGTCCATTTGTGTGAATCTGACTGCTTCTCTCTCTCTCCGACTCTTGAGCTTTGTCTCTTTCTATCTGTCATTCACCTTAGTCTCTCTCATTCTCTTATCCTCTCATTCACTCATGGGAGAGCAGCAAGCCTTGTTCTTGTCAAGTGGCCTCTTAACATCCAAAGCATCCCTCCACCTCCACTCCATCCTTTTCAATTACAGTACAGCAGTAGTAAATCTACACAAATCAGTGCAGCTTCAGAAACGGTTGCACAAAAGAGCGAACCAAATATTCCTGTCACTTCGGCTTCTGACTTAGAAAAAAAAAGAAAAAAAAATGCTTGCAGGCATTTGCTTAATGTCCTAAAGCCTTTGCTGTTAATTAATTTTCTGATGGGCATTAAAACTGAGTTTAGACCTCCAACTGGTGGAGGAACAAAGGACAGAAATTAGTTGCTATGGTACATAGAAGTCACTTTTGATCAGCTGCCATATTATCAGTTTGGGACTTTTTAAATATGAAAATTGCCTTTCACTCTAGGATATGTGTGAAAGAAAAGAGGTGGAAAAAAAAAACTAATCTGAACAGTGTGAAAAGAAAATAAGTGAACCTGAAAATTAAACTGGGTCGAATCACACTGAGACCATGCTTATAAACTAGAGTGCAAATAAAACACAGGGGACTGTTTTGGACATCATTCTTTTCTGTAATGAAAATGTTTTTTATTGTTTAATATCTTTTCTATCCGTGGTGCTCCTCTTAAAATCCCAAACGTCGTAAATGTCTAAACTAAGCCAGTTTATTTATTTGCAGAAAGAATTTTACCCATTTTGGCAAATATGTGGTGAGCAGCATTAGTCTGATTGAAAAGTTAAATGGAAAAATGTTTCTCATAAGTGTACATAGCCCACATTCTCAAAACTTTGCTGCAGTTTCAGAAAAGTAATGACAGCAGACAAACCATTGTTGCATAATGTGAGCCAGTGTTTTATTTTAAGTGGAATAATATACTTGCTTTTAATAAGGACTCATTTGAGGCTCATTTGATTGTTTACTTTTTGTCTTGTCATGTATATAAAGGCACACAACAGACAGCTTTTAAAGACAACCTGTAAAGAAAAAAAAAGCCATTTAAACCAACATCATGTAGAGGCCATTTGAGAGACTTTAGAAATATCATTTTTAGAGCTTTTTTCGTAGCTGAACGGTTACAAACCTTCTACAGACATACTCTATAATTTCTCTTCATCCTGCAAGCATAGATTTGAAATACCCTGCTCCCTCAGATGTACTTCAGCTCGTGTCTGCACTCACTTGTTGCCTTTCGCTGTGTTTATACTGTGAATGCTCAGAAACGTTTTAGTAATGATTGCTATGCATCCCAGAGAGCAGGTCTGTAAAAGGAGAGAACTCACTACCCGTTAATATTAGTATGACAGAGTCTCATAACAACAGCGACAACAGCTGCTCAAGACATCAAGTGTTTTTAAAACCTCTTCAAATTTTCTAAAAACTGCAGATTTCTCTGAACTCGTGTAGACGTAGTCTGTAAGTAAGGGTTTGAACATATTGTCTTTTGAGAGAGTTTCATGATGACATCTATGTATTTGTGAACTTGTGTCGAGGCCAACTTTGAGGAAATCCACAGCAGTTCAGCAGTTGTAGTAGATCCTCCACTTGACATAGTGGTGTCATGTAAATTTATTTGTGGTGTTTTTAATGGTTTGGTTTAAGCTGAACACCAGGCTCATCGTGTGGACAGTTGCTTATATATAAGAGGAGCAACTCTGGGGACTATGCCTTTGCACCATGTTCCTGCGCCTTTTAGGGTAAAAGCAACCTGTTGAATTAGTGTTGATTTGAAGCTATAAAGTCTCTTTGCTCTTTGGACAAATATTTTTATGAAATTTTATTCCCCAACTGTCACTGAGGTGACAGTAATTATGATGATGAAAAAAGCCAAAGCAGTTACCCCAAATGTCAAATCTAAACAAATGAAGTGGGTGGGTTTCAGCTATGTCGAAGCCAACTTTGAAGCCAACCTGGTGCCTGGCCAGGGTCTGGTGACAGACGCTGCAGTGCAGGGTGCTGAGCTCAGAGGAAAAGGAAGACGGCAATTAGGATTCCTTGCGTAACTAGGAGATTTAGAGAGCGAAATTGAGCATACCTATCTACCAAAGAGATGGAGAGGAAGGAAAAGAGGAGGAATGAGAAAGTGAAGCGTTACAATAGCTTTGTGGAAAATAATGTGAGATAAGGAGAGGAAGTGAGTGCATTTAGAAACTAAGCAGTGGATGGAGGACTACAAAGGATGACAGGAAGACAAAGAGTGGAGGGAGAGAACGATAAGCACGTGATGCCCAATGAAGTGAGAGAAAATACTGAAAAGGGAAATGTCACATTGTAAAGAGACAGATAAAGCCAAGAGAGGAAACTGAAGTTCTTTGTCAACGATATTATACCAGTAAGAGAAAAGTTGACACGTATCATGGAAACAAAAATAAGACATACTTAGCGCAGTGGGGGGAGGGGTCAAGGTGAGAACAAGAACCACTGATGACTTGCCAGCAGCTCGACTCGTTCAACATGGTTATTCATGCGTTCAGACAGCATCAGCCGTTTACCTCAGCAGCTGTCAGCTCACTTTTCAATTTTCTTCAGTTGCCTGATTTGTAATTTGTTTAACATTTCCTTTCTGACTATGTTTTTTTTTCTCTCTCTGGCTTTTTGGTGTGATCAGCCAATAAAGCTGTGCTGTGAGAAAGTTTGTCTCCCACCACTTCTAAAACTTCTACACCGTATGTGTGTATGCTTTGTAAGTGTGTGTTCAGTCAAGCAAGTGCGTGCCCAAGGCAGCCAGACTATCAGGTTCACTGTGTTCACTGGTCTATGATTTGATGCGTGCATGTGTGTGTGTGTGTGTGTGTGTCTTTGTTAGATAGTGTATTAATTCCCTGCACACCTGCTGTTTGCATTCTTTTCTTATCCCCTTGTCACACACACACACACACACACACACAGACACACATGCACACCTTACCTCTGCTCGTAACGGAAACAGCTTTTTGGGCTTTTGTATTAAAGCCCCTTGTTAGTTGTTTAACTGCCAGCTGGTCAGTTAAATTTGAGGCAAAGTTAAGCTTTATGGCTGGGTGGTGAGGACACCCAGGCTTTAACAGTCCAGGTGGATAAAAGTGTCCACTTCACTAGCTTTATACTATCCTTGCATGCCTGTTGTTGTTTTTTTTTTCTCTTCTGCCTGATCTTTTTAGTCCCATCGTATATCAGCAGTGATCCCTTAATCATTTCAGAGTGTCTGTAGATAACTGTCTCTATTTAGTTATGATTGTTAAGAGTGTAATGGCTGCTGACTTTTAAAACAACCTCTGGTGAATGTCTTCAGTATTTCCCAGTGAGGCAGACACCTGATTACTTCAGATATGAAGCCTGTAAGTTCTTCTTAGGATTTGTCTAAAAATGATATAGTTTTTTGAGAGTACTGAAGCCTCACTCCAGTCTTACTTTTAGTGGCAGCTGATTTTCAGTGCTTCAGTATCAAAGCGCCCCCACCAGCTCTGTTGTTGCAGTAACGACCAGATTCATTCTTACATATATAAAGTAAGGCTATCTGCTGATTATTTTATTTTCATGCCACATCTTGTATTGCTCCTGCAGAGGCCTAGTCCTGCTCAATCTTTATGCAGCGATGTTAGATAGGGTAGTGCCATTGCGCTCTACCTGGAAGCGTATCCTCACTGTTTGCCTGACCGCAGAGTGGTTTCCCTGGTGAGAGTTTCCACTGTGGACGAGAGAAAGATAAAGATAAGAGAAGCCATATTAGGGGCAGGAGGAGAAAAAAGGGTAGGAAAAAATGTAGCTGCACTGTAAATGCTTAAAGATTGAGATAAAAAAGGAGAGACTATGGGTGGAGAGAAAAACAGATGAAGGCATAGAAAAAGTGTTTGGTCAACTGTGAAACAGTGAACGATAAGGCACAAAGGATTTAAAGTTGAGGAAGCACTCCAAAAGGAAGGAGGTTAAAAAGACATAAAAACGTGGCAAGGAACCCTGGGAACATGAGCTGAAGCTGGACCATGAAAAACTGATATTAGAGAGTAATGACTGAAGGAGAGATTTAAGATAGATGAGGATAAGAGGGAGGATGGCAAGAAAATATAAGAGATTGGGGAAAAATGTAAAAAGATAAGGTGAGAGAGATAGCACAGGGGTAATACAGGGAGGAGAGGCTGGACTGAGGTTAAGAGGTGGTGAAGGAAAGTTTTCAGATTGAATGCTGCCTCAGAGTCACTCAAGAGAGATGGTTTGTGGAATTACGTACCAACACAAGAAAAAATAGGCATCTTCAACACGTTTCTTCTTCAATTCTTTGCTAATGTTAAGATTTATAGATCAATACTGTGTAAAGTTTTTCTTTGTGTCTTAGAAAGCTTCAAGTAAGTCTCAGTGCTTTGGCTTTCAAATAAAAACTGGCGATTGCATGCGCTCCAAACTCCTAAGCAAGAGCATCCAAGAGGATGGTGGTGCAACAGCTACCTTGTCAAAAACCAGCGTCTGAATGAATGAATACAATGAGCGAGACTCAGCATCTCCATCATCATTCCTGTAATCGAACCTCTCAATTAATTCACACACATACATAGAGTTTAAGGTTTAACTGCTCAAGAAATCATCTTTTTTATATATATATAGCATAATATTTACGGAACACTTTGCAAATCTTCTCTCAGTTACAGTTTTTCTTAAAGACATGTTGTTTTTCCATAAAATTCATCAATCCACTGTGTTCTGTGTCCTGTGTGTGCTTGTCCATTTATGTGCTTCTGCTGTTCACATCTGTTACAATGTTGGCCATATATCAAGTTTATTCAAACTTGATGTAGATATTTCAAAGAGGTGAAAACTGAGTACTGTAAAAATGTTATCTACTCTGTGGCAGCACCAGCTGAAAGTGGTCATTACTGCTGCATTTGGGGCTTGTGCGTGTCATGTAAACTTCCAGCTTTGAAATGGCTATGTGAACTCCCACTGACTTGAAAGGTGTTGATTTAGCATGAGGGTAAGGACAAGACGGGAAAGAATATTAACATGCTGGACATTGGATGAATGTGAGTCTTGCCCCCTTAAACGTGATATTTCATGGTAGTCGAGTTGCCCCTATTGATTGTCATAAAGCATTGCATGACTGCCAAAGATTATACACTGCCTGGCCAAAAAAAAAGTTGCCACGAAAAAAAAAAGGGCATACACTCTAATATTTCGCTGGACCGCCTTTAGCTTTGATTATGGCACGCATTCGCTGTGTCATTGTTTCGATAAGCTTCTGGAAGACTTATTTCCATCCAGTGTTGCATTAAATTTTCGGCAAGATCTATCATTGATGATGGTAGAGTCTGACCGCTGCACAAAGCCTTCTCCAGCACATCCCAAAGATTCTCAATGGGGTTCAGGTCTGGACCCTGTGGTGGCCAATCCATGTGTGAAAATGTCTCATGCTCCTCTTTCACAATTTGAGCCCGATGAATCCTGGCATTGTCATCTTGGAATATGCCTGTGCCATCAGGGAAGTAAAAATCCATTGATGGAATAATCTGGTCATTCAGTATATTCAGGTAGTCAGCTGACCTCATTCTTTGAGCTCATACTGTTGCTGAACCTGGACCTGACCAACTGCAGCAACCCCAGATCAGAACACTGCCCCCACAGGCTGGTACAGTAGGCACTAGGCATGATGGGAGCATCACTTCATCTGCCTCGCTTCTTACCCTGATGAACCCATCACTCTGGAACAGGGTCAATCTGGACTCATCAGACCACATGACCTTCTTCCATTGATCCAGAGTCCAATCCAGAGTCCTTAAGGCTACACAGCTGTTCAGTCCCAATCCCTGGAGTTCCCTTTAGCATTGTGTGTGTGGAAATGCTCTAACTTTTACTGTTAAACAGCCCTGAGTTCTGCTGCTGTTTTTCTTTGATTTGATCTCACCAAATGTTTAAGTAATCATTGAGGATATTTTTCTCATTTCTCTTCATTTCTTCCTCAGAGACGATGGGTCCTCACTATCCTTCCAGTTTTTAATAATGCGTTGGACAGTTCTTAACCCAATTTTGGTAGTTTCTGCAATCTTCTTAGATGTTTTCTCTACTTGATGCTGCCAATGATTTGACCCTTCTCAAACAGACTAACATCTTTTCCACGACCACGGGATGTGTCTTTTCATGTTTAGGAATATATATATATAATATATATATATATATATATATATATATATATATATATATATATATATATATATATATATATATATATAATATATATATATATATATATATATATAGGAAGGTAGCTCAGGAAGCTACAGCATTGTTCTTAAGATCCCCTCCTGCTCTCTGTTCCCAGTGCCCATAGGGAGGTGGGGGTGGGAGAAGGGAGGCCTTCAAAGGTGTGGCCCACAATCAGCCTCAAGACTGCTTGAAATTGAAAAATATGATCTCGTTGCAGGAATGTAAAGTAATTGAATGGAAATTGGAAGCCGACACTTAAAGACTCTGGTGATTTGCTTGGTTGTTTTACAACTCTACTCTAGTCGTTGAGCTCTGATCTGGTCTTCACCAACCTCAGAAGGAAATGTGTTCTTCTGTTGGTGCTGAATGCTCCACTAGATTTCCCAACTAGCTGCTTTGTCTTTGTACTTCTTGCTGCTTAATCTGTTGTTGTAAAGTACCTATTATTGCTACTTTCATATGTTTTTTTACGGGTTTTGTGTGGATCTTTTCTCTTCTCTTCCCCTTCACTTACCAGGAGCCTTTAAATGAAATGTACTCTAAAAGGACTTCATTGTGAAACTGATTTGCTATGTCTTAGGCCAGTGTTTCTGCAGTACTAGGTGGGAGGCTTTAATCAACAGAATTATTTACGCAAACTCCTCTTGTATCAGATGAGATATTGAAACTATTCAGTGCACTGGAGGAATTTCAGTGACACCCCGGTGGGCCCTGGAGGCCTTTTTTTGGGCTGATCCGCCTCACACCGGCCCTCCCTGTCTCAGGCCACAGTATGGCTCTTATTAAAGGTCCTTGCCATGGCAGCGTGGGGAAGCCTTTTGAAACCTAATATGGTCTTAAATCAGATTTATAAATGTTTAGGTGTATTATGAAAAACACACATGCTGTCTGCCTTGGCGAGCCAACCCTCTGTTTATGTGTGTGTCTCGAAGTGAGAGGGAGATTTGTGTGTTTGAAATACAGGGAAGATGGCATGTGTTGTTTGTACCCTCGCTCTGTGAGTGTGTATTTCTTTTTCCTTGCACTAATTCCTCCTGTGGGACAGCGTTTCAATAAACAGCATACCCGTCTAAAGGGGAACAGTCCCACACACACACAGACACATTGCGGTAGCTATACATCATACACCTACAGTTAAAACCTACCGAATGACAGTCAGGAAACACAATAAGCTTTTAGACTGTGATGATGGCAAAAGAAAATAATTTTATCCCACTTTTTGTTTTTCCTTTTTTCATTCGAAAAAACTTTTTTCATTCGCTTCTCAGTAGTTGTCCACTGCAGGGGCTTCGTGTGTGTGGACAATGTTTCTGGTGTACAGTAGGAGAGTTTGTATGTTTTGGTTTCTGTTTGTTTTTGTTTGTATGTTTGTGAGCTTGGATGCATGTGTGTGGGCTAGCATGCTGTGGGGTATTCTCACGGTCCGTCCTACTGCCACATTCATAAATGGGGTTCATTGAAATGGCAAAGAATTATGGACAAACATACAAGTCCTCGATGGGTGGGCACAGATTTCTATATACCTTTTTAGAATTAATTTTATGGCTGTTGTGCGTTTGCCCAGATCATTGTATCAACAACACTGAAATCTAAAGTTTGAATTCCGATTAACTGAGCAGATTGTATAACCTTTTGTGATCTCTTTTCTTCTCTCTGTAGGGATTTGAACAGAAACAACATCACCAGAATCACTAAAGTGGACTTCTCTGGCCTTAAAAACCTCCGGATTCTGTAAGTTTATTTCTTGTTTTTATGATCATTTATATGTTTTTGTGAGTCTGTTGGTTTTCTTCTGCTTGGCTTTCTGGAACTTTGCCTTCTTTTCTTGTGTTCCTTGCATCCTTCTCTGTTTCTGTCAGCTGTACTTCCTGTTTGGTTTTGTTTTACTTCCTGTGTCACCCTGATTTTTTGCACTTGTGTCTCATTTGCCCCGTGGTCTTTTTGAATCTGGTCTTTTCTCCTCTTCCTGGTTGGTTCTCCTGTCCCCTCTTCATGTCCTTCTTCATGTCCATCTTCATGTCCCGTCTTGTCCTCATGCTGTTTTCTGCCTCTTGCTCCTTGTTTCGTTCTTGCTTGGATTCTGGGTTTGTGTTTTTACTCTGTTTTAGTTTACCTCCCCTTCTTGGTTTTGTTAGATCAGTTAGATCAGTTCTGGATTACCTGCTCAAGCTGAATTTTTTGCTTAAGCTTTAATGAAGTACTTTTAGTTGGAATCTCCTACCTCCTGGTCACCTGCAGTTGGGTCCTCCATACCCCTCAACTCATCATAACAGTTTGTAGATATGCAATTTAGTACTCCTGAATGCAAGTTTGTCAAGCAGGAGATGTTACCTCTGGTATGTCTGCTTGAAATATTTTAAATGATTTTGGCTGGATGCTTGAAACAGGCATTACTGATAATAATAATAGTAATAAAAAAAAACAAAGCTAAATAAGACTAATATGCTTTCTGATTAGAAAACTGAAAGATATGCTTTAAAGGAGCTTTAAAATTGTGCAGCATGAAGATATCCAAAAGCTGATTGTGATATCATTAGAACCACTTTCATGTTTGTTTGTTTGTTTTTTGAAATCACGCAAGTGGTTCAGGTTTGGTAAACTGCAATACTTGTATAATAATTGTCTGAGTTATGAACATACCCTGTCCTCTGCTTACTTTTTGAATAGTCTGTCATGTAATAGTTGCTGACTAATGCTCAATTTCACCAAATGTGAAAGTGGAAATAAAACGAGTTTCAGTCCATCAGGTACAGTACCAACAGGTCTTTCCCCCTCTCTCTGTTACCTTATTACGACTTATATTTTGTGTTTTTACAAGGCAAACCATTAACAAAAAATCTGCCATGCTGGAGCAATTAAGCAAATGCTATATTTATCTAATGGGCCTGTATGTGCCTATAGGGGAAACAAGTCTCTATAAAATAAAGTTTCCCATCCTAATGAAGGCTTTCATGGCAGGAGAGAATGTGATTGTCCTATCCAAGCGGTTGAATTCCGCAATTACTGGATATTTACAAGGTTAAGTAATAGAGTAATTGTGAGGTAACATGCCAGTAACAAGCAGCAAGACTCCTATTTATTAAACAAGACACTTCGACAAGATGTTGACCTGGTTACACTGGATGATGTGCAACTTTTGGACAATTGTTGCCAAGTAGGCACAGTTCATATGAAACAGTAAAAGAAAAATTCAGCTCAAAGTCCACCCCTATCTAGTGTCTCATTGAAATATAAGGGAGTCCTGAATCTTTGTGAATATATAACCAAACTACAATACGTATGTCTCCATAATGGCATATTTATTTATTTATTTATGCATGTATAAATATATGTATTTTATTAGTCTAATCTTTCTTACACAGGCTGACTGTAAATAATTCTTGTCTTAAGATTAATGCATTTGTAGGTGCAACTGAAATTTACAGTGTTGTATCTTCTTTGCTATCAGTTTTTTTTTTTTTTTTTTTGATATTTCCAGGAATGCTTCTTTCCCTTGAGTTAGTTCACTTCTTGTGTCTTTTTTCATGTTTTCTTTTGAAAGTTTATGTCCCTGGGCTGTTTTTGAAACTGCATACTATGTACTGCACATACAATGCAGTACTTAGTATGTATTGCATACTGCTACGACTGATCTCTTTAGTACGGAAAACGACCAGAAATCAGTTGGAATCAGCTGGATACTGGGAATTTTAAATAAAGTAGCACAGCCGCTAGATATTTTTGCCTACTGTAGATGTGGCAAGAAGGGAAACCTGAGTACCGTGGAAATGGTATCCACTGGGTGGCAGCACCTGTCGAAACCGGATGTTGCCGCTGTGTTTAGGGCTTTTGCGAGATACCTCACAAGAAATTCCAGGCTATGTCCCATCAATTCAACACTGACGGTGAGATGAGTGGTGATCTGGTCTACTTTGACTGAAATAACTGGGGGAAGCCATAGCAAAGCCCTGGAGGAATGTGAGATCTTAGTAGTTAGGTAACCCCTATTGTTTTCATAATGCACATTACATTTAGGGCAAAATCAGTATGTGTTAGTAGTAGGGATGCACATTTTGGATTTTTTTTAATGACCGTTAACCGACGCCCTTTAACGATTAATAACCGTTAACCGATAAGTCCGGGAGGGTTGGCTGCCGCGATGTTTTGCGCGTTGTCATGGACGCATGCGGACACTTCCCCATGTAAACTCTTATGGCAACGTCGTCAGCTTGTCGTAGAGATGCCGCCGTCACTTTTGATTTATACTAGCGCAGTCTCCGCTGTTATTCCACGCCACAACGCAAGAGCGACAATCACGAACTAGCTAATCTTACTAAACTTATCTCTTGCGTTTTTCCACTTCCTCACCAGAATCGTACAGATGTGGGTACTTCCTAATTTTTTTTCGATGACGCGCTCTTTTCTACGCGGATGTAGAATTGACCAATCAGAGGCATGTTGCACCTTGTCGACCCGCCCCCGTGAGTTGATTGAATTACATAGCTTAAAAACAAAATTGACCGTTAGTATTAATCGGTTAGAGTTACTGTTATTGGTTAACGGTTAAATGGTTAACCATGTGCATCTCTAGTTAGTAGTGTAGAATGCAGTTTTGAAAATGGCCCTACTAATCCTCTCATGCTGGTCAGCTCTGTTTTTATTGTCTCCACCTATGTCTCGTTTACTCCTGGCTTCCCTGAATGTTCCTCAGTCCTTCCACGTACATGCAGTTTTGTTTTTTAGTCTTGTTTCTCCAGCCCATCTGTTGTCTCACCCCCTTTTTGTTTCTTGTCTGTTGTCTCTTTTGCTTATCTCATCTCTACTTCAAGGCTTCTTAGGGATCCCTCACACAAAGCAATCAGTACCATGGCCAAGCACGATTCACTGCTAAAGTCTGGTTTGTTAGATAGAGTGAGAGCTCTGTTCCCTGCTCACATGCACAGTGCAATTCCTGGTCTCTGGTCTGGGTCGGGAGGGATGTACTTGGGCACAGTATGGTTCCATGTGTGCGGAGAGGAGGGCGTCTACTGAAGCTTATACAACATAAGCGCGACGTGTGGCTGCGTCAATTCCTTGTGACAATCTTTTAGCAGCACAATAGTTACAAAATGTGAGAGGGATGTATGTGACCAAAAGAACTCAAAAAGGTCAGGAGTGTTGCCTTCATACCGTCTCTGCCGTTTTTCATTGTGCTGGCTCTCTGACACCATGCATACTTCAAGTAAACAAACAGGCGTTTAATGTAATAGCGCAATGATGTACATACAAGCAGCAATCAGACTCGGGCGTGATTGAAACTGGAAAAATGTGAGTGCGGGTGAGTGGGTAATCAGGAGGGAGGGTCATTCGTGTCTGGGCAAGGCAGTTTAGCTCTTTGCTTCTCCTGCCTCCCAGTCTCCTGCATTTGATTGCAGACTTGCACTAAGCCCTGACACACACTGCTCCTGCCCTCAGCTGCCTGTGGACAAACACCAAGGACCTACCCTGCCTCTGGTTGGCTCAGACTCTTACATTTTGGTCCAACCTTAACTGTCCAAACGTTTAAAGGTAATTGTAACTAAGCAGAAATAAATAAATAAATAAATAAAATTAAAATTTCCAATCAGAAGCCATGCTGTGAGGGACTTCAAGTCTCACGCACAGAAGAGGGTGATTATGGTAAAGGGAGTTGATTAAAACAATTCAGTTGTTACTTTTATTAACATACATCAGCCTTTTTTTTTTTTATGTTTTCCTTCCTACATTTAATTACAAATATTTTGAAATGTTAAGATAAGGACTTGCTTTAAAATTTACTGGACTGAATATGTTAAATTAAAGTTTGGATTAAATGTAATAAAACAACAATAATTCCGCATCAAAAAAAAATGTGTTATGTTGGCTGGCAAAAAAAAAAAAAAAAAAAGCTTGACTGTTGTATTTTCATGAATCTTCTAGCTGCCTCGGCTGATGAGTTCAACATAAATTTTCGAAAGCCGATTGTTTAAATGGCTGCACTCAGTGGAGCGTAGCTGCTCATCTCCCCTCAGCTGTCCTAATTGACTTCACAGACTTTCACCCTTTTGCCTCAGTGTCTAAAATGTTTGTGCACATGTCTGTGAGTGTGTGTGCGCGCGCGCCTGTGTGTGTGCGTGTGAGAGAGAGAGAGCTTTAATAACTATAATCACTGCTGGCTGCATCCAGCTTCCCTCCTCACTCTTTTTTAACCAGACCGGCAGATAAAAATACACTCCTGGTCCAAACTACAGTAAGGAGTGGAAATGAGTTTCTTCAAATGTGTGTTAGCATTTGTAAGTGCATTTATGTAACCAAAACCATGTTTTTTTTTTTTGTGGATTTTGGAACTAATTTCAATGAATATTTGAGGTTTGATCTGTGCTTGCGTGTTTGAACAGAGCAGAGTGGAAAAAAAAAAGTACAATTTAAGTGTTTGTATTCTGTCCATAAGAAAGGGCGAGAAAGACCAAGCCATATAGGCTGTTTGTGTGTGTGTGTGTGTGTGTGGTGTGTGTGCCTGTGTGCGGTTGGTGAACAGCTTGCTTCATGTGGTTGGCGATAAACAACTGTGACATTTCCCCACTCTAAATCTCTAAAAGAAATTGGGAGGAGATGGCATGGGAAAGAGTAGATAGTCTGAGAAAGTACACACACAGATGTACAAACACACAGTGCACACACACACACACACACACAGACACACACTTTCTTGCATTTGTATCAGAAGATGAATGAAAGCGACACAGTTGCTTTTACCCTTATTTCTGGTCAAATAGGCATTACTGGTATTCATCTGACGTCTGATTCCAGGTTCGTCCACATTGCCCCTCTCATGGGAAAACATCCCAGGGTAGATTTAAAAAGAAGTATAATTTTTAAATGCTATGCTTCGGTAGTAATTACTGATAATTCATCCTGTAGAAACTCATATGTAATCAAACTCCTGTTAAAAACAGCTAAACTGCTAAATGACCTGGTAGCACATTAACATCTACAATGATCACAGAGTAGAAAAATAAAGGCATGTTAACTGAACTAATTTTGTAGTCTAGATCCTTCAAGTCTGTATCCGAACACATAATAGTACCTCATTGACATAGCCTTCTGTAATCTCATAAACCATTTAGCATCACTTTGCATTCATCTAAAAACGTGTAATTTCATCCAGCAGTCATAATATTGGGCTCAGTCAAACACAGCTTGTCTCTGCTTGCACACCACAGGCGCAACACTTCAGGGTAATATCTTTGGCAGGCACACTCTGGAAGATCTTTTCCAGACTGTGGCAAAATTGACTAATTCCAAACAAATTTATGCGTACGTGAAAACTTGAACTTGATATTGAACAGTTGGCTGCAACATTAGTGCAGCCTCACCCATTGTGTGCAAACAACAAGTGAAGTTAATATCCCCCGAGGTGTTTCCTTTTTACCTTCAGAGGCCACGTTCTGGTAGTTTGCTAAAAGTACCATGACATCATCCTGTTTTTAATAATGGCTGCTACGATTTCTAATATGGCTGACCAAAAAAAGGCTATCATTCTCACCAGTCTCTATACACATGAATTCAAAACTTATTTCAGCGCTTTTCTTTGTCCTTCTCCATCTTTCTGTGAATGATTAATGTCTGATACAGAACAATATGAAAGTCATACCTCATCAGAGCGTTATGCCAGCATCGACTCCCGACGCCATGTGTTTGGCTTAGCGTCTCTTGCCTTTCTAAACATCGTTCAATAAACCAGCTTTTGCTTGATTCCTCATTTAAAGAAATAAACATTGATAGTTGTTCAAAGTTTTGTCTTGATTTAGCCTTCCCAGGAATTTACTATATGAGTTTTTCTGCAGGATGGAGAAAAGCCAGTTACACTGGAATAAATGCAACGAGTTCATTATGGCTGTACAATAAATTGTGATTTAAGGTGGATCGCAGTAAGTGCTTGCCTCCTCCTCCTCCTCAAGTCTGTTTTTTATTTCATATGTTTACACACATATCAGAGATTGCTTACAGCTGGAGATCGGAGATCAATTTAATTCAATTCAATTCAATTTTATTTGTATAGCGTCTGTTACAATGACAATTGTCTCTAGGCGCTTTACAGAGACCCAGAGCATGACCCCCGAGCAATATCATTAACTAAAATTATAATATTAAATCCAATCAAGGATAATGGCAATTATATAATTTATTTTATTTATTTATTTATTTATTTATTTAGATGGGACAATGCATATTAATGGACACCACATGAAGCAGTGTAAATACACCGGATTTAGCAAGGATGCTAATTTCCATCCGCAGTCCCCACATGATACACAAGGTTAAAATAAACAATAATGACAAATAAACCAGCATAGCCGGTCATAAAATATACACAAAAAGACAATGAGCCTTGTTGCTCATGACAGACCAGGATGTGATCATTGAGTGTTTAAAGTGCAAAAATGCTAAAGTGCTTCAGTGCTAAAGTTTTAAGGTGCTGAAGTGCATATTGCACACTGCCCAATTGCACATGATTTTGCACACACAGACTTGTGTGTGCAGGTGATATTGCACAAGTTAGCATACATAGATATAATTATGTACGCACAAAAAAACACAGAAAATTGCATACATAACAAGTGTATGTAAGCATACAAAGGTCACTGGACTGGTCTATCACTAGCAACATACCCAACAAACGACTATACAGAAGACATTACGAATACAGGTACATATGACAAATACAGACTAGAAATTCAAGATTCAATGGGTGCAGTTTTGAGTTTCCAGTAGCCATGTTTTTAGGTACTTTGAGAAAGTAGTAAGTGTTGGTGAGTCCCGTATGTCACTTGGTATTGTATTCCAGAAGTGAGATGCTTGATATGAAAAAACTGACTGACCAGACACACTTTTCCTAAAAGGGACCCGACAATCTCCTCTAGACCCTGCTCGAGTTGACCTGTTTGTGTTAATTTCTACAAACTCATTCAATGGTGGTGGTGCTAGTCCATGGAGGATCTTGTAGATTAAAATAGAATCCGCATAAGTTATTATATTTTCCCAACTCAACAATTCATATTTTTTTAGGATTTTACAATGGTGGTGTGAGTTGGGCTTTCTGTCTAGGACTGTCTAGGAATTTATCACCAGAATTAAAAAAAAAAAAAAAATTGGGAGTTGGACTGTGGACAAGGGAAGATGTTAAATGTCTTTGTGGATGACTTTCTTTACATTTGTGAAAAAAATAAGCTTTTTTGCAGGAAAGTTCTTGCACAGTGCTGAGGAGCGCTTTATTCCAGAGCCTCACCAAATACAGTGCTCCCATGCACGTTTGTGTGAACCGTAAGGCTCACAACAAGGTTGCAACTTATAAACGGATCAAATGCAATACTCCCAGCAACGGGTGAACTGCTACTGTTGATATGTTTTCTGCAATAATTCTGCAATAATTATGACCTGAGAAATAATACCTGGGTGGACAAATGCTACCAGAACTGCTTGTTCTCTTCCTTGGTTACAAAAGTTAAATTTGTGCCTGTATAATTGGTGTCATGAAAATAAGAACCACTGGTAACACCTCTTCTGCTCTTCAACTTAAGCTCTCCCATATGGAGTGCACAAAAAAGGAAGGTCTCTTAAAAAAAAGGTCACAGCATGCAGCCAAGAATTGAGACACTGCCTCTCAGACAAACTTAAAAAGGGAGAAAATGCATTTGAACATGTCTCAAAATGTCTGCATGCTTTACATAGGTAGTGATAAAAAGAGAGCGTGGAGAAAGCAAAAAATAAAGATTATTTATGAGCCTGCAGAGATTGTAACTCAAGATGAGATGGATGATTTGTTTTGGATGAAAAACCGCAACGGATCTATTGTCTGGCAGTGGTTCCGATTTTGGAAAAAAAAAAAAGCCAAAACGAAAACATGGTGATAGACCATATACCCTGGGAAACCATCCATCCATTATCCATGCCCGCTTAATCCTCTGCAGGGTCAGCTGGAGTCTATCCCAGCTCTCTTGCTGCAAAAGGCAGGGGTATATTCTGGAGAGGTCACTCACCAATCACTCCTACGGGCAATCCTCCGGATTACCCGGAGGAAACCCACGCTTGCGTGGGTTTCCTCCGGGTACTCCCAGAAGCCGGGGGAACATGCAACTCCACACAGAAAAATCCCTACCAAGGTTTGAACCTGGAACCTTCTTGCTGTGAGGCACCAGTGCTAACCACCAAGCCACTGTGCTGCTCATGCTGGGAAACCGTTCATCCAAAACCATTCACCTTTATTTTTATAGCGCCAATGCACAACAAGCTATCTAAGTCCAATAACATTCCAATCAAAGACAATCCAATTCAGTTAACTCCAGTTCAGTACAATTTATTGTAATACAGTTCATTTCAATTGATTCCAATAGATTTCAAATCGAAAGTTCATATAATGCTGGTCATGAAGATGACCTAGCTACAAAACCCAACAAATTGTGTCTAATCTCTACTTGGTCATGGTGACCAAGCACAAGGTGACAGTTGAGAGGAAAAATATCTATTAGTCCATATGAGAAAAGAGAACAATGTTAGTTGCCTTAGTAATGAGACACACAAACATACTAAACACACATTAAGGTGAATAATAAGGTAAAGAGAGCGTCTGTATCCCAAACACCAACTTGGAGCTGCTTCTTAAAAAAAAAAAAAAAAAAACGTCAGATGTCAACAGAAATTAGGGTTGCAGTAGAAAATATATTGCATAAAACCTAATACCAGTTAGTAATTTGAGAAAGCCAAAAATCTAATTATGACACGACCCAACCCTAACCCTTGTCCGTCACCATTTTTTTTTTTTTTTTTTCCTGTGGGGGAAAATACTATAAGAGTTGTAGATTTCCATAAGAAAACGTCTGACCCATCAGCTGGCAAATGAGACCCACTTTCCCAAACGATATATCTGTGATCCAGCAGAACCCGTGAGCCTTATCTGAGCCCAGCAGTACACCATACTGACCAGTGGGAGTTGAAAAGTTCATGCTGCCAAACAAGCTTCTGGCCTGATGATCTTACAGCAGAACTCATCACACGAGGGGCTCTCAGGTCATGGAACATGTCAGAAACTCATCAAGCATGTGTCACCACCGATAATTGGACGAATATAATCAAATCTGTGTGTGTGTGTACGTGTGTGTGTGTGTGACTGATGATTGATTATTAGGGAAAATACAGCTGCATGTCTAAACATTTTCTTTGAAAGAATATTTAAAGAAGGTGAAGCCAAAACATTTCAAAGACATGTCTCTCTCCCTGTCTCCCTGTTCTTCATTTTCTTTGGCTTTCTCTCCACCTTCTCACTGTAATGCTTCTTCCTCTTTTATATTCTTCAAATCTTTTTTGTATCTTTCTGTCTTTTCCCCCCATTGTCTTCTCTCCTCTCCTGTCTTGAACCAGCCAGATTTTTCCTTTCAGCCTTTTTTTTTTCCTCTATTCCATGTAAGGAGATGTCACTCTTAACATCCTCAACAAAATCTTTAACAAAAATAAACACAACATATTTAAGTTGAGATGTTTTCCTTTTCTCCTTTCTCTGACCCATCTGGAAAACTTTAGTTTGCCTCTAAAACATGACAACACACAGAGCAGGGAATGGAAAAAAAGAGAAATATGCGTTACTTTGAGAAGACCACATGAAAGGCCGAGGAAAAATGAGGAAGATATCCTCTGAAGAATTAAAGGCGATGGGTTGTTGATTATTTGCTTTGGCTTGTGAGATTGTAACATCTGTTAAATGCTGCGTGTCATAAGCTTTTTAAACTTGACTTTTACATGCCAGATTAATTTGTTCAGTGCACTGATTATGTGTTTATACCAGTGTAACCTTCTCTTGGTCTTTGCTTGGGCCAGAAATCTTTCTGGCGTTTCATCAACTGCATGGATGCCTCACACTTTCATATTTAAAATGTACATTTTTAAAGCCATGGCCATGGCAACTGTGAAGTAAGAGATATGAAGACCAAAATGACAATTGTAACTTCAGCTGCTGCTGTTTTCTCTGTCTCTTTATGTGCACCGATGCAGTCATCTGGAGGACAACCAAATCAGCGTTATCGAGAGAGGAGCCTTCCAAGACCTCAGACTGCTGGAAAGACTGTAAGTTTCATATTGTGACTTTTGGTGTGTGATTTGAAAAAAAAAAAAAAAAAAAAAAAAAAAAAGAGTGCCAGTGAAAGCAAAATCGCTGATGCCAGTAACTAAAACCACCAGACTGGACACACACACACACACAATATGCATACGTGGGCGTTTGTCAACACTGAAACACACGCAGATATTTGACTTCCTACCGCCGTTTTCCCATTTTGCCTCAAGTGCACACACCCAAGATTTACTGTTCCTGCCTGTCTTTTCTGTAAAGCAAATAGACACAGCATTCATCTGATTGGTACCCAACATATCCTCTTCACTTCACACACTAACTTAGAATCTCCCATGGGTGCCATTTTTTTTTTGCCTCTGCGTGTGTGTGTGAATTTGTGTTTTTCTGCAGCCGGTGGCTCACACCGAGGCTTCAAGTCAACAGAATTGAGGTGTCAATGCACAACACGACACCTCCCACACACACAAACACACACACCTGCGTGTTTATGACTGTTTCTAGGAAGGAGGAATGGGAAGAGGGCT
Source organism: Hirundichthys speculiger (assembly GCA_018398805.1). Classification (NCBI taxonomy): domain Eukaryota; kingdom Metazoa; phylum Chordata; class Actinopteri; order Beloniformes; family Exocoetidae; genus Hirundichthys; species Hirundichthys speculiger. The sequence goes on along the minus strand of JAGFBZ010000785.1, from coordinate 318,396 downwards.
TTCCTGTTTGAGCTGAATCTTTTGTACGAGGCCCAAGGGTCCTGTATGAGAGTGACACATTGCTTTTAAAAAAGAAATGTTTTCTTGCAGTTTTCAGAAGGGTTTTTTTTAAAATTATTCAGCTGGCATTCATTAATTTCTTATTTCAATCCATTTTTTAGCTCTTTGGGTCACCCTGCAGTTACAGTGGTAAAGTTGCTTCATTCATATTTACATTTGTTTGGTGCCCACTGTAGCTTTGTGAGCTAGCCTCGTCAATGTCGATGTGTGCGTAAAACGATCCGCAGTTGTTCCTCTTTTCTTTTTCCTTTGACCAAAGGCACAGTTTAAGCTGCGCTACAACTAGAATAGAAAGAAATTGGATGTTACTGGAATTGGAAGTCCACATTAAGAGTGCACTGGAAAATTATGGACATATTTTGAAGTGACAGCAGGTTGAGCATCTCGTTTCTAAATAGAGATTTGACATCTGATAGTGGGGGCTGATGGGAGGGGCTGCTTCGCTCTTATGTTAAAAAGCTGCTTAATACATTATGTCAGACGGGGTCAGAGGTTAGAGATGAGGGGTGAGAAGTTAGAGGGCAAAACACTTGTGTGTCCACACTCACACAAGTCACAGTGTTCCATTAATCAAGTCATGACAAGATATGATGGTTCTTTGAAGTTTAGCAAATATATTAGGTTTATATATACTCTTGTAAGTCACAGGGATCAGCTGGAGTCTATCCCAGCTCTCCTCAGGTGAAAGGCAGGACAGGTCTCTGTAAACCTTGGACAGGTCTCCAGTCCATCGTAGGGCCACATGTAGACAAACAACCACGCACACTTACAATCACTCCTACGGGAAATTTAGAACCACCAGTTAACCTGACAGGGATGTTTTTGGACTGATGGAGGAACCTGGAGAATACCCACACAAGCATGCGAAGAACACGCAAACTCCACAGAGAAAGGCCCCTGCTGAGGTTCGAACCAGGAACCTTCGTGCTGTGAGGCAACAGTGCTGACCACCCACCCTATAGTGTTATGATCTGGAAAAAACTTTTATTTTCAAGGTACTGAATATACACAAAGCAGATATTAGTTTTGTTAACAAAGACCATGAAATCTTCGAGAAATCTTTCAGACACAGAAACTGCAACACTGTTTCTTCTGGTATTCACAGGTTAAAGTGCATGGTGTGTAAAAGTTTACAAAGATCCAAATAAAAATGTAATGTAACTTTTTATTATCTAAAAGCCTCTCTCACATTGGCTGTTGTTAATGCTAATGAGAAAAACACTGAATGACAATGGTCAATGATGACAATGATGGTCACCTTGAAGTACCGTACTGGCCCTGAATATAGGACGACTCTGATAATAAGACGACCCCCATTTTTGAGAGTAGGATTTCTAGAATTAAATATCGTTCTATAGTCGGGCCAATACTGTAAATTCTTGACCAGCTGCAGTTTGCTTGAAGTTCACTTGAACAACCCAGAAAACTGTTAAAATATTTTCCTGTAAAAAACAGGGTTCCCGCGGGGTCTTAAAAAGTCTTAAAATGTCTTAAATTCTGAAATTCAAATTTAAGGCCTTAAAAAGTCTTAAAAATGGCCAGTTTTTCATTTAAGGTCTTAAATTTGATTTAGACAAGTCTTATTTTTACTTGTATTCATTACAGAAAAGCGGTGGACATATAAAATGCGCCGAATAAAACACCGCAATTAAAAGTGGTTTCTGTACGTGTTTCTGAGGCTCGGATAGCTGCAAATGTGAGTAGGTGGTAATTAAACTACAAATCCCATGATGACAACAGGCAAGAAATCACCGAGTTTACGGCTATATTTACGACCTTTTGTCGCTAGACCCCTGTGGTTCATGTTGGTCGGTCCGGAGTCACGTCCACGGTCTCACTCGAGAGAAAACATGGGGAAGTGTGTCTTCAATGAAGCTTGGCTTGCTGTAAGTGACTTTCGTGGTTGGTTAGAGGCAGTTCCCACCAACCGATACGAAGCTCGCTGTAGACTCTGCAAGAAGACGATCCAGCTGGGGACGTTGGGCGTGAAAGCGCTCGAGTCGCACTCTAAGGCGGAGAAACACCAGCTTGCCGTCAAAAGCCTCGAGCGGGCTCAAGCTATCACCCAGTTCTGCTCACCACCTCTACCGTCTTCGTCGGGTCCCGGTCCCTCCGGACTTCAGCACAGTGTCGCCACCACATCAGCTAATGACCTTCGGGCTACATTTGGATCTAATGAAACGTCAAAATCGGAGGTGCTTTGGATTCTTCACTCAATCACAAGACATCTGTCATATAACAGTAGTAGTGATATTAGCAGCATCTTCCAGGCAATGTTCCCAGACTCGAATATTGCAAAGACTTTTACGTGTGGACCGAACAAGATTTCTTATATAGCGAGATTTGGCTTGGCAGATTTCATTAAGAGGGAGCTGACACGGACACTAACTGGGCCCTATGTGATCATGTTTGATGAAAGCCTCAGTTCAACCACCAAATCCAAACAGCTTGATCTTCATGTTCGGTTCTGGAACAATGGAGAGGTGCAATCAAGGTACATGGGCTCCCAGTTCATGGGCCATGGAACGGCAGAGGACCTCCTGCATCATATTGATGTAAGTGATAGTTTCTTTAATAAATAATGTAATATATTTACAATGATCCAAAATGTATTCATATTCAGGGACATACACGCATGAGGTGAAAACAGGTTGTGCCTCCTAAAGTTTCCAATGTTAACATTTAGATCTTTATTCAAGATGGCTAGACATAACCTGTTGTTTTATTGGGATAGTAAAGAACATAAAGGGTTTAAGAGAGTTTGGTATGTTTAGGATGCAGGTGGTGGTGGTTTGGGGGGGGTGATGATGCCTAAACCTACTTTTAGTTTTGTAGTTTAATAATTATGTGTAGTTAGAAGGATAAAGTGTGTGTGGTTTTTTTTATCATTTACATTTATCTTTTATGTTTGTTTTCCACAAGATATCATTGCATGAACTGGACCGCAGCAGACTAATTTCAGTTTCCATGGATGGGCCCAACGTAAACTGGAAACTCATGGACCTACTCCAGCATGACCATGCAGAGAAACACGGGGGTGCACAACTGGTGTCTGTAGGCAGCTGTGGGCTCCACACTCTTCATAATGCCTTCAAGGCTGGATTTTCAATGTGGCACATTGATAAAATTTTAAAGGCTATGCATACTCTTTTCCACAACACCCCAGCAAGGAGGGAGGACTACATACAAGTTACAAAATCTACTTTGTTTCCTAAACCATTCTGCGGCCACAGGTGGCTAGAAAATCTCCCAGTTGTTGAGCGGGCTGTAGCAGTCTGGCCATCTCTCCAGTTGTATGTAGACGCTGTGCACAAAAAACAACTCCCAAATCCCAAGACTGCATCTTTCGACACCATCGAGGCAGCCATAAAGGATCCCCTTACCATTGCAAAGATGCACTTCTTCATGACTGTGGCCAGGACCTTCCATCCGTTCATGAATACCAGACTGATGAATCTGTGCTTCCTTTCTTTGGCAGAGACTTGGCTGAGTTGATTAAGGTAATAATTTATATTATATGAATAGTATCACCTGTTGAATAAGCTTTTTAGTATAGATCATCTTTATGAATTCATCAAACAGATGCTTTTATCCAAAACAGTATAATCAAAGTATTTTCCTCGGAGGTAGTTGCTTTGTTTATTGAATGAAATCCTGTGGAATTAGATGATAATTATGATGTCGGTGTGCAAGATAAAAGGAAGCCACATATGTTAATTTTACTTTTGGTGATTGACAGAGTCTACTGAGACGCTGTGTTAAGAGGGAGATCCTGCAAGAAATCACTCCTCTTCAACTCACCAAACTAGATCTGGCTGATAAGAACTCGTTCCTCCTCCCAAAGAGGGTTGACATTGGCATGGGTGCTGAGGCAGCTCTTAAGGTATTGTGGTTGGTAGTTTTGGATATTAATTATGATTAATATGCAGGCAGCAAGTATAGTTTTATTTAACACACTATAAACAGATCTGTGAAGTTTGAAACACTGGACCAAATGTATTTAAATGAGCCAGATGATAAAACACCCAGTTGTAAAGTGTGCAACAGGAATAATTTTTTGCTATCTTGTGCATTTGTGATGCCCCAGATGCATCCACACTGGCCAATGTAGAACTAATATTTTTACTGCCGCCTCTTTAAAACAGTGCGTTTTGGTTGGCAATCCCATTAATGATGCATATATCCACAGTTCATGTGAAGCAAATAAGGTTCTGCTGAGGCATCCCAAATGCAGCAGTTAAGGACCTCATTGCATGAAGTCACATTGTAGCACAATGTTATGACTTCATACCATTTGGTACTGTGGTGAATTAAACTTCTTTTTGATATTTTTGACATGTATTTCAATTGCACATTACCTTCCAGGACAGTAAAAGCTCAGAGCTAAAGGTCCTTGAATATAGGAGGGATTGTGTGCAGGGACTCACAAACATCGTGAAGAAAGCACAGGAGAAGAGCCCCTTGAAATATGCAACAGTTCGGCAGATGGAGTGTCTGGACCCATCTGTCATGTTCAGAGACCCAGACAAATGCAAGAATCAGATGAAGTCTCTCGTTCAGACTTTCCTGAAGGACAAGCAGCTGACAGGAGGTGTACCTGCTGGTAGGAATAGTTTTGGAAGGGGCTATGAACCAGAGTTTAAATGTCATGCTCAACTATCCACAGATTAAAACGACAATAAAGAAAATTAGACAATATTGAACATTACCTCTTAGTTGCAGACATTTGCTCTGCCATTTGACCTTTCTCATCTGTTATGGTATTAGTTTAACATTAACACCTAACCTGTGTCATTCCCACTTCTAATGGTCCTGCACTTGTTCTGTGTGCTGTGGCTCACATGTACTGTATAAGTTCCATCATTTTTACAGTTTTTTGTCATTGCAGTTAGTAAGTGATTAGGAGCTGATTTGAGTCTCATTACTTACAGAGGATCCACTATCTTTTGCCATGACTATCTGTATATACACTATATATGATTTTTTTTTCCCACTCACTGTGTTGCAGGGGATACCATTGTTCAACAGTTTGAATCTTTCCTGTCCATTGAGGCAAGGAATGAAGAATTTCTTGCTTTCCAGCCGTTTGAGAAGCGCCTGGACACCTTCCTACATGAGAGATTAAGCCGATCCTACCCAGCTGCTTGGAGTTTTTGCCAGAAGTTGCTGCTACTTTCACATGGCCAAGCTACTGTCGAAAGGGGGTTTTCTGTGAACAAGGAGGTGGAGACTGAAAACATGCAAGAGGACACAATTGTGGCACACAGGCTCATATGTGACTATGTTGCAATGCATGGAGGTGCCACACAGGTTCCTCTTACCAAAGAACTTATGGCATCTGTTGGTGCTGCTCGTGCAAAATACAGACTCTTTCTAGATCAGGAGCGCATCAGGAAAGAAAAAGAATCCCAGAGCCAGAAAAGAAAGCTGGCTGAGCAGTTTCTTGAGGACCTCAAGAAAAGAAAGACGAGCTTGGAAGAGGTGACCACCTGTCTTGCCAGGGAGGCAGATATGCTTGCGGAAGAAGCAGAGAACAAGGCTGGCTCCAAGATGGCTCAGCTCCTCTCTAAGTCGAATGCCCTGAGAAGGGCATACAAAGAAAAACTTGCCCAGCTTAAAACCCTTGAAACTGAGATTAATGCTAAAGGGGATGAGCTTAGGTACATGTAGGGTAAGGTTGTAGATGGACAACTATATGTGTTGCTTTGGGAAAGTTACTTGAGTTAAAGAAGTAACTGGTTTGACGGAGTACTGAACTGATTTCAATGCACAGAAGTTTGATCTCATTCTTTAATTTGAAAATAAACTAAACTGAAAGTAAAAGGTTTTGATTATTTGGCATTATTTGAATGTTTCTGATCGTGCATAGTGTTGGCCTTAAATTTAATTCATAAAGGTCTTAAAAGGTCTTAAAAAGGTCTTAAATTTAACTTGCTGAAACCTGCATGAACCCTGAAAAAAATGAAGCAAGAATAGTATCTGTTTTCTAATTTTGCAACCTTATCTTTTGAAAAGTGTGATGATGGAAGTATCATGAGATATTTTTGGACACAACAGCTGTAAGGTTGCTCTGATGGTCATGAGGACTGGGGAGCTCCAAAAAGAGAAACATGCCTCCATGAACTTTTTAATTACAGATAGAGAAGTTGAAGTGAAGTGATGGTAAGCCAGCTGTTGGTTACTGGCTCAAAATTACATCATCATTCCGCATCGCCAACAGGCCGAGTAAAGATCACTGCTAGTCTGTTCGTTGTTGTCTTACGTAGGTTTTAAGAAGCTAACAAGATAACTTTGTTTTTTTTTTTTAATCTGGGTGACATTTGACCAGTCTTTACACATTTCTTTTTTGTAATTCTTGTGTTGCATTGTACCAATCGGCCTTATTTGCTGAATCTGGAACAGGACAGATTGCTGTCACTGATGGAGCAATGACTTTGATTTGGAAAATTCTGAAGGAAATATTCAAGTAATTTGAGTGTAAATTTGAGCAAACATCTGCCATAACAACAATGACCTTAAGCAGGCGAGTTGCCATTCCAAAGAAATGTTACAGAGGAACATATAGATTTTTAATTTTTTGGGATCAAGTAAGTTTCCTGATATTCACTCAAAAAAAAAAAAAAAAAGTGGAACAACTTCATTGAAAGAATCTGACCATTACAGCTCAGTGCTACAAATATTTCTCTTTGCTCATGTGCAGGACGGACTAGCAGTCACTGGAAACATTTAGTAGCAGTTTTTGCTGCAGAAAACAGTTGCACCAGATACTGAAACCAGATTGTCGCTACTTATATCACATGCAGACGTATTATATTAGATTTTTCTCCCAAACAAATACATTTCAAACTATTGCATATTCATCTCATGTGTTTTATTGGGGTCTTTATATTCTTTTAATATGAGATCCAAATGGTTTGTGTCACAGAGCCATCTGGGAGGTTGCAAGGGGAAACTTGGAAACACTAGGCAAGGTATTAGATGAGCCATAAGTCTTTCTTGTTTTTTTTTCATGAGCTATCTGTGACTAGATAGAACAAATGGGCCCAGTTTGAAAAATAAAATACTTATTGAAACCAGTCAGCAGAGGAGTGGAAGTAACTTTTCCATCATGACGAGCTTTTATTGTTCCCAGTTGGTAAAACTGATGCTACAAGCATCCACACAAACCCTTTCCAAAGTAGCCGTTGACCGACGATTGTAATCTTGTAAATCTTGTAAATCTCGCAGAAATCCAGCTGTCTCATAAAGTAATCTGCTTTTAGGGCTTCTGCAAAGAATCGGATGATGTTTTAAGCCATATTTACGCAGGAATGTTAATACTGATAGTGAAATGGTTTTTAAAATGCTTGCCAGGGTCTCTGATGTTTGGCCTGTCGGGGTGAAAGGTTAGGGGTGAAAGGTCCCGGTGCTGAGTCTCCGTGATTTATGGAGCCACAATGTAAAAAAACATGGAGCCTAAACACTCAATCTCTCCATCCGAGAACATCAATTTGTGTGAACAGCAATATTCATGAAGAGTAAAGCCATGCATTTTGCCAAAGCACTTGATGGATATATTGGATATATATTAAAGGGGTGTACTGTAGGACTTATGAATATGTTTTTTGTTTGTGCATTTTTGCCTTTAAGAAAAAAAGAAAGATTTTCTTTTTTCTTTCTATCAGTAAGTTGTATTCGTCTCCGTCTCCAAACCATTCCTGTTTTTGATTGTGACAAATTGGTACAGCTTTCCAAACATTAAAAATATAGCGTTCATTGACTTGTGGTGTGGTGTAATTTCAAGGTTCCAAGCACTAAGTAGTCATCATTATAACTTGATTACACACAAAGGAGTTTTGTCTTGAAAACTATGCTTAGAGTGAACAATTGAAAATGATGAATAACTGTAATAGTACACGATCATGTTCTTTACTTGCATGCAAGCAGTTGTTTTATTAAAACAGTGCTCATTTATTTCAAATAGCTGCTGACTCTATGGGCTGCATCTCTGTCTCTATTAGGGAACAAGGAAGTTAAAGTCAGGGTCTTATTATCATTATCACAAGGGTTAAAGGTTCATGTCTGTGTCTTCTCTTGCACAAATTCTACTTTGTGACCCTGTAACCTTTCACCCTCCTTTTTCTTTTCTTTTCCCGTCTACGGCTCATTTCTCAGCCAAATGCTTTGGTAGCCTGATAACACTTTCACTCCCTTTGCTCATGCTGTCCTCATCCATCTCAACTTCAACCGACCCCACCTTTCTTCAGCATGCATACACTGAAGGAGACACGTCTTTCCCTCCAACTCGTAGATTTATAACTTTCTTCTTGTATACACCTTTTTTTTTTAGTCACCACTAGGGATGGAACGGTTACTGGTATTACGGTAAAGCGATTACCGTTTATGTTTGACTTATTCTCATTATCGCGGTTGACTCAACTGTGTCTCGCATGAATATGTAGCTTGTATTATCGGCATCGTAACGTGAGCATGGTGGAAAGTGGTGATAGCACGCAGGACATTTACCAACCCACTAAAAGGACGAAATACGAGGTCTGGGCATATTTAGGTTATTTAAAGAATGCAGAGGGACAACTAGTGGAGGACGATTATCCTGTCTGCAGAGCATGCAAGAAAAAAGTTGCTGCTAAAGGCAGTAACCCTTCAAATACATACTTTGACCTACTATGGATGTTAAAGTTGTTAAACTAAACTTGCAACCAGACAAATACGCTTTGTTCCTGTTATTTATTTTGTTCATTTAAAATAAAGTCTCTTTCTGTGCTGGTTGTTTGCCTTTTTAATGTGAAAGTTTCATTTTGATAAGATTTTGGCTTCCAACTGGCTTCTAATCACAAGATTTGGTGCAATTATTTTAATATATGTGTTTTCTGGACATTTGTACAGCAATTAAGAATACCATGATAATATCGTAAACCGTGATAATTTGGTCACTATAATCGAGATATCCAAGTTACAAGTTTTATTTATTCTTTCATGTTATGCATAGAGCTAGGGTAATATTTGTTGGTATGTTTAATTTTTTTGACACTTCTTTTTTAACCACCACTCTTTCCAAACAAGTATAATGTAAGTAAAACCAAAGGATTTGGATTTAGGGTGGATTGGATTTATGAACAGTGCTGGCTGATGGCCCATACATACAGAGCTTTCTCCATATTTTTCAAATAGTTTAATGACATATGTTGATATCACGTTCCAGAGACAGTAATATTCACAACATTTCTAAAGTGAATTAGGTTATTCTTAAACTGTTGAACTATGTGCAGTATTCTACATTTTTACATCTCTTTTTTTTGTTATTGAACCTAATGTTTTAGTGTGCATGTTTTTTTTAATCATTGGATATTGACTAGTGGCTTTTTTTTTCTTGCTTTTGCTCTTGCCTATTTTATACCCTTTGATTCAACCATGTTGTTCTTTTGCTTCCATAACTGATGATTCTACTGTTTTCATTTCATTAATGTACAAAACAGTTTTAAGCTTCCACCAACTGTAATCAGTATAATATCTCAGAAATGTACTTTTCGTGAGGTATCTTTTACATTTGTGGAGATGAGTGAACGATGCTAGCACCAGAACCGTGTTTCCAGGTCCAAGCTTATGCATAAATGGCAGCAATAAGTGACTTTAGAGTATTTTGTGACTGATAACCTGTAACTGACACACAGAAAGCCCAGTTTGATAACCTGTAGGCCATAATCACAGGAAACCACAGACCTTCTCATGAGTTTGAACCTACTGACCCTTAAGGTGATTGAACTGCCTTTGTGGTGACTGTTCAGTCACCACAAAGGCATAAATGTGAGTGATGTCTCAGCGTGTGTTTTTCCCCTTTTCTGTTCAAGATCGGCATATTTTCTTACATTCTTCTCCCTCTGTGTCTCCCTGTAGTCGTCTGAACAGAAACAAACTCCAATTTCTCCCAGAGCTTCTCTTCCAGTCCAACCCCAAACTGGGACGAGTGTGAGTACATTTTTATTTTTTTTTCCCTTCTACATCGATGGTCTCTTCCTGACACTTCTAGCATTACTCTTTCTGTCCTTTTCTGTGTCTTTTGATGCGTTATGCGATCTTTTTGAAAACACGGCCAGGGTGCGATGTCAGAGCTTTTGTCCAGGTTGAGGCTTCAGCTCTCGTGCCAGCTGACACAGTGGTGCTCTCTGCTCCTGTTGAGCAGTGAAAAAGATTGTGGGAGATATGGGGGTTTGTATGGTGTAAAGAGGTGAAGTGTGCCTGGAGTGAATGTTTTGCTTGGACTGATGTGGAATTTCTATTCGGGAATATGGACTTTTCCCATCGTATTTCGGGTGTAAGAGCAGGTCAAGCTGATGCAGTGAAGCCTCCCACTTGCCGTCCTTCTCTTCTCTTTTTCATCTCACATTCCCAGACTTTCCCTCTTGCTCTGTTTTACTCCCATTGGTGCATCCACCCTGTCTCCTTCTTTTTCCCTTCAAATTTTCTTTCCACTCAGGTTGTCTTATCCTCAGTGTCTCTGTCATCTTCGGTTGAAGGTTGGTGATGAAACACCTTTGAAGCTGAATAGCTGTTTACACTGTACTGTCTTCAAGTGAAACTGGTGCGTTTGTAGGTGGATGTTTGCTCTTGATTGTGTGTGTGTACTGATCATTGCCAGCATTCCTTAGCTTATATGTCATACATTTGGGTTCCCATGTGCACCTTATTGATGCTATATGTGCTGTATGACATATATCTGTGTATGTGCATATAATCTGAGCAAGAGTGTTATGAAGTGATGGAAAAAGGAATGCCAGCAATGAGAAATGAAACGCACCATTTTGCTCGTTCTCTTTTATAGTATTTCCATGAGGTATATTACCTTGGAAGCTATTGTAATGTTTCTCTGATGAAAAGGTGTGCTCTTCTGTGCAAGGCCTTTCTGTGTTTTTCACATTATTAACATTTTAGGAGATTGTAAAGCTATGCGTAAATTAAAGGAACATCCCACTGAATAGCTTCCTCCAATAAAAGCCTTGAAAAGTAGGTCCGAATTCTTTGCAGACTATGTCAACTGGAGTCAGCTTCACTTTGCAACAATGGAGTGGATTCCAGCAACCGGAGTCACAGCAGTGTTAGAGTGGACTGTAGCAGTGACGTGCGGTCAGGTGAGGCAGGGGAGGCCCTGCCTCACCTGCCATTATGGAAAGAAAGAAATTAAAAAATATATATATTTTTTATTTTCAATTGATTTGTACTATAAAGTAATTTTCCATTTTACTTCACCATTTTTAGATTTTTTTTATTCAAAACGCCAAATTTTCACATTTACCATTCAAATACTGAGAAGATGCGGGCGGTGAGGCAGCACCCCGCTGAGCCTCACCATGGATTGCGCAATGACTCGGCTAACTCTGCTGCCATGCTATGTAGTGAGACCAGATCGCCGTCTCTTTGTATGTCACTATTAAAATGTTCAAACACGTTTGCTATATGAAATAAGTTTCCATAGTTTAGCTGATTTATATAATGAACAGCAACTATAAGTGTGTAATGTGTTTCTTGTGCCGCCGCGATCATAAAACGGCTGAGAAGAGGCACGGGGTGAGGCACGCACTTCTCCTGCCTCACGTTAGGGGGCACTAGTGAGCACAGGGATTCTTCTGACTGATGAAGTCAGTGCCTCACCAGCAATGAATCTCACCGCACGTCACTGGACTGCAGGGTACAGAAATGTCCTCTAAAGGTGTCAAAAACTACTGTCTTTCTTCATTAGTAATCTAAAACATAGTCCTTACGAGTTTTTTTACAATTGAACATGAACCTGATAGACTTATAAATTCAAGGAAACACTCCACCTTTTATTATGAGCCATTGGTTATAGATAAAGTCAATATTTGATCATAAAAAAAGCATCTTTACAGTGATGCTCTTTGAGGACGTGTATTTCTTTTGAAGGACGGAATCTTCCTGAAAGCACAAAGTACTTCACCTTCTCTGCCACAATGTTCATCCATCATCATTAACATGTGTCATATTTACAGTAACGAGGGCATAATAACTCCTTAATAAAACCAACACCACCAAACAACAATTCCTGTCTTATTTCGTAATCCCCATTTCCAGTGTCCCCAGCGATACACTACCACTACAAACGAGGGACCTTTATGGTAAGTTAACTAAGCTGTGTGATGAAATGCAATACTTTTTAACATTTATTTAACCATTTTTGATGAAAGAAAAACGTACGTTGAACTAAATAACAAAAACCTGATTATGGCTTCGAAATCAGGGACAGAACTTTGGATTCAGAAAATCGTTACCCTGAGGCTGAAATACTGCAACAGACAGCTAGATGTGTTATGAAAAACATTTATCTGAATATTTTCTGTTAATGCTTTGGTTTGATGAAATTGTAAAATCTTCGTCTGTGGCTTCAGGCCACGCTCCCTCACTTAACTAACATCTGTGGTGTTCACCATGTATGTAAACTGCCAATGACTGCAAAAAAAAAAAAAAAAAAAGCTAGTTATAATGACATTATACATGCCATCCTGATAAATCCTTGACATCAGAACTGCTATTTTAAAATAGAGTAGTTCAGTTGGATAACAAAAACAGGAAATACAGTAATATTTATTGTACTATGCAATGATTAAAATGAACTGGTTTATATTTTCTGTGGTGCTTTCTCAGTGTGATGTGTTATCTGGCGTAAAAACCACAGAAAGATGAAACTGTCTCGGTGGGGTGCACACTGTGAACACTCTATTTCAATATCTGGACAGGCTGATTGTGTGTTTCATATATTTGTGGTGATGTGTGATGTATTGCTGAAGACAGGAAAGTAGACTGTAATGGCTGAAAGCAAGATGTCTTTTACGTCATCCTCGGCTTCCAGGATCGCTCACAGTCGCTACCGCTCATGTAGTACACAGCAACATCTACAAACACAGACAAACAAGTAGCGCACACACTTACACATGCTCCCACTGTGTTATTTTTTTTTCTCTTTTTCCAACCCTTTCTCTTCTCGTCTTTGAGTGACAGCCTTATTTTCTCCACATCCTGGATTACTCTTTTATAAAACCCCTAATTGGTCTCGATAGCTCTTATTTATCACCAGTTGAGTATGGATCCCCACAGACCTCTTAGACAATTCAGGAGAGTGGAAAGGGTGAAAGTGTTCCAAACTTAACATTATAAATCTCATGTCCTTTTTATCCCTACTTTGCCATCAGCACAAACTAAATTACAGTGTCTGGAGTTTTCTCCTACTCTTTTTTCCCTCTTTTTTCTTCATGTTATTCTCTAGTTTTTATTCTTTGCGTTCTTTAAAAAAACAAAATAAATAAATAAATAAACTTTTTGGAAAGTAAGAAACGGGCCTCAATGTAAAAAGTAAAGAATGCAGAAAAGAGAGTAAGCATGAAAGAGAGAAGAGAAACAAATGGATTTCAAATGATTAAGAATAAGACAAAAAGTCAGAGGAAAAGCGATCCAGAGGAAAGAGGAATAGTAACAGCACGAGACTGAGGAGGAGGAGACAATGAGGTTTGCTGGTGGCTTTCTGGTTTGGGTTCGTAACCTTCCTCTCTGTCAGCCTCGGTTAGATATTAAATGATGGCAGTGTGATAGGAATTACCTCTTAACCTTCCTATTAAAGCGCTGTGGTTTGAGGTTTGGAGAAGGGAGGAAAGGGGAGGATCATGACTAGCATTAAAGGAAAAACGGCGAGGAAGCTGGAGGTTTCGCTCTTGAAGAGGATGGGTGGAGGTAAGGACAAGATGTATCTGACTGGGTAATAGTTTTTTTTTAAGCATAGTTTTTAATCCCACTGGGATGAACAGACTATATGTATCAATCAGAGGTTGCGTCCATTGGAAAGCGGTCTTTGGCAGTAAGTGTGGCTTATGAGTACCTCACAGACAGATGTACAATATTTAAAGGAGGCCATGTGAAGGGTGGGAGATAGATGGATGAGAGGATGCTGGTGGACGATGACGATTGTAAATAGATGGAGCGAATGGATTATATGGCCTTTCTGGTGCTTGGTAGGGGGAATAAAAACAAAATAGGGATGGCGGAATAGATAGATTGTTGACTGGAGTCTGTGGGTTTTACTGTGTGCAGTCTGTGGTCTTTTCCCCCCACAGTTTGCAGAGACTGTGGCCTCGCTGCCTGTGCACACAGACGTACACTATTGCACTCTGTGAGCTTGAGCTTTGGGTGAAATAAATTTACTCAAGACTGCAATGAATTTCTGGTCTGAAATGCAGCATATTCAAAATAACTATAGTGGAAAAATGGAAGCCATTGGTTAGATAGCGTTAGTGCCTCAGTGCACATAAACTGTGTTATGGAGGTTTTACTATGCTAAGTGAACTCATGGTTATCAGTGTCTAATGGTAATCAGCCCAACTGTGTTTCAACATCTTATCTTCTGGGTGTGCATGCTTGGAAAAGTATGCACGTGTGTTTAGCTTGTAAGGAGCCTGAGTATGCTGTCTATGGCCCCGTTTAGACCGAGTATTAACATCTGTCCTTGCATTAACATGTGTCTCAAGTGGCAACTTACTCCCCGACCGTATGTCCAACTAAGCAAGTACATGTTTCCCTCCTGCAAAGGCCAAATGAGTTGTCTCTTACCTGCAGGAGACAACACAAGAAAAAGAAAACCCGGAAAAATACCAAAACATAAAGAGCAAACCACCAGACCCTGACATCCTTCTGCTTAGACAGAAGATGCCTGTTATGTGGGTGGTCCCTTAGCTTTTGCATTTACACTGATAAAGTTTGTGATCACATCTGGCCCAGACCACCTCTGAATGTAGTTTGAGTGATCAGTTCTCAGTGTGCTCTGAAATGCATCCTGGGTATGTTTACGTCTGTACTTAACACTCCTGTTGTCTCAAGGCCTGTGATCAGATCCATCAGAGTGGATCTGAATGTGCAAACAAGGACTAAGTAGCTGAACAAGCACTGGTTTACAGCCAGTGACATTAATAAAGCAACAACATTTTACCATTACTGCAGCTTAGGCTGCTTTTGATTAGTTTGCATGCAGGAGCTGCAAGGAAAATAAAAATGAGTTATGTCAAACTAAAGAAATGTTTCCCCTCATCCTTCACAAATATTGCTCTGGTGGGAATGCGGTGTTACAAAATATAGGAGGTAAATGTGGAAGCTATAGATGGTGAAACATTATAGCATTCTGCTGCAAAACAGATTCACAGCTGCTGTGTTTTACAGTTGATACTGTTCGATTTCACACAGGAATAATTGTATATCTACATACAATTATGCTATCAATGTATTAGTCGAATGTAAACTTTGATGTAAAGTATATAACTTTTTAGAGTTCAGTTCATAAATAGTCAAATGCATGCTTCCTCTATTCAGTGCAGATTAGTCCTGTAGTTAGTGCCTCATTTTGTCCAGATGATTAGTAACTCAGGAGGATAATGTTAGAAAAATGTAAGCATAAGTATTGGTGTAGGTACATTAGTACATTACTGAGATGACTTACCTGAAGCCTCTTCTAAACTTAAAGTCTCCAAAAATGTTTCTGACCTCAGATCAGTGAGGTTATGTTCACCTTAATTAGATCACTGTGCTATAAAACATTTAGGTTTCATGTGAAATCAATTTTATGGTGAATAAGACAATAAAGGTTTGCAATGATAAAGTTCATGTACGCAAAGAAGGAAATGTTTCCCAAAGAATCAAGCTGTCAGATTTGGGTTAGATAACGTGCTAGAGTAGAAAAGCTTTGAAAATCCACTTTCTGTTCAGGTTTTCCTGCTCTCTAATAATGCTTCTGCCCCACTGATTCCCTAACTGCACTCTGTAAACTGAATCACAGCAGGATACCAGCAGCCAAACATTAAGGCTAAAAGGTTTTTTGGGAGGCTTAATAAAAAGAAAGAAAGCAAGTTCATGTCCAAAGGGAGGTTTGTGAAGGATTCTATCCAGTCAAAGTGTCCTTGAGAACGATACTTAATCCCTACATATTCACTCAGAGCAGACCGAGAGGGATAAAGCTGTATGATAAAATTTATCTGAAGGCAGTGAAGCTGCTCTGAGAAATTACAACTGGATAAAACAGGAGCACAACAGAGAAAAATCAAATATGTGAGTGTAATAGTAAACAGGACATAATCCAGAAAGGAGCCTATTTACAGTCTTGTGAAAAAGAGGGTACACTCTCTTTTGATTTTAAGGTTTAACATAATAACAAATAATAATATTGTTTAAAAAAAGAAAGAAAATTATCTGTTTCCCACGAGTCTTAAAATGAGGTGAATACAACCTAAAATGAACAACTAAAACAAAACGTAGAAGCAGTGTGTAATAAACATGAAGTATACCCTTGTTACTTCCATAAGAATTAGGAGGACAAGTAGCAATGCACTTAATTAATTCATCATTAGGAAATAGCACATGATTAATTGTTAAAGATCATTAAAGTATAGATGGACTTCATATTTATGGAACCTTTGGAAAAGATGCCAGGAGAGGCCTTTTCTCTCTAAAAAGAACATATCTGAACAAACCATAAGACTTCTGGAACAATGTCCTCCAGACAGCCAAGAGCAGAGATGCTAGGCTAAAATGTACATCACTAAGTTTGGCAAAAACCTAACACAGCAGAACACTTGATACCAACTGCCAAGCACAGAGGTGGAGGGTGATGATTTGGACATTACTTTAGCAGCTTTAGGAGCTGTAAGTATTCTAGAGTCAAGTATGAGGCCATCTGACAGCTTAATAGCAAATCCTTTCGATTTTTTTCTTTAAGGGTCACCACAGTGGATCATTGTGTTCTGCAGTGGATTTGGCGTAGGTTTTTACATTCAGAGCCCTTCCTGGCTCAATCCTTCCCCATTATTGGGCTTGGGACCGACACTATGAGAACACTGTCTTGTCACCCCTTCGTAGTCGAGTTTTTGCGGTGGGGGTAATGTGGCGTTCAGTGTCTTGCACAGTTACAGTCTGACGTGTGACGGGGCGAGGGATAGATCCAGAAACCTTCTGGTT
Organism: Hirundichthys speculiger; assembly: GCA_018398805.1. Classification (NCBI taxonomy): domain Eukaryota; kingdom Metazoa; phylum Chordata; class Actinopteri; order Beloniformes; family Exocoetidae; genus Hirundichthys; species Hirundichthys speculiger. The sequence goes on along the minus strand of JAGFBZ010000785.1, from coordinate 301,338 downwards.
AGGAGCAATCAGCTCTACCCACTAAGCCACGGCCGTCCACGTCTGTCTGACAGGAATGATCCAAAGCACAGCAGGAGATCTACAGCGGACCGAGTCAACATCGAGATCTTGACGTTTGCTAGTTTTTGAGGAAGCTGTGCATATACAAACGCTTCACTGAAGAACTCTGAAGAGGAATGGGCCAGAAATCCTCCACAATGATCCAAAAGATGGATAATATTGTCCAGAAAAGGTGTACTAAAGGTGGTTTCAAAAGCTATTGGATCGTGAAATGTAGAATTTTTCCCCCCAGGCACTGCTCAACATCCTATGGCGTAGTTTTTGCTCAATAAATAATGACATTGTGTAATATGTCATGTTGTTTTTCATCTGAGGTTGTATTTACCTAATTATAAGACCTAGTAAGAACCTTACGACTTTTAAAAAAGAAATATATTTCCTGAAATGTAAGACCTTAGACCTGAAAAATGTACTGTTCTTTCCATGTCTATAAAACCCTCCACTGATGACTGGATGGTAATTAGATATGCTCTTTGGCACCATTACATTACCCTTATGCAAGGCACTTAACCTTCAAATGCTTCAGTGGTGCTCCCACATGAAAAAGTGTGGTCCAAATCCTACATGCTTACTGTAAATACAACTTTCTGGTTAATTCAGGGGGATGAGAAACAGGATGGAGAGTTAAATGAGGGAAGGAGGGAAGGAGGGAGGGAAGGATGGCAGTCTGAAGGACTGGGGGTCATTCGAGATGACTTTTCCCCCTAATTAAGTCAATGCAGAAAGACGAGGAGGTTGCCTTTAATCTTGGCTAATTGTCCATTTAGAGGCGACTGCTGTAGTTTACCTGCTGGAATGTCGTGGTTAGTGTTACAGGAAGTGGATGGACACTACGTGTCCAGAGATTGGCTACGACAGGGAGAGCCACCCCCGGTGATATGCTGAGAACAGACTAGAAGGGTAAAGAGTGAACATAAACTCATTGAACTCATGTGTTTCTGCTCTTTTTCATAAATATCTGCTTTTAAAAATTTATTTCCTCTCTTTTATAGTTCGAACTCTCTTTTCAGTAACAAACAGCCACACACAACCAGAGAGAACAGCTTTGATGTTTGTTTTGCTGTCAGGAATTGTACGTTTGTTTTCTTGTCACTAGGCTCCGGGCCCTCTGTTTGGTTTTCACGCCACTGGATGCTGGAGAGAAACAAATAGGTCTCAAATGCACAAACACACAGAAGCACACACTTCTCTCTCTCTCACGCCACCTCTCCTGCTGATTTAACACCACAGGCACTGGATTTGGAAGTGTGGATCTGTGTGTGTTGGTCGATGTGTGTTGTGTTCTGGTGCATGGCAAACTTTATACTCAACCACACACCCACGACCGGGCTTCCTAATAATTAAACATGACTCAGATGTTCAAACCATGGTATGCAGCTGCACCACAAGGCTCATAGGGCCTGACACGCAGCCGCACCACCGGGCCCATACTCACCATCACGCTGTGTGCATTTCAGAAAATTGTATCATATCTCCTCATATTCAGATTTAACATCTTACTTGATGTAATGCCTTTATAAATAGAAAGAAAGCAAACCATTAGGTTAAAAGGGCAGCAGACGTTCTGGGATTTTGCAGCATCAGACAGCTCATGGGCTCCTAGGGAGAGCTGCACCACAGGGCCCACACCAGTCACTGGCCATCAAGCAACGGAGGGATTTTACAGAAGGAAGCTGACTGGAGATTCTCTAAAATAAGTCTGCTCTTAGTGGGATGTGTGCTCCCCACAGCTCAGACGGGAGTGCGATTTTTGTCCCAAGACATATTTAGATAAATATACGCTGCAGAGATACTGAAAACCAAGAGAGAAACAAAGAGGAAGAGAAAAAAGTAATAATATTGGGATCATTTGGGAAATTGGGATATACTCAGATCATGTTCATTCCTTTATCCTCTATAAAATGACTTCCTAACCTGTTCAGTGTGGTTTTATGTACATAAGTAGACAGGCTACTGGTGGTTTTCTTTGTATCCTGATTTCTTTGGTATCATCTCAGCCAGAATTTCTATTTTTGATGTTGGTTGACCAGTGAGACTTTTCCTGTAGAAAGCCTTTTCTGTTCTTATGCATCATGCATCTGTAACCGGCATTGCATATTTCTGATTTATGTGGATGTATGCTTTGTCCTTTTCTATACTGAAGCTATTTAACTTCACTGAAATCGTTCTTTTGCTATGTGCTAATTCTTAAGAAACTTGAATCGCAGTATGTAAATTGACCTTGGTTCTTGCTGTGAAAAGAGTCAAGGAGCCAAAAGTCATAAAGTTTGTGTGCGTGTATGTTGATGCGAGTCCTCCTATGGTGATGTGTGAACAAAACAAGCCGGGGTGGTTGCAATCAGGGCAGAAAACACCAAGCAGCAGTCTTAAAGTTCACGGCAGCAACACTTTCCCCTCTCAGCTGCCTACTCTAATAGCTAGCCAGTTAGCAAACTGGCCGCAGGGACAGAACCAATGAAAAGTTCGTGGGAGGCTGCGTGCCTGTTGATTTATTTTTTTCTTTCTTTTTTTTTTTTTTTTGATGGCAAGGAATTTTTATATGTTTGCACTGAAATAGAAAAAAAAGAAGGTTGCATGTGGTTGTAATTTTACTTTACAAATAAAGGTGATTTGGATGAGGGATGTAGCCATGGAGATGTTAGTACACACACTTACCGTATAACTGTCAGACTTTTCCTTTGACCGGATTTCTCTAACAAGCAATGGATATGTGTGCAGGAACATACTTGATACATACATGATTGTGCTGGAGGCTGCATGCTTTGACTTGCGCAACTGGAGCACATTTTTCTATGTGTATACCATGTGAAGTTTGCTTATGGATTCAGTCTTTCCGTAGTTTCATGATTTTGTGTGTCTTACTGTGAGTAGATTCTTATCTGTCTGTGTACATATTGTATGTTTTCTACATGTCTACTCATATAAATGTCCCCCATTCTGAATGTGTCCAGTTTGTACATACATGTATGATGGGAAAAACTCAGTATAGGTCTAAACACACAGTGTTTATTTAGTCCCAATTTCAGTTTACATCAGGATGTCAATCAAAAACGGACTCTGGAAAGCTGGGAGAGGAGGACGATGATGAGGAGAGGAAATGAGGAGAGATGAAAGGAAGAATAGGGAGTAGAGTGGAGGCAAGAGGAGTGAACAAGACTGGGTAACAGGTGAATACGGGAAAGGAGGGGAGGTAAAAAGACAAAATGGAATGAGACAGGGAAGATGACGAGACACAGAAAGAAAACAGGACAGTAAACTCTCTCCAAAGAAGCTTTAAGGAATTAGATGCGTTTCTTGATTCTTGCTTTTCTCGTTTCCCCCCTCCCTTCAAAATGTGTAAATGATCTGACTTCTCTTTGATTTATTTTTCCTTAAGGAAGTTTTAAAATCTGGCCACTGAACTCTGCCGGATTGTGATTGTGTATTTTTGTATCTAAGCGTCGACGAGGTGGGTTTCGGTAGGAAAAGCTTAGTGAAGGCATATACAAACAACACACAATATTTACAAAAGACTAATCGCTGAACAAATACTCTGCAGTGCCCCTTTCTTTCATAATTACCTACATGTGTAAACGCAGCTCTTTTCTCCCAACAAAGCTCTGTCTATTCCTCTGTTACATTTCAACCCAGAGAGCTTGAATTAACCACAATGTCTCTGTTTGAATTTTCTGAAATATTTTCTTGTAGTTGGGGAAAAATGAAACTTGATGATAATCACAAAAAAGGGAAAAAAATAAGAGCGATTCTCTTTTTATCCATGTTCCTGCTAATCAGCAGTATAGCTATCCATAGCTGCATCTAAAAGCTGGATTAGAAAGCAACTAGACTTCTTATCTTGGTTCTTGAAAACATTTCACTTCTCATACAGGAGGCTTTTTCAGTTCTGAACAGTTCTGAATAGAGGTGGGGGATACTGGGAATTTTGGTATTGATCCAATAGCAAGTAAATACAGGGCCAGTATCACCAATACCAATACTGATACTTTTTCATATTAAGCTTGATCTATCATGAAACTACTGACCTTTTGGTGTTTTTGTGATTTTTGTCTTTGGAATTTTTTGTTTCAACCTAGAATACAATTTTGGCAAACTTTATAGGTGACAGCAAAATACTTTATTATCACAAATAACATTTTTCTGTAAATATTCTTTGGAGTTGAATTGTTCTGTTCATAATGTTTTTTTCTAGTTTCACCTTTTATATTATATCTTTCAATACTTGTGTAATTTTGTTTGCACTGTGTGAACTTTCCTGTTGCTTTAACTTTAAATTTCCCCGTTGTGGGATAGATAAAGGATTAAGGATGTGATGCTAAAGGATCTAAAGTTATTTTATCTTAGATAACACCTTTCAGTTGGACACATGACATGTACTGGGTTATTTCAAGGTCTTAATTATGTTTTTTTGAGTTGGCTCCAGTAACATATGACTTCAGTAACATGTCCTTTGAAAGTTAATCTGTATTGATGCTGAAACGGACCACTCTTATCTACCTGGATACTCTGTTGGACTGAAGGAGGACACAGTGTGTCAGACACAGACTTCAATGAATTTGCGCTTCGCAGCAGTCAGTGCTTGTGGGAGAGAAAAAACCTTGAGTACCGATCTTTTTTCACGAATATCATTCAATATCAATACCAGCGTTGGTATCGATATTATCGATATTTGGATCAATCTGCCCAGCTCTAATTCTCCAATTCTAATTCTTCTAATTCTGAAGGACTTTGAGTGAGGCCTGTTTTTTTTTGAATGAGACTTTTAGGATGACCATGACGTAGGTAAAATCTGTCAGAAGCGCTTAGGGGAGCTGTTTGACACAATGATTTGGTGGTTTAGTTAATACAGGCAGAAATAGGGATGTATAATTTGATCATTAGTTTCACTTAACTGAATTTACAGTATTTTCCTGTATAGTTGTAGGATGACATTTAGCCAGTTGTGAGTCTGAAATATACGTGTTCTGGTGGAGATTTGTCTGCTAAAACATTCAGTACAGCATGCTTTTTCTGGGCTGCCCCACTCACGGAAATGGATGTAGATACATATATTTTATACATTTTTCTTTCCAATGGTTTACATTCTCTGCCAATCAGATGTATTGAGATGGATATGGGTTCAGTGTGCCTGAGTTTCATGTAGGTTACTAGAATTTATCTCCTCTCATGTCGTATATCCTTCCACAGCAATGCCTTGAAGCATTAACAGATCGTTGCATTGAGAGAAAAGCTTTTGGAAATGTTGGCTGCAGATATGAAAAAGAAATGTACGTGAATGTCAGCTGACTGACAATAGAGTTGACTCATCTGTTATTTAAGTCTTTTAAAGAAACTATCCATCCATCCATCCATTATCCACACCTGTTTACTCCTATATCGGGTCTCGGGGGTCTGCTGGAGCCCAGTTCTTTCAGGTTAAAGGCAGGGTTACACCCTGGACAGGTCGCCAGTCCATCTCAGTAAAAAAAACTATTAGTGTTTTATTAATGGAATAACCTAATATGTCTGTAAATATGTGCAGTTTATTATTAATTTATTCAGTTGGTGTCTAAACAGTGTTAAATACATTTTTCGCATATCTGGAATGATTCTCTGATGTCACCTGTCCAGGCGTTTCAACAGACCGCATCTATATCGTATAACGTGATCAGTGTTTAGTGGATGAAAGTCGGCTGGAAGATTTCAGCTAGTGTGTGCATTTGAGTGTAACTTTGTGGGAGGTCTACATTGCTTTTGCTCCCTTTATTGACCATTATTATGGCTACGGACTGCATGGCTGGGACTGGCTAATGTCTCTCTTTTACACACAAAGATGTGTGCGGGACCGTGGAGTCATACTTTTATGTGCGGACCCACAAGTGAACGTGGGAGCTTGCACGTCGTTCAGTCAGACGCATGATTTATTCTGTTTAAGCGAGGTCTGATTATTACAAATGAACCATAACTATTGGTATTGCTCTGATGTAAGCAGTCTTATAAACACAGACACATGAACTGGAATGTCCCACAAACACTCGGTATCTCGCTGTCACACACACAGCAACGGGAACGGTGCAGATATACACAAAGGTCCCTCGTCCACTGGGGAGACGCAAGCAAACAAAAACCTCGCCTGTCGCCGCTTTTTCCTCCTGCCCTCATTTGTCTTGCTGTCACTCGAACACTTTCCTGTAATGAGTGAGATCTCTGTGCGGCAGGTGTTTCACATGTGAAGAAAAGAAGTAATAAAAGATTTTCCCCTTATATTTCTCCCGTAGTAATGTAATCCAATATGTATGTTGAAAACGTGTGTTCAGAAACACGGATCATGCAAATAAAAGCCTTTCATGTTGAATGAAGAGAAATATTTACAGGATCTAAGAGGTCTTTATCTTTAGTTATTTATTTATTTCGACAACAACATCCACGTATTAATGTAGGACACAAAAACCTCTTTTTTTGGAAAGATTTCTTTCTAACTTCAAAGGAGGTGAAGGGCATGCTGCTGCAGATGAGTCTACAGCAAAACATAAGCTGCATAAGCTTCTAAATGCTGCATCTTAACGTCTCTAAATCAAAACCATATTGAGGCTGAAGCTTCAGTATAAACAGGAATTCTGCTGCCAATGAGATTGGCAAATTCAAAACAGCCTCGGATGTGAATCCACCACTTGGTGCATTTTTATCAAGTAAAAAAAGGCATGATATAAAAATAACTTCAAATGTTGAGTGGATTTCTTTCTTCTATTTGCTCAAGAAGACTCCTTTAGGAAGTCACAGTCACGTGGAATACAGATAAAGCATCCTGTCTCTCTCTTTTAAGAATTTTAGATGAACCACATGCTTCCATAGATCCCATTACTGCTTCCTAGGAATCAAGAGGGTTCATAGCAGGCCGCGCCCGCTAATCGAATGCCCTCCGTTAGTTGATCCTCAGCAACTTTGAACACCTCTGTAAAAGCAGACGTACTGCCAGTTTGCTAGTCTGAAGTGTTCGAGTGCCATTTAATACAATGCCAAGTAGGAAAGATGTCAGCAATGATCTGAGAGAAGCAACTGTTACTGTCCATCAGGGGGAAGGGTCAAAAGACCATTTCCAAACATTTAGAGATGGTCACTCTTTAATGAGACAGACTGTTTACAAGTAGAATAAATAATCATAAGCTGTAACATGTCATGTGTTGTTGTTCATACGAGGTTGTATTTGCTCAAATTAAAGACCTGGTAATGATTTTTTTCACTCATACCCTGATACATTACACCTGAACTAAACCTGGAAGAGGGTGCATCTTTACACTTCAAGATGTGGGTGAGAATATTAACAGACTTGGTCTACCTCAGGAAAGTCACGAAGCCCTAATGTAGAGGCAGATGTGACTTCATTTTGTTCAAAAATAATCCCAAAATAATTTCTATAACATTCGGCTTCTTTGTCTGATCAGCACTTTTTCCTACATTTGTGGATTCAGCATTGAACTTTGTTCACTTACAATTATATTTAGAAAGTCCTGCAGTGGTTTCAACTTGAGAACATTGTCAGTTTTTGAGGCAGTGCTGCCCACAGAGACAGAAACCACAGATGTTCGTTTTTGGCTTTCAGCCATGTGCTAATTGTACAGAGATTTCTTTAACTTTTTGTGATGCAGTCTACTAAAAAATGGCAAAAAAAAAAAAAAAAAAAAAAAATTTCCAAATTCTTCATATTTTTACACAGGGAGCATGCTGTTCTTACTTAATGAACAATTTGCCTTCTTCTTCTTTAGTTTAACTGTCAATTTATGTCACAATGTAAAAAAGGTTTTTTTTTTTTTACATTAAAAATATTTTCTATCTTTGTTTGGAGCACATCTTAATTATATGAGATTATAATACCACCATAAATGCAAGATGAGTTTGGCTCTTCTTTTTTCCTTATTCCACAATTGAAAGAACTGTACGTATATCTGTGCTACTTAGTGTAAAAAAACAACAACAAAAAAAAACCAGTCCTAATGAATGAAATACTGTAAATAATTAGATTTACACCAGGTAGAGAACCAATGGGAGCTTAGAGCAGCCTGTGAGACGGTGAAGAGCAGAGAGAAGTTATACGATGGAGAGTCAGAGAGAAAGATTCAGCCACATGAATGGGGGTAAGAGGACATTCAAGCAGTGCTCTTCTAAATACAGAACACCGCAACGCCACTTGAAAACCTGTAGAGATATAATTATACATTGCACACAAACACAAACAAACAAAAAAACTTGAGACTTGAAAACAGGCCGACAGTATGTAGTTTGTTTCTTCCACCTCCCTCTTCCTGTGAGCGGAAGACATACATAGACAGGAACACAGAAAGCTCCAGTCAACCCCCAGGCAGGCAGACGTGACCTTTTCACATGTTATTTTTGAAACACCTGAACCTCCACCTTTGGATCTCACAATATCTCTGTTTTAGTTTTTAAAAACCTCAAACGATCTGCAATCATTTCAGATAGAAAACCGCTGATGGTGACGCTCGTCGCCGAATCTGCTCGTCCCCAAATAAAAGCGCGCTGTAATGGAAAACGGACTGATGTTGTTTGGAGAATGAATGAAAAGGTAACTGAGTGGAGGAATGTGTAGGAGGTGATTATTTTTAGGTTGAGAAAGGTAATTAAAGATCCCAAAAAGCCACGACAGATTGCCTGTGTGACTCAGATGAGGTTAGAAACACGAGGGGTTTTTTACTTGTTTGGGTTTCGAATTCTTCTGATGGTTGAAGATTCCAGCCCAGTCTTATGACAGAATAAGTAGTAGCTGGGTTGGTTTATGCAAAATGTAGTTGCACGAAAAAGAGCCTGAGAAACTCTACAATGACTGTGCTTTTGTTGCAGTTGTTTCCTTTGTGAAAATACAGATGTAGCTCAAGCGTCAGTGTGTGATTGCTAAATGATGACGTCCACTCAGTTTGATGATGTTCACCTGTAATGTGCGACTGGATGATGAAGTTAACCTGCAACGTGTGACTAAATGACAATAACATGTGCCACACTTGTTTTCTCCAGCTATAACTATGATAGGTATCAGATGGCATATTCCACTGAATCCAAGGCAAGAAACTAGCAACACAAGAGAAGTGGGCAAGTAAGGGAAGTGTAAAGTTATGCAGACTTCATGTCAGCCTGTCTGAATTGTTTTCTTAAAGTGAGTTTTTCTTTATATTTGTGTGTTTGTCTGCTCTTGCAACCTGTACTGACTGACATTGTGCTGGAGTTCGAGCTTTAGTGTGCGTTTATGTGTCAGGATACGGCTCTAAACCACGATCAGGAACTGTTGGGCTCCTGTCTGTCACAGCAGCCTTGAAACAGTCGCGTGTTCACTTTCAGGGAAGCTAAACGCGGCTTGAAAGGTTGCAGCTGCGTAAACCAGTACATAGGTGACAGGAATAGTTTTCTTTTTATTTGATATTTTCCTCTAAAATCTGAGTTCAAACAGAAAGGCAGTGCCACTCCGGGTAGAGTATGCTGCTGCTTCGCCTCACACATTGTTCCCTGTAAACATGTCTTAAATTTTGGTCATTTTTACAAGCGCTGCATCACACTTGTGGTGCCGACCCACGCCGTTGCGTTTGGTCACCGCCGGCATGCGACAGGTCTGTTTCCTTCAAAGACAATAGGCTCCAGCGGCCTGGCCACTAATATGTAGCTTCGCTTTATAAGGCCACCGAGCCACCGCAGCCTCTCCAGCATAACACAATAGGCCGACTTCACATCCAACAGTCGTAGATTAGCGGTGAGCTTCTTCACTCTCCTGCTGCTTCAGCAATGTTTGTTTGCCTTTATGCAATATTTGATAGTGATCAGAGACGATGGGCTGATTTTTCCAAGTGACTTATTTGGATTTACATGCTTCAAAACTGAACCTATCCAGTAAGAGGTCCTGAGCTACAAACAAACCTGTCAGCTTGTTTTTAACTATATTTTTAGAATCTTTCTTTAAGTATTTAAAAAAAAAAAACCTGAATAAATACATGACATCAATAAAACCCCATCTGTGAATCTATTCTGTTTACACTGCCACGACCACATACCGGATTGTTCATTATATTTTGGATTAAATAGAAACCTTGTGTTGGTGCTAATTTTGTCAAGGCTGGGAATAAACACCAATTTACTGCCCATTAAGTGGAAGAAACGGAGCTTTGTTGCTCTGAGGCCACAATATCTCTGTATATGGTTGTTTATTTATGCGACACCCACTCTGGAAAAACCTTCTATACCTGATCAGTGATATTTATTCTCTTTTCAGTTAAGAACAAGTAGTAGAAGTTGTCGTAATTTGCCCTAAAAAAGCCATGGAATGAGTCAGGGGAAAAGAAAAACAAATTTCACATGCGGTAGAGATGATGTAGATGGCAGAGGGATGTTTGATGGACGGAAAAGTTTGTCTTTACCACTGAAGACCCAGAAACTTCCAGCTGCTGTTACCAGCACTGACAAAAGAGAAATAAACTTCTGCGATAGAGACACATTCCTGAACGGGGGGCGTGAGGAAAAATGATCACAACTGAAAAACGGACATGAGGACATGAGTGGCCAGTGGATGGACACGTACTTTTTTAGGGGGAATCGAGTAAATGGAGAGAGCTTGTGTGACTCAGATGGGGAGAAAGAGGGGAAGAAAGAAGCAGAGGAAGAAGGCAAATGAATGTGAGCGCCAGTGTGTATCAGCTGGAGAGCAGGCTAAATAAACAGCCACTGACATCAAGTGGAGCAGTGAGCTACTGAAGTCTCCACCACCCACTGCCTGGTGGCAGCTTTCATGTGGTCGCTTACAGCATGATGTCACTGGGCACTTCTCCGCTGTCTTTCCACCGTCCAGCTGCTTGTCTTGTTCTGCAGCAGGATTACAGAACAGATTTACAGACTCACACCTAAGTGTGTTGTCTTCAGTGTTTTAGCATTACTCAGTCTGTAGAATTTTTTTTTAATTCAATCACTAACATCTTAAATCAAGTCTAGGAGCTTCCTTTCATATCTCTGCTTTATTGTGACTGTTGGCTCCTACTTTGAGTTTAGAGAGCTCACGATAAACATTTTTTTACATAAAACCTTTGAAAGTGTCGGTTGCACGTCTTTACCAAACTATACGACGTATCTGCAATAACAACGACAAGCCTCAGTCAGTCATGTCACAGTTTTATGATGAAGTTGGGAAGAAAAAAAAAATGAAAGAGTCCGTCTCCCCTTGAGAGGAGACTGGGCATCTGTTCTTTACAACGTGTCAGGCATGCTACTGATGAACTGTGAGCTGATAAGAACATGAACATGTTAAAGACACAGAAAGCACACGCATGCATGAACACACATCCGTGGCACTGGACTGACAAGGTGCCCACTGATCCCGCTAGTGTGGATTCATGACCGTGTTAGCGTGTGTTACATTTCAGTGTGTCAGACCGATCAAACCCATGCTAGTTTGTCTGGTATATTTCTTGAACAATCGTAGCCAATGAAATCACTGCACAAAGTCGGATTACATCAGTTTGCAGAAGTGTGTTGATGCCAATCCTATTAAATAATCATGTTCAACAGGAATATACATTGCTTAAAGCTTAAAATGAAATTTGGAAACGTCTTGTGTTTTTGCTTATGTAGTCAGACAACATGTGGAGTAAAGATCTACTTTAAGCAGTTACGTTAATGAAACTGGTAATTGGTTTGATATCCTCCTCTTCCACTGACTCTCATTTTTGTCCTCTCTCCAGCATGGCTGGTATTTCTTTCATATTTGCTTTGGATGAATCAAGTCTGAGTCACACAAACATGTGGCTTTCATCATTCCATTTTTGTTGTTTTAATTAGAATGAGGACACACACACACACACACACACACTTACACAAGTGCCTAAAAATACACAGACAGGGGAACATGTGGACGATGTGCAGTGAAGTACTGATTAATGAAAGGTGTCCGGGCAGCGTTGAAGGTAACAAACTTGAATGTGTGTTTTTTGTGTGTGTATTGTGTCTGTTGGATGAGTCATTTTCCTCTCCATTGAGGAAATAACCCTAAAAGATAAGGGAGAGACTTTCATCTGTGCAGAGAGCTCTCTGCTGACCACATTATGAAACTGCTCGTTTCAGCAGTCTGTGTTAATTCTACCTACTCTGGGGTCGTACAGTCATTCATCCGGTAATGCAGACAAACCGACACAGATGGCAGGGAGAGGCCAGTCCACTACATGATCCAAAAGTCTGGAACAACAGGTGCAGAAAATGGTAAAAGAAGAAGCAAGAAAATGCCAAGACTTTGGCCTGCTGTCTAAAAATAGTTATTTGATGTGCAGATTTTCTTCTGCTCCATGTTTCTTGAGTCAAATTTGGAACATTTTCTGCAGCACGACTCACTCAGTTTAGTCTTGTGACTAATGTCTTTACACTGATCCCTTGCTAATTTCGTTCTATAAGTTCCGCGGTTTTAGTTATTTGTGGGTTTTTCAGAAATATATAATATAATAAAAAAATCAAGAAAAAAATCACGAAAAAATCACAGGATTTTGTGCGCAATCTCTCACAGCGAAGAAATGTTGTGAGCCAGCCTGGCCCCTTTAAGGAGGTAGCCTTAAGGGTAATGGTGTGGCCTTATGGGTAATGGAGTGGCCTTATGGGTAATGTAGTGTGTGTGTCGTGGGACAGCAGAATGAAAACGGGGTTAGATGAAAGGTGTAGTGAGCATCAACAGCAGCCCAGCGTGTATAGATTTACATTCTCTGTTAACCAACAGGAGCCCAACAATACAACCTGTGTGATGTTACAAGTTCCTGCAGTGCCAGAAAAAAGTGCTCGTTCCATGCAGAGAAAACCGGACTCTTTGTTCTGTTGTTGTTAGCATGTTAGCTGCTAATAACGAGCTAAAAATAACACAATACCAGCAGTTTCTTTACTACGGTTCAGAGATCAGAGGCTGTGAAGGAAACAGAAAGACCACAGTTGAGCCTTTGTCTTGTTTCGCTGCAGTGCCTTGATACTTTTTTGCGGTTTTAAACATATTTAAAAGACATTATTGAGGCTCGGGGGTCTCCAGCTCCGGTTCGTGGATTTTGATTTTCGCGGGGGGGGGCGCCGGTCCCCATTAACCGCAAAAAATAAGGGATCACTGTATTTGCTAGATGTGTTTACTGGATTGAATGAAAAGGGCAGTACCACAACAAAACTTTGAACATTCTCTGGATCTTCTGCAGTGAAGTTAGTTCTGTAACTCTGGTTCTGGTCCATCTACATTTACAGGCACTGATCTCAGTGTCAGATAACATTATTTCTCTGCTGTAACTGACAAAGAACAAAGCCATTACATTTCACTTGGATACTGAGGATTATTATCATTGATTATTTTTTCTCATTTCTTTATTTTTTAATGTTGATGCATGACAAAAGATACTGAAGCCGTAAACCTGGATGGACTGCAGTGAGAGCTTGGACCTCTGAATGTGGTCAACCAGATGAGCTGCACGGTGTTGGCTCCAACGCGCCAAGACAAACATCTTTTTCTTCTAAACTTGCTGATCATAGAGAAGTATTCTGAATTTTGATTCAATGTCAAAAATAAATTTTAAACTTGCCATCTGTAGATCTTTATAAGCTTGTCTCACCGCTTAACTATTACTGACCTGAACTTGACCCAGTCAAGTCACAAAAAAAGTATTAAAGGATTTAAAAAGTCTCAGCGCTGATTGCTGTAGTTGTCTGATACAAGACATTCAGACAAAGAAAAAAAAACCCAACAGGCATTACTGATGTCACAGACTTGCAAACACAAAGGATTGTGGGAAGCATAGAGGCGGGAAGAATTTAGCATTGTTGGCTTTGAGAAACCACAGAGATGCTGGAGATTCGACTGTGTATTCAGTTGTGTGCATCACATCACAGCTTTTTCTTCCCCCTGTGTGATTTTATTTGCTTTCATTTTATGTGTGTAGCAGATGACAAGCGGTAATGACATAGAAGGCGAACATGGCTGTTGTCTGTAGCTGTTCTGATTTTAATTAGCTCTGTCTCTCGTTAACACACATTCTTGCATTTACTGTCACACACTCCTTCCTGGAACAAGATGGACCCACCACACTCATGTATGGATTATCTTTTTAATGAAGGGAATGACGCTTTAAACACACAGAGGCACACTTTGGGGCCCCGTTGCCCACTTTCTTTGAAAAGGCATGCCAAGTCTGGAGCAGCAGACATCGTATGTGTGTGAGAGTATGCATGTTTATAATATGTTTTTCTGTATGTGCATTCCATTCTCATCATCTAAAAGATGTCAGTGTGTATAATTACAGGCTTCTGGCTGACCAGAAACATTTTCTGGAGCAGTGTTGAATGTCTAAGTACTCAAAAACACAACAGCATGTTTCAGCACCGCAGTCATCATCATCCGCTTCTTTCTTCATAATCACAAGTCGTTATTTTTTTATGTTGTTTTTGCAATAATCTGTATCATTATCTGTAATCAAATCTTTGGTAGTAAAATGTAGTTTTTTTTCCCTTTTATTTAACAAAAATATATACTCTAAGAAAGCTATAAGATAAATCCATTTGATAAAATGTTTTGTATTGCCATGTAAATGAGATAATTGGACTTATATTTGTTAGTTACCTTCACCTGTCTGTCAACTTTTACCTTGTCAGCAAAGTTCTTTGCAGCGTTTTGAGTATGTTGACGAACATAATTCAAAGGAAGATGTTTGTGTACATGCATGCGAGGAACAAAACGAGAGCAGCAAATGTTCAAATGACAAAAAAGAAGATGGAGAGAACTGAAAGGTTTTGAGAAGGAAAGAAAGAAATGACAGTAATAAACAGGAAAGAAGTCAACAATCAGCACGACATAACTTGCTTCCTCCTCTTCTTCTTTTCTTGTTTTTCTGCTCATCCACTCGTCTTCACTAATATTCACGGCCAAGGGCTGACGTCCTGGAGAGAAGCGGGTCACCTCCTTATATATATGATGCAGATATTTAGAAAAATATGAATCTTGTTGGACAGAAAAGCTTTTGGATTGAAATACGGCACCTTAAAGATAACAGTTGGTTCTGAGTATGACTTAGTAAGACATGTCTAAATGAGAAAAAAGTAACGTCAACATAGGTTTTGCCATTGTTTTTGCTCTTCAGTCTGAATGGCGACTCTTATTTTTTCCGTACTTCTTCTACACCCCAGCACAGACACAGTCTTCTCAGTTGTCTCCTCTGGGATTTTTGGGATAATTGGAGTTCCTCCGAGTCCATCGTCTGTCTGTAGTTCAAGAGGGCGACTCTCTGTCCACCAGCAGGGCAGCTCTGTCAGCAAGCTTCATGAGAGCTCGTCTTGTTCAAAGTCTGCCTCCCGTCCTACTCTGTCTGATGCAAATTACAAGTGTAGGTATAAAATTCAGGCGCATGTTTGTGAGTTACCAAAATGTGATTTTGGTTAATTGCGCTAACTATTCCCAGCCTGGCCCTTACTGCTAAGTTTAGAGAAGACAGGAGTACGTGAGGGAGATTTGAAGTTGCCAATTCTTCATAATATCCTAAAACAGCTGGTGGAAAAGGAACTCATCACAGACATCAGCGCCTCCAGTTAATCCTTTATTAAGAAAATAAAGACAAAAAGAACTGATTTATCTGTTGGAGCATTATCACAGTTAGACTCCTGTTGCACTACCAATCAGTGTTTCCCTTTAATATTCTGTGATAACTTTAGAAATAAATTATGAGAAACATATCTTGAGACTTATACAAAAAAAAAGAGAAAAAGATTTAGGTCTAAATGAGTCAGTCAGGGGTTTAAAACACTTAATGGGCAACAACAGGAAGGCCTTTCTCTTCCTCTGATAATCCCTCTTTCTGTCCAAAGTGTTTCCCTCTCTTTGTACTTCTTAAAGTCACTTCCACCACACACACATCCACACTGCAGACACACCATAAAGCCACTCACAGTCCCTCCATAAATCACTGCTCTAATTCTGGAGGTAGATGTAGTAATAATAGCAGTTTCAGCTTTTTGGCGGTGCTCCACTGATAAATAGACCATTTTGTCTTCCCGGAAAAGCCAGTGAGATGAAAGACTCCTAGAGGAGCCACATTAATGAAATCTGCTGAGTGAAAACTGAACTGGGAGGAAGGGCCCCATATACCTGCAAACACACACACACACATGCAAGCGGAAGCAGGATTGTTCTGGGTAAGGAGACAGGCAGATATAGTTCAGAGAGGACACACACACACCTTTTCATTGGGATGTATACCTCCATGTGCATGTATGCACACGGGCACACCTGACTGTAGCGCTGGGGGAGTTCCCTCTTCTCTTCAATGGGTCAGTGAACAGCAGCCATGCAAAGACAAGTATAGACTTCCTATTTAATCTGCTGTGTGTGTTTTAAGAGAAAGTACACAGCCTTTCAGTTCTGAGGTTTAACGTAGCAGGACATTAAGAAAACAGCTCTTAAAATTCTCAGATGGACAGTGGCATTTGACGTATTACCCCATGTCTTTGCTTATCTCACACGAACTAAGCCAGAATACAGAAATGGTGTGAAAAACTCAGTACACTCTTAGTGCTCTCATTTTAATTAAAGAGGGTATCAAAGCTAATCAGAAAGAGAGTTTGACCACTGCTCTAAAAGCAAAGGTTTTGGCAGTTTAGTTGTGTGTTAACACAATGCCAAGGACACACAGTGTATAGTGTGGGTCAGTGGATAATATTTTTGTTTTCCAACATGGGATGCCAGCATACTTTAACAATCTTACCATAAAATTACTAACTAAGCTTGCTCATCTGGGTCACACTACAATAAAGGGGATTGAATACTAGCTCTTCCAGTTTGTTTATGCACAAACAAGCTCAGAGAATATTAACTGGCTCTTTGGCAGAGGGAAACATTTTTTTTTTCACTATCTTTATTAAACTTGTAAGTGGGCATCGTGCAACAGTTTCATGGAGTTTTCTTCATGAGCATTATGGGAGTTTTCTGCAACATTTTGTAAGGATGCTGGGTATCATCTTGCAGTTTGGTTGTAACTGTGAACTTTGAAGTAACTGTGTGGTGTGCAGGTATTTAAATATAAAATGTGTTGTTGTCGACGTCATCATTCATCGTCCTCCTCTTGTTGCTGTCCATCAATCTGGGAAGCGTTGGAAGAGCAACCGAATCTATCACTTCATGGTGTAAAATGATGATTCAAAGTGAAAAACATTCAAGACAATCTTCACAGAAGTGCATGTCTCTGCAAGGTCAGACTTGACAAGATTCAGTTAGCATGTTTAATGTTAGATTTCATGATAGTATAAGAAAAAAAAGACGAGTTTCCAGAGGAAATGTATCTTCTCTGCAAAAACAACAAAGCTGCTTCGTCTGAAAAGTTGTATTTGAGCATCGACTTTTGACTTTTGGGAGCAAGTATGCTTGGAGATGTTTGGTCAAAACCAAACACAACATATCAACGTGCACTTATCATACCAACTTTCACTGATGGTAGTGGAGGGATGAAGACAAGGGCTTGTGTTGCAACCTCAGGATCCAGAGAAGACTGGTTTAGGCATTCAGAGTCAAAGATAATGCTCAGCAATGTGTCACTGTATTCAGGGTACACACAGATACATGCGTGTATTTATAAACAAATTCAACTATGAATTGATACATTTGTGTGTGTACTTTCCACTACTCTCTAAAATACTTTGTATTTCTATTTCCTTTTCTTTTTGAGGCAAACATCAAATTTGAACAAATGTGAGCCATAAAACGTTTTTATGGTATTTATAGTTGAATTTAGATTTTTTTTTCTTTTTAGAGAATTCAAGTTAATCTCCACTGATCTAAGTCCATGCACTGCCCTCTGAAATGATAGAAACTGTGTGTGCGTGCATCGATGTGTGTGAGAGACTTCGCGAGTGTAACCACTAATTACTAAAGCTTTATATGCATCCCTTAATTAGCCTTCAGTCTAATTGGCCTAATCACAACTCTGACAAGCTCTGCTGTGGAAACAGTTGCCATAACGGATCATTCAAGATTACCAGGTTCAGTTTCTGCCTATTTGTTTATTTCTTTTTTTGAGAGTCATCAAGTTGAAGATGGCATATATATATATATATTTTTTTGGTTTTGGGGGGGTTAAGAATGCTCACATCAATTTTACTGTTGCATGAATCTATTCAAACTGCTTTAAATGTAGAGAAACTTTGCATTCTCTTGTATTGACACGCATTTTTATGTTTCTTGTGTAATCCTGGCTATGCATTATTTAAGAATCAGATTCCACCACTAATTACATAGTATGTATGGGCACTTGCTTAATTGATTTCCTTCTGTTTTCCTTAGTAAAACTGTAATTTACTTAAAATACTTTCCCCAAGGTTGCTAAACAGGTACACTGATACCATGGCTGGAGGTAGTCTTTTTTTGAGCATTGCTTTTAAAGGTTTAGGTCAACCAGAAATGCGTCAGTGCAGGTGTGCTGTCATTTTCAAGCGGTTTAAAGACAGTCTAGACTTCTGTTTTTTTTTTTTTTTCCCGGCACTGAGGTTTGACCTTTTCAGCAAGTAGTTTTGGATTATATTTCTGAGTGGATTTCTGTGTGAGAGATCCTGTCAGAGTCAGTTATTCTCTTCCGTCCTGAAGGAAAGGTCAGAGCACTGACCCTCTCACTGATTCACATACTTACCCCCGATGTTATCCACTGCCGGTCAGTGTGTGAATCCACAACATAACTTAGCAAAATCGCTCCTCTGATTCAGCACCGCGTCGTAACCAGATGGGGTTTCCTTGGCTCAGCCTGACAGAGCATCATATTATGAGGTGTTCTTGAAAAGTGGTCATGTCTATGGGGTCAAAGGTCAAGAGCAGGCAGCAGTGCAGACGCCAGGATGGTAACATATGACTCCCATGATGCCTTGCTTTCTGTGCTGACCCAAAAAAAGCCATTAAGCATTTGCCTGTGTACCAGACAGAGGTTAGGAGCACAGGAGTGTTTGGACGTGACGGGTCACGGCGGCGGTAAGCTCCTGCTGCTCCACTATTTTGTCTAAGTGCTCTTCCAGACCTATAAAGTTGTTTACCTTTACCATGCTTGTGCACATGAAAACCTAAGTACTGGACAAACCTACCTAAGACTGACAGCTCTGTGCGCTCCATCTAATTTACTGCATAATTTCTGAGCCTTGAAACAACTGTTTTTTTTGTTTTTGTTTTTAAAATTACAAATCTGTTGATTGCTTGTAATATGATGTGATTTTTTTTTTTCATTTAAAATACTTAATAATTCATAATAAATGCTGTTTTTATGTTGCGGTTTGATAATTTCAGATGGTGGCACTTCATCCTGAATAGACTATAAAGACCTTCAAGTCTTAGTAAAATTTCTACAACTTGCTTGCACAGTCTTTTTGGATGAAGCTTAAATTATAGTATTATGCAAAGCTGTTACAAAGTATGCCTTCACCACTGCAGTAAAAGATTTCTTTAACTGATGCTATGGTCCTCCCCTGCTTCCTGGATCAGAAGTCTCTGAAGCATAATCACTCCAGAAAACATATATCACGCTGAAGTATCAAAGAAGTTGACTCTCTGAGTCAACTCCTAAAATGGAGCCATGACATCCTGCGTCTGTTCCAGGGATGTCCACTGGTGGGGGATGAAATTGTGAGGAAGCTCATATTTGGACTCAGATATTCCCATATCTGCTTGATGAGTGACTATGATGTGTAATATGTGTTGTTCCAGCAGGTCAGGCAACCTCAGTGAAATATGTGCGACTCCAGAATATCTCCCAGGTGAGAAGACAGTAAAGAGCCACGAGGTTCTCGTTGGCAGTCAGGTGTGGAGTATAAGTGACGCGTGGCAGACGAGGCAGTCCCTGGCCTCAAATGTGTTTTTGATGTTTTTCTTGAACACAGTGTGAGAAGAGGTTTTCCAAATGTCCCACGTCTGGGTGGTACATCCGTCGAATATATTGTCAAACTAACTCCACTTGCTTGGCAGGCGCGGCTGTGTTTGAACAACTCTGTGGAGTAAAATCATCCTCAGTTCAGCCGGTGATGTCTTCTCCAGCTTTTCCAGCGTTTGCTACAGACTGGATTGTTGCTATTTCCTGCTGCCAGCTTTAGAAAATTCCTCAATCTCTGCACAGTTTTGAATCTTTAGAAGTTTTGATTTATGAAACCGTATTAAAGGAACTGCTTTTGACCTCTTTTTCTTGGCAAATTGGCAAAGCTTTGTTTTTGTGGATGTGTATTACTTTTGTTCGTATGCAAAGCAGTCTGAGCAAAATATAATGTAATCATGGAAGTCTGTCAAATGATTTGTGCTCATTCATTTATTGAACTGCTCGAACATCTGGAATTGATCCACTGTCAAGGAGAAAGAATGAGTTCGAATCCCATCTCTACCACAGCTGTTTAAAAAAAACTACTTTAGAAATGAACGTTTTTGGCTCTGGTTGCTGTTTTCTTGTCCTTTCAGTTGCTGTGTCAGTGCTTTTTTAGACATTGCCATGTATTTGGTTAAATTATGGATTAAAAACTACAAGGTTCGCGTTAGCCTTTAAAGGTCTCATATTAAGCGTTTCCTGACTTTTAAAGGTTTAAAATGGACTAAAACTGCAATAAGCACACTTTTCAGGCTATCTAGCTGTCATTTTAAGAATTATGTGATTGATCAAGCAGTAATAAAAGCTTTAAAGAGCAAGCTTTAACCTTCAAGTGCAACTCCCCACTTGAGGTCAACCCCCCCCCGATGTGAATTATTTCAAAATGAAGCATCCTCCAACTGTCTCTGTTGCTGTAGCATGTGATTGACAGTGATGTGCCTGATTGGTTGAGGAGGCGTGAGCAATAACAGCAAGAGTGAGTGGGGGAGGGGGAGGGGGAGGGGGGGGGGTCAAACAAGGCTCACTGGACCACACAGAAAATAGAAGATTTAGGCTGCACGATCTAACAGATGCCATCAAAGTAAAGCAACTCTGTTATGGTGTTTGATCAATATGAATACGGGGCCAAAATCCATGAGACTGGGCTACATTGTTGCTTATTCTAATAAATTTTCATAACGCTGACATTGTTTCTACCACCACTGCCTGTTAAATAGTGTTAAACTGCCATAAAGTTATATCCTGTGTGTCTCTTTTGTAACAAACATAGGTTTCTGAGTAAAGTATTAGACCAATATCTGATATTGGTATCAGTTTTATCACATGGCCAGTGAAGAGAAATAATAGTTATGTTTCGAAGGTCTACAGCTGCAACCACAGAGTAATGCCGCTTGGATGTGTTTGGCAAGCAAAGCCTTTTTTCAAAAAGTTTTCAAACACATAAAGTTCTGTATGTTCTTTTTTTCCTCCCCATCATCTCCTTTGCTCTCTGTGTCTTTTCCATCAGTGGAAAGGCATACACTGTCCTCTCTCCTGTCTTATCCGCTCGTAACAGACGGCCAAAAACTCATTTTTTTGTGACATTTGTTTTCAATTTAAAGCATCATCCGTACTTTTTCCACCCTGCAGACCTGCAGTACTAGAATTAACCTATGTGCTGGAGTCGACCGCAACACAATATTGCTCTGTTTTTTGTCCTCCTCTCCTTCCTTCTGCTCCACATCCATGCAGGGACATGTTTTCTTCCTCTTTGGCTTTTATATTAGTTTAGATAAATCAAGCGGCTTGTGGGCATACAACCATGAAATCATAATTGCATTTTTATTTGAGTTTGAAATAATTTATGAACTCCAAAACGTGTCTGAGTTGTTTCTGTTAAGTATTTTATCCATTCTTTTGTATTTTCTAAAATAAAAGAAATTCGTTTCAAAACTGAAATGGATGTGAAATCTTTTTGGTGTGGGACTGATGTTGACCTCCCTTCTGAAAGGAGTGTTTGTTCTCATTTGTTCCTCCTGTCGTTCTCTCTGTCCCTCTCTCTGAGCCCTCAGTATTAACTGTAAAGGGCAAGGCTTCGGTGTCTTCCTCCGCTTTTATCTCGTTTTATTCCCTCACTTCTTCTTTTTGTCATTTCCGTGGGTATAGATGATTGACGGTGAGGAAGAGGTGTTGTTTTTACAGCGCTCCAACAAAGCAGTAGTTGGAAGTATATTGTACTAGTAGGGGCAAACTGTGAACCATCTATTGTTCCTGAAGTACCTCCATCTTGCAGTGTGGTGAGTGCAGCTTCGCCTGCTGTCACCTTTAGAAGTTCCTGCTCGCAAATCTCAAGTCATCTGTCCAAGCTCGTAGCTCATTGACATAGCAGATGTGAAATCTGTTTTATCGTTGAAAAGGGCTCCAGCCCAGAAATTTAATCAATTATCCTTCAGTGCTTGATCATATGACCCCTCTCTTGTCTGTGGTACCTAACAGAGCAGCATTGTGGTCACTGGATTCATTCCTTTTCTGCCTGTGTATGTATTCAAATTTCTTTTATTGTTTGATTTTTTGATTGCGTGTTTATGAATATATATATATATATTTGTGTCAGAACACGAGTGCTTGTGTGTGTCTGCTGCCTGCATGTATTTAATTCAATCCAGTTTCCCCCTACGAACGTTTTCTCTGGTTTGATTCTGTCATAGGAGAATTATTTGTCATTTCTTCAAGCCATTAAAGAGCGTTGAGCCCTTTTCCCTGTGGCTGATCAGTACATTAACAGCACAGCCGGAGGCTCTTAGCCTCCTCAAACAGAACATGTCTGTTAAGCTCGTTTGAAGAGCCAGTATTAGCATATTCATGCTTTTGATTGAGTAATAAACCAGACATTCGGTGTAATGTCACAAATCGGGTCCAAAATAGATAGGTTTTTACATCACTGACTTTAAACTACATTTAAGGTTAAATTGAAATATTAACCTGACTTTGTATTTCCTTGGAGAGATATGAGTTCACAGGAACATCCAGTAATGCACTCAACATTTACAGCTCAATGGAAGCAATTTGTGAGATACAAAAGTAATCAAATTGGCAAATCAGGTTCAATTTCTTTTCTAGAGTTCTTGTTACTTCTCTGTGCAATGAAGTGAAAGCAATAAAACGCCATTTTTAACTCAAAGGGCTAAATCATACTTATAATCTTCTCATGAATTCTTCCACTTTGGATTATCCTGTAACACAGTGCACGTATTCAGAAGCAAACAGAGGTAGTTACCTTATGAAGATCAAACTTCTGCAAAGCATCATCTTAGATATCTTTTTCTCCTTCTTTGATCCTGTTACTCTGTTTAGTTAATAATCTCGACACTATAAATCATGATCCACAGGAAAGCAAAGCTTTTATGATGATGATGCTTCTTTGACTACTTTTTTTTCAAACATTGTGCATAGCATTTCCCCCTCTGTATATCTATATATCTACTTTTAAATCTGAAGGCATGTCACTATTTTGATTCTATTATTTCTCAAGCATTCCATTGTCATGATCTATTGTCTTACATTTGTAATCAAGGGCCATTTTCCTTTCTCCCAGGTAAATGATCTCCTTAATTCAATAAAGGTTGCAGTTTGATGAACTGACCCTTTGAACCAATATCTGTCTGACTGGAAGAAATTAGTTTGTCTTAATTAGAAGGAAAGAAAAACTGGATGTGGAAAAAAAAAAACAAGGATTCTGGGGCATCTTCATTAATTAAGTCAGTATTAAATTTGTAGATCATTATAGTTTGCATGCATATTTGTGTGTGTGTGTGTATGTGCTGCTCAAGTCTTTATCCCAAAGAAACTGTATCTTTAAAGGGACTGCGGGTGTTTTTTATACCCATGTACCCGTGTAGGTCTATTTGTCTTCAAGGCTGTCTGTTAGCCAGCGAATCAGTCGCACACTTTCACATGTGTTTTTCATGCACGTGTGTGCCTGAGTGAGAATCTAAGTGTTCGCTGATGCTGTCAGGCTGTTCCTTCATGAGGTATTGTTTATAGCTGTTGAATGAGAAAAGAACAAAACAAGACAATAATGCTGTTTGCCTCTGTGTATGTGTGCCCTCGTGTGTGTTTGTGTGAGTGTGCCCCAGTATCTTCTGGCAGGCTTACCGCCGGGCCAGATGGGGAGAGTTTTCTGTCTGCCCCCCCCCCCTCCATCTCTCTTTCCTATTCGCTCCGTCTTCATTCTCTCTAATCATAGTTTTCCTTTAGCTGTAAATAGATGGGTTGGGAAATATACATCCACACACGCACATGCACGTATTTTGGCTGTTGCTTCTGGCCTGATGTAGCATTTTGTTGAGCCTCCCACATCATATGATCCGAGAGCAACGTGCACATGCACACACTCATGGGCAGGCTCATCATGTGCTTGGCCTCTTACTCACCCATGATCAGAGCAAGACAGAAACTCACACAGACCCAAACCACGCAGAGAACAGCCGGCCGCCCACAGGTTCCGATTCTTACCGTCCGCTTAACTCAAATCACACAACACCAGCTACTGGGACTTTGAGTTAGTAAAATAAACAATTAAGCATTTAGTAAATCTCGATGCAAAGGTTCAGGTCCATGTGTTGTTTTGCTGGAGGATATTGATGATGTCAGTCAGGAAATTTCTGCAGAGAGAAATTACAACAAGTTGTGCAAAGATGGACCTTAAGCTGTATTCATTTGTAGCGCCGGGTCAAGGGGATCGGCTGGAGCCTACCCCAGCTCTCTTTGGGTCAAAGGTACTCTCTGGACAGGTCTCCAGTCCATTACAGGGTTACATTTCAACAAACATCCATCCACAATCACTCCTAAAGCCAATTTAGAATCACCACAGATGGGACTGAATGGCTGGTCATAAAATTGCTTTTACTTTCATGCCATGTAGCATAACAAGTCCTTCCTTTCCAGGTAGTCCATTAAAGCTGCTTGTTTTTAGGGCTAATGAACATAATTGTTCAAACGGAGATTCTTGACTTCACTAATCATAATGGATGTGAGCGTTTGCTCAGGTTCAACTCTACAGTCTCTGACGTTAAACTTAATTGCTTCTGATTTTGCCAGTTTTTACGGCACTTTATAAACTTAGTCAGACAAAACCATCAAGGTTTGATGCAGGTCAAGTATTTATTGTGTATTGTTAGTCAGATCCTGGGAAAAGAAAACCAAAGAGGGGGGAAAAAAAAATCAATATATGGACATTGTCTTTCTGTTTATCTGTCTCCGTTTAAATATTGAGCCCAGCCCTGTTTAGAAATGTCCTTTCATCCATTTGTTTAAAAGCTTTCAACCCTTCACACAGAGGGTCTTTTTCATTCAGCTTGAAGGACTTCTGTATGTCTGTGTACACACACTCATTTTCATTTGACTCTCTTCCTTTTTCATCGTTTCTCCCTTTCACACCATCCAAACCCACATCCCTCCGCTCATAGACGGATCATTGTTTCCAGGCGGCTCCTTGTCATCGGTTAGTAACCAAAGATATTTGGTCCCACTGTTACCATTGGCAAACTAAAAACAAGTCTCACTGTATGTGTGTGAAGACGTGCGTTTAATATAGTACACAAAACACAGTTTTTGAGCTTTTCAGCATCCTAAAAACACAATGCGGTATGACGGTTAAGCGCCATGCAGGCTGTATAGACAAAATGTTTCTGGTAGATTTGATGAAAGTTTGCTTGCTTTGACATTTCCGAGCCGTTCGATTTTGTGGCAGCTATTTACGTTCTGAGTGTCTGCAGTGGACCGGTGACCTGTCTAGGGTGTATCCCAGGTCTTTTCCCATTGACAGGGATGGGCTCCAGCCTGCTCCCGTGACCCTTACAAGGGTTGAAGTGGTTATAGATGATGGATGGCTTTTTTGATTTTGCCTACACTGACCTTTTCAAAGGTGGAAATCAAGCTAAAAATGTCTGTGCGTTTGCACTGTACTGGCTCTTTTTGCGCACGCTTGGAAACATATGTCTGTTTCGGTGTGTGTGTGTGTGTGTGTGTGTGTGTGTGCGTGTGGGTAGCAGCTGTGTCCGCTGGGCAGATTGAGAGTGAATAGCTGTCCTCTCTAAGCTTCTCTAAAGACTGACAACAACACGACTGCTGAACGACTGGGAAAACGAAGTACCTCCATTCTCTGTCACTCCTCCTTTTCTCTGCACATCCCATTTGATCTGTTGCTGTGTTTGATTTCCAGCAGAAAGACCACAAGCTGCCACCAGCTCTGTTTGAGTTCCCTCAACTTTTAATGAGCAACGAGGGAAGCTGCTCTCTTTATTACTGACCAGCTCCTAATTCTACTTTCCATCTGTGTTTCTTCTTTTCATCTTTTTTCACCCTTTTCCTCCCCTTGTCTACCCCTCTGTGACCACCGGTTTCATTGTTGGTTCTTCTCCCTTCGTTTTCTGGCTGCCAGCTGAGAGCATTACTGTATTTACCGGCTTAGTTTCCTAATCTCAGTGCAAACTGCTATCGCTAATGACTTTCTCACCGGTTGCTCTCTGGGTGGCAAAGAGAGAAAGCAAGACGGACAGAAACAAAAGAGGAAAATAGAGTCCATGTGCAGACTTCTCCTCAGTTTTTGCTGCTAGAGGAGCTGGAGGAGGAGCAGGCTGGAGATGTGGGGAGCATTTTTTTCAGGTATGCACAACGCAAAGAGGATAGTAGAGCAACAGGTAGTTGGTGCTCAGTCACGCATATCCCACCAAATGAGAGGGGGTGTGTGTGTTGTGTGTGTTTGTGTGTGAGCCCCTGTGACCTTAGGTGCCCTGCAGGTGTGCATCCCTGCCTTACAGGGGGTAGGAATGTTGTCTTCATGCAAACGCACGCACGCAACTACTCACAAACACACAGACACACACACGCAGAGGCACGCATGCACGCGCACACACACACATTCTGGGAAATCCTCATCAACAGCATTCCGTACTGGTTTGACTGGGGGAGGGAGAATAGTGGACAAAGAAAGGGTCTGTAAAGGAGGGGAAGAAAGTTCAAGAAACAGAAGGACATTGTGATGTGTAAAAACATGTAGATAGATATTGCAAAATGACTAAGCATTTCCCGATTATTACGAGATAACTGGTTTATTTTTTAAAAAAAGCTATGATTTTTTTTTTTTTGGTGGTGCTTTATGGTAATAACATACGTGGCATGGCTTACGCCTTTTTCTCATTATCAGGTTTTTTTTTTTTTTGTTTTTTTTGCCCATGTATGTTTTGACAGTGTCACTTTAGAACCATGAATAAATGTTTTATAGCAGTGATTCCCAAAGTGTGGGCCGCGGCCCCCCAGTGGGCCGTCTTGGTACTGCAGCTGGGCCTTGGGAGATCATTAAAAATAAACTAAAAATATGTTTTTTTTATTACTGTAAAATATTTATGACATGATTTAAAAAGATATTTTGAAGTTGTAAAGAGAACCATTTGAGTGTCATCTTAACTTAATATGACAAGTGTCACCTCATTTGTTGACCCCTCACATTAATATCGGAACGTTCTCGTCTTGTATGTTGATCACAGTTGTGATTAAAGGTTTGGGGGGGGGGGGGGGGGGGCGCTGAGATTTTTCACATTTCAAATTGGGTCTTGGTATTCTGAAGTTTGGGAACGGCTGTTTTATAGTATAGACGAGCTTGGTATCCATTTTGTAATTGGATTAAAGAGAAAAGAAAAGAAAAAAGAGATCTGTGGGCTAGGGAATTAATTAATGGATTATTTTCTGAGACAAACTGAGGAAGTTTGGTTCAGATTAGCTGTAATAAATTGGTTTTGTTTCCAGTGACAGTTGGACTGCCCTTTGTGACCATTTCAGTCCATAACTTTTATGGAGAGAATTTCTAGGTGCAGCCAAGGAGTAATGGGGTTCTGGTTTGGTGGCCAGAGGATTACATCTCTGCTTTTTGCGGATGATCTGGTTCTGTTGGCTTCATCAAGCTGTGATTTTCAGCAGTGGTTCACAGCCTAGTGTGAAGTGTTGGAGAATCAGCACCTCCAAATCCAAAACCATGGTTCCCAGTCTGAAAAGGGTGGAATGCTCTTACCGGGTTGGAAATGATGTTCTACCTCAAGTAGAGGAGTTTAAGTATTTCGGGGTCTTGTTTATGAATGAGGGAAGAATGGGGAGATCAACAGACAGATCAGTGCAGCATCTGCAGTGATGCAAAGTCAAGGCAAGACTTTCCAGTTAATCTTTGTTTCTATGAACTGGGAGTAGTGACCTAAAGAATCAGATTGCAGATACAGGTGGCTGAAATGAGTTTTCTCAGCAGGGTGGCTGGACTCTTAGAGACGGGGGGAGACTCAAAGTAGAGCTGCTTCTCCTCCACATTGAGGAGCCAGATGAGCTGGTTTGGCCATCTGGTGCGCATGCACCCTGGACGCCACCCTTGTGAGGTATTTCGGGCCTGTTCAACTGGAAGGAGGGACCCGGGGAAGACCCATGACACACCGGGGAGATTATATCTCTCGCCTGGAAAAACCTCGGGATTCCCCCAGAGGAGCTGGAGGAGGTGGTTCAGGAGAGGGAGGTCTGGTCCTCTCTGGAAAAGTGGAAGTTAAAGGATGGATGGATGGATGGATGGATGGATGATGGTTATTTACCTTTTCACATGGACTAATTTCCCTCAGTTCCCTTTGCTTTTGTGATTAAAACAGAAAAAGTGGTTGTTATTTCTGTTTTGGCCTTCGTGATTTCATCTTGTCAGTCTACAAATCATCAGGTGCTCTCTGTCTATAGGTGCACTGTCTGCCTCTTCCTTCCTGTGTGTGTTTGTTTTTTGCTTTCAAGTCAAAAACAAAAAGAAAACAATTTTTTACTTGAAAATGGAAAAAAATTTTAAAACTAAAAATCAAATATTCTAGTCAAAACAGGTGTAAATAAGGTATAAAAGGCCCTGTGGCAGTGGCATTTCCTTAATTATTGTACAACATTTATCTATTACAAGGTGCTAAATACTAAGAAATAGATTTAGACTGAACAGCTGAGTATTCTTTCTTCCTCCCCTTTCGTTCTGACGGTCTTACAGAGAACCTGGAGTCATTAGCAAAGTTGAGTCTTGTTAAATTTGCCTCTGAGTGAGTGATTTCCAACTGTGACCTCTTCTCACACACAATTACACACACTTACACATGTGTATGCCCACCAAAAAAAGAAAAAAAAAACACTTCAAAGGAATCTGAGTAATGCCAAAAATGTTACTCCTAACAACCGCATCTACTGAGTTTTTTACTTTGTGTCTCTTTGGCAACGTTCTCCATCTAGCTGTCAAATAAATTTCATGCAAAAGAGTAAAACTTTCCACAAAACAGATGTCTTGTACTTAGTGGAAACTAATACTGTACACTGGCCACATAAAAATCACATAAAAGATAAATAAATAAATAAATAAAAAGTCATAAAATGTCATGAATTAATCTAAAAATAAACAAAAAAAATTACAAAGGTGACAAGGTTGGTGAATGTTTTGTTTAATACTATAAAATTATTTCTCTACTAAATTAGTGTTCAGACTTCACATTTCCACAAGTCATGATCTTTTTGTGGACAAATGTGAAAAAGAAAGTACAAACATTTTTATATTTAAGACATATCAGAAGTCAATGAAAGAAAAATAATGTGGTCGTGACATGTTCACTGCGCCGTTTTTTTGTTGAACAAAAAGCCAGATGCAAAAGTACCGTGTGGAAAACTAAGTAAACCTCATGATTCAAAAGCTTGTAGAACCACGTTTAACAGCAGTAATTTTAAAGTGATCATTTCATCTATGATGCCTTTATACAATGTCTTTCACATCACTGTGGAGGGATTTAACTTTTACTGAGGATTGTGGGTATTCAATTAAGGTCCCACAGCAGCATTTTAGTTAGGTTGATCTCTGAACTTTGACTGGACCACTGCGACGCCTTGATTCTTGTCTTCTTCAGCCAGTCTGTCAAAGATTCACTGTTGTAGTTGGACCATCGTCTTGTCGCCATCAGACAGTCGGTCTCACATTTGACTCGACTACTTTGGTGAGTTCACGCTCAACTCAGTGACTCAGTGAGCTAAGGTTTAGTGCAAAAGAACAAGACAACTTTTACAGCAATCATTCCCTTAGTATTACATAGTCTGAACTTCGGTTAAAGATGACTGGACTCATGGGAAGATTTATTGACTTTATTTACTAGCTGAAAATATTCTTTCTCATTGTGAAATGATGGACTAAAAATTGCTTCCCAGATTAATGGCCAACAATGATTTACAACGATTTTAATATACTCTCTCAGATCAAGGCTGATGTCGTTTCTCTTTGGTATTCCGGTGACGCACACCTGAACGCTCCAGACCATCGATCATCCAAAACTTTCCCAGACCCTGAGCTCCTCACGTTTGTGGAGATCGGGAAATCTGAAAACTGGAAATCTGTTAGCAGCACCTGGATGATAGTTAATGTCCAAAGCTGCAAAGGGTCTGCTGTATGCCAAGATGCATCTTTGAAGTTCAAGCATCTAATTCATCATCAATTTGCAAACAAGCTCTCTGTCACTTGTCTTTTTAGCTGATCAGTGCTACAGCACATCCACCACTGTGTGGATAGAAAAACATCATTTCCAGTTAGTAGTTGAACTTAGTTTGGCATCGGGAGTGAAATCTGAACAGTCTGAAAGTGAATTTCTACTGACACGTCACCCTGTGATCCCTCCAAGTTCGCTTCCACTCACAGAAGTCGCCCTCATCATATTTTTCAGTCTTGCGTGATGAAGACGGAGGACAAGGTCCTTGTTATTCTAATGTTGTGCGGGTTCCTTTTTATGTCTTTCATTCATCCAGTACACATCTGCACTGGCCCGTCTCTGCAGCTACGCATCAGAACACAGCATCTCTCTCTTTTTTATCGAGGTGTCAGGGCATTAACACGACCTCACAGATCCCATCATACGTGTAAGGAGGAGCTGGATCTGTCTTGTGTGTGGATATGTGTGTGTGTGCAGACATTTGAGGGTGCTGTTTTGCCTTATTGTGTGGATTTTCTTGGACATTAAACTTTCTTGTGCTTTTTGCTTTGATATAAACCTTATGGATGGAAACAGGCCAGAGAAAACATGCGGTTCTTGGAACACCAAGGGACTAAAGGACAACAGTTTATGTCTGCATATGTGTAATAAGAATACATGACTTTTTCTGAAGCGATTAGACGTGATTATATCTGCAATGAGAGATAAATGGGGGTAAATGTGTTTGTGGAAAGCTGCTGGGTGGGTGAAAGTCAGGAACATCTTTTTTAAAAAAGCACAACTGTGAGTCACATCTAGCTATCAGTCATGTGGATGAAGAGTGGAGACTCATACTGGGGGATTTAAATTCAGTTTGTACTTGTAGCAAGTCATCATACTCAACAAGTGAGTTTACTAGAAAGTGTGATTTTCTTGCTTTTGGCGGGTGCCACTGGTTTAAAGGTCTAATCCTCACGTTTCCCTGTTGAGAACACACAACTTGACAGTATTTTATTTACGTCTGAATTTATGTTCACACTTGGTGCACGCTGACGTTGTAGATCTTATTTATGTCATGCGTGAGGCCGGGTCCATACTGTGCGATTTTGGCCGTCTCATAAGATTAATGCAAGCCACGCTGCATGACGTAGAATAGGTCGATCATTAAATTTACTGCACGATCGGACGCACGTTGAATTGTGGCTACGACAGAAGTAAAATCCCAAACTCTAAACACGGCATCATCGCCCTGCTCCCACCTCCAGCTGCTGCTGCCGTCGCAGCCGGTCCTTGATCGTGGGTTATATCTTTCATCTTTGGTGCCGTCTCACCGTGAGATACACGGCCTGCCGACTCTGTTGTCTGAGACGGTCGGAGTCGTTCAGTGTGAACTCAGCCTAATGTCTGATCTTTGCCAGTAAGTGTGTACTTTAAGTACTGTGTAACTTTCAAAAACGAATTTATTTCTATTTTTAATTGAATTTGTGCTCATTTCATTTTGTAAGTAAATGTCTTTATATGATGCAATTTAGGAAAAGAGCATATATAACAGTAAATGCATACAGATGTCTCATTACTCGTGAACTAGTAGCCTTACATCATGGTGATGTGCAGGTACCTGGTCGATCATCTGACTAATTTTAACTGTGATTGCATGCAGTTTGCATAATAATCGGTCGGTTATTTGATTGGTGTGGGGGTTTAAATACTTTCCTGATGTACTTGTTCATGGTTGGTTATGACAAATGAACACATATGATATGTATTACTGATTTAACAGCCAGGGGATGAATATTCAGCTCACGAAGAGGCATAATGTTAAGCATTATATTTTATTCAGAGATGAAGGTGATGAAACCGGCGGTGGGACACAACTCACAGAGCCATAAAATGATGAATCTGAAAGTTATAGGTGCCAGTTCCCTTCCTCTGGTTTACTTTCTTGCTTCGGTCCTCTATTTTTCTGTTATGCGTGTGCACACACCAAAAAGTACCAAAAGCACTGGCGGCCTTATTCCATTAGATTAGTGATGATTTGTTGCTCTCAGATCCCGGACTGTCAAACACGCTACCCTGGATGTGGAGGAGTGTTTGACAGCCAACACTGTTACACAGATTTTTAGCTGAACTGCAAATCTTTGCTCAGGGAATTACTTGGGAGAGGATGAAAAACATGGACTCAGGTTGAAGCAAAGATTATGATGCAAAGGTTAAGATTCTGAAATCTGTCTTCCCATGATACTTTAAACGTTAAACATGAAGAAAGACATGTTTTATTTGCTGACAACTTGGTAACAGAAAACTTTTAGTGGCATCTATGTGCATTACCATAGAAAGCACAGTAAAAATGTAAGATACAGTATAGTAAACATAGTTCAAGGCTCAAGCTAGCTGTTGTGTCTTGATGTGTTTAATGCACGGTTCATGCACGGACATCTTGCAAATACATTAATATACTGTATGCAACCTTTTTTTTCAGCCTAAATAGATGATTTATATTATTGTTAGACAGTCATTATGGGATGCAGAAATTTAAGGTGGTGAGATGACTCTGATCCTCCAACATTAAGTGTAATCTAGTTGTACCATGAGCTATGTCTGGCTGTCTGTTTAATGTAATGTCACTTTATAAAATGCTCAGGAAAGAGACGTAGGTTGCGTTAATGGAAACAGGATCAGTCGGACGCTTTGTCTCCTTCACTTCCTGATTTAAAGCATTCAGATGTACACACACAAGAACGTGCACCTAAAGCTGTGGGAGGCTGTTGAAGGCTGAAACGTAAGGTCTTAATTGATTGGAGGTCCAGACTACTGTAATTAAAGCTATAATAAATCAGATCCTCAGTTAATGAGAATGGCTGAATGTCAAAGTTGACATGCACACACACAAACCCATACACTCTTCGGCGTATGCAATTAGTATGCGTGGTCTTTCTCCACCCCGGCGACCTTTCACCTGAGCCTGGTGTACACATCAGCATAGCTCTGTGTCACAGAGATGACCCATTGTTACCACGGCGCCCCAGGCGGTCTCACCAATCGTGGCTTGGACTGAGACTCTGTTGCCAGGCGGATGTTTGAACCTGTTAATAACAGCCTGCCACAACTAATTTATGGTTCGTTGATTGCACCATTGGAGATCTGATAGGACTGACTACTGGGCCTTTTTAAAGTGCTTTTAACTCAGTACATACCGATATTTTATAAATCTTATCAAAGGTTACCTGGAGTGGTCTGTAGGAAACATACTGATGTAGCCCTTTAACTCTGAATGGGTACAGTCCTCTTTTTTGGGGGTCAAAAACCAAACAAACTTCACAAATCATAATGCAAAGCACAGTTATTAAAAAAAAGAAAAAAATGTGATAGAAGAATTTCAGCTTTCTGTCCCCACAAGTTGTTTATAGAGAAGCCGCTTGACCGTTATTGTGTTCAACAAGTGGATTTAATGCAGGTCTGAAAGACTTAACCTGGCTATGGCACCACAAAGCCTCCTTGGATTACTCTCAAATACACACACACACACGCACACACACACACTGGATAGGCAGACAAAAGCAATTCAGATGAAGGTATTTAAGAGAAAGAGGAAATGTCAGTCAACAGTAGGATTTGCAGAATTTTGCCAGAGGTCTAATTCTCTCCCCTTTTCCAGTCCCCCCTTAATCACAGCTCTTCTATCATTCTGTTGCATTTTTTTGTTTCTCCTCTTCTCCTCTGTCACTCCTGCTCTCCTGAACGGTTTCCCCTCTCTCTGTTGTTCATCTTAGTTTTGTTATCTGCATAAGTTTCCCCTCTCAAATACTGCCCCCCCCCCCACTACGCCTTCCTTCCGCATCTCTTTTCTGCGCTGCAACTTCTTTCCTGCCCTCCACTCCCCCCCCCCCCCCAGAGCGGTCACTGTTGATGTTGGGCCTCACTCACTTCTCTTGCATGCCTTGTCAGCGGATGACAAATGGCTCACTGTTTTGCTACTTCTCACTTTTCAGGCAAGTATGTTTTAATAGTATTGCTCTGTCGCTTTGTTGGGACGGCAAAGTTCAAGAACTTCCTGATGTTTGCAAAGTTTCTGAAGAGACGTGTCATCATCATCATCATCGCCACTCAGAGCAGGTCATGAAGACGTGATTAGTAAACTGTATACATGAGAGTGATGTAGAGCTGTAAGATGTCTGCTGCAACGGTTAGCTCAACGGTTTGTGCCGTGTTCTGAGGCGTTAAAGGTGGTGAACAGTTTTGGCCTGTAGTTATTGTTTGGTCTACACGTTGTAACCTGAGGTCCTGAAAATGTGATGCAGCAAAGGCAAATACGTCATCGTGCTCTCAATATAGGCCAGATTTTAAACTCTGCAGTGCTGTCTACTCTTTTTTTTTTCTCATCACCTCTCAAACTCAGTACTCTTCAAGATGCAAAACTGTTTGTGTGGCCCAGTTCTTTTTCAAATGTGAACAAAAGCAACTTACTTCCAGAGGGTGACATTCATATGCACTAAAAAGCAGAGAAACAAACATGAATAAATGTAAAAGCTCCCTGGATTATTATTTGAAGTGATGTGGTCCGGACCTTTTTCCTGTCTTACTCTTGGTTTTCAGCAGCTGTGACAGTGGAAGATCCCTTTGCCCTTTTCCCCATTATAAACCAATTTCTAATCTCAGGCTGTTGAACATTTTATTTTTTAAACCCAGCCTTTTTTTCCGTTCTACAGTCAGTCTGCCTCCTTCTTATTCACCAGTTTTCCACTTTCATTTCCACCTCTGCATTTGTCACTTCATACAAAGACCAAAACACCTCACCTCTCGCCTGTCTGTTACGATTCCCCGGGTTCAGAGACAGAAGTGTGTGAAAGTAGAAGAAGGGAAATATGGGGGGAAGGTGGGTTTGAGGTAAAGATGAGACATGCTGATAAAACTGTTTGACATGGCAGTGACATTTGTGGGGAGAGAGATTCTTCAGATTCCACGGCGCTGCTATAACAACAGACACACACACAGCAGGTACAAAGGATGACAGGTAGATTTGTATGAATGACCATAACAGATGTTTCTGTGGAAGATGTGGCCCAAGTGGAAAACTCTCCCCCCATTTTGCTTAGTGGCCTTGCATCCCTTTCCTTGTTCTACCTTTTATTGCTTTGTGTCCACTCTTTCTTTTCACTTTGGTAAAAAGTCTTGCTCTTTCCTTTCATCATTTCCTTTCCTAGCTTGTTTAGATGAGCGTGGCCTATGAAGTTATTTTTGTTTCTTTATTTTGCAGTCGTACGCAAAAAGCTTTTCAGTCAGAAGGTTGGAGAGTAAAACCACAAAGAATACAATTAATCCGTCGTTGCAAGTCAAATGAATTTGCCTTTAAAATGCAAAGCCATAATTCTCACAG
The DNA here is from genome assembly GCA_018398805.1 of Hirundichthys speculiger. Taxonomy (NCBI): domain Eukaryota; kingdom Metazoa; phylum Chordata; class Actinopteri; order Beloniformes; family Exocoetidae; genus Hirundichthys; species Hirundichthys speculiger. The sequence continues at coordinate 265,582 of JAGFBZ010000785.1, read as the reverse complement.
TGTTTCGCATGCTAACGCCAGAGTTTTGTTTGCCCATCTAGACGGTTTACTCGCAAATCCAGCAGTTTTTGCGACCTGCTGGTTTCAATTTACTGGGCAGGGCTGAAGCTGAAAGATGTAAAACATGTCTCTATTGACCTGTTCCAGCTTAAGCGTTCAGCAACATCTACATGCGCGTTTGTGATATGACATTCACAGATGGCATCTTGTGAAGCTAAAGTCATCTACGCCCACCAGTTCAAACACGAACCTCTTACTGGCAGTTAAACATGGATTTAGTGATATACCTGAGTACTCTCCCTGTGTTGTCTCTGCTCCCACTCCTCTCTGTTCTTGATGAACTGTTTAAATACTGTGGATCTGCTGCGGTTTACTTCCATCACATGTTACCCCAAACATTTACTCACATATACAAAATCTCAAACATCCAAATATCTTGGTGGTAGTTCTTTGTAATTACTTTCTAATGAGCCTCATTTGTTCACCCTCAGCCTTTCTCCATTGCTGTCTTTCATTACACTCAGAAATTCTGAAAATAAATAAAAATTAATTTAGAAACAGATGGAGGGTCTCGATGTTGGAAATATTAACCTTATTTCTGGCATTTTTCTATTCTATTCTATTTCTAGTTCTTCATAAAGCACTTTTGGATTTGAGGAATTCCGCTGATTGTTCATCTACTAAAGGCTCAAATGAGAACATGGTTTTTGTTAAGTAAAACACATCTTACAGCTATGCTTGCTTTAATGTGGTTGATATATAAAACTGAGATTATTCCAGCACATCGACAAAACAAGACATGACACTTGAGGGACTCGGGGAGCTTGAAAACAAACCAAATGTTCCGCCAGTTTATCTAACTGGGACGGAGCAAAAAGGAAAGAAAGCAGAAAGCCTATGGCTATATGTAAATGGACGTCTAAAAATGTTATTGAATGTGACAGCCTGAATCGTCATATTGATCTAATTTTTACTGTAGCAGTTTCATCAGGTTTCATGATAAGTTGGTGAGTAGAGTTTTCTTCTCAGAACAATGAGCAACTCGACTGCTCCATCTTTTAAGGATGGAAGGGAGTTAGTTATTTTTGGAGCACAGCAGACCTTTATTTTGACCTAAATAAAGATGTTTAAGTGCCTGTCTCATATATTTGGTTATAACATACTGGACTGACATACTTTTTCAGCTTTGACTGCTCAAGAATCTATGGGCCCGATCTTCCGCCAGATCTGCTAAAGCCACTATTAAAGGGATAGGGAGTAGCGGAACCTTGCTAAACCCGATAAACCCGCTATCCTACCTGCGCTACCCACTACATTATCCATTAGGAGTGGTTAGGGCATTCCACCTGTTAAACCAACCAGTGCGTCAGCAGCCATTGCCTCTAAGAGCAGGTTGCGCTACATGCTAACCGCTATGGAGCGTCTTTTCATCCAGATCAGAGCAGCTCTCGTGTGCAGCTCTTCTGGGACTCTGCTGTAGAGCTTCCTCCTCTTCCTTCCTCCTCCTCCTCCTCTGCACTGATATATACATATAAATACTTTTACACAGACAATTCCTATCAGCTACCTGAAAGTCCCAGATAGTCGGTGCGCACCCAGTAAACACGCTCTGGTTGTCTATGGTTTAACTGGTGAGCAAGCCGTTTAAGACGATCTCTGCTATTTTCTCAGGGGATCAAGTGAGGACAAATCACGCTTTTTATACAAGAGTTAGTTTGAGAGGTAGAGCCGTTTGTGCACGTCCACATGTGACCAGGTGGACGCACATTGTTGTCATTTGGACGCGCTCTGGTACGCGCCAACATGCGGGTTCTGACCACCCGGGCAAAAGACACGCCCATTGCCACACCTACAATGTGAGTAAGGGAGTCGGCATAGCGGGTAGCTGCTTTAGGAGAGCGGAAGATTGCATTAGCGGTTAGCGGAGGTTCCTAAACCCGCAATTTGTGGGTAGCGGCTAGCGGGAAGTGTAGGATCGGGGCCTGTGTCTTTAATGGTAAAAATAGTACCCACACATTTATAAGTTGTAGTAACACCTTACTGGGGTTTTAAGGGGCTCCTCCAGGCAGAGAAGGTGTGATATGAATATTTAAGCAGGTTTACACTGGTGCTGTAATTATCGTAGCCCTGTTGTCATCACTGTCACAAGTCTAGTCTAGAGGATAAAACATTTAGAAGAGAGAGATTTCATAGATGACTTTCAGTCACACCCAAGACAATTTCTGCTTCGTAATAACGCTCATCAACCTATAAAGGCACATGGACAGATTGAGACAGTAATAAAAGAAACACTCACTTACTGCCATTGTGTTTTATTGTTTCTTTAATTAAAATAGGTGAACTTTGGGCGGTGCGCTCAATTACTGAGGAATGCTGTATGATAAGCTCTGACCAAATCAGAGAAGGAGCTGTTCAATCACACACACACACACACACACACAGACTCACAGTCGGCTGTGCTTGTTAAGATTCAGATATCGTTGTTTGCTCAATCTGCCCCTGTTTATAATCAGCAGCTATGTGAAAACACAACACAAATATATTATATCACATCCACACACAGAAGATGAGAATCACAAGGACTAGAACACAGAATATGTTCACATTTTCCTAGAAAATAAGGTGAACATGACGCATGTGCAGAGGTTTGCACGTTCCACGAATTCACTGTGAAACTTATTGGTTAATGGAGGTGATCGTGTGTCTGGGTGAGTTCATTTTTCAGTGAGTTTCAAATGAGGAAATTCCCTTTGTCATTGAACCTGGGTGGCACATTAACTCCAGGATATCATTCCAGCCATACTTCTGCATTATGTGTGTTCTTGTCCTGTGTTTGTGCGTATTGATTGGTAGAAAAGCCAAAAAAAAAAAAAAGCCTTGATCTAACTAGCTTCTCTTACCTTCTTCCGTGTTTCCATCTTCTCTTCTTCTTGGCTTTTCACTCACCTTCACTCAGTTTCTCTCCAGAAATGCGATCATTTCTTTTCTTCTCAATCACTCCTCCTCGTCTCCGCGTCTGTCTGTCTTTATCTCTTTTTAAACACCTTGTCATTGCCTCACTTTTCAGCAGCTGCTGCTTGTTCACACTCCCATCCTCTGTGCCGCTGACACACTCGGAGGTGCGCGTGCACGTGCACGCGCCCAGACTGATGTAGAGCAGTGCAGGTTATATAGAGCATATAGATGCGGCTGCTGGCTGATTTGTAGGCTGTTAGGTTGTAAAAGAGGTGCAGCTCTCTTTTCTATGCGCGCACGTGAACATGCATCCCAGTCACGGAGTCCAACAACATCCACTCTCACACGAGCTTATGTGGCTCAAAATACATTTTAAGGGCTTTTGTATTTATAGAAAAAATACAGTAACAGATTTCAGTAAGCCATGTTTGCATTCAGTAAAAAAGCTGTTAGGACATTTTGCGGGATAAATGCAGCTCTTATTTCCCGTCTCTCCATCTTTCGACCCCCCCGCGCTCCCTCTTTGCGTATGGTTTTAGTTTTCATCTCCTCTGTCCTTGGGGCATGCTAGCTGCCTAAACTTTTTGTGCGGTCTGTTTTCGAGTGTGGGTGTATGTGTCGGTGTTTACGTGAGTGTCAGACAAGTTCTTTCAGTGTGTGTGTGTGCGAAAGGAATATTTTTTTTATATTTCTGTGATTGAAACAGAGGGAGGGCATGCAAGCAAGAAAAAAAGGATAAAGGAAGGAGTAAACTATGTGAGGTCTCTGATATTAGTCATACTCCACCGGCTGGTTGTGAAACAAGCCAGTCCTCTGATCTGACGTCTCTACGGGGAATAGGCGCTTTCTTTTAATCTCACTTGTATCCATCCTCCCTTCTGCTCGCTCTGAGATTCTTTCTGTATAAATGCAGAAATGCCTCATGAATGTGTAAAGAAAAAACGAGAAACATATGGACTCTTTAGAGAAGCTCGCTGCCTCCTGTTTGAACGCAAATGTTGGCTTTAGGGTGTAACACATACTTAGAATGACTCAAGTAGCCACTGATTCCAACACAATATATATGTGCTTGTTATTTGTACTACAACATACAATATATCTTCTTGTCTCGCTCTCATGTATATTCATGTTCTAAAAAAGTTATGAGCATTTTGAATATGCAAACATTGTTACTCACACAGTTATGGTGTTATAGATCTATAGTATCTGAAATAGCAGAGGCACTAATGAGTGCTGTATTTTAGAATAAATATAACTTTAATACCTGGGAGGCTATTTGGAAACTTCACTAAGGCTTAAATATATGTTGCAGTAGTTTTATTAACTTGACCTAATTCTTAGCTTTTTTGAATCAGTCTCTGCAGTATTAACCCTGTGTGTTTATCCACCTTGTATTTGATGTTTTCTTTTTTTTATTTGTACTGTAGGATGCATTGGGGGATGCTACATTCAGTTGAATTGACTACCAAATACCAAAATGGTTCTTAGCCCCTTTTTCCCAACTAGCAAGACAAAGGAAGAGCAAAAGCAGTCTTCAATGTGGAGGATGTAGCTAAATGTAAAAAGACAGACTACATCCAGTCTCAAAGCATTAAATCATTAAATCATAGAAGTAGACCACAGCTACTGGTTGTTCAGTCATGTTTCAAATCACAAACACACATCTGTGTGTCATGACACCTCCAAGCAGTCCCAAAGGAAAGTTCCACAGAGCTGAATATATGTGAACATTCCTGTTTGGCTTTGTGAACCTACAGATTTGACCATAGACATTTATATATTTGAACTATCACACCTTTTTTTTTTTCTTTTATTGACATAGATGAGAGTCTGGGTACCAGCTGAGGTTGTGGCCTAAAAATGTCCCAAACACAGTAAAATAAAAAACAACAAGAATACATACAGAGGCCAGGGCCTCTCCAGAGAAATATTCCACCACAGCTGGCTGGAACACACAATTCAGATGGATTACTTTTGTAGGAGTTTATTCACACACATTTATTCATTTATTTGTTTTAAAATTCTGCTTATCCAACCTGTAAGCAATTCACCTAACCCAGCACAGTCAATGCATCCCAGTGACAGAGTGTGACAATGTGGCTCTGTGTTTCCCCACAAAAGCCTTGCAGCTTTCCTTATAATCACAAGCGAGGCTGTAATGTAGTTAGCACTTATTGTTTGTTCAACTTTTCTTTTAATTTTTATTTTGTTCACATGTCCAGGGGGTGTTTTATTTTTTATACGCTGAGATATCATGTGTGAAATAAACAGTCAAGGCCATGGCGAACCCTTTCCAATCTGGATGTTAAAACAGCTCAATAACACAGATTCAGAGCGCCAGAATTTGATTTGTCATAAACAAAACGTGTCAGTTCTTTCAATTTTCAGTGTTGGTCTGAATGGATCAAAACCCCAAGGAATTGAAATGTTAAAATGTGTTTTGACCGATAAGAAAAGCTGTAATTGGACTCGGTATTACTTTTCTTCATTTGAACGCAGCATACTTCCCTCTACTTCTCCCAGATATCACTAGTCGTCTTGATCTTAACCCGTTTGCAGATCAGAGATCATTCATTTTACAAAGCTTAGTCTGCAAACCACATAGCTAAATCCATGGATTATGAGAGAGATGTTCACTCACTAAGCTCATTATTAACTAATACAAACATGCAACATTTTCCAGTTAGATAAACACATACACAAAAAGGAGGATGATCCCAGATTTTGGTGTATAAATATTGAAATCTGCAGTCTCTTAGCCTTTTAGACATGTACTGCATCTTGTCCAGGCCAGTGTTGTCAACGCTAGATGACACTTGTCTAGTGTTGTTAAAAACAGTAGCTTTGCCTGCAGTCAGATCCCTTTTTGTGTAAACACCTTCAGAAGAAGTCCTCGGGTTACTGACCTGCTTGTTAAAATACTGACCTTAGCACTGGTGCAGCTCACTGTTCAGATGGACGTATTAAAGTACTACAGACATTAACACACTACCTAACTGCCTCTCACAGCCAGGTTGTGGTTTCCATTCCTGTATTTCAAAGAAACTAATATCCACTTAGTGTCTGACTAAACATAGAATCGTTGTGCAAATCTCTGCCACATTAAAGGCACTCCATTCACAAATATATGAAGTACTGAATAAAGGAAGAGTAAAAAGTCTATCAGCAGTGCCTCTCTGTGCGTCTTGGCTTTTTTAAAACATCTTTCAGTGTTACTTTAAAACCAGTGTTGGGTGCTTTGTAAGTTCTCCGCTGGTTTTGACAGTCCAGACACCTCGAACATCCTCCGTCTTTGATGATGGATTCCTGCGGACTACGGGACAACCATTGCCGGAGGGGTGAACACACATGAAGGCGCACAAATCTAAACAGTCACATACTTGCCAGCACACCCAGAGACTCATGGACACAGTTAGAAATGGATAGCTGGGGGGGGAAGTGTATACACACACACACACACACACACACACACACAAACAGGCACGTAGGATGTGTCCAGGCAGGGAGCAGATGGAAGCTGGCTTTGATTGCTCTGTTGACCTCTGACCTCAAGGTGAAAAGGTACCAATGGGTTTGGCAAGACAAATACACACACTCTATCTCTTGTGCACACATATACACAAATTCTCCAATTTACACATACACACCCTCTGGCATTTGGCATGAAGGTCTAGCTGCCGGAGAACCGTGTGTTTGTGTGTGTGTGTGTGTGTGTTGGATAGCTGGCAGGTCACATCCCACCATGTGGAGGTTAGGATCACTACCAGCTGGATACACTTTGATCTGTGAGAGACTAAGAAGGACTGAGAATCACGCTCACATCTCCTCTGCTTGTTCATCTGTCAGGAAGCTGTGACTGGCTGACTACAACCGTTACATTTAATAGAATGATTTATAAAGTCATGACCTCTCCTCGTGGACTCCTTACTCCTTTCTTTTTTATTTATTTTACCATCACATGAACATATATCATTATTCAACTGTAATGACATGCTCATTATTAAAAAAAAAACAAAATAGAAAGAGCAGTGTAGAAAATTATCAAACTTTTAAGAGTATTCCAGTGATTTAGTATTGTTTTTTTTCCGTAGTTGTTGAGTTGATGTTGGATGTGAACATAAAACAAGAAGCAGCGAAGTTGAAGGAATCTTAACCTTTTATCCCTAGTTTTTGAAATTCCCAAAATAAGGATACATTTTCATGTGATTTCTCATAATAATATTTAATAACAATAATAATAATTAAAAAAAAAACATTTTTCTTACAAAAACATATTTACAATCTGTCTCAGAAAGCGATTTACCATTTGAATTGAAATTGAACCAAGCTACAGTCTTATTAGGGGTGTGGCTTTCTTTGAGTGACAGCTTAAAAAGAGCAGTTCTCACTTTAGCTACTGAATTAAAAGCTAAGTATAATCAGTCTTTTTTGGAAGATTGTGGCTCTTTGTGCTTTTCGTTGTGCTAACAGTCTTCTGGGGCTGCTCTGGGTTGGCATCGCAGGGTTTGGGGAGAAGACTGCTGAAGGCATCTGGTTGAGCGCTGAGGTGGAAGTGGAGTTGGCCGGGGCCTTCGCTGACAATCAGCTGGCTTGTGGCCAAGGGTAACCCCAGACCAAGCTGCTCCCCTTCTCTGGGGGAGCCACCTTCAACCCGTCACCATTCAGGCCAGACGGGAAGAGACCGCCGCTGCTGTCTGATTATCCACCGTAGACCTTGCTGGGCGAAGGCCGGGACAGTGATAATTGGTAGCTGTGGAAGCTGTGGTGGAGGAGGGCTGAAAGTTCCAGGGGTCCTTCCTTTAGCTCTGGAAGCCCTCATTTAAAAAACTAAAATGGCAAGTTCAACATTGAGAGAGCTGAGATGGTTTCTGCGTTTCTGATTTCTGTTTGCATACACTGTGATGGTGGTGATGAATGAGAGGGGACGACTCATACCTGAAGGGGACATTGAGATGTCTGAACACCATCATCTCCTCCCCACAGCATTTCCAATCGGCATTGAGTCAGCACCACTCCCCCATCCAGCCGTTTTTTTGTGTTATTTTTTTTTTTTTTGAGTATCTAACCCATGGCAAGTAGAATACAGAAGTGCTTCAGAGATGTAAAAGCAACTCCTGAATTCAGCCCCGTACAAATTCCCAAACATGTATCTGCAGGGCCGTTCCTGGGAATGGAGATGCACATCAGTGATCCAGGCCCCGTAAAACTTCCCCGGACCCCAGCCAGTGGATACACCCTTATACTGTCTTTGTAATGGCAGGTTCCTGTGTCTGCTTTGGATTACTAACTATTCTAATGTCAATATCTACACATTCAAGCTTTTTCAGTCAACAATCTGCCCCAGTTAACAGCTATGGAACAACAAAATAAAATGCAACTGCGTTATCTGTGTTTGTTGAAAACTTCATTAGATATAGTTCTCTTTTTTTCCCCAAGGTTTTAAAAAAACTAAATTTGAATGATCTATGTATATAAATATATGTATGTTTATATGTATATATACATTTTTCTCTTTTACAAATAAGTTCCAGATTAAATGACACAATCAAGCTCAGAGTTAGGGTGCACACTCTTGGATCCCATCAGCGATGATATCATTTCCTAGCTGGGCATTCCCCAGCTCCATTTCCTCACATTTCATGGAGTGTTACTACTATGACCATTCAGGAAAAGCAATTATGGAACAAAAATGCCCCCAAAAAGATAATATTTTTGTAGACGTTTTACAGAAGGTTCATAATTATTACAGAAGCATCAGAAACAGAGATAATCTGAGCCAAAATATGTAGTACACTGAAGGTTATAATTGTCCTGTAAAGATGTGCTGTGTAAAGGAAACTGACGTCCCTGCATAAACTCCAAAATACAGTTTAAGTCTAAATGTGTGAGAAGATTTCTGTCTGAGCCAGCTGTTATTTAGGATCAACAGCAATAAACCTAGTCTCCAGTCCTGATTGACAAAGCTGTCAATAGTATAAAAAAGTTAATTGTTTAGGAGCAAAAAAAAAAAAAGGTCTATGTAGCCTTTTGACACCGTTGCAAACATAATGTTTTTAAAAATATTTAGTAAGGCCAGGAAAGACTTTTTCTTTTCTTTCCAGACAAGAACAATTTCATTTTGAAGTCAAGTTATCAAAACAATATGTATGTGCTCGTTAAATATGCCAAGTCCCCCCCGACATGTGCACACAAACACGGGCCTTCATGGTTTACTGCCTGCCCTTATCAAAGCTGTTTTTATAACGTCTCCCGGATCTGATTCAGAAGGTGTGTCATGTTTACAGATCCAGTCCTCTATGAACTCCACATGGCTGTTGTTTACCGGTAGGGGCCTGTTAAAATCTTGTTATAGAAGCGGGGCACCCCCCCCCCCCCCCCATCCTCCCCCTCTACCTCGCAAAGCAGCAGACATCAAACGGAAACAGGGATGTGTGACTTTACGGCTGATGGCTTGACCTGACAGACTGATAGAGATGTCTGGACGAAGATGAGTGTCTGGCTGTGTGTGTTGTGATACTGCGACAGTGTGTGTGTTGTGATACTGTGACTGTGTTTGTGTGTGTGTGTTACTCATGGACAGATTCTTGTAACTTGCTGCAGCTGTGACCAGAGCTGCATCAGTCTAACCTCAGCTCTATCTTCATTAAAAAAGTCTGATTTATGTAGATCCACCCTGTAAAGAACCAGAAAGTTGTATTTTTCACACAAAATGAAGCATAATCTCCTTAAAGAATAAAACTTTGGGAGAGTTGTGGTAGGACATTTCAAGTCTTGTATAATTCTGCTGTGACACAACAACACAGATGCCTCCAGAAACTGTGAGCTCACTTTTGAATATGAATTCTGGATTCATCTGCCGGGCTATTTCCTGATCACAGAGATGAATAGATTTCACTTGATATGAAGGAAAAAGAAAATAAAAGCATAGTTGTCCTCTTTTTCACTGAGGCTGCATTTTTTTCTGCATTGTGGTTAAACTCTCAACTTAAACTTGCATCCTCTCTGGGCTCTAAAGCTTAGGTTAATATATTCTCAGCACAGTCTGTGCATATATATATATGTGTGTGTGTGTGTGTGTGTGTGTGTGTGTGTGTGTGTGTGTGTGTGTATGTGTGTCTACATCTTTTAACAACTCTGCCCTGCAGCAAAGCAACTCTGATTAAGTTTTTTTTTTTCTGTCAAACTCTTTCCATACTCTGTCATTAGTCTTGTATTGCTAGTGTTTGACTAATAATACCCGTAGGAGTGTAGAATTAAAACACAGCGGGCCAGTGTTAATTGTCTTGAAACACTATTCTCCCTCTGGCCCTCTCCATCTCCTGTCAGTCACTTGTGCCTTCTTATTCACTCTCAATGGTATTTTGTCACTTTTTCTTGTTTCCATGTCTAGTTTGCTTCCTCTGAGTCCCGTTACAAGATATATATAAGGGATTTCCACTCACTAAGAGAGACTGAGATGAAGAAGGGTATATTTATTTATTTTTTAACAATGCCATCCTTCTTGCTGTATGCTGGGACTTTTTTTCACCTAAAAGAAAAATCACTGAAATATCACTCTAAAATCTTTCCTTTTTCTCTTTTTTTTAAAAAAACTCTTTCTAAATGAGATAGTGTTGGAATTGCATACTTGTGTGTACATATACTGGAGATGTTTTTGCAAGTGTGTCTGTGAGTGGAGGTGTAAGCCAGGGTGGAGAACGTTTGATGACACACACACACACACACACACACACAGTGTAGACAGCTGTGCTCCAGATGTACCCCGCAGAGTCACGTCCCACTCTCATTGGTCGTGTTTATGGATGGTGGACATCAGGACCGGTCTCATCCAGCACCGCTGACCAGCAGACCCGCTGACCCGCTGACCTCTCATCTCACAGTCTGATCAGTCAAAGTGTTGACTGTAAATCTTGCAGTCATTTTAGTCAAGGAGATGGGAAGTGCTCTGGAAAAAAAAAAGCCACACAGACTGGAGAGCTGATTTTTCAAAGGCTATAATTCATAATGATGTAATACAAAAGTATACCTGCAGGACTGATTTTTTTTATTATTTTTTTTACATGCGACTACAGCTGGCGATGGTAATGGACCGTGATAATTTCGCTGATAAAAGCAGCAATATTTCAAACTTGATGTTACCACCCACATAAAGCACTCATTAAATTTGTTTTCTCATAAAACAAACTCATTTGTGTTTACATTATGTGTGCACTTTGTGTATCTTAATGCATTTTCTTCCCCATAAAAGATGTTCAAAGGCATTTTTTTTTTCCAGTGTGTTTTTATGTCTGGATCATTTACAATCTTGTTTAAACCAGCATCAGTGATTTGGTCCTTTCCTCAGCTTGGACCACATTTCCCAGTGTAGCAGAGCCACCATACGACAAGTGAAGCAGCACCACACTGTCTGCAGGAATGTGTGTTGCATTACCTGGATTATATGAATCTAAAATTGTGAGCTATTAAAGCACTGGATAAATTAACACCACTAAGTGCTACTTAGTGCTACGAAATGATAAATCCCAAAACGGCATCCCTTACATGACCATTTTTATGTCAAAGATGAAAAACTGATACAGCATTCAAAATGAAAGTCACCAATTTGCAACTGATGAAGATGCACTTAGCCTCTCTTACTATTTTTCTTAGATAATATCAGTGACCTATAATCAGTGAAGATGGATTTTGTTTTGTACCAGGATAATAGAGGTCAGTTTTAGAGGCCAATCTTCCCCTCTGCTAATGGACTGGACCACCTGGTGACCCCATCCATCTCTCCACCGCTCTATCCTTCCCTCCCAATATCCCATCTTTATCTGACTGATTGAGCTGTATGTAATCCAACACCCATCTGGTTGGTGGAGGCGGTTAAAAACCAATACGGTCCAAATTAAGCTGCTTCACGCTATTTCTGACCGACTTGCTGAGCACCCTGACCGGTATGAAACGGGCTGGCGTGGATGCTTTGTGGGGGCAGTTAAAAAGCAGCTCTGCCTAGATTAGACTCTCCTGCTGTGTTACAAGGCACCGAATAGTGTGGGACTGCTTTGAAATGACACACGCCATCATTAATCCTCATTTTAGAAGAAAAAACAGACTACAAACATGCAGAATGTCATGAAACGTTCCCACACATCACTACACCCGTTCCTGTTTCTCTCCTACTGTCAAAGTTGTTTATTGGAGTGTTTGAAGCAACAAATGATTAATCTTCCCACATATCATGTGTAAAACTTTCCATGTGGATAGACATCTTTTTTGAAGACATTGCGGTTTGTTAACTTCTTATCAGTTATGACCAAAATGCTTTTAATTTAATTAGAAAAAAAGAAAAATTACTATACTTGACAGAGTTATAATCTACCAGTTCCTAGCCTGCGACTGCAGTTGTTGTTTAAATCTTTTTGAGCAGTAAATATGTTGCAGAGGAACATCCCCAAAACTGTGTGAGATACTTTTGTTTGCTGTTGAACTACTGATACTGAACTATCCTGAAGGAAAATACTAATTTTTTGGACAGACATCTCCATTGTTGCTCATTGACAAGTTTTCTCTATTTAAAGAAACAATCAAACAAAAAAACTCTTTACATTTCTATTTACAGAAGGACTAATAACATTTTTTGCCAACAGCTACCTACTTCTTTCCACTGAAGTCCTCTGGCTTCCACTCTCCTCGTCTATCTTTGTCCCAGGCCCAGCTCTCCTCAGGTCAGGTCTGGCAGTGATCATGCACGCTGATCGCTTCAAAACAAGCAGAACTAATGCAGAGCAGGGCGAGAGCTGTGATGTAGACATAGAGGGGAAAAAAGGGGGATGGAGACCAAAAGAATCAGATGCAAGGGGTTAATAAAAAACTGAGAGAATGTGAGATACAGAAAGATTTGTGAGAGATTGTGTGTTGAGGTAATATATCGCCCTGAGAAAACGGGCAGCTGTTAGAAAGGAAAGAATAAAAGAGCGACAGTAATAATCCAAATATTTGTCTGCTTGAAGGTAAAAGCTCAGCATGTGCGAGTGTTACGTTATCTTTGGTCATGAGGTTCCTATTACACGTACCAGACAGCAGATGGAACTGTATTTTTAACTATCATCCATCCACCCGTTCATCCATAAATATATAATGCCATCCATACATTTACACAACAAAGCAGCTTGAGAATCACGTCTCTGTCCATCCATTATCCCTTCGTTCATCCCTCCAACCATTCATCAACATTATGATAAAATATGCCGTATATCATCTATGTGGTACATTGCTTTTCTTTTTACTCTTTTTTTTTTTTTTTTTACATCTGTTAGGAAAAAAAGAGGCTCCATCCATTTTCTATACCCACTGAATCATGTTCAGGTTCTCAGGGTGGCTGAATACTCCACCTGTCATTTGGCGAACGGTGGAGCGCTGGTTGTCAATCAGAAACAAACAACCATGCACCCGCACTCCTCCGGACCTTTTAGGATCATCGACCAGCTGAGTATGAATGCTTTTGAACTATGAGAAGAAGGCGGAATACCCAAAAGAAATCCATACATATGTGGAGGGAACATGTAGAACGCAAAGAGATATATATGTGTTTGTGTGTGTGTTGTGTGTAAAATAGCTCAACTTAAAAAAAAATACATAAATCTTTTTTAAGAAATTCCAACTTCATTACTATTATGTATTTATTATTTATGTATTATGTAGGTATTATGTATATTATGTAAATATACTGAGTTGTTTTCTAACCCTAACCCTAACCCTAACTCAATTTGTTTTGTACAACCAAGTTATACATTGAAACAACTTAATATGACCAATATTTTTGAATTAAAATTTGTAAATTACTTAATTCTAGCTCTTCTAACTTCTTCGTTTTCTACTGAAAAAAGTCCATGCAAATTTTTTCTTTAATTGTTTTTAGTACAATTAACTTGTTTTACTTCAGTCTGAATACGTGTTAAAGCAATTGTAGATTGAGCAACAAACTCTTTAATATAAAACCAAAGAACAGGAATCCAAATTGTCAATTTGTATGCATTCTGTGCTAAAAAAAAATAAAAATTAAATAAAATAAACCGTGAATAAATCTATATTTCCATCAACACTTAGATTAATTGAAACTTTTTTTTTTTTAAATAAAGCAAGATAAAAAAAAAGTGTTTTTATTTAAGACAGTGAATCAGGAAGTAAGTATACAAGATGAATCTGAAGCAGAGAGCTTGATTCTTATCAATTTTTATGTTCACTTTTGATCACATTGCTGGGCAAACATTCACACCATCAAGGAATGTATTCTGGATGATCTGTAAAAGTGTTCTTCAGTACATTTGGTTAGCAGATATTTAGTTCATATGTATATATCAGTCCAAGGGTCTGCATCCCTCCAGGTCTTGCTAGACTTCTGTTCCTTCACTTCCTGTTGTGGCCTCTCAGATGACAACAGCCTTCATCACTTCACAGGTCTTAATTTTTCTTCAAAGTAAGTAAGCAGAGCACATATCAGTGTTTTAAGATAAAACAGTTAAAACTTTCCCAGAAAACTACCAGTACCAAAAAAATGAAGTGCATGCAACATAAAGCATCTCATTTAACTTCCAAGCTCTCTTTAAAAGGATTTCCCAATTCTCTATAAGGTGCATCACTAAGGAACATATATCATTCTCTAACCTTCTTTCCACAAAGAATAAAACACAAAAAAATAAAAAAGGTATTAATTTGAGTTGAAGAGAAATAGGTGTCAACAACAGCTGACAAACATCTCATAAGCAAATACAGTCATGAAAAAAATCATTAGACCACCATTTTTTCTTCACTTTCTTGTTCATTTTAATACCTGGTACCACTAAACATCATCATGTGACTAAAACAGACAGAAAAGAAAACACTGAATGCATAAAAGCAGTGTTTTTGGCAGTACAACACCATAGCTATTGATGTAAAAACTTAAGTGATTTAGGTTATAATCAAGAAAACCATGGAAAATGGTAAGATATCAGCTCTTAAATAAAACTCTTATGAGCAATCTTTGTGGTTATCATTATGTTTGTCCAAACAAATGTACCTTTAGTTGTACCAGGAATTAAAATGAACAAGAAACTGAAGAAAACAAGGGTGGTCTAATAATTTTTTCCATGACTGTATGACTGTTCACATTCAGCATCCAGTCAACTCTCAAACAGACATGTTAGTTTGCATTTCAGGTGATATTTCTGTCCAACATTCACTCACCTGCAGCCAGGGGCGCCGCTAGGGATTTTGGGCCCCATGAAAAGAATCTTTACCGGGCCCCCCAACACAGCGGCGAAATTTGTTGATGCTATTTTTGATCATCATTAGTGGCCTCTCTGGGCCGCCCTCAATCATGGGCCCCTATAATCCGTATCCTTTACCCCCCCTTTTCGGCGCCCCAGCCTGCAGCACAGTACCAACAACTGACCAGCACTGCAAAAATAACCTTCATAAAATGGACAGTTTTTATCTGATATTCACTGTTAAACTTTTATGTACCTGTTGCAGGATGTCCTCCCTTTGCTGAACATTCATTTTATGTGCAGCTCCTCCTCTTGAGTTATCCAAGAATATGAGTTCTGGGAGTACTGAGTGTCATCTCCAGGTGACCCCTCCTAAATAGGTAATTAATCAAAAAAAAAAAAAAAAAATGAAGCAAATCAAAAGAAGAATTTAACTCTAGTATGAACTCTAATATTTAACAAACTGTGACCCTTAACACTGAATCTCTGACTGTGAACCGGGCCAGGACCTGAAATATGCTGCACACTTTAAAACAAACTTCAGATGTCACACATGCAGTTGTTATTGATATAAAGCCTTTTATTAAATACCTTCAGTGGTAGTGGTTCAGTGTCAGTCACTGAAATCTAAAAGCCTGTTCACATTACTAAAAGATATCTAAATTAGCTTTGAACTATTTCATAATTTATTTCCATGCATACAATAAATTAACAGTTTGTGTAGTGTGGTGAATCAGTTGGCAGCTGCAAAACAGAGGAAAAACAGCAACAAATCCATATAAAACTATGTGGAAATGTGTTTGTGCTGTTCTACGTCCTTTTTTGCAGTTGTGGTCTGACTGCAGAAAAAACTCCACTTCAGCCTTGTAAGTAGTCTTATTAGAAAAACATGAATTAAAAACTTACATACTGTATGTTGCTAACTGAACGCAAATCTGTTTTTTGAAAATCTCATTGATTAAAAGTAAAGGCATTGATTCGATTCCTTTTTTTTTTTTTTTTACGTCAACTGGCTTGAATAAATATGTTAAATTATTGATGAGGTTATCACACTGACATATGTAACAAACCTAAACACTAAAATCAGTTTTGCATTCAGTGAGTTCCAATCCTCATCTTTGTAAGAAGACCTCCTGCCTCCAAAGACAAAGCAGCGACTCAGCAGCAAGTAAAATCAAGAATTAAATGAACGTTTCTGCACAACTGTTAACATTTTAAAGCACTTTGTGTTGCATCCAAAGCCTTTTCAGACAGTCTCTTCATTTCCTGATGACTTTTTTCAGACACACCCATGCTAGTGATGAGGAAAAAGTCAGCAAGCAATAGTTGCAGGCAATCCAGGATGAACCTCAGGTGGACAGGTTTGGACACTTTATCGAGTCAAGTGACAATTACGTAACCATTCATTCTGGCACCATTGTCTCTGCCAGTGAGAGGAGAATCTACAGCTGCAGCCTGAGGCCAAACAATGTATAGACTCTAACCCAAGCGTTGGAAGGGGAAGATACCTATCATAGTAAATGTGATGCGATGTACTACTTTTATGATCATATTTCTGTGCAGATTCCTTATTATTAGTAACTTTTTAACAGCCAAATTAGTCAGTTTTTCATTCATGTGTTTGCAAATGATTTCTGAAGTCTTAATGCACTCTTAAACAAAATAATAGCCTCTTAAAACACTGATCACCAGTCAGTAGGATTATACTACCCAGCGCATTCTTTTCGCCACTTCTTTATGTTCAATCATATCATATATGAGCGCATTAAAGGCATTTCCCATCGTCTTTTCCAAAATGTCAGAAGATTACAGGATTAATGATCCAACCAACAGCCGTTACTGAGAGAGCCTGGCTTTAAAACACGTCTTTTAAATCCAAGAATGCAATTTCAGTTGTCTTAACAGGCAAAAGATATAAAAAAGTTGCAGTGACAGGCCAGTATCTTCCCCAGTTTCCACAACGCGTGTTTTCATCGCTAGATCTTTAACGTTTGATTTCACCTCTGGGCTGAAAGGAACCTGCCTTGTCAGCCAAAAACGCTCCGTGTGAATGTGAATTTGTGTGTGTTTATGCAACATGTAGGCCTATGTGAGGATGTGCGTGCTTTGTGTGCTGCCTTCAGGGGAGAGACCATGTTGTTGCAGCAGCCCATAGGTCCCAGCCTCATAAATCATATCTACCATTCCAGTATAAAAATGTGTGTGTGTCTATGTGTGTTTGAATTCAGAGCCAACACCTGCTAATAATCACCATCAATGAACAGCAGTGGGGGGAGTGTGGTGAGGTGTTAATAATTTTACACGTTCATAGGCACACACGCATCTATGGCTAGACATGTTCACACACACACACACATAAAGGTAAGGTTGGACGGGTGAGATCAAAGCAGCGATGACTGATCCGTCAGTGGACATTAGCCTGCAACTCTGAAGAGGAAGAGTGAGGAAGTGTGAAAGCAGATAAAAGGACGAGAGAAGAGCAATGAATGAAAATGAAATGGAAAGAAGAACTCCAGAGACAAAAAGGAAATAAATTAAGAAAAGATGTAGAGTAAGAAACAGACAGAAATAAAGCTCAGGAACTGTCTTCATTTGTCAGTGGAGAGTGTATGAATTGAATTCTCAAGTAATAAATAAAAGAAATAAAAGAAGGGCTGAAATGTGGCAGGTGAAGAGTAAAACAAACCTACCCGTCCACTAGCATTATTTACTCGTTGTTTTACAGAAGTGAAAATCCTTCCGACGCAGTATTATCTGCTGTTAGCTGTTCGTCTTTCCATTTGGCCTTTCTTTCTCATGTCCTCCCTCTTTGTCAAAATGTGCTGGTTATAATTATATAAATTATAATTGAAGAAAGTCAGACGCCACCACTTGACCACAGCTACTATAACAGGAAACAGCTACATATTAAGTGATGGAGAAGTAAAAGAGAAGAGAAAGAAGAGCAAGAGTTTTCTTTTATATTGCGATTAAATGTGCTTTTGGATTACCCACTCCTGCCCCTCCCAAAAAAAAATTACGAACACGTGTGACCTGTGTTTCAACAGTTGGCCGTTGGACCTTCTTGTATTCTCTTTCTTATTAAATGAAGGACTTCCATTACTCATGTTTTAGAGCACGTGTCAAACACAAGGCCCGAGGGCCAAATGTGGCCCGCCACGTCATTTTATGTGGCCCTCGAGAGCTTGTGCTTTATTGGCTTAAATTTTAAACCAGTATTTTAAGACTTAAAACAAGCTTACACCACTTTAAAGCTCATATTGACAATGAACTACATCTCCCACAATGCATTTCGGCAACGTTAACAGTATTTCACCATCAGCAAGACATCAAGATAATTTTCAGAACTGATGGACTTCAGAAAAACCTTTACAAACTAACCCCAACATGTCCAAGAAAAGAGAAATTGTTGCACAAGGAAGACAGTTTCATGAATGACGGGAAAACAAATACAACTTTGTACCTCAAGGTAAAAAAAAACAGTGTGTCTTTTGTGTTATGAAGCGGTGTCAGTCGTGAAAGAGTTTAATCTACGTCGGCATTTTGACAACAAACACGGAGCTAAGTATGCTAAGTTTAGCCTACAAGAAAAACAAAGAATCGCTTCCACTCTGAAACCAAGGTAATGGAAACGCTGAGTGACGTCCGTTACCATGACAACGGACTCTGTAAACATCACCCGTGCAAGAGTAGGTTTACAACCACAAACCCTAAGTTTAATATAATAATGAGTTAGATATTTGAAATTTCAATATATAATAGATGCAGAAACTGTTATTTAACAATGTAATATGGTGTAGTTTAATTTATTACATTGTTATTACATGTTACATTCATGCTGTCAATCTGGTCCTTCAATGGCAACCACAATGCCGACATGGCCTTCAGTGAAAATGAGTCTGACACCCCTGTTTTGGAGTATTTGAGGAATAGGACTGCAGTTTTGGACCGTCCTCACAGGATCACAACTGACATACGTTAAAGGGATTTTGTACGGTTGTCAGGAGAGAAACTTAGGTCAGTGGTATAAAATGACTCAGAGGTAACGCACTTCAGCTCCCCCGAAGAATCTAAAGCCATTCTCACACAGAGATTACTGTATAAAGATGTACTGGAAATCCTCTCTTTATTCTGCCTCCATTCTCCTCCATCCACACTGATCCCACAAACGTGTAATAACTGTGCGCTTGTACAACACATTATGGCGCTCCACGATCTGGAGACGGTTCCCTGACCTTGACCATGTGCTCCACAGCCACCATCGAGTCCCAAATGTCTCTGGTTACTAACTGCTTTGTTCTGCACTGAATAAACACTAAAAAAATAATCATTCACAAAACAGCTCCAGAACAGATTTACCCTAATGGCTAAAATCTGCTGCGGTGACTCAGAATAAAGCAGCCCTCAACCAGTCTGAGCTAAATTATAACAAGTCATTATATTAACTAACTTACAGAGTAAAGTACAGACTGCTTTAATTTATTCTGGGCATTTTCTTTCTGAGATAAGGAAATTGTCATGTAATTGATTTGAATTTGATGCTGTAGAGCATTTCAAAATGTGTCTATACACCTTCACAGGAACATGGTGAGAGAGAGGAACAAGCAGAATAGAGAGTAAGATAGTAAAACCCTGGAGTCCTCTCAGTTAGTTCAGGTCTGCTGAGCTACAGACAGACCATTAGTACTACTGTCAGTATTAATTACTCCCTATAAACATCGCATTACTGCTAGATTCTTTTTGTCTCGACTTCATACAGCAGCAAACTCTGCACTGTTCAACTGCTTCTTTCATTCGTTCTCGTTCACTTGTTTCTGTGATTTTTATTATTCTTCCTTTTTTTCCTGTTGTCAACTGTTCTTCTGTTCTTTATTGGTTAGATCATTCTGTCAGCTTTTTTCTTCCTTTATCCCAATCTGTTGTTTTGTCAGCTCAAACACTCGTTGAGACCAGTCCTTATTTTAATGTTAATGTCACTGGTGATGAGTTTTGAAGCAACAACAGATCGTGTCACATTCATGATGATCCTCTCTCCTTCCACATACAAACACAGCTCTCAGTAACGACTCCAGCAATGTTGCACTGTGAAAGAGAACTAACGCAGTGGAACAACTGCACTTAATCGTGATGTGTAATGAAGTATGCGGCCACGGTAAGTGTGTGTGTTTTTGTATGAATGAGAGGAAGAAGAAGAAATGGTGCATGGAAACACACGCTGTTGTCACCATATTTCATGTAATGATGCTGCTTATTGTGTTTATGTGTGTGTGTCTGTGTGTGCATGTGAGTATATTGCTTTTTATTTGTTTTTTATTTTATTTTCTTGTAACAAATTTGTTGAAACAGTTACACTTTGGGAACCTGCCTTTCCTTTAAGGACCAGCGAGTCCTTGATGTAAGAGTCATTAAATCTTGATATAAAGATGCAGTTGACTAAAGAGTGAGCTATGCAGCAGGTACAGTTAGAGAGCAGGTGTGCTTGCTCCCTGTTCACGGTTGCTATAGTAGAATAAACCACACAATTGATTTGGCACAAGTTTTATGCCAGCTGTCCTTCCTGACACAACCGGGACTCGAACCCAGACCTTCATGGGAGGTGACATCGCTGTGGATAGGTCATATTAGTTGATCCTAAAGACCAGGGGTGTCAGACTCATTTTCACTGAGGGCCACATCAGCATCATGGTGGCCCTCGAAGGGCCAGATTGACATCATAAATGTTACAAAATGCGATGTAAATCAAAATAAATTATATTTATTATATTAAACTCAGGGTTTATGGTTGTAAGAGTATCCATTACCTTGGTTTCAGAAGCGGAAGCGGTTCTTTGTTTTTCTTGGAGGCTAAATTTAGCATACTTAGCTCCGTGTTTGTTGTCAAAATGCCGATGTAGATTAAACTCTCACGACTGACACCCGCCTCATAACACAAAAGACATACTGTTATTTCACCTTAAGGTACAAACTTGTAATTGTTTTCCCATCGTTCATGAAACTGCATTCCTTGTGCATCAATTTTTCTATTCTTGGACATGTTGGGGTTCGTTTGTAAAGGTTTTTCTTAAATCCATCAGTTCTGAAAAATCGTCTTGCTCATAGCTATCATTATCATTGTGGGTAGCGACGAAATGCATGATGGTAGATGTAGTTTATAGTCAATATGGGCTTTAAAGCGGTGTAAACTCATTTTAAGTCTTAAAATATTGGTTTAAAATTTAAGCCAATAATGCCCAAGCGCTCGAGTGCTACATAAAATGACGTGACGGGGCACATTTGGCCCGCGGGCCTTGTGTTTGACACATGTGCTATAGACAGATAGATAGGTAAGTCTTGTCAGGAGTTTAAAATCACAATCTATTTTGATGTAGGTTGGATTGCTCCAAGTGCTAACATCCACTGCTATTTTGATGCAGACATATATTTTGTTCTCATTCAAATTGTTTCGATCCCTCACAAATGTTTACATTCCTCATCAACTAATGATAGACCAAGAGTTATTTTAGCTCCGGACTGCTCACAAGGTTTTGTGGCATTTATGCTCTCCAACATGGCATTTCTAAAAGAAAATATCTACTCCCCTGCGAGATGAACCAGAGCTGTCCATTTCTAATGAGCCATGGCACAGCAGAAATTATTTACGTTTTAAATATGTATCTCCAAATTAACAATATCCATCCATCATTGCTTAACAGCTGTATATCTTTAATGGGTTTTCACATTAAGTATAATTAGACATATTGATACATTAAAATGAGAAGAGCATGGTGCTTTAGAGGCACAATATTCAGGTTTACAATATTTAGGAGCATTGCTTTGTTTGCTTTTGGCTTTACGTCTCTCCCTTACAACATTCAAGCCTGAGAACTTTGTCCCAAATAATCCAATTAAGGTGAAATGTCACACAAAGAAAAAGGAAAACCAACAATAGCAAAAAAAAAACGAAAAAAAAAACTCAGTTTAGTATTTCTGTTTATAGAAAATAACAATGAAGGGGTCAGTGTTCTGACATTAAACGCTCTCTCACAAAATGCCAGTTTACTATTTGCCAAACTGCCAAATGTGAGTGTGTTTTTAGGTGATTTTTAGATTAAACGGATGGAAAATGGCTGCAACGGAGTGTGGAAACAAAAAGAGACAAAGGTGAAACAGAAAAGAAAGTTGCATTTAAAAGACTGGAAACTTAACAATTAGCGTGTTTAATGAGGCAGGCCGTTTGTTTGGGGCTAAAGTGAGCAGGGCTTTATGGATGGCTGCTGCTGGACTATGTGAGATCGGCTGGGAGGTGGAGAGGGAGAGAGCTTTGAAGTTTGAAGAAGAAAGTAAAATAAAGAAGTAGGAGGAAGTGATAAACATTCTGCCCCAAGCGTAGTGAGATAAGGTAGATAACCATTGCTTTTAATTTCCTAATAGCTTCATGAATTTGAAGTAATAAACATGGATGTTTTGATGTTTAGCCCATTGAGCCATTTATCTTTTATCTACCACCCACTTTAGTCGAATACAAAAAAGATCAGAACAGTTTACACAAAATTTCAAGTGAAAACATTAAGCACTCATTTAAGCTAATAGTTTTTAAACTTCCTGTTCATGGTTTAAAATAATCAGACATCATTACGCCATCATGTTGCAGCAGTTGAGCGGAGCAGTTGACTGTGAACACTTTGGCCCGGTCCAGTCATTTGTGCACACGCTGCAGTCAACACATGCACAACAGACAGCATGAACAGTTGAAAACACGATGTGATTTGCATCATTATAGCTGTTAACGTTATACTATTCCATTCAAGTGCCAAATAATACTCTGCATCACTTCACACAACAATGAATGTTTCATATAGGTTTTGTACATGCAATAACTCTCCTGCCTTCTCGTTAGAGCTGTAATGTAGCTGTTCAAGGGAAGGCAAGGTTTGTAGAGTGAGAGAAAAAGATTTAGAGGGAAAAAAGAGGAAGGAATAGCTACTTGTTTAACGATACATTGGAGATATTAAATGTTCTTTTTAACAGGTTCTCCATAGTAACACGTCGCTGTAACTTTCTCTGTTCAGATTTTATGGTGAAGCCGCAGCGCTGAAGGCATCAAAAATTATGCTGATGACATTTTACTGTGGGCGTGTGTGCGTTTGCCAGTTTGGAAACCAATAGCATTAGTTTTTACAGTAAATGTGGAGTGCGACCTTTAAATGAGATTTCCACCACTTGCCCAAACGATGTGATGTCTTGCCAACATCTATGAAAATGAAATGATCTCACATCATAAATCAATTTAGAAAAGCCCGTATTAGTGGCGGCTCTGCTCTAAACCCACAACCTATTAAATGCTAACATTTTGAAGCTACGGTCATTTAGATTTGAAGAATTTGAACTGATAAGTTATAAGTGGCAAGTTTCGCCATACTGAGTTACGTCCTAAAAAAACTGCATGAAGGCTGCTCTCATATTTTGGAACTTGGAGGAAGCTGTTTTTCCCATTTTTGGATCAGGGAGGTCCATCCAGGCTCGTGCAAATATGCTTCGGTACTCCATAGTTTTCTAATAAATGCTATTAAATTGCGATATGAAAAAAAAAAAAAAGGGGGTTTCACTCTGTGGTGTGACCCGAACGTAACCTAACAGTTCTAAACTCAGCCAATTAGTTTTATTGTTTCTAAGTGATCAAACGTTAATCGAAAGCAGAGATAAACTGTTACTACAAAAAAAGGCAAAAAAAAAAGATAACGGCCCCATACACACACACACACACACACTGGTATGTTAACAAAAAAAATAAAAACACCCCATAAACACATCTGTGTAAAATATTGAAACTATCTGTGGTTTTAAAACATGGACCAAACTGATTTGGGGACGTATTTCTTTTCCTAAGTGAATGTGTTGTGTTTAGCATCGAAGCATATTCTGTATAAATTTTTACTGATAGCATCAGCAGAATTTGACCTCCCGTCTGACAACTTCATGCTGCACTGGACGATAAATCCATCAGTTTTAGCTTTTCCACATTCAGCTGATGCAGATTGATAGTCCTGTAGCGGGAGATAGACACACACATACACCTACACGTAGTTAATCATGTGTGTGACGGTCCAGTAGGGAGACAGGAAAAATCTGGAATACCAGTTGGAGTCCTCGGTCTTTCATGTGTGACTTGGCCCTTTGCCCTGTCCCTCCACGAGCCGCGCAGTAAGAGGTCCCCCTCTGGATTATCCCCATGAGTCTGGCGCACCAACACACGTGCACACAAAGACACTAACTAACTCTGCTAGTCCACTGTGGGTCGTTCACCAAACCGCCTGTCAGCCCTAAAGCCTGCCTCCACCTGTCAGAGGCTTCCTGTCCACTTCCTGTTTCTGTCAGATGCAACACAGAGGCCTTCTTTTGCACATAAATGTCCCATTCATTCATCACCATTACTATTCATTCTAATAGGAGCTTCCCCATGCTTCTCTTTCATCATGTATCTGCAACTACACCTCCTCCGTACGCATACATCTGTATGTGATGAGAGGAGCCAGTGTCACCAGTACACCCAGTGATGTTTAATTGGTGTAATTAACCTGTTACCATGGTAATTAACCTGGGCAGCAGTTTTGTCAACATTATAATGACAAACAGATGGTATCATTGCTGCCAACCTAGACATATGGACATGAAGACGCACCACCAGACACACACAACTTCAGTCAGTTATTAGCTCATACGTGTCCTTGCACTTTAACGTAGACACAACCCCCACATGGTTATTGCACAAAACTGTCTTCTTTCTGATGAAAGAGGACAGACCTTTAAGAAATACCAGGACTGTTTCTAATATTACAGAGGACCATGATTAACGAGGACTTAAAAAAAAAAAAATTATTGTTACTTTATGTGCATAAGTGAAAATATTTTGTGTCTGAAATCAATAACAACTCAAAAACTAAAAAAACGACCCTGTCTTTATTTGTGTCCATCTAAGTTGGAACATATGTCCACCTTGGTTGCGTGGTATATCACACACTAGCTCAGAGTTAGAATAATCCAGTCTGTCCATCCGTATCTGCTTTGTCAACTTGAATTCATGCTGCATTCACTGTGTGTTGGAAGTGGGACTTTTATTTTATTTTTTTTTTTTTTGCTTTTTGCTTTGCTGTTGCAAACCTTGTTGAAAAGTACCAAACACAGGATTGGACTGAGACTGAAGCCTTTATGCAGCAGAAGAATTAAAATGAGATTTTGAGCAGCTTCGTGGACCCCGTAAGTTATTGTTTCACCTTAAATTTATTTGTATTTTGCAATACTTTTTGTTTTTTTAAAGGCCTATGCCATTTCACCACATGGCTCCTGATAAAACTGCACCTGAAAGGGGGATCAGTGTCAACTATCCACGGCTGAACTGCAGACGGGGGAACTGTTTTTGACGATAAAGTCAGTTTGGCGTGCACCTGCGTGCGCCTGGTTTGTGGTGCACGCTCTCATCAGAGTAGCATCGTGTTTGAAAGGCTGCTGAGTGTAATCTGAACCCATTTCTACATCTGCACGGTAGCTTGAAGCTGCGGTGCAGGTCTCAGATTGGGTGCACTTCAAGGAAGAGAGGGGTGGCGTGGAGTCAAGTGGCTCGCTCCATCCCATAAAACTAGTTGCTATAAGAGTTGTAATTTCATGGTTGAAAAAGGAGCTATGCTACTCTATCTCTGTGGTATATCGACCAAAGCATGTCACCGAAATTTCATGAAGACCACAGGAAATTGTATCAGCTTGAGAAAAGAAACGGGATAATATGTCTCATTTAAAGCTCTCTGTGCCCACAATAGGAACGGAGGCTCAGTGGAAACACACTGCGGCTGCCATGAACAGTCCTCATATGAAAGCCAGCATTAATTGTGTGAGGATTTACGGTGTGACTACCACATCTTCCCCTCGGCCCTCCGTGTTTAACGGGAACAATAAAAATGAAATGATTCTAGACCAAATTGGCAGACAGTGTAATCAGTGGAGCGTGATGTGGGCTTTGATTTGATTACTTCCTGGTGTTTTGGGTCAATCAGGGCACATTTTTTTGCTGCCTTTGCAACGTCAGATCCAATCAACAAATAGTTATACGGGATCTTTTTTAATGCGCTATGAAGGGATGGACTGAACGACATCAGGTCACAGAGAGAAGAGAAAAGCAGAAGACGCAGAGACGGAGAAATAATAGGACGCTGATGGATGGACCCAGAGACAGGCAGGTTTATCTTGATGGAGAGCAGAACTTTCCCAGTGTTTTTATTTTTGTCTGTGTGTTTGAGAGAGAGAGAGATTGAAAGAAAAAGTATGTGTTTATTTAATTATTTTGACAGTTTGGCTGCAGACTCGAACCTCCACCACGAAGTTCCAATCAGTTGTTTTGTCCCTGATGAAAAGCAGGACAGACAGTGCCATCACTTTATCTACTGAAGCAATTAGTAGCGTTTATAACATGTCTGATAAAAAGCTTTGATAAAGTATTTTTAATTATATTTTATTATTCTAGTCAGATATCGTTTCATCTCAGTTCGTACTGGTTTATTACTCCCAGGTAAAACCAGTTTCCAGTCATTGAAGTGGTTTTGTTCTTACCTGTTTCGTGAACAATAAATTTGTATCAAAAGATAATTCTAGCTTTCAGTTCATTTTAAAAGCTTTTATTGGACAAGGATGTGTTTTAAACACTAAAAGCAGTGATGGACACCCAGTCAAAACCAAATCAGTCAGTAAATGCTCAAAAATATTGATTCAAGTAAATGTAACTTGTTTCTTATTTTAATGTTATAGTTTGTTGGATTTAATTTTCGGTTGTGAAGTCAGTGTGGCTTGATTTAATTCTTCACAAAGTTTTTAAACGATAAGTTTATTTTTGGTTACCAGCAAACGATATTCCCAGACTTTCAGGTGAAGAATTTGGCTCTCAAAAATCAAATCAAAACAAAACAATTGTGACTAATAAAATTAGAACTTAATTTCTGCTCAGTATTCATTAAAATAATCTATTTTTTTGTCCTTTAAGGATGAGAAGTTAGCTGAAACGCTTCTGTCTCTCTTAAAAGTAGTGTTTTTGTAGAGTCTGAGTCATGATGAAAGAAGTGTCCACGGGGACACGAAGGTACGACAGGAAACAGACGGTGTTTCAGATACACGCCGTCATCCTCGTGGTCAAGGTCACCGTGTTCTCCTGTAAGCATGCGTGCACTTCCATGTGTCTTCATACTCGTGCCTGTGTGTGTTTGGAAGTGAATCATGGGGGCATTTCTGCAGAAGGGTCACAGGTTTCAGGCTCTATCAGGCCCTGACCCCCCCTTCCCTCCTGGCTGTAATTTCATTTTGTTGAGAAATGCCATTTCCCTATCTTTATGGACACTGAGAAAATGAAACTTACTGAGCGTACACATCTGCTTCAACAAAAGAGGCTGCGCTCGTAATTAAATAATCAACACGCAAATGTAAAGCTTCATGTGGTCTTGAGTTTAATTTGTTTGCTCTTGTTTTAGTAATCCTGTGTATTTCCTGATACTTTTATTGATACAAAGGAACAAAACAAAGCAATTTCTGGACCGAACTCCATTTGTGTTTGAATCCGTGCTTTTGAAACAAACACACCTCATAAACATAATGAAAGAACCCCAAACATTGTTTATGGGAGGCAGTGAAGTGTGACATTTCTGGGTGAAGCTGTGGTTGCACTGCGCGCAGCTGTCCACCAGGGGACGCTGTGCTGTAGTGTTTCTGGGCCCTGAGATGTGGGGGGTACAGGTAGGTCAGGGATGTGGCGGGGGGGCGTTGCAGCTCCGTAGGTTAAAGGCTCGTTCCCCTGGCAGATGGAAACGCGGGAACTTCACGCTGAATTCAGATTCAGATTGTTGATTGTGGCTGAAATATGAAGAGAATGAAACATTGAACACATGCTGAGCCTTTAGCACTTGTCTGCTGCGCAGGCCTGTTTATTAAAACCACACAGCCCCTCTGCCTTACCATTTCTCTGTCTCCTATTATGTTTTTATCCCCTTGTTTTTCCTGCTGCTCTTTTTCTCCTTTCTGCTAGATAAGACCCTTAAGCCCACTTAATGCCCCAACAAATAATCAACATGTAAACATGAAACACGGATACAGCAATCCTTTATTTTTTAAATCAACTGGAACAGAGCAAACTTCTTAAATGTTTTGTTTATTATTTTTTCTTTGTTTGGATGTGTGATATCTGAGAAATTGTCTTGCCTCTGCGCCTAGATTTCTCTCTGAACATGTGTAGGTACTTTAAAGTGTGTGTGTGTGTGTGTGTGTGTGTCTGTGTGATCTCATGGAAATATTTGTCAAGCTAAGTTGTTTAATATCTTACAGACTGAGGCTCTAAAGGCCACGTTTCTATGAGTCCAAGCAGTCGACTCACTCAGCTCAGCCGGAATAGGCCTTTATGCCGAGCCGTATCCGATGCTGTAAAGTCAAAGATGCATTTAATAGAGGGCATATGTCTTTGGAGCAAATTTATGAGGGCTATGTGTAGATGGCCTTTGCCTTTTCTATCCTGAATGTCCATCTGTGTCCCTTTCCCTCCTTTTTTCCCCCCCTCCTATATCTTCCTTTATCCTCTGTTCACAGCCTCATCCAGTTACGCTCACGGCTCTTCTGCTTCCATTTCTCACATTACCAGTAAAAACAGCATCGCGGTGACACGCTCTAAATCTGATTTGTTGAACATATCATCTATTTTCTTAGAAGCAGAGCATACTTTTTTAACGCCTTAACTTTCTGTAAAAACAAGGATTTTTTGTTCTGCGGGTGCCGCACTTTTGCCACAAACGTCAGATGGCGTTTTTATGGCGACAAAGCGTTCTACCGCTGGAACAGTTCCTGAAACGTGAACTCCAGCAGAGAGAGGGTACGGGAAAACGAACAGATGGACAAATAGGTAGGCAGGCAACGCTGCAGAAAGTGATAGCTTCCACACACCACCTCAAAATTATAGAAAAAGGAAATGAGAGTCAGAAAGAGGGAAATGACATAAAACATAAAAGGAGAAGTAAAAAAAACAAAGGCGGGAGAAGCAGAGAGAAGATCTGGGGATTTCCAGTGAACTCAACATGGATTCCCGTAGTCTGCAAGAGATTTGAAGTTAAATAAAAATGATTGGTTCAAGGTGACGTTTGCTCAACTTTTGGCAGCGGGTCATGAAATGACTGATATTTTATTTTTGTCAGTTTTATCTCTTTTGAAGGTGACTTATTTCTTTTATTTAGATTCAAATGTCAGTGGGCTTGCTTTTATTATTTTCCTATCTTTCTTTCTTTCCTCAGAGCACATGCTGTCATTTTCAGTGCACCTAATATTCCTATAAAATCTTAACCTGAGAACAAAAGGTTCATCTTGAGGCTGCAGAAATGTAACATACACAGCTCCCCTCCAAGCGTCCACGCACAGACGTCAACATTGAACACAAAACATGGTTTTCAGGCGCCTTTTCTTTTTGACGGATTGAACAAGGAGACGCAGCCTGTGAAATATTTCCCAGTTTAAACTCAAACAAATCTCGTCTGCGCAGTTTTGCCGTTTGTTTGCTGTTGTGCAGTTCAGCTGCCCTGTTTCACGGTTGAATAAAATCGCTAATGAAAAGGAAAAAATGTGTTCCTGTAAATCAGGAAACCTGATCACAAATGACCTCTGAAAAGGACAACAAATACGCCACTTTGAATAATGCTTTTTAGCTAAATATAAACGTCACTTCTTCCTTGCCAAAGCCATAATGGCTGTAAGTTAATTGCCACTAAAATTGCATTTAACAGCAGCTGTGAAATCAAGTGGAAGTGAAGTTAAATTTTTGCCATGGATTATTAAAAACACCTAATATAATTACATGCATTGTGTTAAGGAAATGCAGAAGGAAATGAGAATCTGTAATATAAAATTGGTGATGCTTTAAATTACCTATAATGTAATGAAATGGTCGAAGTCTTGTTTTGCATATATGTTTTAATGAAGGACCATCTTGTAGGGATAATCATTTTAACAACTCCACTGGATCGTTTTGCTCTAAATTTTATTAGTTATTACACTTCACTGGTATGGCTTCACAATACTTATATCACTAAGGCCATAAAGTCCTGCTATTAACGTTTTAAGATGTTTGCTGTTTTCCTTGATTTCCATCCTCTTGTTTTTCCTCCATCCTGTCAGTTCCCTCATAAGAGCTGGCTATTTTTCAATTTGCACGTAGCATTGATGCTTTTGTTTGTCGTCTTCTTCACCTTTCAAATCAAAGGTTTTATACATCAGAATATAATAAAAAGCTTGGTATCCGTGATTGCTCTGTTCTCAAACAGCTCTCTGCAGTATTTCATCCTCACTTGTTCCACAGTAATTAACAGCCAGGTGCTGCTATTCAAATGCACTTCATCATCGGGAAGTGTGAGCACTTTTATAAAAGCTCTTTGGCTTTTTGCTGGTGCGGCGTATTCCAGAGAGATTAGAGGAGCACTTGTTGCAGCCTCTCACTCTGAGAAGTAAAAATCACTCTTAAACAGTTTTGAGTCCATCAACAGACAGTGAGAATGATCCTTTGGTATGGATGAAGGGGATGATATTCAAGGCAGCTTACAGTTTTTCCAGGACTGGATGTCCTGGCGGGTTCACCCCGAGGCCGGCATGTGTTCAACGAAGAACTCATAAGATGAGACTCTGACTCTTCGGGTTAGGCTTTCAAAGCTTGTGACAGTTTAAATATAGAAAATACTGAGCAAATACAACATTTTTTGAGAGGATGGCCTTGAAAACTCCCCTTCTTTTTAAGAAAACCATAACACCATGGCATACTTTTGGAGAGCTGCATTCGAATGTTTAGGGAAAACCAGATACAGTATATCATCACAAACAGCTAGAAGCGTAGTAGTGCGGGTGGGATGAGTTGGAGCCTCAGGAGCTGCACACCTGGAGTTAATCTCCAGATCTTTAGTATACCAGGGTATTCTGGAGTCAACTGTGTGGTCATCTATGCAGGAGCTGAAGCTTGGCTGAAACCGGCCCGTGCAGCAGAGCAGTGACATAAGCGCATGAGCAAATCCAGAACAGGGTCACGGTGTTGTGATGGTCCAGTCGGTGCCGGGACAGTGGTGCATGCTTTCAAACTGGTATGGAAAGTAGCTTGGTCTTACACAAAAAAAAAAAAAAAAAAGAAAAAAAAAGCAGTGCCTGATCGTGATGAAGTGCTGGTGCACGCGTGTGTGTGAAACACATGTGAGAAAGATGCAGCACGTACATTTACAGTAAATCAGACATCGTTTTATTCTTTGTTTTAAACATCTTTGACACCTCTTAGCGCCGTCGACTGCGATGGCGCTCTGCAGGCTGCGGCGCTCTCTGGTAGAGCAGCTGGACAGCGTAACAGCAGTACTCGAGGACACCAGAACAATCTTAATAAGATGGTTGCCTTCTGACACCCTTTTTTTTGTTGGATGCAGATTAATTTGGGGCCGTTTTAAACGGTGGTTAATAAACATTGAAGGGATGGTGGCGGCGGAGAGGACGGAGGAGATGAAAGGAAAAAGGCAACAAACTCCAAATCAAAGGGTGTCAAGTGATGACGGTATGAAACAAATTAAGGGAGTAATAGCTTTGTTTAATGATAAAGCTGAATTAATTGTTAAATCTGATTAAAAGTGGTTATTTTAATTAAAAGTCAAGAGCACTGGGGATCCTGATTTGGATTTAATAGCGTGACCGTGATTAAAGGGGCTTTTCATGAAAATGAAAACGTCAAATTCAGTGTTTTACGGTGTTTGTGCAATGTTTATCTGTCGGTGCTTTTCCTCCCTCTCCCTCCTTCACCCCCGGCCAGTTTCAGCCTCTCTTCGTCTCTGTCATGGCACTCTTGATGGCCACAGCTGAGGTCGTTCAAAACATGTCTGACTGAGTCCTGAACCCCACACATCATAAAGTCATTGTGAGTGGATGTGGTGCCGGCCCGGCCAGATGAAAGTGCTCTCTGCCCCACAAACAGCTCTACATTAGAGCGGCGTCAGACGGCGACGAGGCATGGACGAGCGACGGACGGAGACGTGTGGGCAGAGATGGCGGGCTGAGAGAAACGTGTGCCGTTTCATTTGTTTTAAGTGGATTCCTGGAATTTCTCCTCCCCGGTTTGGAAGCAGTTCCCAACGTCTCCCGTCTGACAGGATGTGATGCGTTTATGACATCACCGTATGAATCCAGCATCAATAGTTCAGGCTGCAATTAGGATTATTGTTGCTTCCCACGAAAGAGGCTACATTTGCTTTTATCTAATTCTGTGTGCTGTGATCTGTTTGGGATCTGTGGCGTCTTGATAAATCGCGTTGGTATTCAAATTTGGGCATCACACATGTTTTCTCCATCAGCAGTGTGTTTATGACCTTCTACCTATCCTTTTATTATCAGTACAGCTTTTCAACTGCAGGCTCATACAGCTTTTTTCATTTATTTTTATGTTGCTCCTGTTGGGTTGAACATGTTTAAATTCCTCCGTAACGGAGTTTGACACGTTACAGAAAGAAAACAAAGGTGTGAACAGTAAAATCAAAGGCAGCTGAATTCCTATCTGTGTCGGTTTAAGAGCGCTGGTGTTGCTCACGTAGGCTGACACTTAAATACACATTCTTCCTTAACGATTTCAGCTGCGTCTGTTTTATACGATGAAAGAAAATGTCTGAAACTGAAAAATGTAAATGTAAAACCTGATTAAAGACAGAATCTTTGTCTGTGCGCAGGTATTACTCAACTAAATCTGTTCATACAGTCAAATTAAGGTAATTCCCACATTATACATCATTGGATTTTACAATTTTACAATAAGCTATTTAAAGCTTTGGGGAAGGCTGAGTTTAGGTTAAGGTTAGAGTAAGCCTCAAGGAAATGAATCAAAGTAAATGTAATGTCTTCCGAAGCCATGGCAACGCAGCTGCATGAGCATCTGTCTGAGGAGACAGGTATGCAGCAGACTAATCAGTTCTGAGGGATTAAGCTGAATGATGACTGGATTTAATTAGTCTTTTGTTCTTACTCTTTCACCCTCTCTTCCTCTCCGACTCCTTTTATTTCCCTGCTCCTGTCTCACTGGCGTATATACGTACTCACATGCAGTTTAAAAAAAAAAAAAACTATAAAAGAACAAACACAATGCCCTCAGAGTTGCACTGTAAACGTGCACAGACGGCCTTGTTCTTGTTTAGATGTGCTGTTGTGTGAATGTGACTGGATTCTCTAGTTCACATATGGTTTATGTGGAATTAACAGGTATCCATTTATGCGCTTCAGTGTTTCCTGAACCAGATGGGCTTTAGCTCTGCTGCACATTTCTCCCTCTCAAAGTTTTCTTTATTTGTTTATTTCAATCCATTGTTCTCAAGCTGTTACTCAAGGTGAAATAATTTTTTTCATATTATTAGTACAAACATTAATGATGACGTCTTGACTTATCGTTCAAGTGCTTTGAGATGATTTAAGTTGGAATTTTGCTCTTTGTAAATAAAACGGGATAAAAGTTCATTTGATTTAACTGAATTTTATCTTTGGTTCTCTCTGTAGGTCAGGTTTGTGTGAGTAAAGGTATCTATATGTCTTTGCGAGCCACACTCATCTTTCTCGATGGTGTTCTTTGCACAGTCAGGCAGTCTCATAGATCTGATGAACAGGAATGTATCAATTAAACATGTCACCTTTTGTCTTTCTACCATGTCAGTGTTTTTTTTTTTTTAGTTTGCATGTACAGTATTTAATGTGTATTTTTGCTTTTTTTTCCTAGCTTAAGGTTTTCTGTTTTGTGTCTGTGAGGTGACAGCATGTTTCTGTACACCTAACTTTGTGTTTTAGCTCCAGATGGAGAAGCTAATATCAGCCTCAGGGGGTCAGCTGGAATCCTTTCTACCTTCTACCTGTGTGAAGTGACCATTGAAAAGTCAGATGTTTGAGCTAATGAGTTCACTGATTTTTGAATGAGTGGGTGTGTCCAGACCTTCGACCAGTATAATACATGGTTTAATCTCGCTCTCCAACGCTGTATCCTTTAATTATGTTTTCTTTTTATTCTCTTACAATAGCTCCTTTCTTACATCGTTCTTGTAACATCTCATGTCTTTCTCATTACTGCTGAAGTCTTCCTCCTTCCCTCCAAACTCTATCCCTCTCTCCCTGTGTCAGTGTCACCACCTCTTTTAATGGGTGTCACTTGCTGGAGTAATGGCCAGGGCTCAATGTGCCATAGCAGTAATTTAACACTGTCACACGTACGCACACACATGCAGGCCGAGGCACACACACGGTGATGGATTACTCTGGGGACTGTTGCAGAAGTGCTGTACGCAGGGCGGCTGTGCGTGGATATGACAGTAGTAAATTAGAGTGTGTGTAGGTGTCTCTGTGTGTGTGTGTGTGTGAGTGAGAGAGGGAGGCCAAAGTGACCACTACAAACGCACCACACCAGGAGAAGAGATAGCTCTTATAAGAGGCTCTGTGTTTTTAACTGGTTTCTCAGTCAAGTTAAAGTGCAGTTAAATGTGGTTGAGACAGGGCTTAAATTAATTCTTAGGTTGGTTTCCGGAGGAAATCATTAAAGTGGTAAGATCCAACATGGTTGTAAGAATAAATGTTTTGTCACTCACCATCATCATTTGATATGACTAGGCAATGACTTAACCTTTTCCAGTTGGCGGAGTAAGAACCAGACGCCAGATTAAAAAAAAACAACTTTGTAGCCTCACAGCTCAGACTCAGTTCATAAAGCCCAGAGTGGCCACATTTTATTATTTCTGAGACCATGTTTTTATATGGTCTTCTTTCTATTTTTTTTTTTTTTTTTTATATATAAATCTAAATGTGGGGCAGCATGGTGGCTTGGTGGTTAGCACTGTTGCCTCACAGCAAGAAGGTTCCAGGTTCAAACCTTGGCAGGGGCCTTTCTGTGTGGAGTTTACATGCTCTAGACAGGATTAAACAGGCATACAGTAGATCAGCCATCCCCAAACTTCAGAATACCAAGGCCCAATTTGAAATGTGGAAAACCTTTAATCACAACTGTGATCAACATACAGGACTAGAAGCTACGTTCTGACATCTTTGTAAGGGGTCAACAAATAAGGTGACACCTCATAACACTTATGTAACTTAGCTGGTTTGTTTTGTTACTTCTTAATGTTTTTTTAATCATGTCATGAATATTTTACAGTGATTAAAAACATATTTTAAAAGGTTCGAGGATTTAAACGTGTTTTTTTAATTCTAATGACCTCTCACGGCCCACCTGCAGTACTGCAACGGCCCACCAGGGGGCCGCGGCCCACACTTTGGGAATCGCTGCAGTAGATAATGGATGGATGGAAATTTAAATGTGGGTCTCAAGCCTACAAATACTCAATCACAGTAGACTTTCAATGCTTGTAAATGCATTCCTTTCATCGTTTGCTGTATTAACAATTTATTCTTATATTTATTTTTAAAATACTTTCATAATTCACCAGATGCCTTACATACAGATGTATGTATACACATACGCATGGAAAGCATCAGTAAAGAAGAGCGTTCTCCACTTCCGGTTATAACTGATGTTAAAGCTACATCACGGACTACATATAAAGGTCCCTGTTTTACTGAACTACCTTTCTGAAGCCTCGAGTCTCACATTTGGCTGCCAGCATCTTGTGTTTTCTAGCAAGAGGTGACTCTTTGAAAGAGAGAAAGAAGTGCTGAGCTACCAGCTGATGCCTGCAACGGCTAAGCAGGTCATTTATATTAATTATATTACCTGTGATGCTGAATGTCTCATCTTTCTTGGTCATAATGCAACATATCTGGGATGCATCATTAACATTCTAATTAACAGTGAAATTGGCTCTAAAGTGTATCGATACTTGAAGCGATTTATAAAACAAAAAATGTACTGACAAGAGGACTATCATGCGTTCACAATAAACAAAACTGGATATGAGAAACATTTGAGTGTATTTTAATCCAATCTAAAAGAACAAGATGATCCAGCAATATGATTGTAACAGTCCAAAATTACAAACTGTCTGTGGGAAAATGAAGCCACCGGTGAGACTCTACTGTCAGACTAACTACACTGTAGTGCACTTGTAAGTGAATAAATCTGATGAAACAAAGTGAACTTTCTTTTATTATCAGTGTGGCCGCTATTTGTGGTTATGGCTGTTTGTAGTAAGCTCTATTATCATAAATAGCTTGCATTCAGATTACGTCTGGACCACCATTTGTATTTACAACGTAATGAACATCAATAAAAACCAAGCAGGTGATAAGGGATTATAGTAGCACATTCTCACGACACAGTCAGTTTTATGAAGACCAGATGATGTCTATGAAATCACCTTGTTTTTTTTTTTTGCTTTCTTTTTTTCTTTGTATTTATTTTGACATGTTTATCTTTGAGTCAATAATGCATGTTGTAAAAAAAAATGCACTTTTAGGAGAAAAAAAACCAAACAAATTGGGCAGTTTGAATTCTACAGAAGAGCTGTTCTGACTCAACAGACAAAAAAGAGGAGTGCAAACTATTAAAAACTGGGAAAACGTTAACACTAAAGTCAAGGAAAAAAAGATTGATTGACGCCGCTTGACTGGGAAATGTTCTCAGTGAAATGTGTAACCAGAGCAGGACGCAGAGCGCTGCCACTTTCATCATCTGCCCAGGCTGGGACAGCTGATTGATGCAAGACTAAATCTGAGTTCTGCACCAGCTGAGGTTGAACGGCTGCATGACGTAGCGGCCGTACCGTAGGTGGTCGAAGTGAACGTTTGGAAAGATCAAAAACATCGAATGGCTCTGGGTCATAAACACCGTGCACACACGTAGTCTCAACTTGAAAGAAGTGGCACGGTTGGAACAGAAGTGTTTTATGTTCCCTTTCAACACCTGGTTAGGAAAATCAGACAAGAGACAGACACTTTAGAGAGAGTCGCGAGGATGGAAAACGGCTGCACCAATAACGATCGCCGTGCCCATATCGTGCCCGTGTACCATGCAGTGTTTATCGTCCATGCACGACTTCGGAGCAGCCTTCTCCTACAGAGACTGGCGAGACCTTAGTCACTGACGTTAAAAAGCCCCGGGCACGACTGCTGAGGTGGGGTTTTTCATGTTTCAGCCTGGGTTTTTATGCATGTGACTATTTCTGAACACGGGCATGTTTTCCTAACTTGGTTTGTGTATGCAAGAGACCAGTGGGTATGTGAGAGATCTGGCATGAGTGAGTGTTTTCAAAAGGTTTCTGACATTAGACTGACGTCTGAGGAAGATTGATGATTTGAAGAGAGCGGACAGAAGGAAATCAGCTGGGGTTGATCGATTGTGTGTATTTGTGTGGTTTGTTTGTGCGTGAGCCTACATCATTGTATGCGTATGTGCAAGCTTGGACACCTGCTGACTGAAACATATTTCAAACTTTAGCACAAAAAGATGATATAGCTATAAATGTGTGTTTTTCAAATATGCATCCATTCGCAGCGCTGCAGTATTTAACACAAAGTAAAGTCCGAGTCTGTGCGCTCCAGAGAGCATTTGTGGTTCCCAAATACCTCTCATCACCATTTTCAGCCGTTTCTTAGTTTCAGCACTGTACCCTTGAGCAAGCAACCGGAGCAGGAACAAAAAGACACTTGTTTTCACACAATCTCGCATTCAGAAACCTTGACTTATGCAAAGCCACATTCATGCAGTGGGGAAATACTTTGCTTATTTTTATGATGATTTGAAGTGCTTATGTCACAGCAGAGAAATGCATCACTGTTTCTGAACACAAAACAGAAACAAACGCCTAACTGAACAACTCCACAATTACATGGCACGAGACAGGAGAGCCGGCTTATCAGTCCAAGCTATTTGAGGACGATTGTCTCTCTATGTGGGCCACCTGCTCAGCCAAGTGAGCTATCTGCTGTCTATCTGTTAGAGCAGAGGAGGAACAGGGCTTCTGTTGGTCTGCTGAGGTGTTGGCAGCAGGGCGTTGGGTCCTTTTAATGCTTTGGCTTTGTGTCATAGGAAATTTTCACCAAAGTATTAGAGCCAGAACAGCTGTCAGTAGCAAAAGTGAATATTCTGAAACTTGAAATGTGGGGTTTCTAGGCAAGTACTGACAACATGTAGCCATATGGTTGCTGCTTTCATGAAGGGATATCAAAAGAAAATTGGAAATTTTGTGGAGGATGGAGAGTTTAGAGAGTGCTGGATGCTCCGGTGAATTTTTTGAGGTTTTCTCAAAAGGAAAGACTTTGCTTTGAAGTATAAGTGCATGTGAGTCTGTCTTTTGTATTTTATTTTATTTCATTTTTTTGTAATACCCATTAATAAAGATGTAGTAGAGACAATAAGCAAAGTTCAGGGGAGTATGACTTGCACAGGCAAAATGAAAAAAACATAATGGTAATGTATTTAAAGTCCATACATCTGGGACCAACTCTGTCAACATCTGAATATCAGGTCGGCCAAGTTCACAAATGAAAGACAGTAACCGATCCTTGATCAAATACAACATATGCACAAGTCATCATGTCCAGAATAGGAGATATGGATATTTGAATCAGGACAGACCAAAGCATAGTTGATTTTACAATTTCTGGCATCAACACACTGATGTGGCAGATGTGGTCTAAATGTTTGTGGACGGTGGGGGGTTCTTTGGCAAATCTTACATGGATTGCAAAATAGCTGCCATTGTTAAAGTTTCACTTAAATCATTGTTGTATTGCTTGTCGAGTGCAATCTGCTGTTTTCTGTTGTGAATGATAAACAACAGAAAGTGTATGAGTTCACAACAGACCACTGACTGATCGGTCATCATAATAATGCTCAACACACAGTGTGTCCTGTGGGCACACAAGGCAAAGAACATCTGGGTGGAGTGTCTCCTATGGGGACCTTTAAAAAATAATAATAATCATTTCCTCCCTATGGGTTGTTGGGCCACAAGATCCTATCAGACTGATATCTGATGAACGCCTCAAACTCCATGTTGTTCTCTGTAAGACCTTCCTGAGCAGTTTTCTGCTGTTCTGCCTGGAGACACTGATGGTGGGGGCTAACTGGACTGCAAACATGTTTAATTACATGCCAAGTCTCAAAGTCATATCCATGTGAATGCCCAGATGCAGCCTTTCCCAGCAAAACATGGCACTTTTTCCATTCCTTTAGTCCTCTTCATATAAAACCTACTGAAATCATACATGAGGATATTTTTGTCCATGTCGGTTTGTGTAAAAGTGGAACTGTACGAGGCAGTTTCAGCACCGACCATCACCATGTTGTACCACTGGAGGCATGAGCGCGCTGATTCATTTCATCATAGTTGTGGTAATTGAGGACGGCAGTTAACCCGTGACCTGCATTTGATGAGGTGAGGTGAGGTGATTGTTTGCCATGATTCACCCCGCGGCGTGCTTTGTCTGGTTACGGGCCTATGGAGTTACTATTATTTTAAGATTTCAACGGCACAGTTGTTTGAAGCAATCTAGAGAATCCCAAAGATGAAAAAGGATTTTTCATCCTTACCACCTGTTTACACTTTAGGTAATTTAAAGGGTCACAAGGTCACTGGTGAGCTAAGTTAAAGGTCTTTTTGAGTCCTTGCTCAACAATGCAGCCCCACGGTGTAGGACCGCAGATTGTTTGGTCTTTTATTTCATTGTATTTTAATTTACAAAGATGAAACAAAGTGTTTAGGTGTTTGAGAGCGAGAGAGAGGAGAGATGACATTAAGTGCGATCTAGGAAATCTACCTTCTCCAGTGATTATCAGAATTATCAGAGCGCTAGCCACCTGTTTCTCTTTCCGTTTGTCTGTCACACATAAACACACAGTTATCCTGCAGAACAGGCAGACTCAGGCCCGTGGCAGGATTGAACTGGTAAGTTTAATCTTTCAAGACAGTTTGTGAAAATAAGATGAGTGATTGGCTCCATAGGTTGAGTACATCTTGTAGCCATTGGCTGGTAACTGGCAGACAGAGGGGTACCCCCCACCCCCAACCCCCCAACCCCCCAGGACCGCACATACAACGCTACTCTTTGGCTGTTCAGACCAACTCAACGGTTCGCATGAAAGGAAGAACGGTGATGTAGTGACATGGAATGTGAGAGGAAGAAATATTAAGTGTTAGTGGAAGGAGAGAGGGCGAGATGAAACGAAACCAGGATAGATGGACAAAAAATGTGGGGATGGAGAGGATGATGTTAAAAAACAAGGGGGGGTGGGGGTCCTTGTCCTTTCTTGAATCCTCGCCTTCACTCACAGATGAAAGACCTGCAGCTCCGTCCTGTCATACAGACGCCCACCAAAACACACCGGCTTTCCCTCACCGCTGCAAAGTAATATCCGTGCACACCAACTTAACACATCCCCCTGCTTTTCAAACTACTTTTTCATTTGTCTTCACTCCCTCCATCAGACTTCCATATGGGCAACGATGGCTTACTGTGAAAATGACTGTTCCTCAGACCCGATGTGCAGTTATGTGGAGGAAGAAAAACAAGTTCACCCTCTTTCAAACCCAGTTTTACATATTAGGACA
This sequence comes from Hirundichthys speculiger, assembly GCA_018398805.1. Taxonomy (NCBI): domain Eukaryota; kingdom Metazoa; phylum Chordata; class Actinopteri; order Beloniformes; family Exocoetidae; genus Hirundichthys; species Hirundichthys speculiger. The sequence continues at coordinate 224,862 of JAGFBZ010000785.1, read as the reverse complement.
TAATTGGAAAAATAATCTGGCCCATATCTTAAAATTAGATACGTATAACATCAGATCAATAATAACACACGATGATGTAACACTATGTCATTATTTATTTAGAAAAAGCTAAAATGCTGCTTTTATTCTGCTAATCAAGTGTACTGGATTAATATATGGTAAACAATGAAACTGCTGGTATTGAGAGTTCAGGTGTACATTTACACAAGAAGGAAAGTTAAGAGCAATGATCGCAGAGAAAGAATTACGTACCTTGGATCTCTAAAAAAGAAGTTGCCATCTTTAAAGTGTTGGGTTTGCAAAGGAACACACGATAAGACTTCTGCATCAATGTCCTCTGGACAGTTAAGATCCAGTTGGAGACGTTTAGCCATTAGCCACATTATAAAAACTTAACCAACTGTCCAGGAGGGTGATGAAGCGGCAATGATTTGGGCTTTTTTTTTGCCACTTGACCTTAAATGATTCTGAATTGAAAAAGAAAATCTGAAACTGAAATTTGGGCAAGAAAACAATGATTTCAATCACATTAGTAAATCGTCTGAAGCTAAGAGTTTGCATACGGATGTCCAAACCCTTCCGTGAACTGAAGGAACACTGTAAAGAAGAAAGGTCCAGTATTCCTTTACAATGAAGGACCGGTAACGTCAGTCTTTATTAAACAACAAAATCAAATAAAAAAGAACTTGATGGACTGTGTTCATAATTTGAAGATTGACTCACCTGATTTTAGGACGTCATCAGGACCAGATGACATTTACATGAGTCCTCACGGGTAAAACCTTAGAAATGAGAAAGGGTGCTCTTTCTTTTTCACATGGGTGTGTGATTTCAGAAGAGACCCGTGGGGGTCCGGTTGAGGTGTCAGGACCGATGCAGAACACATGTAAAACCGACTTTCAGCACAGCTGGGTAACATGTGTCTCACAGGTGTCATTCCTGTTGGACAGAGGGACTGTACAGGTCATATCCAGACAGCGTCAGGATAAAACAATCAGTGGCAGACAGGTGGAGTAAACAGCGGTCCGTTACAACGTTTAACTAACAGTCATACGGACTAATTTAACCTTTTGTTGTTGATTCCACTGGTTAATGTTGTCTACATCACGTTCTTAAAAGCTCAATCATCTCAGATTTTTAAGGTGACCTTAAAAGAGTCCATTTCAACAAATCCACTCTGGTGGGTGTGGCAGCATTGTGCACGGCAAGAACTTAAATGAACTAATCATATTTTGGATATTATTCCACAGTGCATGTCTTTTTCAGTTCATTTTTATTTGTAATTCATGAATCCCATTTTTAATCCTGTATTTCGCTGCGCCAGTTTAAGTCGAGCAAGAAGGAGTTTTTGAAGAAGGATAATGATATAAAAATCCCCATATTCATACTCTGGTGTTGACACAACAAAGGGAACAGCTACTGTGTGCAGATATTAAACTGATGAAGAGGCGAAGAAGAAATTTGAAGAGATTTGAGGAAACATAAATTGTAAACAAGTTTAAATAATAATAATAATGCACTCTCTATTGCAATCATCCATGTTCTAGTAAAATGCAGAAAGGAGAGGAAGATAGAGGAAGATATGTTGCGTTCTTTCTCCTAATTTATTTTTAAGCACCAGCTGCCTCTGAGTCACCTTGACCTTCAATCTCAGAACTGCCCTAAACAAGAAGCAGATTTGTCGGAGGCAGTGGACATTTTTTCTGGTTCCTGGAGGAAAAATTAACTCAAGAAGTGGAAGAATTGATGGTCCTGAGGTTTTAGGAGTTTTTTTTTTTTTTTTTTAACAATAGGGGCGAGATTGACTGACAACTGACAGAGAGCAGGGTTTAACGTGTCCCTCCTTCAATCATTCTGACTAGTATGAACTAATGTAACGAAAATAATATTTACAGAGTTTGATCATTTCAATGAACGAGTGCAATAAATATTGCATAACATCCAGTGAAGTGGTATAATTGCAGATTTTTCAAGTTTAGTAACATGTTACTTCTGAGCTCTATTATTATCCAGGTTTTACTTTTCTTTACATAACCCTTATATTACTTTTATTAGTTGTAGTTGTAGCATCAGTTGTAATTAAAGAAAATGTATAAAACTATTAACAATTACGAAAATAAACCACCATTATATAATCGAATAGAATCTATGGGATGTTTGATTACTTTTGAATAAGATTTTGAGTCCAATGTAAAAAATGTAATTACATCATAAACCAGTAAAACACAGATCTATGGATGTAGATGGAACTGAAGTGTCGGGAACGTTTGGACTTTTCTCTGTGAAGGCGTCAGTAAAGTGCTGCTGTGGTTTAAGACAGACTGAAATTTACCTCTGCTTTTGTTGGTTGTGAAAATGGACTTCGTTTTTTCCATATTCCTGTTTTGGGGGTTTCGTCTTGTCTCACTTTTTCCGACATATTCGTCCTTCTGTTTTTTGTTTTTTTTATTTCTTCTGTTTTATCTGTTATCTCAGTCTGTTGCATTGCTCTCTGCAGTACCAGCAGAACTTTATTCTCTCTCCGTTCTCTCTGGCCGAGCTTGATTGATGTAACGTGGCTCCGGTTCAAGCGTATGCGGTCCACAAATGCTCCTGAAAAATTCCAAAAATACTGCAGTGCATTGGATGAAAAAGCAATTTACAAAGTTTTTCTTGTGTCTTTTGAATGACAGGAGCCCTGTTTGTGAAAGTAACATTGCAGTGATTTAAAGTTTGAGTTCATCTGAACCCACAGTTTCTCTGGTAGTAGTTTCTGTAAAGGCAGTATTCATAATCTAGTCTATTAAAAAAATATGCATAATATATTACTTTCAAAAATGTAAAATGCTTTTATCGCTTTTGCTTGACCGTTTTCAGACCTGAGGTCCAAAGTCAGCTTTAAATTATGCTTCTAATCATTTTTACTCATTCAAATATTTCACTTTTTTTTTTTTTTTCTAATTTTTTTACAAAATTAAATAACTAAATAAAAAATCATTGCTGGTAATAAACTTTTGCTTCAGTCACAACCGTATGACTCTAAGGATTTTGTGAAATACGATTCTGGAGTGAAAGTAAATGTGATTTATGTTTCCAAAATTTCAACTTTTAACCATCGCTGCAGACGTAACTGCCAAATCATTTCCCAGTTTTTCCCCCCGCTGCGACACCGGCCGCTGCGGATGTATGAGCGAATGAGTGAATGTGCGTGTTGGTGTTTGTATAATTGTGGCAACGTCTGCGGTCCATATGTGTGCGTATACGTGCGTATATGTGTGTGTTTAGCCCTTGGATCAGAGAGCGCCGTGTGTGTGTGTTGGCTGAGGTTGGGGTGAAATGAGCCGTTTTAATGAGTTAGTTACTGTAGCTTCGTATGTGTGTGTGTGAGCGAGCGAGACAGACAGAGAGAGAGAGAGAGAGAGAGAGACATACAGAGAGAGAGAGAGAGAGAGAAAGAGAGTGCCCAGAGGTCCAAAATGCTCAGTATGAATAGGTACATATATGTGCACATGCAGACGAGCGCCAACTCTTGAAAATAATCAAATGATATCAGTTCAGAAGGACTCGTGGATTTCCAGGAACACTTCAGCTGCATTCACGCTTTGAGCCGCGTCACTGACTCATGACGAGGTGGCTGCCAGACTTATTAAAATATGACTTAAGAATAATGAACGTTTACAAAACTGAATATATGAAAAATATATGAGGATTTGTACACTCCACAGTAAGTGTTTTTCCAGTTTTCTCTAAATTTAAATTATTGCAAAGAGAATTGCCAACTAGAGTGGAAATAAGAAAGGAAACCTTTCACCATTTACTTTTAAATCTGGATGCAACCACAGCAGGAAACTGTAATTATTATAAACACTATAAACTATACACTATAAAAACCTCTGTAACAGTGGAAAGTGATGAAATTTCAAGACCTAAATTTAAGTTAGTATTGGAAAAAAAAGCAGAAAAAAAAACAGAAAAGAGAGTCAAACTCTCAGCTTTCACTACAACTCTCAAAAGTTAAAGGAGTTAAATGAGGTGTGTGGAGGTGGTCACCTGGATCTCATTTATTCAGACTTGTTTTTTCAAGGAAGTCTTGCTGCTTTCTCTGGCTCAAATTAAACATAGAAAATAATTACTTTGACTTCCCAGTAGCAATTCCTCCATCTTAAAGAGAACATTCAAACATGGATCTTGTCATAATAATAAATCAAAGCTTCAGAGTTGAATGTATTTGTGCTAACTGCATGCAATCTTTTGCACATCTGAAGAAGGTTCACAGTTCAAGTACGTGTTTTCACCACTAACTCCATTGTTTGTCTACATTTTCCCTCCGATATTCTCACACTTTATTCCCTGATGTAAGCACTTCTTTGGTTGTAGACTGGCAAATGGTCAGCGCTGCTTGGGAATTAGCTGTTTTAGTCAAACGTTGGGACTCAGGCTCTAAACGGTAAAATCAAAGGGCTGTTTTAGGGTCACCGCTGACTCCAAAACAGCCCTGGAGGTAGCTTGGTTTCAAAAAAAAAAAAAAGGAGTATTTCTTTTATTCTGTCTCTGTCAGCGGCTTGCCTCAGGTCAGCAAACATGCACAGATAGAGCTCAAGAGCGTAGCTGCAATCAGCCACACACACACACACAAACAGGCACACATTTAGTGAAGTGAGAATAAAAGAGAGGGGGTGACCTCAGTAGATAATCTACTACAATGCACATTTTTATGATGCAAATGGATCATATATCATTGTGGTTAATCACGTGCACACTCACCTGCAGGACACTGAGTGAATATGAGTCTGTGCACGTGTGTGTGTGTGTGTGTGTGTGTGCACTCTATATGACTTGATCCAGCTCAAGGTCATTCATTCAATTTTAAAATACATACACTATTAGCTCCCAGCTTCCTCTCACCGTTCCCTTTATCCTTCTCTTCTGTCATTCTTTTTCCATATTCCTCTTCCTCCCTCCTTCTTTCTCACTTCATCTGTTACCTTCAGTATTACGTGCATTTTTGTGCTCCTGCTCTACTCTTTTTTTTTCTTTTTTCTTTGCCGTTATCCTCCTCTCTTTCCCCTGCTTCCTTTTCTTGCCCACGGGACTCTCCTTCTGCTGCGCCGGGTCCGTTTGTTTAAATATGCACCTCGCCGCTGCGTGCACATAAATCAAGCCGACTTCATGATGTTGTGATCACTGAGGTCACCTCAGATGGAGGCTGCCTACCTGGGCCTCCTCACCCTCCAAACAGTACTTTTTTTTTCTCCAAATGTGGGTGTTGCAGTAATGTGACTATATGTAAGAAGGTACGGGGGGGGGGCACGTCAGACGGTGCCGTGGGACTCATACGAGCGGTGCAGTAGTTTGTCATTGCAGCCATTTAACTCTGCCTGACTAATGCTCAGCTGGTCCACTTAACCCTCCCAACCTCTATGCAAGTGACACTGAGTGTTTAATCGGCCCCGGAGGATATCTTCCGTTTAAAAAAAGAAGAGGTATATCTGTATCTGCAAGGAAATTAATTTTCCACATGCAAAACGTTCAAATGCTTGAGCTCCCCTGTTTCTCCCTCTGTGGTACTTAGTATTGTGGTGGGCCACCTTCAGCAACAGAAGTCCACGAGTTGCATGTGTTTTTTTTTTTGTTGAAACATCTCTTTTAAGAGAACTGAGTTTATTGAATGAAATGAACCCAGTTCTTTAGTTTGTCCCTGTTTGACAGAAATGATACCAACTGAGTTATGACTTTAGAAATGGGCTTTTATAAAACCTCCCACGTAACATGCACTAATTCAGGGCGTCCACTTGACCTATTCAAACGTGCCATTTGGCACCAATTAACATTTAGATGGGGTGATTTAGATGGCGTGATTTATGCATCTCTTTTTTTTTTTTTTTTTGCTTTTTTTTCTTCATAATCTTGCCTTTCCCACATTATATCTTTTTTCATCTCTCTATCTTCCCACATTTTCTTTTTTCTTTTAACAGTTCAAGCATAGCTGGTGAGCTCTATCTTCTCTCCCCCCCCCCCCCCCATCTTTCTTCTTCTCTACCAGCCCACTGAGACTTGACACTAGGATCATATACTTGATTAGTGTCTATGGCCAATGGCGCCATATGTAATTGTAGTGGCTTCATTCCTTTCACCCTGTCCAGGACATTATAATTCACAGACAGAAAAAAATAAATACACGTAGATTCAAGCAGACCTGCAATGGAAATGCAAAATAACGACTCGCTTGTGCCACGTTGTCCCTAACGGTGGCGGTGGTGAAGATGAGAGGCAGAGCAGATGTGAGCGTGACACTCGCGGGCACAAACGCACAATGACCGGAGACTGAAGAGATGAGGACGTAGGAAAGAGGGGAAAATGAGGGGATGAAAAAGAGGGGAGCAAGATGAAGCAACAGGAAAAGAAACATTGTATATTCAAAAACATTAGAAATTATGTTTCGAGTGGTAATTAAGACAATTCCAGTTTGTATTCAAAAAATGTTTAAGCTGAGGCAGGTGGTTTATAGTTTAAAGGGGTTGTTAATGTTTGAAACTCACAAAGTCAGAACTAATCTAAAGTACAGATGTGTGTCAGTTTTGGGTGTAAAATTATGGAGTGGATTGGACGATGAAATAAAAATGTGTAATTCTATGTTAGTCTTCAAGAAGACCTTAAAAGTTATAATGAAATTTAATGATTTGAATTCATTTTAATGATTTGAATATAATTTTTCTGTTTAAGTCATCATGTGTTTTGTAATGATGTACTAGTACTGATGTTTTATTGTGAATTATTCAGTTAATCCTTTGATGGTATAGTTTAGGCAAAAATAAGCCTTGGGGCTTCAGCCTACTCCCTTGTCAGTTGCTATTTGATAAATTCCTTTGTAAAAACATGATTTTATTTTTGTTTTTAAACCGAAATAAAGCATTCATTCATTAATTAATTCAAAATGGGAAATGAAAAAAATAATTGTAATATATTAAGACATCTAGATTTATAAAGAGTTTAAAAACTTCTGTCTTTTTCTTTCAACATCAAACATCAAATATGTATTTTATTTCTTGTCCCACTGTTCTGGGTTGAATTAGGCAGGTAAACTGGTTGAACAAGGAGCTCTAAAACACCTGTAGGACTAAAGGCTGATCAGCAACAGAACGATCTTTTAACTATAAAATCATTTTATGAAAGCTAGAGAAGACTGGAACAAAATGGTTCGCTCCGTTTTGCTTCATCCTTGAGCTGTGTTGAAATTTGTCATTTTTAAATCTCCCCAAAGCATCACAAAGTTGCAAAAATATTTGCCTGCAGTGCTGGAAAGAATTCCTCAACAGCGTGAATATCACCACGCTCAAAAACTTCATGAGAAATGTTTCATGTGAACAATGTGAATGTTTCATGTGTTCGTTGCTCGCTGGGTGACAGTCAGTGTGACTGACTGGCAGCTTCCTTCCTTTCTGCCAATTAGAGGAGGAGATAACATCAGCAGACCAAACAGGCGCACGCACACACACACGCACACACACCACACACACTGATGCTGGAAAGTGCAAACAGCCTCTGACACGTATCCACAGACCGGGGTGTAATACATCTTGAGGTCGTGTGGGCTGCAGAAGGATTTCCTCCCTTTGGCACAGAGGTCACAGTCGGTAGATGTTTCAGTCCAGATATCAGTGTGTGGGTACACGTGTTTGCACACGCGTGTGCTTGTGTGTGTGAGCGCTCAGGAAATGGTGGTCTGTTCTACATGTTACACTCTCACTGATTTGATTGAGCAAGAGAGATAATAAACTTAGTGTGGCTACCACTTCCTGGAAATACCCAGCAGAGCGTACGCTGGCCCACACACACACACATATTCACACGTGCACTCATGCACACACTGGTGGTTTAGAATTACTTTTTAAATACATGTAGAGCCATTACATTTTTATCCTGACCTAAAAATGTTCATTCTCCAGGATTATGTACTGATTCTCTTTAACTCCTGCCTACATATACTTAGCATTTCCAAACTTTTCCCCGAAGGTTGTATTTCTAATTTTAAAATAAAAAAGCTTTTAAAATAAACTCCGGAGAGTATCCCCATGGAACCACTTCAGTAAATGAAGTGTGGTTGTTTCAATGTATTTTAAGTAAAGCTCATTTTCTTTCTCTTAATTGTGGATTTGTTATATTTGTGCTGAACAGTTTCCATTGTTTCCCAGCTCTCCCAGCGCGTCGCCACGCGTTGTTACCATGACAACAGAAATGGGAGTAAAAGAATAGTGCAAGTAAATGGTCAGACTGCCAGCCCAGATCTGATTTTTAGCATATCCAGCTTGTATTTACATAGACCTGCCATGGCCTGGGTCGGCGTGGCAGACGTTCTGTGTTTTGTATCAAGCTGGCATCTCTCTCTGTCTTTAGTGCTTCCTGTTTTATTTTGAAGGTCTGTCTTGTCTTCATTATTTTCTGCTTTTCTTCCTTCTGTGTTATCCTGATTGTCTGCACCTGCCCCTTGTTTGTTCCTCTGTCTATTTAAGTCTCGTCATTCCCCCTGTCTGTGCTGGTCCGTTTGTCTCTGATGCCGTATGTAGCCCTGGTTGTCTCTCTGCTCGTCTCCTGGCTCCCAACCCATTTCCCCTTTCTTGGATTTAAGAGAAGTTTGTATTTTTGTTTGAAGAAACACTTTCTTCTTTCTACTCCTGCATTTTGGGTCCTTCCACTTGGCCAGTGGTTCTTAATCTGGGTTTGATCGAACCCTTGGGGTTCGGTAAGTCAGTTTCAGGAGCAATCCTTCTCAAGGATGCTGGACATAAAAACTCAGAAAAGAAACAGACTTTGCTTTTAAAATAACATTAGAGTGGCACTTGCCAAGGTGAAACCACACATTTCTGAACTGGTCTCTCAAAGGCAGAAGTAACACTTATTTGCAGTAAATCTTCATTATTATTGTAGCCTGATGGGAATTAGGTGACGAGTGTGTGTTGGGCTCCAGGCTGGGATCGGCTCCAGCAACCCTTGTGACCCCAGCGAGGATAAAGCGGGTTCAGAAAATGAATGAAAAATACAATAAATAAGTAGGGTATGTAATTAATGCGGTTCATGCATCATATTGCTTTTGTTCTTTGAACAGAGTGATGTTAATGCACGATTCATTTTGTGCACCAATAAAACATGTACCTTTGGATTGAATGTAGAAAAAAAAAATTCAATAAAGAATGTGAATGTGAATGTGCAAATGAAACAGGTAGGGTTCAGTATCTCCAGCAAGGTTAAGAACTACTGCTCTAGGCTTTGCTACAAACCATGACAAGACTGTTGACACTCTAAACAGCCATAAACCACATGATTTCCTTTTTTTTTTTCCCAAATGTGACTCAAACTAAATACATAAGTGACTTCAAATAAAGTTTCAACTGGATTTTCATGTGTTTCAATCTCAACAGTCTGGTCTGTCAAGTAGTTTAATTCAAGAATGGGCTCAGAACGCAAACATGACTACAGCTTGTTTACATGAACAGGCGTTAAAACGCGACCGTAGCAAAGCCTTTTCATCGCCCTTCACTTTGGTTTGTTTACGTCAGTTCTTTGCGTCTGGGCTGCCATAGTGACCATGTGATGTCAGCAGTGACACACAGACTGAATCTGATCACTTGCTATACATATTGCAAAAGGTCAGATTCTGATCTGATATTCCTAATAATTAAATTTAGGCTGCGATATAAAGATAGCCTTTCCCAAATACAGCTTAACTTAACCACTCAGCTGAGGGTCTTCACTACTGAGATCAATATTCACTGTTCAGGTTGCTTGACATCTGCTTGTCTATTTTGTTTTTTGTCAGTTCTATATTGTAGTTTTTACATTTCATTCATAGGGAGTCAATGTAATTTATATAATTTATTGTAATTATAAAAGACATGACCCTATAGCCACCTTAACAGTTATAGTAAAAATCATAACACAAGCCCGTCTGATATGTATATATATATATATATATATATATATATATATATATATATATATATATATATATATATATATATATATATATATATATATATATATATATATATATATATTTTTTTTTTTTTTTTTTTTTTTTTTTTTTTTTGTCATTTAATAGTGAAGTGCATTTGCCAGCTTCATTCTTTTACTTTTGTCATTTTACACCCAGATAAGACTTGCACTTTTTTTTTGAACAGAGATAGATGGTTTATTAATGCAGGGCACAAGGCTTCATCACCTCTGTGGTAGAGCAGAAGTCTCAGGAAAAGTGGATAATTGTGGTCCACCACTACAATTACGATTTTAAGAAAATAATACCTGTGAGTACTTCAGTCATTCTGCTTCAAACTGAAAGCAATTGGACCCCCGCTTTGTTAAGAAATGGACAAATTGACAAGACATGGCCCCAGTAATTGGTGCTGATTAAAAAAGGTAATAAAACAGGGACAATGTGATAATACAACACAAGCTGTTAATAGCTGATTCAATCAACCAAAAAAGAGGAAAAAAAGCTTTAATTTTACAAAAAAAAGGTTTGAAAACTGTAAAACTTTGTAAAACCCTGATACTCCCTGCTCTGTCGTGACATATGTTTAGGGTAAAAATGAATATACACAATTTGGATTATAAGTTATTTAAGTAAACTCTGCATGGCTGATTCTGCAGAGATACTACAGAAAACAAAAGCTCTTGCTATCTGTAGCTATATTTCCTGTAAAATGATGGTTCTGGTGTGAGACATGTTAAAACCGTTAAATAACAAGACTTAGCTGCGACTGAGGTACAGGTGAATTTTAATTCCATTTGTGCAAAGAGAATGGACATTAAGGTAGTTGATGCGGGAAATGACGACACATCGAGAACAGTGGTTTTTAACAATGTCTGAAAACCTTGAGATAAATTCTCATACTGAGACGTGTCCTAACTACATTGAAGATGGAGACTACAGCATCCTGAAGGTGGTATCAGGCAAATATGACATTTGCATATTCAGGACATCGCTGACCCTTTGGGCCCAATAAGGCCACCTTACCGTAACACTATCTCACATTTCTGAGCCTCAAATCGCGACATAAATTTACCCGTTAAATGCTTTCCTGCGAGACTGAGCTGGGATTTAACTTGGTGCTTTCTGGATTTGGCCTCACACTTGAAGAATAGACCGTGTTCTTTGTTACATTTAAAGTGCTACATTTTATCTTATGTTATTGTAACTGGAAAGATAGATTGCGTACGGATATTAAGTATCCTCTTTGCGCCAATAGATGCGAAGACTAGATTAATGAAGGGATGGAGAATGAGATAAAGCGTAATACAGAAATAAATTAGGTGAACATCACGTTTTCAGCAGAGGGAGGCAGTAAAGGTTGAGGGATAAATGCATGCACAGAGGACAAAAGTAAGAGAAAAAAAGAGGACTTGAAGGAGTGGAGCAGGATCATTCAGAGGGAGGTGTGGAATAAGGGATGAAAAGAAGTCCCCCAGCTGAGATCTCATTTCCAGCTGCCTGATAATGCTGCTCTTCTTCTGCCCCTAATCTCTACGAGGAGGAAATGAGAAACACACAGACACTTACACACTCTGTGAAAACACCCTCTGGAGTGTCTGTTCAAATACACACAAAAGGATAAAAAACACATATGCTGTAGATGTAAGACTGAATAACGGAGACGCGTTAGAGATGTGTACAGAAACAAACAATGGGCCTAATAATCACACATGTACTTAAAATATATGCATAAGGATTTATGTACAAAAGTGAACATTTTCTTTCACATGGGTTTTAATCTCACACTCAAACATACCCTTATTCCCCACTGGAACCATATGCTTCTCTGATATCACAAGGTAAGCAGAGCATAATCATTCACAGATCCCTTCAATCTTTTTTTTTTTAAAGACAGGAGAAAGACAGCTGCACACGGACTGACAAGACAAAAAGGGGGGAGATGACAGTCAACAGGTGTGGAAAAAGAAAGGGGCAGGCGTCTGTTTTCCTTCTTTGTTTCTCCTCTCTGTTTGAACTCTGACTCTCTTCAGTCCGCTTAATGAACGACATGTCAGTTTGATTCATGCTCAGCTTTGACAAATTTAGGAGAGCCTTAGAGGGAAATGGAGAAAATATTTCAGAGCCACATTACATATTTCCATTTACCTAAAATTAGGAAACATCCAGTATAATGAGAAAAAGCTGAAACGCAAAGGCACAGGGCACTTATTCTTTCTGCCATACCTAATCTCTCATTTATTAAATCTCTTATCTATTCACATCAACGCATAAAAACACATTATTTGTGCTCTGACAGAAATGTGCTTTGGTTTGGAGGTGTGCCAGGGTAGGAAGTGGTTATTAATCACCTACATATACACACACACACACATATACATATATATATATATATATATATATATATATATATATATATATATATATATATATATATATAGCATTGTTGAGTGTGACTGATGGGCAGGTGCAGATGTTGATGAATCCTCAGAGCGTTTGATAGTGACATGATGCACTGATTGTCCAAACAGAGCAGCATCACAGCTCCATCTACTGTCTAGAAGTCCCTCCTGTTGCCTTCTCCCAAGCAAGGTGTTGCTTTGGTACGAGCGGCTTACCTGATGGGTGTGGTTAGGACACCTCTGGGTGGCTCTGGTGTATGTTTGTTTTTTTTACATTACATTTTTAAATTTTATTTTTAATTTATTTTTTTTAAATAAAATATAATAAATAATACAATATATTCACTTTCGATTGTGTACATCTGTAGAAAATAGGTTTTTGTCAGACTGTCAGTTCAAAAGAGAGAAACATTATCTTTCATTGTAATTTAGACAGAGACTCTGCGTTTCAGTCTCTCTCCCCGTCTGTTTTTCTTCAGCTTTAACGGTCGACACGGTAATGGCTGTTTGATTGCAGAGGTATGCCTATGAACCTGCATGAGTAAGAGAGCGTGGTTACGATCGCATGTTTTCCGACTGTGCGTGACCTCATAAACACACGAGCGACTGCGGCGTTTGACCGTAATCTGGTGCAACTGTCAGAGTTGCAGTGTACGTTTGTGTTTTTCTCCACTGTCCTGTGAATAAGCACGAAATGTTACGGCTCGATATCATATCCTGCTGCTGTTCAACATCATTGCCAACAGAATGTCAGCTGTCATTTCATTTTGATTTACAGGGAGCTTTGACTTGCTCTTCTACACTCCTGAGGACTGGCTGAATGCAATTTTTGGGCAACTTTTTTTTTCTTTTTTTTTTTTTTAAGTGACTGCCAAAAGGGTAATTTAATGTGTACATTTGATGTGTTTGAATAAAAGCCCCTTTGAAGTAAATCCCAGCTAAGAAAAGCACCGGCTGGACGGTCTTACGATAATACAGTACGCACTGTACTGCATTGCACGGCCCCGTTAGTTAGTTGTTGTGTGTTGATGCTGTAGCTTAGATACTGTAATTTGCAGAGCTGTGGTCCTGTTTACTGTCAAGATAATGGAGCTGCCATGTGGCTGAACTCTGTTTGTGTTGCTCATAGCAGATCGTTGAGGTTTTGGTACAGTCTCACGGGGTGTCTGGATGCAGAAGTTGAACTTTGGGCCACCCTGGCCCAGTTTCCAACTACAGATTGTATTTATAAATTGAAATGATCACAGGTACCTGAGTCATAAAAAATGATTTCAAACAATATGATATGATATTGTGCAATGCAATAAAACTTGACAATCTGACCATGGCTTTCTTCATTCAAGGAAAGGCCACCCAGCCTCAATGATGTGAGTTTATACTTCCCTGGAAAGTTTGAGTATCATAAATTTGAAATGTTTGGATTGAAAATGACCAACTGACAGACTGCTGATAAACTGTGTTTAGTATGTTTTATTTAAGGCAGGGAGGGAATCATGTTTTAGGTTAGCATCACCTTCTTTATTTCAACGCAGCACTAAGGATTCTTAAAGGCATGGAAGACAATGTTCCAATATTTACTCTCGCTGGGTTTTTTGAGTCTCTTTCCTCTATCATGATGTCCATTGTAGCTCTGTCAGCTAGTTTCATTGTTGTTGATGTATGACAGAGTACTCGAAAGTGATATGCATTTGTCACAAGAGACAATTTGAATGGGAGTCCAAAGTTACTTTGGTCGGTTTTTGCTGATAGTAGGGATGTGAGACCATCTATTTAAATGAAATAAAGAATACTCCTACTTCATCATCCACATGTTCTATCTGCAACCCAGGAGTGGCCCCACTGAAAAATAAAAAAAACAAAAAGAAAGAAAATCCCCCAAACCACTTACAGATCCACAGCAGCACTCAATATCTCACAGAAAATTAAAACAAATCATAAAATATGTAGAATAAACTCAGACCTACTCCCAGTTTCACTAGTTTGTCTTTGGGGTGCTTGTAATGTGGTTGTCATCCATTTTGCTGAGGTAAAGACGTAATGTTTTGAGATTATCCCAGCCTTGTAAAGACTGGTGCAGTTTTATCCTGGAAAGCATTAACAGTCTGGAGCAATTACCTCTCCAGAGCTACCTTCTGCCAAGTGTGTGGGTGGAGAGAAACATGTTTTTTTTTTTTTGTTTTGGTGCTTGACATGGTGTAGCTTCATGGCGTGGCTATGTGTATGAAGTGTGCATTTTCTTATTTGCACGAGTTTCTGTGAGAAAAGAATTCACACCATGTGGTGATAATATGTGCTGATTGGGCTCTCCTGCATCCTGTCCTCCCTGGTCCTGTCCTCCCTGGTCCTGTCCTCCCCGGTCCTGTCCTCCCTGGTCCTGTCCTCTCTGGTCCTATCCTCCCCGGTCCTGTCCTCCCCGGTCCTGTCCTCCCTGGTCCTGTCCTCCCCGGTCCTGTCCTCCCCGGTCCTGTCCTCCCCGGTCCTGTCCTCCCCGGTCCTGCCCTCCCTGGTCCTGTCCTCCCCGGTCCTGTCCTCTCCGGTCCTGTCCTCCCTGGTCCTGTCCTCTCTTGTCCTATCCTCCCCGGTCCTGTCCTCCCTGGTCCTGTCCTCCCTGGTCCTGTCCTCCCTGGTCCTGTCCTCTCTGGTCCTATCCTCCCCGGTCCTGTCCTCCCTGGTCCTGTCCTCCCTGGTCCTGTCCTCCCTGGTCCTGCCCTCCCTGGTCCTGTCCTCCCTGGTCCTGTCCTCCCTGGTCCTGTCCTCATTGGTCCTGTCCTCATTGGTCCTGTCCTCCCTGGTCATGTCCTGTCCTCCTGGTCCTATCCTCCCCGGTCCTGTCCTCCCTGGTCCTGTCCTCCCTGGTCCTGTCCTCCCTGGTCCTGTCCTCCCTGGTCCTGTCCTCCCTGGTCCTGCCCTCCCTGGTCCTGTCCTCCCTGGTCCTGTCCTCCCTGGTCCTGTCCTCATTGGTCCTGTCCTCATTGGTCCTGTCCTCCCTGGTCATGTCCTCCCTGGTCCTATCCTCCCCGGTCCTGTCCTCCCTGGTCCTGTCCTCCCTGGTCCTGTCCTCCCTGGTCCTGCCCTCCCTGGTCCTGTCCTCTCCTCCTGGTCCTGTCCTCCCTGGTCCTGTCCTCATTGGTCCTGTCCTCATTGGTCCTGTCCTCCCTGGTCCTGTCCTCCCTGGTCCTGTCCTCCCTGGTCCTGCCCTCCTGTTGTCTCTACCTCAGATTATTTCTTTCACTCAAGCCCAAACTCACCACCCATCTTTTCCACCCATCCTTTTTAAAAGAGAGAAAAAAAAAGATATTATTACATCTTTATTTTTGGATATACACACACACATCTATCTATCTATCTATCTATCTATCTATCTATCTATCTATCTATCTATCTATCTATCTATCTATCTATCTATCTATCTATCTATCTATCTATCTATCTATCTATCTATCTATCTATCTTTTACCTTTTGATCTTGGATTTCTTCATTAATTTCGTCCCCTTCCACGTCACCTTTCCTCTGGCCTTCAATCTCTTTTAGACATCTCTCTTCTTCGTTTTCGTCCTCTTTTCTTCTAATCCCCACTCCTCTTTACTTTATTCTTCCTCTTTGTCCTTTTTGCCTTCCATCAGTTTTCCTGTCCTTTACTTTCACCCAGCCTTTGCCGTTCTCTCTCTACCTCATCTCTTCCTCTCCTCCTCCTTCTTCTCCACCCCACCTCCCCCATAACTCTCCCTCCCCCTTGCCCATGCCTACCCTCTCCATTAGCAGATTAGATTTAGTCCCATAATGCCGCTGGGCACCATGATTTTACTGGCTCTCATTACTCCTAAATCATCTTTTGCCTCTCTCTCACTCTTTCTCTGTCTCTCTTCCCTCTCTCATCTGCCAGTATGCTAACACACACTTCTGCACAGATTCAAATGTTTTCACACACACACACACACCACACACACACACCATATGCTATAAGACAAGGCCTGTGATGTGCACCGTATCACCCCTGAATTAGAAGCAGGGCCAGTGATTTGTGATCCAATGTGATTGGGCGAGAGGGGGGAATTAGGTTCAATTTTTTTGTCTGTCTACAGCCATCCTTTATTTCATTTGAATTATTCCTGCAAGGACATAAATGATTATCATATAAAAAACATTTGAAGTGGAGTACTTTTGCTTGCACGCCATTATGCAAACAAGTTTGGAGTTAAATATTCTAGGATGAGGAATTCGTATAATTCGACTTTTGAACGACGGGTCATTACATTTTTGTTCATGTGCAGTTACTAATGGAAGAAAAATAGAGATGTGAAAAAGGTGTAAAGAGAGGTACAGGTGGCAAAAAAAAGAAGTTCAGTTATATTTAAGCTTACATATGAGCTATCAACTGGCCTTTCTGAGTATTCATCATATCTCCGTAGCGTCAGCGTCCTCTCATTTATTATCACTGTGGATGAGTTAGCTGCAGTTTTACCCTCGGTGACAAAACTGCTGATCACTACGTCCATTTTAATCATGTCCCGACAGCTTCAAGCACATTTATGGCATTCATTTATATGCTCTGGTGAATGAACCACATAAAAAATAACATCACTCACTTAAGTAATGCTCAGCTTATCGACATTTGAGGTGTAATGCCTTAATATAGACTAAATGCTAAAAGTATTAAAAAAGAGGCACACAAATTACACACACACATATGTGTGTGTGTATATGTATATATATATATATATATATATATACACACACACACACACACACACACACACTCATATGTGGATGCAACGGTACTCGGTTAGGCAACAGGCTAAAAGGTGCATGTCAATGTCCACTCGCCTCCGCTCACTCACAGTGACCAGCCGATCACACTTTGGGCGGTTGGCTGCAGCTCATAGACGCAGAAAAAGAAAAAAAAAATAAGCAGGCAGTAGCGGTAGCGGAGAAATTGGGAAAAACTTTTTTTAAACACTGGTGTGGGAGCATTTTGGTTTTGCTGTTGAATACAGCGGCGAGGAAGTGAAAACAGTTAACAGAACGCAATCTTCCACCTCCCTAAACCCGTGATCTTACCTGCGTAAGATCCAGTTGTTACCAGCTGTGCTTCTTGGCGCAGCTGATGTGCTTTATAAAATACTGCGGAACGAATCGTATTTAAAGATCAGGAACAATTAATGTTCCTGTCCCTCCTCGACCACCAACAGTTTCAGACATATCGGAAATAAATTCCAGCATCCACCTTTTCCAGCTTGACACCAGGTTGACAAAGATCTCCTTGGTTTCCTCCACAGCAAACATCTGGATGAGATCATGCCACAGCTGTAGAGACTGATGTGTCTGGCCGTGACTATTCCAACATCCACCACAACTGCTGACCAGACATCCTCTGACCTCAAGAGAATAAAAACGTATGACAGTAATACGGTGATGCGTAATCGAGAGGTAGAGCTGTTTGTGCACGTACACATGTGACCAGGTGGACGCACATTTATTCCATTTGGACGCACTCTTTTACGCGCCGACATGCGAGTTGCGCTTTCCGCAAACTCAGTATCTTGCGATCGTGGGTTTAGGGTAGCGGGTAGCGGGTGGTCTGAAACTGTACCGAATCCGTACCGAAACCGTGACACCAAAACCGCGGTACGGACTGTACCGTGAGCCACCTGTATGGTGATGGTTCTAATGCAAATATATTCTCATGACAAAATAAGAAATCTACTGCAGCTTACATGTAAATTCCAGGAGTTTCTGAATGATGCATTTTGCCCTGAGGTGGTCTCGGTCATAATTTTTACCTCCGTTAAGTGAGGTAGGAGTCTCTTTTTCTTACTTGATCTTCACAAATTCCTCGCGCTGCCAGAGATGACCGGTCTTAAGATGAGTAATTAAATTAGTGGTGTTGGAGGAGTGGGTTTTAACACCTTCTCCCATGACCTACATTAAGTACTGACTGCAAGCACCAATTTCATCACTTTCCCAAACAACACAGACATATTTGGTTTGTCTCTAATTTACGCTCATCAGTGTTATAATGTCCCTCTCTATTTTAAACCTTGTTGCACTTCATGCTATGCTCCATAGGGAAAAAATAAATAATGGTATCAGACAATCTGCATTTTATGCTAGATTTCATTGGAGAATGTATATGAATTGCATGAAGAAGTCTTTATTATTAGATATTCTTACTCACTCATGCCTATAAAAGATGAAAAAAAAAACTATAAATGGTTAATTGATCAACAAACTCAACTGAAAAAACCTCACACAATGACTCATATGGTTAACTTACATGTTGGTTTGATCTAATCAAATGAAATTGAAAGAATGTTAATAATGAATAAAATCACAAAACAAAAACTAAACCCCATCAGATATATCTCACATGGTATGGCTCAAATAGCTGGCCCAAAAATGTAATAATCCTCAGCCCTTTAACACAGTTTTTCTCCACAAGTAAAGATGAGAAGACTCTAAAAAAAATTAATAATCACAAACCAATGACCTTACAGTTTTCATATGTGTGCTTTATACCATTGTAAGGCTGAAAAATTACCTCTAGCACAGAAAACTGGTGTTAGATCCTAAATATCTGAAGAAACTGTAACTTGTGTTTAAATTAATGAGGTGCACCTTCCTAGTTTTGATATTGACAAGAGTCTCTTACACACAATGTTTGCAGCCATATCAACCCAAAAAAGCCGTCCCTGTTCATCCACCGCTGTTTCCCTTTGGAAATGCACACAAATGAAACAGAGGCACAGTCAGTCTCTGTGCTTTATTTAAATAGTCTCATCCCAATATCTGTGCTGTGAAAACTCCCATAAATATATATATATATTCATTACAGTCCAAGTGCTAAAAATCACTATGGCCAAGCCTTTAACATGTTACATTAGCATTGTACCTCCTTTATAAATACAGGCATTTATAATTTAATACCAAAACTGCACAGTGCCAGGTGCAAAGTGATTGGAAAAATGCTTATTAATGTTTTACAGGGAAAAAAAAAGAAAGAAATTGTAAAAGAAATCACATACTTCTTGGTGAATATTAAATATAGATGCTACACATTGTAAACCAGTTGTAAACCATGTTTATTGTCACCTTAACTTACCTGATGAGCGAGAATCCCTTTTACATGTTGAATCCAAATCTTTTTTTTTTTAATTGAGCAATCAGCTTTAATCAATGTCAATTTTCTGTGTCTTTGCTTTTTTTTTTCTTTCTAACTATTGAGAAAGCCTGCTGGAGAGGAACAATACTGCACAATCAGTATCCACTCAACCTAATCTCTCAACCTTAATGGGCGCTGCTGCGTCTCAAACACACCTTCCAACACACACACACGCAGCCCACGTACGCAGAGAAAATTATTCAATCATGCACAAGTAGATGCTACAACGTTTATTCAGCCGATGCACAAACACTCGAGTTTACAGGAAGATCCTGGCGCTCTTAAAAGGGATATGGATACAGTAAAAGGCTCACAAACAAGCGTTTGCACATGCAGACACACGTACATAGATCTCTCTCCTTTAGTTAGCCCTGACATTAGCCACTTGCTGTTTCTAACCGGATCATGGGGCTTACTAAAAAGATTAGGACCTAGAAACGGCATAGTAACCGCTCACATAGAGTCAAGATACACACAGTTGTGCACAAATGTGCTGTCTTCCCACAATAGTGTATTTTATTATTTTATCAATCCTCCTATTCTCCCTCTTGCTGCATCTCTATCTCTATCTTTTACACTCACACACACACACACACACTCTTTTTGAACCAGACAGGCCCTCGAGCTAAGAAGACAGCAGCCGCTGTGGAAGACAGTCTGTCAGAGGAATTACACTACCACTACATCGGAAGGGAGGATGACAGTCTGCCCTGTTCACCATCACAGTCAATTTATTTCAAAAACTATACTCAGACACTTACAACCATTGTACAACCCCCCCCCCCCTTTATTTTTATGAATTTGTCTGTGCTGAGAGAAGTCAACATGGATTATTCATAAAGTAAGACTGCTATTTAAAAAAGTTAAATAAATAAGGAACTGTGATTAACATCCTACTCAGATCTTTCTTGAAGTTACCATGCTAACAACCGGATGCCAGCTTGTCTTCTTTTACGATATGATAATAGCCGCCAGCCTTCCTCAGTGCTATCCAAGTTTGGAGCATTAATGTGGATGTCTGAACCGTCTACCAGCTCCAAGCTCCTGATGTAGAGCAACCGTATCACTTAGGGCCTGATTTACTAAGATCCTAAATAAAGAGTACTAAATTGCGTGTGCACTGAAAAAGTTTGCGCGTGCTGTTGTTGTGTGTTTTGCGGGTGATCAACTAAGAATGCTCGCGCAAATGATAACAGGTGCAAACCGCAGTATTTAAATGAGGTGTTGCGTGTCTTACGGTTTGCGCCATGGAGAGTCTGGATGGAAAGCAGGATAGACGCAAGCGCAAAATGAAATTTGACGAGTTGGAGTTAGAGATATTAGTGGAAGAGGCAAATAAACACATTCATGAACTACAGCAAAGACATTTAAACATTACCAAAAGAAACGCAATATGGGAGAAAATCTGCGATAGAATAAATGCAGTTGGTAAGACAAAAAGAACGGCAGATGAGGTTAAAAGAAGGTGGCAAGATATAAGGCGAAGAACTAAAGAAAAAGTGGCCTTTAATAAAACTTCGGCAAGACAGACAGGTGGTTAAGTGGCCGTTGAGAAGTTCAAGCCTCCATAACCGCGGAGCGCTGTCATTACGGAGATGCGTCTCTGCGCGCAGCTGTGGCATCAATGAGTGGAGCTGTGGCTGGAGCCGACTCGTCCTCACACATTACTCATTCGTAAAAAAAGTATATGTTTTTTTCATAAAATCCATCCATCCATCCATCCATCCATCCATTAGCTTCCGCTTATCCGAAGTCGGGTCGCGGGGCCAGCAGCTTCAGAGGTCCAGATCCCCCGGCCGCTTCCACCAGCTCCTCTGGGAGAATCCCGAGGCGTTTTTCATAAAATGATGTGGAAATAACCCATTTTATTACAACTGAAATTGTGCTTGGGAGGAGTATTTTCACCGGACATTTTGACCGGAGAGATTATAAAATCCCGGACTTCCGCATATTTTACCAGACAAAGTCCAGCAATTACCAGACAACGGAAACCCTGGTGCCTCCTGTGGCAACCTTTTGCTGAATAATACTCGATTTAACATTCAAATAAAATATTCCTCCTTTTGCATGTGCAAACAAATTTACACGAGTCCGAATAACTCTCTCTCTGCGTATTCTTTGATTTTGGCGACGTTGCCTCCTTGCCACAATAACAGCAGCCATCGGTGCGTAATGCTGGACAGAATAGCACCTTCTTTTCGAACGTACTAAATACAGACGCAATCACAATCCCCGCAATTACTTTCAGGGTTGGTAAATCTCATTGCGTGTGGTAAATGAACCTATTTGCATTTTCCCCTCCCAGTATTTTGCGCTTTCTGGCGGGTACGCCCCATATTGATTATTCATCAGGGCAAAAGTGCTAAATGAACAGCGTGTGCTATTTTCCTCATTTGAGAGGCGCAGTCCTCTTTGCACGCTGTTAGTAAATCAGCTTGCGCATTGGTTTGCGGGTGATGTCAAGTTTGCACACGTTTTTACGCACGCAAACCTTTAGTAAATCAGGCCCTTAGTGTGGCAACATTGTAGGCTGAAAACAAATAATTGAGTCAGCGTCTCAAATTGACATCTGCATTTGCAGATGTGCTGCATTTGCTGCACAACTGAGGAGGGGAGTGGAAAGATGTAGCACCAAGGTTTAAGAGGGACACCCCAGTGAAGAGAGGGGAGGAGTGGAGCTGAGATGAAACCCATCCGCCCCTTCTAACCAGTTTTAACCATGGGTACTGTATTTATGTGATATAGGAAAAAAAGTGTTACGGATCTAAATAGATAGATAGATAGATAGATAGATAGATAGATAGATGCTCTCTGTTTTTCCTCCACTCTACATCCTGAAGGTCTCCTCTTCAAGTTGTCAGCATTTAAGGTCTTAATCCTCACATTATTTGGATTTGTAAACCTCCATTAGGTGCTCCCACATGTAAACAATCGAACAGTTGTCCTGGTAACGGATGTTAAACAAGTGTCAGTTTTGCCCAGCAGAAGATCCCTAAGCAGCACAGAATCCAAACTTTTTTTTCTTTTTCACGTAGCTCTATTACTCACTGTGCTAATATTAATTGCCATCTTGCTGCAAGCTCTTATTCCATTCAGTTCAAATTGATGTGTTTCGCATCATTTTGTGAATTACACTCGTTACTATCTAATATCAGACCTAAGATTGTTTTAACTCCAGAATATTCCTTGAACATTGAGCCTCTTTACTGCAACCATTACTTTGCACTGCCCCTATTGTGACCTTTCTGAAACACGTTTTGAAGCTTTCTGCCATTGTGTGTACATCTGTGCTTGTAGCACAAAATTGCATTTAAATCAGTATAAAAAAAACATTTTGTGGTCCAAACGTATCGCACGCACAGTATTGGGTGGCTGTTTGAAATACAACAACTGGCTCATAGTCTTGCCTCTCTAGCATGATATTTCATCCAGCTATCACAGCCAAACACAGAAATGCTGTTATCCATTTGCATTGTATTCTCTTTCTTGCACACACTGACGCATATCCTCCCCGTGCTTGTTGGTTTCTTTCAGTGCGATGCACTTTAAGGGAAAAAAAAAAGCACAGCACAAACACATGTTTGCTCTCACTCGCTCTCTTTGACCTGCGCTGCTGAGACACCTGCAATGTATTGTTCTGTGTCTGTGCTAAAAGTTAATTGGCCCTCTGGCAAAATGGCCTGCAGTAACCTTGACAACACTGACCTGCTGAGAGATAGATCAGAGCTCTGAGAAATGCCTTACATATAAGCTCACAACACACACGCAGCGTGTGGACATACACACTTAAACAAGCGCGTACTGAACACGCAGTGCCCTGTGTTTAATATGGACACACGAAGCACATATACACAGCCATGCAGATTCACTTTCACGCATGTGTGCGTGTTCATAAAAGCACTCTTCGTCTGCAGCATGCGCACACACACACACACACACACATGCATACACACTTCTAGCAGTCCCCTTCCTCCGTTCAATCTACTAATTTGCTGTGTTTTATTTATGGCTTCTCCCAAGATGCTTATAAAGGCAAAACGCCACAGTCAGCTTCTTTATTTAAACCTCTTCCTCTCTCCCTCTTTCCTTACCCTCCATCACTCCTCCATCCCACTGTTCTTTATCAAAACCCCCTTTGTATTTAATTTTCCACCCGTTACCCGTCACCTTGCCATGTTTCCTTCTCACCTACTCTACTTTCCTGACTGAGAACTGTTGCCTTCATCCTTAGCTTCTCTCACCTGTCACCCATTTTCACTCCATCACCTGCCATCTTTATATCACATCTTCATTACTTCACCTTGTCTCCTGTTGACCCCAGTCTTTCCTCATACCCTGTCTTTGAGGCATGTATCCTAACAGCCCAACATTTTAAAGACGTGTTCAACTTTCCTGCCACAGCCTGTTCTGGCATTTAGTAAAGACCCCAGCAGGAGTTACTAGGCTCATCTGCAATCTCCTGTTTCGCTCTCAGCTCTTAAAAATATTTTAAAGGCTTTCTCTGCCTTTGATCAGATTCAATAATTAGGCAAAGTTAGTCGAATTTTTCAGGAATATACAATTGAAAATGATCTTACTTGCTTTAAAGTCAGAATCACTTTACGTGAGGTAATCTGGCAGACTCTACGGATGTATGAAGTAGTCATGAGACTGCAGAAGACTGTTGACTGGTCAAGGTCAACGGGGTCAGAGAGGCTTGTCACAGAAGCTCTGACAACTACCGTACTGGCCCGAATATAGGATGACATTTTATTCTAGAAATCATATTCTCAAATATGGGATCTTATTATAATCGAGGTTGAGACTTTTCCATTGTCATTACACACCCGCACCACTAGATGGAGCCGGACCGTAGTAACCAGTAAGTGAATGGAACATCACAGTGAACGCATGTGAGCTGGATCTGATGTAACACGGAGGAACCACGCGAGCGTCTTGAACAAAGGGGTTTGAAAGCTGGACAAATAAGCAAGCAAAAGAGGCGACGTTATGATGCCAACTATAAATTGATAAGATTACATTAAATGATGGTAATTAAATAATACTATACATTAATCTTAAATAACATGGAAACCTGACACGTACCTTACCTTAAGTATGGGGCCATACTTCCTAAAAAAGATGAAATCATTAAAATGTTTAAAAATACAGTTATCTCTGTGTGAGTTTTTTCTATAATAATTGTACAATAAAAAGTTATTTTATGAATAACCTTATTGTCTTCATCATATTTTTAATTTCCCAAAATTATATTTAAACGATAGAGGCCGTCTTATAATCAGAGCCATCCTTTTTTCCGGACCAATGCGGCAATATGTGTTTATCAATGTATAAATCTGCCCATTAATACTATTATTGTTTTGTTTTGGTTGTTTGTTTTGTTTTTTATAACCTGAATAACAAATTAAAGAGGACAGTTTTTAAAATGAAAATAGGACCAAAACATAATACAACAGTTATTCAGTCCAGCACCAGGAAGAGACCTGAACTACCAACACCAGCTGAACTTTAACCACCCTGAGACATGCAGGGTCTCTTAAAGCCTAAAGGTTTAGATGATAGAAAAATGCATATTGGAGTCAGAATAATAGAAATTCTCAGGGCTTAAACAGCACTGAAGGGCTAGCTTTCCCCTTATCACTCTGAATGCCCCTACACAAAACAGCCCCCTGGGGGTATCTGGTCAACTCCTGATTTCTAGCCATAGATAGTGACATAACCAGGTGTTGGGCATGTGGACAAACATACCTGTAACATGGTTTCTGATGCAACTGGGGTCATGCATCCCTATTTATAGTCTATTGCTTGTTCCGATCTTTTCTTTTCTGCCTTTTAATCCATCCTTTTGTCCTTCCGTTTATCTCTCCACCCTGTGTCCATTTCCATTTCATGTCTTGATCCTTCACTGCTTTAAATTTTATGAGTTCCATAAATGATCCTAAAAGCCTGCAATGTCGCTTCGTTAAAGCACTCAAAGGAAGGTAGGCTACCAAGAGTAGAGCAAGAAAGGCAGAGCAGTAACATTGCTTCGCCCTGTGCAAAGCAATTCAAATAAGAAAAACCATTTCAAAAATGGCATCGAGGATATTAAAGTGAATTACACAATAACAAATTACCATGTGCGCACCCCAATGTCTTTACTTGTACAAGTATCTTTTTTTCATTTTTCTTTTTTTGCCAATAGTAACTCATCTAAATTTGCTGGACATCTTTTGGGCGTAGGGCCAGAAAAGCTTTTATATCCATAAAGGCCTATGGATCACAGAGAATTGCATTAAGCTGTCCAATTTAATTACTGTATCGACAAAACATAATAGATACTTACAGCCTTACGAAGAGCGATGGACAGAGGAGGGGGAAGAACTGAGAAGGGAGAGAGCTGGAGAAACGAAAAGTGCAGACAATGTCCATTTATAATGCTGATGCACTATCAAAGGAGGTGTTTAAGGAACGTACACGTGTGTGTGTGTGTTTATGTAGATGTGTGTTATTGTGTTTCTCTATCGAATGACTTGTGAGGGCCCATGAGAGCATTTGAGACCGCTTAGTTTGAGCGAGATCCTACACCTCCCTGATGGCTTGTTCCTTGCAAACCGTACAACTGTACGCACAAAAAAACACACCTAACGCAATGTCCCTCGCTCACCCTTCCACGCATGCTTAGAAAGATCCACTGCTGCACACTCATGCACACTTTCTTAGGTCCATGTGGTGGGACCAGTAAGAGGAGTGGCTGTCCTTTCCTGTTCCAGCCAGCCTGGCCTGTCAAGTTCCCATCCACCATAATCAATAGAGGAGGGGCTGGGGGGGGGGGGGGGGGGGGGGGTATTTTTATTCATACAGCGCGTACTTAATTAAATCACAGGGAGTCAAGTGGGGGTTGGGTTTGAAAGGGGGAGGGGGGGGATGGGGCACCAAGGCAAGGGCACTGAGTCAAGAGAGTGATGAAGAATTGCAAAGACTGGCGAGAAAGGCAGAAAAGAGATAAATATGGAACAAAGACCATTGTATGTGTCCTCCATCGGTACGACGGTGGGGCAGAGAACAGCCTCACCGCATCATTTGTAAAGCTGTTATGCTAGCGCAACGTGAAACTCACACTTGAGGAAAATGAAAAATTACTTTATTCTCAAGACTCCCAAAGATTTTGCATTTTGCTTCGTTCTAAACGGTCACAAATCTGATATTGCTCACTTGTTACATTTTCTAAAACGCTTGTAAGGAGCTGATGCTGGAGAATTGAATCCAAGCCCCATTATTGACCCGGACTTTTAGCTTTTAACTTCAATGACATCTGTGCTCAGTTGGGATTATAGATAAAGTGATTTGGTTTATAGTTTTTTTTATTCAGATAATAATAAACAAATGGTTTGGTGTTTGTGTATGCATCATTCAAGTCAGTGTTTTCCTAAAGAGCTTAACTTGAAGACAACTACACTTCTTAAATCTTGAGGGCGTTTCTCTCTGCCATTGCCATCCTTTCTGGATTGCCATTTTACAATTTCTACATCTTTATTGTGGCACACCTCGGCTTTGGGAATGTGAACAATAGCACCTATTACATGTTTCCATTTGAAACTTAACAGATTTTAAGGTTATATAGTTCTTATGACAGCATTTTTATTTTTCTCTGCAGCGTTTATTTGCCCAAAATGGACATTTTTCCAAGCTTCCAAGCGTTCAAGGATTGAGTAGGGATTTTATTGAAAAAAAAAAGAAGTTTGATGAATTAATGAAATTATAAATACTGTATTTTCTGGACTATAAGCCGCACCTGAATATAAGCAGCACCCATTAAAATATAAACGAAATATATATTTTGTCACATAAAAACCACACCGGACTATAAGCAGCCGGTATCCAGGCTGAGAAATAAGATATTTACATCGAAAGATTTTGTACCATAAGTGTTTATTCACATACCTGAACTGATTTTCCTCCTCCTGTGTACTGAAACCCCCCCACACAGCAAAGACATCCGGAACAGACCCACGAAATGGACCCATATCAGGATCCACTTGCACTCAGTGACGGATCCGCTTTGGAGCCGGATCGCAGACCTGCTGGCTCCACGCTGTGTCCACATCTGCGATTAAAACCTTACCTCTGCGGCGGGTCCACTCAGAACCCTGAAATCCACTGGGGAACCAACAAACTGACTGGACAAACTGATAAATCCAGGTGTGTCAGAGAAGCTACAATGTTCAGACACACCTGGATTAATCAGTTTGTCCAATAATAACAGGTATTGATGCTCACAAAATGAATGTAGAGTAGCATAGCCAACATAGACTACTGAATAAAAACAGAATAGCCTTTAACTACTTGGTTTGTTTTTTGGTTTTTGCACTTCCTGCTAGAGCGCCCCCTGAGGGCTGAAGAAATATTCATAGAAAAGCTGCATCTCTGTATAAACCTCATGGTTTAAAGCGTGGGACAAAAGTAGCGGCTTATAGTCCGGAAAATACGGTAACATGATCATATGTTTCTGATAAACATGAAGCTATATTCGACGGCCTGTTATTTAATTTACATTAAAGAGGGAATAAGCGTGCTTTGTGACAGCGAGTAATACGACGAAGATCTAGAAGACTACAGGGGCCAGAGATTTGAAAACAGCAATAAGCTGATTTTGTCAACAATCGTCACTTCCACAGAAAACAAATGAAAGGTTGACATAAAGGCTATAATAAAACTGTTTGGTTTCAGTTTTTGCATAAAAAATGTTCTCTATAGAGTTCCACGGTTGTCCTGCTCTCTGCAATATACCGCCAGCACGCTGAATAATATACATCACCCCCACATTTGTTGGCAGAAGCCTGAATCATTCAAGCAGAGTGGCTTTGTAACCGAGACAGCGGTTATAATAGGAAAGTTCCAGTTCAAAAACCATGAAGCTGTACATCTGTAGCTCTGCCAAATGCAGATGTTAGTCTTTAAGCTTTCCCAGGATACACAAAGGCTAGAAGAAAAATAAAAAAAGCTGTTGATCAGCTTCTCCTATAAAATAATAGAGCATCATATACACTCATTTCTATTCCACGCATAAATGTATGTCCACTTATTTCTGCAATGGGATATTACAGCAGGAGTGTTAGAGCGTTGTAGTATTATAATACCGTTCATACTGTAAAACCACATTCTGTGCACATTATAAACACATGCCAAACCTGACTGTGTAACAGCTGTTAAAATGTAAAAATCTATTCATATATCAATGTTCTCATATTTCCAATAGAGGCGGGAAGTGAGGAAAATGCTCTAATATGAACTGAACATTAATATTGAAAAGTTATATATTTAAACTACTGTGGTAATTATTTCAGTCTCTCTACTGTTTCGGGCTTTAATATTTCACCATTTATTGTGGCCCACAGGCAGAACTTGACGGTAAACTAAAATGTTGTAAATAAGACTTTAATAATTCTGAAGATTATAGACACCACGCAGTATTGAATCGCAGTTGTAATACAGGTGGTGAGCAGATCCGACTGCACGACTTTGGTCGTACCTGACAGTAAAGCGCCTAAAAAACAAGAGGAATATGAGCTAGCCAGCAGTCGATATTTATTACTTTCTTTATGGAACAATATTAAATGCGGTTACAGCCCCCAAGGGAATGAAAAAAAAGAGACACTGAGAGAGGAAGCGATATAGCAGGAGGAGTGGAAAAAGTAAGTGATGGATGAAGAAGAAGAGAGACAACAAGTAGAGAAGAAGTGAGTCTTGCACCAGTCGGTGAACATCTCAGGTTAAATAAATAAATAAGATTAAAAAGAAAGAAACTGCGTAATCTCTGTCTTCCTAATCTCTCTTCTCCTTCTTCTTTATCAGTTTTCACCCTCGTCTTCCTGCTTTTCTTTTATCTCACCCCTGGAGCCCAGCCATGGGTCACATGTCTTCCTTTCATCCACTTGCAGTCACTCTTCTTTTAATAAAAGACACACACTCACACAAAGATGCATATACATTGTTCACTCACTTACCTGCTGTTTCTTTCACACGGAGGCTCACAGATTCTACCTGACAGGTGGACACACACCTCTGCTGTCCTCCTTGTCGTCTCCCTGTCTAACTAAGACCTCCCATGACGCCATCTGACACTGAGCCGCGTGAAATCAAACAGGACTGCTCCCAGTCCTCTGTTTGCAGGTTAATGGCTTAGAGCGGAGTGGTCCGGGTTCATATCTGGATGAGCCCAAGGCTGGATCTGTCTATTACCTGGTATCTGCTGTTGCACTGAGAAATGCAGGGTGAGATGCTCAGGGAGATCTGTGTATGTACAATAGAAGGAAAAAAAATAAAAGTCTTGAACGTTTTCCTGCTAATGTATCTGCATATGTGTATTTCTTGGGTGTTTGGAGACCGTATCTGTGATTTTCTGTGTGTGAAGGGGGTCACAGCGTGGCCTGCGGACTGTTTTTTATTTTGTGCACACGTTTTAAAGGGTTAACAGTAATATCCGAAGCAGCAAAGGGTGACCTGTCGACTGTTATTATTCTTTTCACATGAATAATGGAACTCAATATGGAAGAGGTGATAGCTTGAAGCGCACACACACATAAAGACACCATCAACCTCTAACAGAAGCAACTTTTCCCCAACCCAAGAAGGATTTTGTTGTCGTGCTCAATCCCTGCAGACTGCTAGGGGCCATGCCTCGAGAAAAGAAGCCATGGCTGGGAAATGTTAACTGAGGATGGAGATAGAGAAAAGCCTGGCAGATATTTGGTCTAAATTCCATCAATTATAAATAACTTTAAAAAGCTATGATAAACTGGGATGTATAATAAAGATCCTTTTCCTTCTTCTATCTTCCTACTATTTAATTCCACACGTAGAAAACTTAAATGCTTCTGAACGTTGTGGGCTTCCAGTTCTTGAGATCCCTTTATCCCCCAAACAGTCTGCAGTTGTTTTCACAATCAGTATCAATATAATTTTCGGAATTTGTCGTCCTAATAGAGCTGATGCATAATTCAAACAGCCATCCGTCTTTTTAATAGAATTTTTCTGAGATTAATTGCTCGCTCCCTCAAATGCTGTGGCAATAGAGGAGGACTAAAAAAAGGCAAAACCCAATAATTGAAATATGGGAGCACACTGGTGTACAAACCATCCCACTACACGAATGAGTCCTGCGTGTGCCTGTGTGTATGTGCTTTTGTGGTTTGTCCATCAGTGAGTGTCCTTTTCAAGGATCGTAGGCCAATCTCCTGTTGGTGATAGCCTTCACTCATCTCAAAGGTCGGCAGGTATGACTCACACAGAGATAAGAGGAAAACAACTGTTCACATGGAGATATAACACAGCTATGGATATTGAATGTCCTCAAACATAAATAATACATTATGACACCATTTTAATATCTGCCAATAAAGAATGGCCATAAAAAGCAACGTCAAATGGCATTTGAAGACATCTGCTTGAATATTAAAGGCAGAAAGAGCCTGATTTACAATCAGTTTCTCACTATGTGCTTGGGATGGCCATAAGTGTGCAAGATTTAAAGTGTTCACACACGCACATGACACTCTGGATCTTTCAGATCACATGGATTAACCTTGTTAGCTCCTCGAAGCAAAATCAGCAAATGTCCAGTTGAGCAGGTAATTGACCGGAAAATTTCTTTTTTTTTTTTTTTTTTTGTCTCTTAGCACAGATTTAAACACATTCGTCTTTAGCCTTATGTTTTAGTGTTTTTCTCCTTTCCACTGAAATGTTTACACCATCCAACATGTCACCAAAGCAAACGGCAGTGGTAATACCTTCTTCGGTAATACCTTTCCTGACTAAAGGTTAAAACCAGTGGCGTTAATGGACAACAGGACAAAAAAAACCCCAAAACCATTATGATGAACACTTAATTCAAAGCATCGTGACACATGAGCTTTATTACAGGCGCCTGAAGTGTGGACTCCTGGAGCTTGTGTCAGTCACTCAGCTGGAGTCATAACGGCCGACAGAGAGACACACAGTCTCATAATGGCTTTTATTTGACTTGGATTGTTTTCCCTCTGTTAGAAGAAATAACAAATAAATATCATGGTTGGTAAACAAAACAATAAAAAATTTATTAGCCGTGAATATGAAGCAGAAATATGACTTTTTAATACCCAACCCCCCCCCCCCTCCCCCCATCATGTTCTCATTGGGCTGCTTTGCTTTCTCATTCTCTACTCTGTCAGCAGTTCACAAAAGGCAGATGCACATTATGGAGATTAACAAGATGGATTCACAGATACAGTTACTCAGGTTGTACCAGTGAGGATGTTTAAGGGCAGTGAGATTGGCTCTCTCCATGCTAGTGTGGGCACAACATAGAGCGAAGGGAGGAAAAACTTCCTTTCATTTGAAAAATAAAAAAGAAATCCATCCAATATCCAAAGGTGTCAAAAAAAGAGAAAAGAATGGTAAACATAATATTTTTTTCTCTGCTGCGCTGCACCTTCAAAATACTATAATGCAATGCCTGTCTTTCAAATATTTGCCTCTTTTGTGCTTTCTTTAACGCGTGAGCTGAGCAAAACGACATGTGCAAGCCCATGCTGCATTTATTCTGTGCTTATACAATGCCTGGCAGATACGTTTTCATCAAGGTTTGAGCAGGGGAATGAGGGAACGTTCATGTCTTGTCAAACACAAGGAACGAGCTGGAAAACAGAAAAATAAAATGGAAAAGTCTAAAAGCTTGTTGGCTTCTTGAAATCTTTTTTTTTTTTTTTTTTTTGGGGGGGGGGTCTTTTCTCATGGTTTTCTTAGCAATCAGCATTTTCTGTTGTAAAAATAATTCAGTTGTAGGAATAATATACATCTAATTTTCATCCTTTCATCATTACTGCATGTTTGGATGAAATTAAACGGCTTTAACATTTACAGATTGGTCTGTAGGGAGTGTGATTTTTCTTTTCAAGGCTGTCAGAAACTGTTGCGTTATATTTGCCTTATTCCATATAGCCTGGCTGATTTCCATGACATGTATGTGTGTAAGCATACATTTGTGGGAGACCAAGGACAAAAGGGAAAGTCCAGACAGGGGTCTGTTGCTGCTCTGCTGTTATTATCTATGTATATACTGACTATTTAACATGCATGGTCACGTATTACTGTGTTGCAGCTGATTGACTTTGTGCAGGGAGTGTTTAGCTTAGGCCTGACCAGCAGGAATATAGGGTGATTAGCTTGTCTGATATTTTCATACCTTTTTTTTTCTCTCTCTCTAATTACATTATGCTTCCTGGGCCCTGCTTCTCTGCCAGGCCTTCATCCAAAACAGCAACACTAATAGAGTTAAGACCAAGCAATTGTGTCATGTCAAAGATCATTTAGCTCATATAGGTTTTCAATACAGAGAAAGGAAAAGAGAGTGAGTTTGGGTTGCATCTGCTTGCTTGCTCTGTTATTAAAATGGCATTAAAGTGTGCGTGTGTGTTTGAGCAATTCATTTTCTCAGAATAGAAAACTTACTCCAGTGGTGGGCTCAAGTGTAAAAATGAAATGAAAACATGTGAAAGGCATGCATGCAGCACACAGATATTTTGATTTGTTTTTCCTCACGCTTTCCCTGCCACTGCCTCTCCATTAATCACACACACACACACACATTTACACACACACACACGTACTTCAAGGCAACAGATGGCCTCATGCCACGAGTATTTCTGATAGTTCCTTTTGTCTTTGAAGCTCTTTGTACCAAATTGTTCCACTGATCGTAAATGTCATATCATCCTTTCTCTTGTGCCTTCTGTGCCTTTCTTCTTTAATTGGCTTTATGTGTTTGTGTGCGCTGATTAGGGCGTTCATGTGTCGTGTTTATCAAATGATTGCGGTTTTGTTAATCATTTGACTCTAAATATCTCTAAGTGGTCTGAATACCTCGACTAATGTTATCTGTCTTTGTCTGTCCCCCAGAGACCTGAGTGAGAACCAGATTCAGGCCGTTCCAAGAAAAGCTTTCAGAGGGATCACGAATGTGAAGAACCTGTAAGTATAAATGTTCTTCTTTCCCCCTTTTCTTCTTAAACTCCTTGTTCCCTAACTTTTTATCTACCCTTTTCCCTATCATATACAGTCATGGAAAAAATTATTAGACCACCCTTGTTTTCTTCAGTTTCTTGTTCATTTTAATGCCTGGTACAACTAAAGGTACATTTGTTTGGACAAACATAACGATAACCACAAAGATTGCTCATAAGAGTTTTATTTAAGAGCTGATATCTTACCATTTTCCATGGTTTTCTTGATTATAACCTAAATCACTTAAGTTTTTACATCAATAGCTATGGCGTTGTACTGCCAAAAACACTGCTTTTATGCATTCAGTGTTTTCTTTTCTGTCTGTTTTAGTCACATGATGATGTTTAATGGTACCAGGTATTAAAATGAACAAGAAAGTGAAGAAAAAATGGTGGTCTAATAATTTTTTCCATGACTGTATATATATATATATATATATATATATATATATATATATATATATAATATATATATATATATATATATATATACATACAGTGATCCCTTGCCACTTCGCGGTTTAAGTTCCTCGGTTTTAGTTATTCGCGGATTTTTTCAGAAATATATAATATAATTTTAAAAAATATTAAAAATCGCGGAAACATCACAGGGTGTTGTGCGCGTTCTCTCACAGTGAAGAAATGTTATGAGCCAGCCTGGCCCCTTTAAGAAGGTGACCTTATGGGTAATGGTGTGGCCTCATGGGTAATGTAGTGTGTGTGTTGTGGGACGGCAGAACTCAACAGGGTTAGATGAAAAGTGTAGTGAGCATCAACAGCAGCCCAGCGTGTATAGATTTACATTCTCTGTTAACCGACAGGAGCCCAACAATACAACCTGTGTGATGTTACAAGTTCCTGCAGTGCCAGAATAAAGTGCTCGTTCCATGCTGAGAAAACTGGACTTTTCTTTTGTTGTTGTTAGCGTGTTAGCCGCTAATTACGAGCCAAAAATAGCACAATACCAGCAGTTTCTTTACTACGGTTCAGAGACCAGAGGCTGTGAAGGTAACAGAAAGACCACAGTTGAGCCTTTGTCTCGCTGCAGTCCCTAGCTACTTTTTTGGGGTTTTTAAACATATTTTAAACACAAAATTGAGGCTCGGGGGACTCCAGCTACAGATCGCGGATTTTGATGGTCGTGGGGGGGCGCCGGTCCCCATTAATCACTACTTATACCTCATCTAAGACATTTCAATTTAAGGAAAGAAATGTCAGACAGCAGGGTGAACTCTGGCTGATTTTGAGACTTGCTTTTTTTTGAGACTCTAAGTTATCCAAATGGCAGATATAAGACATAAATTGCTGAACTTGACAGCATCTTGTTGTGTAACTGTAAGCTCAATAAAATCTTCCCAACAAGGAGTATAAACGGAGACCTATCCAAAATATCTGAAATCTTGCCAAAGTGTTGGAATTTGGCAGGACTAGTGAGGGCACAAGGCTATTAATCTCTGTCGCCGATGGCAGTGAAGTTAGGTTACTGCCAGAGTACTGAGACCTACTGGTAACAATGTTCCATCTACACCCTGCATGAAGACTAAAACTAAAGAAAGAGAGAAAGAAAAGAAGGAAGAATGCAGTTGCCGGCCGTGCACATGTGGGTGGAGGCCTCGAAGCAAAGTGGGGCTATCACATCAGAGGATATTCTGGTACCTTTCTTGCACATAAAAAAAGACTGATTAAAAATGATAATTTAAATAACAAAAAGATATAATGTTCATATTGCATTACGTTCATAAAGAGGTAATCTTTCTTATTGTTAAAAATTATATAAAAATTAATTTCTGAACCCTAACTTTGATTTAAATGTAGCTATAACATAGCTATAAATATTTAACTTCTCTCCCTTTTTCACATAATTCCACTTTCCTCCTCTTTCTGTTCCTCTCCTCATTCCCCCTTTTTCCTTTCCAAAGACGTTTTGTCACCGTATGAAATGCTCAATACTGCCCTGTCATTTATTCACGATGCCCTAATCACCAATACCATGATCAATGTGCTACTTAATCAATGTTTCTCATCAATAACAGCTGATCAATCCTGCTTCTAAACTAGCAGACAGACTCTTGGGGCAGCGTCCTCAATGTGTGCTAGCTCAATAAAGATAAGCAGAATAAAATAGAACAGAATGGAATGTGCTCTAATTGTTCCTTTTTTAATGACTCAATCACAATATAGTTTTATTATAAGTTTTATACATAAATGAAGACTTGTGAGGGGACGGGGGAAGACAGATGCTGATGCACTTTGAACACAACTTGAATGCAGCAGTGCTTTATAATGACCTGCTGGTTATTCATACGTAGCATAAACAATCACCAGCAGGATACGTACGCAACAAATCTGAAGTGACAGGCAGGACAAGTTTGCTGTTTTTGGTTGAGAGCTCACGGTAACTGATATCTCTCTCAGAGACACTGACATAAGACTTTCTGTTCAACGGCCTTAACTTTTTGTGGTCGTGCTGCGTCCACCCAGTAAACAGCTGTAACCATGTAATAGTCATCACCACACTTATGAATATTTATGAATGAATGTTACCCATCAACAGCAACTTCATAAATCAATTGTTTGTAATTGAAAAAAAAAAACAAAAATAATGGAGGTTAGGAAGTTTGTTTTGTGACTAGAGGCTAATTATTGCTAATTGTTCTCAGTTAAATACACGTGGGTCAGTTTTGCCTGAATGTCAGTGATATCTGTTTTCTTCTTCCTCTGACCTACTGGTAAGAAAAGATCAATGACAGCAGATTATAGTTCATTAATTTCATTCACTTGTTTCATTCTGCTGCTGATGGTTTTTTACCTGCAGACACACCTGGTGGGAAAAACACATCATACACATAGCAGGTGTGTACGTTCCATCCAGAGAAATTAGAGCACATGTGTTTGGCCACATTAATTTCATTGTTGCAATGAAACTCAAACGGAAATGAAAATTTAAAACAAAGAAGAATATGGCAAAGATGAAGAAATAAAAGAAGAAAACAGAGCGCGGCCTGAAAAAACATCTTTCTGCTTCATGAAGAATTTAATCTGTTGATAAAAGCTTCGTTCCGTCACAGCTGAACTAACATGTGGGCTTGTACGATCAACTCACGAGTTAAAATCTCAAATGACTGGCTAACAGCATTGCAGAATTACAGCAAGTGCTTGAATTTATGATTTATCCACGCGAGACATGCCAAATACAGATCCATCTTCTTAAAATGGGTATGCATGAATCGTGAAATGAAGATCCTTATTTTGTATTTCTGTTTCTCCTTCACTGGGCAAATTGTGAATTGATAAAAATACATCTTGCCACAGATGAGTAATCCAAAGTTAGGTTATAGGCAAATGCACTCCTCTGCTTGGTTTCAGCTCCCAAAAGTGATGTCAGTTTAATGTATCTGCCAAAGTCTACAGGAGATTATTACTCTCACGTTAAATGATCCGTGCCTATTTTGTGCATGTATGTGTGTTTGTGTGCGTGCGTACGAGTACGACAGCGGTAGTTCCCACGGCTGGGCTTCGAACCTGTGAGTTCTGGTTGGCCTCTAATAATCTAATCCACTCTTGCCTGTCGCGCTGAACATAATCCAAACTAAACACTGCTCGCACCCCTTTAGCTCTCTGACCTTGGACTCAGACTTTACAACCATTTGAAGATCAGTGTCAGAAAGCAAACGGCTGTGGAGAACGTCTCATTCTAGCTCAGACTTTATGGCACCTTGGATTTCCTATCGGTGTCTTTAAGTGGTACCTATCCAGGTAGGTTTAATGAGTATGCTCTTTTAATTCTGAGCATTACATCAGAACGATAACACACTTTCAGATCTGAGTGCTGATTGTGCTAAACCATATGCTCCATCCTAAGATTCAGCAACCTCTATTTTCCTTTTTAACTCCAGGCTGTAACTTAGTTCTTCACTTTCCGTCAAGTCAACAAATCATCAATGAAGTTGTATAATGAAATGCTCTGTCATGTTAATATGTTTTATATGTTGGTCATTTTACTTCATTCAGCGTCCTCAAACTTAGTTTTTCTCTCTTCCTATCTGTCCGTATCGTCCCTCCTCCTCTTTTGTCGTCACATCGCGTTGCTTTTCCTTTCCTCATCTTCCGTACCTCTTGCGCTCTTCCATCATCTGACATCTCATTGTCATCCTCTATCTTTTCTAGCGACAATTTTGCTCTCCTTCCATCCATCATCTTTATTCTTATTTTTCTTAATCATCAGATTTTTGGTCTTTCTCCTGACTTTTCCCCATTCCTTCTCTATGTCTATATTTCTCTATATCAATATCTAGATTTCTCTTTCTCTGTATCTCCTCCTATTCCTCTTTTTTCTTTTTTTGGGTTTCCAAACTATTATCTATTGCTTGCTCCTTCCTCATCCTTGCTACTCATTCCTTAATTGTAACTCATTCTGACTAGGCAGCCTAAATTCCCTCTCTCTCCTATAATATTCCATTTTTCACTCTTTCTCATCCTCCCATAATCCCTCCATCCATCCCTCCATTAGACCATTAGACAAGGTGACTCCTGCAGTAAAAGGTTTACATTATATATATATATATATATATATATATATATATATATATATATATATATATATATATATATATATATATATATATTTGTGTGTGTGTGTGTGTAAAAAAAACAACAGTCATGACATTCTGTTCCTGGTGGACAGCACATTGATTTTCTTATGCTCCAGCCACTCGTTTTGATTCTCTCTCTCTCCCCTGCCTCTCCTACTCTGTCTGTCTGCCTCTTTTTTTTGTCTCACTCACTCTTTTTCCCAGAGAAGAGAGTCTCTATCGTTAACTCTTCGGTGTTTCCTTTCACTGTATGTTGTTTATTGGCTTTTTTTCTTAAACGCACTCATTCATACTGTATACATGTGCACACACACACACACACACACACCCTTTAAGCCCACTATCACATGAAAGCTTTGCTGAAACAGCCAAGAAACTGGCATATACCATTAGTGTGGTCCTCTCACTAACCCAAGGAGACAGGTTTATCTGTGTGTAGGTGTTTAAGGGTGTGTGAAAGCTCTCCCAAACATTGTGCTGACTGCAGCTGCTGACTACAGGACTTGACATTCTTCTAAACTCAACCTGTCAGTCAAACTGCACGTGATAAAGGTAAACGTTGGGTTTGAAAAGACTGAAAACGCAGCCAAAATTCCTTTAATGGACTTCTGTTTCTCACAGTTTTCTCAACAGCATGTTCTCTGAATGCCGATGTCATAAGATCTGATTTTATCTAATCCGATTTTCTGAAATCAAATCTTGCCCCATGTCTGGTCTTGTAATTTCTTTGTTTTGTCTCGTCTCGTCATAAACGATCCTTGCGTCAACCACACCCATAAAGGTGCATCAGTTTACCATATTTGTACCATCTATTAGGGGCAAGCATTTTGAGAAGAGTCCATATACTGGGAACTGTGGAGACCAGTCGCTGAGGTTTCTTAGTTCATGCTAGTTCAGCATACAGACTTTTCTATAAAGAAGCCCAGCTTTTGTAATGGATGCAGTACATCCTTTATCACTGTCTTGCTGAAAGATGCAAAGCCTTCCTTGGAAAATGTATAGCCTGGATTGAAGCGTATGTATATACATACACGCACATATAGATTTTAGTGCTGATGTTCCCTTTCCAGATATAGAAGTGACTCATTTCATAGGCACTAATGCACCTCCATACCATCAGAGACTTTTTAAATCAAGGGTTGAACGGCCACTCTCCTTTAGTCTAGAAGACAAGTCATCCATGGTTGCCAAAAAGAATTTCAATATTCAGTTTGTCTGACCACAGGACAGTTTTCCACTTTTCTTCAGTCCATTTTAAAGAGGTTTTGGCCCAGACAGATGGCAGCATTTCTGGATCATCATCACATATGGCTTCTTTGCATTGAAGTGCTTTAACCTTCATTTATGGTTGCACAGCAAACTGTGTCCTTAGACAGTGATTTAAGCAACAGTTCCCGACCCCGTGCAGTGATTTAGTGTGTGTGTTAATGCAGAGTTGCCTGAGGCCCAAAGAACGAGCATCCAACATTGGTTTTAGGTTTTCTCCTCCGCGCACAGAGACTTATCCAGATTACATTGAATCTCATTATATTATTAAATGCTGAGTAACATTATTATGAAATAGTTTAATGACTACAGTTTTTTTTTTTTTCATATCGATTGGTTAAACTCTTAATATCCAATCATGCCACTGACATATTAACCTAATTAACTGATTTAACTAAAGGTGTTCCTCCAGGTGTTCCTTTCTCACATCACTTACCTTTCCAGCCTTTTGCTGCCCACGTCCCAAGTCTTTAAAGACACGTTCCTGCCATCAAATTCAAAATGAGCTAATATTCCAAGTGAAATGGTACACTTCTCACTTTCAACATTTTATATTTGTTTTCTATGTGCTATTGTTACTAAAATGTGCTATTTTGACATTTGCAAATTGTCCGATTATATTATATATTTATTATATTTTTATTTCTCTATTTTTCACAGTTCAACAATTTATTCAGAATTTGGGTTTAATCATCGGATAGGGATAACAAACAAAAAAAAAGCTTCTAAATAAAAGACGTTCCTGCAGTGAGCAACAATGAGGAAACAGGCTGACCCTTGCACCACCACCCCCGCCACAGGACAAATGAGGAATTCATTAAGTGCAGAATATTTTCAGGTTAAATTATTTTTCAGACTGAAAATGAATGCGTTAGTGTATTTTTAAAATCACTGGAGATACTGAGCCGACCATCTGTTGTCTTTACTTCTGTTCACTTGTTCTGCCCCACGACATTCAGAAACAAAAAAAGCTTCCTGATAAACGTAACAACCTTACAGCTATGTGTTGTAGGAGCACACTGATTTAAAAAGAGGTGTCAAACACTGTATCAGAGGTGTATTATCGATACATTTTGAGCGTAGCAGGCACAGTGTATTGCAAAATAGCATTTTTACAATTGCTGTTTTCCAAAGTTTGTCTGTGATCTTAACTCTAAAGTTATAAGAGTAATTATAAGCTTAATAACAGAGACTATTTAGTATAGTATACTTACACCTGAGTTCAGATAAATAACAACTGTGTATTTTTGACTTTGTTTAGATTACTTGGAATTACTGTTTCAAGCAAATAAGCATTTTCAAATTTAAATATCTTCCATGTACAAAAGCACATACTGATTTAATTTGTGCTAACTTCTGTAACATTTTCTAGAACTTAGAAGTTTCTTAGTAATTAATAATTGAATGAGATTTTAATTTACTTGCTAAAACCATTGTAGTTTAAATGTTACTATTAATGTATATAAGTTTAGCAGTAATTGATTGAGGTTCTAGTGAGGCAGTTGTGCAACACTTAAAAAGCACTTGACAATCGCACAAGGGTGAACGTGGATTTAATCTCCATTTGTATACAAGCAGAGAACGACCAGGCTAACAGCACAGACAGCCGCTGCAGCACGAGACAATGAATCAAGGAAATGCAGTCATTCTTAAACACTTGTTTATCAATACGTTGAGCCTTGAGCTAAATTCCTCCAACAGCTAGTCTCAAAAATCATGCCATGGCACCTGAGCAATATCTCACATTGGATTAGATATTCTGCATTAGATATTAATATCACTGAGGAACCTGACCCTATTTTTAATATAACAACCATGCAAACTGCAAAAAAACAAAACAAAACAAAAAACAAGGCAAGTAACTTACTCATTTAACTTCCATGCATCCATTATCTACACCTGCCTCTTGTTTTCATGGTCACATATAGACAACCACAACATGCTTACACTCACTGCTGTGGTCAGTCTAGAATCACCATGTCACCTAACATACATATTTTTGGAGAAAACCCATGCAAGTACAGGGAGAACATGCAAACTCCACACAGAAACCAAACCAGGTCCTTTTAGCTGTGAAGAAACAGTTCTGACCACAAAGTGATGGCACCGTCCTCATTTAACTTCAGACATCCATGACATACTAATGGACCTGGTTCCATCCATATGAAACAATCAATGTACAGTATTCATTATGACACACAAGTGCCTTTTACTTGATGAAGACACACACCATTTCAGAAGCACTTGCATTCAAGTGGACAACGACTCAACTGACCTCAGATCCACACAACAATTAATGCATGACACAATGAACAAGGAAATGCAGTCATTCTTAAACACTGTTATCAATATGTTGAGCCTTGAGCTAAATTCCTTCAACAGCTAGTCTCAAAAATCATGCCATGGCACCTGAGCAATATCTCACATTGGATTAGATATTCTGCATTAGATATTAATATCACTGAGGAACCTGACCCTATTTTTAATACAACAACCATGCAAACTGCAAAAAAACAAAACAAAACAAAACAAAATAAGGCAAGTAACTTACTCATTTAACTTCCATGCATACATTATCTACACCTGCCTCTTTTTTTCATGGTCACATATAGACAACCACAACATGCTTAGACTCACTTCTGTGGTTAGTCTAGAATCACCATGTCACCTAACATACAAGTACAGGGAGAACATGGAAGCTCCACACAGAAACCAAACCAGGTCCTTTTAGCTGTGAAGAAACAGTGCTGACCACAAAGTGATGGCACCGTCCTCATTTAACTTCAGACATCCATGACATACTAATGGACCTGGTTCCATCCATATGAAACAATCACATGTACAGGTATTCATGTTAAATTAAGATTATGACACAGTTCCAAGTTCAGCTGTGTGCCTTTTTATTTTTGTCGTTTCTTGAAGAGCAACAACTGGCATTACTCCCCTCCAAAATGAATTCACACAAGGAGTTTGCGGATGTGTCTTTTAAACACTGGACAAAGTAGCAGAACTTTAGCTGTGGCACAACAACCCAACTGGGGGAAGGTGAAGATGATTTAGAGAGCGAGGCTCACTTCCATTGACAACAGTCACCCAGACGTTACACCTGACCGACCTTCATCGCTTCCACACACCTTCCACACCAATCTACAGCATCAGCCGGAGTAAATAATAGACTCCACATACTCACACCCTGGAGTATGTGGAGCGTCTTCTTTGTCATCTTGTTGCTGGCAGTTTAGCACAACGCTGCTACCAACTGGTTTGGCCGTGTCATTGATTCTGTCATTGTTGAGTTACTTTACAGCAATTATGTTTTACTCACTATAACCTTGTAATAAGCAGATATTATTGATCAGAGTAAAGTTTTTTTCTTTAAGTTAGAGCAGCTATTGGAATTCACAGTTTATCAAAGAGAACACAAAACTACAAAAGAAAAGCAATTTAAACATGGTACATACATTTGTTTCAAAAA
Organism: Hirundichthys speculiger; assembly: GCA_018398805.1. Classification (NCBI taxonomy): domain Eukaryota; kingdom Metazoa; phylum Chordata; class Actinopteri; order Beloniformes; family Exocoetidae; genus Hirundichthys; species Hirundichthys speculiger. The sequence continues at coordinate 181,985 of JAGFBZ010000785.1, read as the reverse complement.
ATGAAAAATCCAGGTTTGATCATTAATGGAGTTAGAAACGACTGAAAAAGGATCCCGATGGCGTGAATCCCTGTGAAATTATTTCTGATAAAGTTAGAGCCAGCTACATCCTGCACTTTATGTGCACCTTAACATGATGAGATTCTGTCAGAGTGCTAGTTAAACCTATTTTCATAAAACCCAGGTGGAGGTTATGTTACAATATTCATGAAGAAGCGACTTTCTTTACCCTCTGCTTCTCTGAAGGACAGACGGCGAACCAAAGATAATGTAACTGACCGCAGACAGTATGTGACTGCCACGCTTAAATCCTGACATGTGTGTCACACATATTGGAAGTCGTATATGTAGCTCTGTATATGTAACCCCCCCCAACACACACACACACACACTGCGCCTCAGCATCCACATATACGCTCTTTTGCAACCAGCGTGTCCTCATATTGTACCTTGTTTTCTGAGCCTGGCTTCGCTTTCTTACCCTCTGATCTTCATTGTAATTTTTTATTTTGTATTTTGTATTTATTTTTTCTGTGCCCATGCTCAACTAATACTGATTCACAGGACCACCAGGTGCTTTGGAGCAACATGTTTGTAATCGAGTGTAATATGTATTTCTTTTGAAAATTGAAATAATAATAATAATAATAGTAATAATAAATGCAAGCTTGGCAGTGGGAGAATAAATAAGAAGCAACCCCGCGGTTTTAGTGCTGTAGCTCTATCCTTCGTGTCATCCTCTCCTTTCTTTTCACCCCCGTAAAACATCTCCATGCTTCATGCTCCCCTACCCACAATGCAGTGCAGGATGGCCGTTTGTTTGAATTATGACTACAGCGCTCTGGAGAGAGGTGAGAACATTTTGTCATCTTGCGTGCACGTGCACACACACGCCAGAGATGTCGTGCGTCTCCGTCATAGCAGATGCTTATCTTCAGTTGATTTTATGTGTTTGACGGATTCTAACAATGAATATTCGGAACCGTGCATGAAAATATATAGTAAAATGCTAATTATTAATTTTGCTTTGAGAGCATTAAATTGCCTCACAGATCAATAGTGTAAATGTGATTCCTGAGAATGACGGGGTAAACTGAGGGAGACATGAATTCTAAAATCCCATCATTAATACACTTAGAGGCTATGTGAAGCAAAAACAGGTATACATGTCAGCTAGGTTATCTAAATTTAAACACATTTAGACAACTCTGTTTTCTCCACAGCAATATGATCTCTAATTCTGTTTTGATATCAACTTTACTTAAATTGACAAACAGGAAATTAGAACCGTATAGGCCGATATTGGGAAGTTTCTCCTATTTAACTTCAAATTTATGAAAGTTCTAAAAGCAGAAAATTAACTTTAAGCTAATGTGCATTTTAAATTTTGTCTAATTCTATATTGAAAGAATGAAAATCCATTTAGTGTCCTTGACTGCTTGTTTAGATTTCAGCCAACAATGGTGGACTTATGATAATGTAAAAACATGACTGCGTTTCCCGCAGCCTTGAATAACACTAAAAGCAGAATTGTCATTTGCAAGTCAAAGCTCATTGGCTATTGTGGCTTTAAATGCAAATAAGAGACCGTCTGAGATCTGAATGGAACCGTGGAGCCATCAGTTTTTCCAAGAAAGGATAAAGTGAATTCAGTTTAAAGAAAAAAAAGTTTGGATGTTAATCTAAATAGGAACAGAAACAAAAATTAATTGTAAAGCATTTAAACCAAATGATTAATCTAAAATAGAACAAGGCAATAGATAAATAATAAGAGTGGATGTATGGTTTAAAGTAAAGGAAAAGGCTTTCTCTCATGTTAAAATATCAGATTTAATTCCATTTAAAGGAATATTTGCTTACTTTTAGGAAGCATTAGCTGTCGCAGTCTTCTTTCCCTGCTTCTGGCAACAACCAGCTAACGTAGCTTCATAACTGACAGAACGCAACAGCTAAAATAACGTTGGACTCCTGCTGTCTTGTGTCACAACAGCACGTCGCTGACAGCACTACGTCACACGTGAACAACAGGGAATTTAGCTCAAGATGGCTTCTTCCACATGGAAGGCCTTGCTTTGATCAGCAAGACAATGGCATGATGATTTCAACATATTACTGGTGTGGTGTCATGGTAAAAGAGACTGCAAAGTTATCAGCCATGCAGATCAAAAGCTTTTATGTTTTATCACATGAACAAAAAAATAATAATAATAACAGTCAAAAGACTAAAATTCTAGATGACAATAAGAATGAAGATAAGAAAAATTAAGTTAGAATAAGAATAATTTGTTCTCCTCAAAAGAACAACAGAATGTTGTTGAAAAGATGTGATGTAACATGGTGGTAGAGACACCCTGCCCCAGCAGTCAATAAGCATGTATGAACTGTAAAGATGGGGGGGGGCAGAAACAGTTTTCTCAGCTTGGCCAACACTATAATATATTTTAAAAAGAGCTTTAGAAGAAGGTGCTGAGGGGTCTTGGCTGTTATCTCAAGGTGACGACCACAGCTGAGTGCCCCAGACTCAGAGGGCAGTGGCCCCTTGAAGGGTGACATGTCAAGTTTTACAAATCATCTGAAGGAAAGGACACGTCCAGATGTGCTTAAGCAGCAAAGAGGGTCATTGGCACTTAACCTGTTCATCTCTGGGCCTATTTTTTACTCCTCTGCTCAAAAACCACATATCCATCATGAAACGAGTATTTCTCAGCAACCATAAGGTCTGACTGAGTACCTGTGGGGGTCATAGTCAAGAGGACGCCTCTGAGACTTGTTAAGATGTATAAATATCAGAATATGTGTTTCTGATTAAGAGTAAATGAAGATGGTACACGGCACAAAAAAAACAAAAACAGTTTTGCCTAAGAAAAAAAAGATAAAAAGCACTTTCAGAATGACGGCAGTTGCAGCTCCTCCAAAAAAAAAATCATAATGTAATATCATAAATATAGAGATTATAGATAGAGACGGGCACCAGGACAACTGCAAGTTAAAATACATCAAAAATGAGCAGTAAAATCTTTAAATCGCTTCCGAATCTTGCACATGGCCAATGAAGGGCAACAAGAACTGTTGCAGTATGGATACTTCTGTCATTTCATGTTAAAAGCCTGGCAAAAGCATTTTGTCCAGCTACTGGCGCCTCATTGGGTCTTTACCCTGATTTAACTAGGATGAAGTGCACTGCAGTAACTGAGTTTGGAAAAAATAAAAGTATGAATGACCTTTTATAAGCCCTTCAACTCCTGCATCCCTTTAGAAAGCCTGAGCACAAAAATACTAAAACCTCATTTGTATTCTAATTTTCAAAATCTAACAACTGGATGAAAATGGCACATAAATATTGTTTCATAATTCTAATATTACTGAAGGATTTCATGAAACTGGACACATCTGTAGAACCAGTCTTTAATGGGAACATGCATTATAACTGGGTATCAACCATGTAGCCATGACAACAGTGTGATAGCTGAGCATAGTTTGTCCCAGGAGTAACAGTCAAACACTCTTTTTACCTCCGCCAAGGAGGTTGGGTTTTTGCCGTCGTTTATCTGTTTATCTGTGTGTCTGTGTTCAAGATAACTCAAAAAGTTATGGATGGATTTGGATGAAATTTTCAGGAGTTGTCAGAAATGTGAAAAGGAAGAAGTGATTACATTTTGGGTGTGATCCAGAAGAAATCCTGGATTCTGGATCACTTTCAAATTTTCGATAACATTGCAGTCAATGGGGCCAAAAAATTTGTTTCTCAATATCTCTGTTAATTATTGCCCAAAACTCATGAAATTTCACTCAGGGATTAACAATGGGAACCTCTACCAAATTTCAAAGGCTGATCCAGGATCTGATCCAGAAGGCGGATTTTATCGTGATCTTTAAATTGCAATATGGGTGAATTGTTGCGCTCTGCGAGTGCTTTTTTAGTTATAAATGTATTGAAAAACGAATCTGTGCAGCATAAACCAAGAAAATCTTGGAACTCTTTGGAAAACCAGACCTTTCAAAATAGTGCTACTTGAAGTCTTGCCCATTTTTTTCTTTTTTTTGACTGCACATGTATTTTCACATTAATGGAAACATGTATTAAATCTGTTTTAAAGACCAAATGATGTAATAGAATAAATGTAGATTCTTTTACTTTTTTGCTGTTCCGTTCAAGGTTCCCCAGAGTGAATCATCCATTTCCGTCTTCTCCTGTCCTCTGCAGCTTCCTCTCTCACATCAACCAACTGCATACTCATTTACTGCATCCAGAAATCTCGTTTTTATGTCTCTCCATTTTTCTCCTGGCAGCTTCATCTCCAGTATTGTTCAATCAATGCATTCACTATCCCTCCTCTTTGTGTCCAACCCATCTCTATCCATCCTCTGTTAGTTTTTCTCCCAGACATCTAACCCTGGCTCTTCTTCTCATGTGCTTGTTCTTAATCCCATCCTTTCTTGTCACTCCTAAATAAAACCTTAACATCTGTATCTCTGCCACCTTCAGCTCTGCTTCCTGTCTTCCTCTCAAGCTCTCACTACCGTCCTGTAAAGCTTTCCCTTTCCTCTCGCTGCTACTTTTCTGTCATAGATTGCCCCGTACACTGTTTATTTGTTAATTTAGCTAAATGTGGTCCACCTGTACCTGCACGATTTCACATCTAATCTGTTTGGTTTAGTTCCAACGAACCCCGCCGTGTTTCCAGAGTTACTGCAGTTCATGTGAGCGAGTCTGTAGCTGACACGCCACCAGTATCTCAGAACAGGAACCACCGCTCATTTTTATGATGTAAAAAGCTGATTTAACATCATGAATGCTTGTTTTAATCATTCATATTTGGTTGGATGTTAATAAAAAAATTTCTGGTATGTAAAAATAATAATAATAAAAAGAATCCATATTTATTTCTCACTTGCTTATACAATTAAGTGCATCCTCTAGCCCTTCTTGTGCCCATTCATTAATAAATTGGTTGGTACTGGTTGCCCACTCATTAATGAATTGGTTGGTACTGGTTGCCCATTCATTAATGAATTGGTTGGTACTGGTTGCCCACTCATTAATGAATTGGTTGGTACTGGTTGCCCACTCATTAATGAATTGGTTGGTACTGGTTGCCCACTCATTAATGAATTGGTTGGTACTGGCCCACTGATGGATTCATGCAGTGGTGCTGCTGTGTGTCTGAGTGTGTGCGTCCCTCTGCTCCAGATGGTAGAGCTCAGGATCAGTCTGCCAATAGGCCTTGTGATAGGCATGATTAAGCACACTAACCAATTATATGGAAGGAAATTAAATGTTGGATCTCAGTTTTATCCCTCGTAACAAACATCCTTGATTGGAACACGCAAAGGCGCACAAAGGCTACAGATACAACACAATGGTATAAATATAGAGATCTCAGACGCATAAAGTTGCCCTCATCCCAGACTGATACCAATCACGTCCGTGCTAATCAGAGTGCTTGGTGAACAAAGCTGTCAGGGGACTCGTATTACAGATGATGAAAGATTTTACTGTGAATGAAGATGGAAGATGAAGTACATGGCCACCAATATGAATTTAGTAGTTATTCTCAATTCTAGGAAAATTACAGAAGTGAAGATGTTCTCAAACAAGTTATCAAAAAAGAGGAAGAAGAGAAAACTCTCCTTTAGTGTTAAATACAAATGATAAGCTGTGGACTTTTCACCAATATAGCAAGAGTCTTTGTCTGCGCTACGACGTGATGGTCTCGCTTAGCCTTACGTCAAGAAGTCATGGTTGTCACTGCTGACAGGGGGAACATTAAAGAACAATAACGTAACAAGACTGCTGCTGTTTCCAATGGTTTTATATAGTTTTTAAATATTTTGTCAGTTATCATTTATTATTTTATTTTTTTTTTTACATACACGTAGCCAAATATTAGAGCATCTGGCAGACTGGGAAGCAGCTGGCCACTCACTTAGACTTCATGGAGATGTGTCTGGATCATCCCAGAGGGTCTGGTTGTGAAAGCGTCAGTCACTTCCGTTGACCGAGAAAATTTAGGAGGCCATTACTGAGGACACCTGAGGAAAAGTATCACAGCTTTTATTTTCTACAGGGCTTATGTATGTGTATTATTATTACATTTCAATTTTTTTTTCTTTTTAATGCTACTTTGACTTTTTTATTTCCTATTTTTTTTATGCATAATTGTTCTGCATTGCCTCCTCAGTAAGGAGATAGGAGAGGGTGAAGGCGGCTTGACACCGTGGACTGTCACACCACAGAACCAATTACGAGCCCTTTTTCCAATCTGTGTTGTCTAAGGCTTTTTCACTTCTTACCCTTAATGTCAGGTCAGGGTCAGGCTTAAAGGTTAAGGCTAGATATTAAAAGATGAATCCTCCTCTCATTATCACTGCTCTGTAGAAAGCAACAGGCAGTGTGAGATCTTAACACCTCACTACTTCTTAAGACTTCTTAATGGCACTGTTGTTAAAATGTACCTAGTACGTGTTTTCTTGTGAGACAGTGAAATTCAGAATCCATTCATCTCCATATGGTAGATCAGACTGCATGCCAGTTTGTCTGCCTGAAAAAAAAAAAAACAGCTTTTTAATTACATAAAGCACAAACATGGCAGAAGCATATGTTCGCCATCCCCAGACTCACTGTACTTTAGATTGAAGCCATTTAACAGATGCCTGTACTCACAATGCTCATCCAACAAGTAAGCACCAAAAGAAAACACTAACTGTGACTTTTGACACATCCTACCAAGCTGCTTTTATCAGATATAACAGAACTGTTTTGTGCTCCGTGCTAATGATTGTGTTCAGTTAATGTTGGGATGGTAAGTTGTTGAATTTAGTTCTCTCTGAATCCTATCAGTTCATGGATTGGAGTGATATTTACTGTCATGAGTCCAAACTGAATCCATGCTGTTAACCACACGTAATATCATCTGGTCAATGCCAGGACGATGTGAAGCCGCTGCTTCAGCAGTTTAATGATCAAAAGTATGGAATGCCACGTGTGCATGAATATTACGATTCTTCTACGAGCTCCTGTGGTGGTGATGAAAAATAACTATTCTTGATAGACACAAATGATTCATTTTGATATCTTTCCTTCTTTGCCTTTCTTTGGAGAGTCGCCGGTTGAAAAATGCAGATATACGCCTTCTCAGACTCGCAGTGTGAACAGGTATGAAAATAAACCGAATGTGCTTCCCTTGAAACTGATATAATTAATCCTGTTCTTCAGAGAAAAGCAGCTACTGCTTTGGGAAGCGCCTTCTTTAGGGTTAGACATGACTGACATAACAGGTCCTGTCCATACCAAGCAGACAGGAGAGCTCGGTTGAAGAAGAAAAAGTGATTTAAAAGGTTGAAAAAGAAAAACCAGAGAAGAAATGAATTGGCAAAGTGGAGTGCAAGAAGGGAAAAAGGTGAGGAGGAATCAGAGATGGCAGGAGAGGGCACAAGAGACAAAAAAGGATTATGAATGAGAAGAAATGAGAAGATGAACGCTCTGAAACAGTTTGAAAAAGGAGAGAAGTCAAAACTCAAAGAAAAGGGATCATCAATGAAGAGATTTAGCGGAGGAAAATTATTAAGGTAAAGTGATTGGCGTTTATGTTCTCGTGTCTTGAGAGCACAGAGTAAACAGAAAAAAAACCCTTTATGACAGCTGCTGGCGTGTTCTTCATGCTCCCAGATTAAAATGAAAAAAAAACAAGAAAACATGTTCAAATATCGCTCTTACATTTCCAGAAAGCTTGAATACATGTGATCTTGACACAACATGCAGCAGCGTGTTCTTCATCAGCCAGTAACAACATTTGGAGGTTGGAAGGTTGACAGTGGAGGTCTTGAGATCTTGGAGAGCTGAGTTCAGCTTCAGGTTCTGCCTCAGACACGGCAGGTCCAATCTCACCTGAGTCCTGTTTTAAAACAATAAGCAACCTCGTTAGGTTCAGAAGAAGAGTGCAGTTTAATTTGCTTTAAAGGTGATGGAGACCTCAGGTTTTCTTGACTTAGAAGGTATGTAGAATTCTATGTATGGTGCGATCTTAAAAAGTATGAAATGGCAATGATTTACTCTGGTGAGTATGGGAGGCATGGGAGGGGAACAGATGGGTAGATGGATGGAAGAAATGGAATGAACGGAGGAGGGAGGGGTGGAGGTTCAGGGTGGCTGGGTTCATGAGAGGTGGATGGTGGGGGGGGTTGAATACCTAGAGCTGAACAAATCAAACTAAAAGCAAAGGATGGATGACAGTAGGGTACAGGGTGCATCTGGGAGTCCAGCAGCAAGTCGTTGAGCAAGCAGAGGGAAGAGGGGGAGGGTTGGGAGGGAAGATAGAGAGAAAGGAAGGGGAAAAAGGAAAGAGAGGCAGAGTCGTGACTGTAGGTTGATTTACGGAGGGCTTTCCTTTTAATGAAATTGTTTCAGTGACAGAGCCGGTAAAAGGCCCTTAATGGATTGGCTGGCCTAATGTAATGAAATTACTCCCTCTTTCACTACAGAGAGAGGAAAAGGAGAATAAAAGAGGATATGGGAGGAGGGAGAGGAGGAGGATGGAAGAGGAGAAATGCAATTAATATTTACAGAACAGACAAGCAGGGTGGGCTTTAGTGGCGGCAGCTCCCTCGCTCTCTCCTGCGCCGCGTCTACCTCTCTCGCCCCCTCTCTCCCTGTGGCCAGTGTGCGGCGGGCGTGCGGCGGGGGAGGGAGGTGATAGGCTGACGGCAGGCGAGCCATCTCGGCGCACCGGTCTCCTCTCTCGCGCTCTCCTTTTCCTCTCCTGCTCTCCTCTGGGCTGGTCACATCTGTGCTGAGGTGAGAGGCTTCACCTCAGCTCGTGCGCCGTCGTCTTGGCTAGTTTTCCCCTGAGTGTGTGTAAGTAACTGAGTGTGTGTGTGTGTGTGTGTGTGTGTGAGACTTTCTCCTGGTGTCCACCACCTGCTACCCTGAGCCCGCCGCCGGGGCATCACCCTGCACACGGACCCACCAACACACCCTCATTCACGCGACCCGTCTTGTTCTAGTCCCTCCCCCAGCTGAGCGGACCTTGCAGACTTGCTCCTAACACTCTCCTGTTTCTTTGTGTGTGTGTGTGTGTGTGTGCGTGCTTGCGCGTGTGTCTGCGTGTGTGCGTGGTGCAGGCAACTGGACAGCAACCACATCAGCTGCATTGAAGATGGAGCTTTCCGAGCGCTGCGTGATCTGGAGATTCTGTAAGTAGTGGAAAAAAAAAACCCTGGTCCTTTACCTCCTTCTCTCCTCCTTCTCTCCTCCTTCTCTCCTCTATTCCTTCATCTCGTTTCTGCCTCTTTTCCTGTGTTGTGTGTGAAACGGGGATCTGTCCCGCACTCTCTTCCTCCACTTGCTTCATCCTGTGACGCTTCTTTTCTCCTCTCACGTTAATTTTTTCTTCCTCTCCTCAGCTCTCTCACTTGTGTCGTTCATCCTTCTTCACATTTCATCTACTTTTCTGTCTCATCTTTTTAATCTTCTCTTCATACGTATCTCCAAGAAGTCTTCAAAGCCTTAAGTTAGAGATGAATTTGTTTTTAAATGTTTCTTTGTGTGAATGATCCTCAGCGATGTCCTCGTGCATGTGTGTGTGTGTGTGTGTGTGTGTGTGTGTGTGTGTGTGTTTAGTGCTGATTGCGTGCAGGGGTGAATCTTAGCGTTACAGTACATCTTCACACACAGTTTCCTCACATGTGAGAACAGTGTTTCTGCCACCTGCTGTGGTTTGCATTTTCTTTGCACCATCCACATTAGCGAACGGTTCCCCCTGCATATGGGGATGCGGTAAGGTTTTTATGTGTTTGTTTCCAGCTGTGTGGATGATTGAGTGAGTGTGCGCGTGTGCGTGTGTGTGTTTGTGTGTGTTTGTGTGCGTTTCTCATCTGTACGCAGCTCTGGAGCAACTAATTTGTCACAATGCTCAGAGGGGAAGCTGTTTTAAGAGACGAGTCTACTTTCTCCACACTTGCATCTGTGTGTGTGTGTGTGTGTGTGTGTGTGTGTGTTGTATGCTCTCCAGTCAATGATTTGCATGGTTTCCTCAAAAGAAAAGTGAGCTGTGGAAGAACAGAGCCAGTGCAACATCTTTTTCTAAAACAAAATGTGAAACTTGTTGCATCTTGAGGTCTAAGATTTGTGAAGACACGGCTGGAATTGAGGTAAACCAGTGTTCTTTCTCTTTTGGTCAGCAGAGGCATTGATCAGTTTGTCTGCAGTGTTGTTGGCAGTGTGTGCATATAAAAAGGCTTTTTGCTGAGCGTGTTAAGTAGGAGGCACACCAAATACCAAATTGTGCAGAAAAAAAGAAAATCAGAGAACCGTAAAGACTCTAGAGGAGCGATAGGATGAAATCAAAAGCAAACCATCAGAGCGAGACGAGAACGTACCTGTCTGCTCCACCTCAGGTACATAACGTCGGGGTAAGTGCTGGCGAATCCCTTCGCGTGAGCAGGTGCTTGTTAGTTGACGTGATTTTTCAACACATTGTGACAGCAGTCGGTTACTTCATTCAACAGTTATCCGGCTCAGATAAAGAGAGGAACTGTAATTGGCTGCTTCTGGAGGAAAACTGTCTCATTATCACATAAAGATCTACTGTAACAAGCAGCATTTTGGGAGCCGGACCATTAAATCACCATTAACTAGAGACAATTATATTAAACGAATGCACACTGCGCTAAGGAGGTGAGACAAACCATAATGGTGGTGGTTTGATCCAAAAAAAAAAAAAAAAAAAATTATTGCTAACATATTTTGAATGCATGTTTTCCAAACATTTTTATGTGATGTGGTGAAATCAAAAATTCATTCCTAATCCATTATTGAAACCACCCACTCCACTTTTGTCTGCACTATACTTTTTTTCCTAAAAAAAAAATGTGCATAGTAGCACAGTGCTATAGTACTGCAAAGTAGTAGTAGTAGAACAGTGTAGAGTACACAGTACTGTAAACAGACTCCCAGCAGTGTCAGACACTTGTTAATGAGTCTCCTGCTGTAGTGGATGTAATTGTTTCCAGTGCAGACCGGTGCCGGCTGATATGTTCACATTAATGATTGAAGTGGGCCGAGGACACAGTGGGAATTGGGTCAGTATAAAGCAATACAAACTATAACCAGCAAAAAACTAAATGTAATCACAAGTCCTGCTTGTAATGTGATAAATGTTTGTGCTGCTTTTTAATGCTGAGACAGACCATGTTGAAGATTTTTATTCTAATTGCCTTGATTCAGTCATTTCTGTTATATTTCCCTTAAGCAAAGTTAGGTTTGTTTTTTTATTATTATTTTGTTCTCATTTATTTATTTATTTTTGATCCCCTGGCATTGCTTTTTGCTCAGCGCCCAATGAAAGTGATAGGAGGCAGATAGAGCGGGATCAGCAGCACGAAATACAACATATTAGCAATTCATAAGTCTCTGACAGCTGAGTGCTTGGCAGGATTTACAATTCTCTGTAAATACGCAGCCGTTCCCATTCAGAGCAGACAGCATGACAGCACACAGTATATTCACTGAATGTGACGTTTTAATAAAGGCAGGTGTGTGTGTGTGTGTGTGTGTGTGTGTGTGCTGGTGTGTATTCGAGCAAGGGGTTGTGCACATGTGTAGGGCATGAATGACAGTAAGCAATTCTGCCACTGGAATGATCTTCATTTCGAGCATCTTAACAGGAGCGCACTCCCGTGCGTGCACGAACGTGTACGTGCATCCACACAGCTCCGTGCACACACACACACACACACGGCAGCGGTCCCATCTGCTCAGTTCTCGGTGGTTGATTTTGAGACCATAGTACCAAATGGGATGACAGAGATAACGGTGATTGGAGGTCATGTGACTGCATCATCAGGTAGGTTTCTGTGTGTGTGTGTGTGTGTGTGTGTGTGTGTCGACACCTGTGTGTCTGTGTCAGTGCCCTGTTTTACTTCTGTTTTTGTGTGGGCCAGCTTGAGTTGAAGACTTTAAGGGGGAGCATCAGTTCTCACTTTTCTTAAAAGCTTTTTTTTTCCTTCTCATCTTTGGTTGAAATTATTAGTTTGGCAAATGAGTTACCGTTGGTCAATTTATCCTTGAGCCAATTACAAATTAAGTTTAATATAAAGCAGTAATGTCGATTATATACTCGTTCCAGTTTGAGATCTTTATGTTAGTCTTCACTGTTTCGGATAACTGTAAATTAAAGGTGGAGTAGATGCCTGAAATTTTTCCAAGAACAAGTTGCATTTTGAAATACAATGACAAAAATGATCAGCATCTCCTTGTAACTCTTCCTTCAAAAATATGAGGACGTGAACGTGCACCTCGGTGTGCTACAGGTGCGATACAGTCTAGCCTAAATTAGCTTGTAGCGTAGGCAGAGACCAGTTGAGACACCTCTTCAGTCCCGCGTGTCTGCTGTATATACGACAGAATCAACTACAAAGTTGAAATTGACTTTGACTCTTCAGTCCTTTCTGTTCCCTTAATTATAACCATCACAGAAAAGCAACACCAGTATGAACTTTTGTTGTACTTCTCGCAAAAGTCCTTCCATCTCCTTCTTTCTCTTTTTTGCCCGTAGCCGTCTTGAATTTCCTTTTTGGTGCATTCCCAAGCAACAAGTTTGTCTGCTATCCCAGTACAACTTGCTGGTGTTACCGCTGACAAATGGCGGCTACTCCACCTCTACCTGCTCGCCATTAACACTTGTCTTTTCAAGTATGGATGAGAGAAGTGAGTGTAACTACCACAGAAACAAGGGGAGGTCTGGTTTATCGGTAGAAAGTTCACCGAATCCTTTCCCTGCATGCCTCAGCCTACACAGAGACCGTCTACCATTTATAATCTGGGAGGTGGGTGTCATAGTTGTGATGTGAAGGTGTAGCCATGGCGGTGGTTTTCAATGCGACTGGCATCTGCATGACAACATGCGCTTGTACCCGTCATCTCCAGGTTTGTGTGTCTGCCTGTGAACATACGATGTCAGCAGGAGAGGCAGGAATCACTCTTACATGTTTGTCTGTACTCTGTCAGTTTGAGCGCTTCGCTGTGAACGTGTTGCTATATTATTCACCAGTGGCAGAGGTGTTTTTATTTTTTTTTCTTACATGTCAGCTGCAGACAAATGGAGAAAAGTTGTGTGGAAGCGCTCGTGTGTGTGTGTGTCAGTCATGTGTGTGTGTGTGTGAATGCTTCATGCTAATCGAAAGAAGAAGTGCCACTAATGAATCTCCACTTTAATTAATCTTGTCATTTTTAATTAGCCAATGTTTCTTGGTAGACTAGGCTTTATCTGAGCTTAATATGTTTCACAGGAGCAGCTTTGACGCTTTAAAGCTGAATATTTGGGTGTCTGGCTCATTATGAAAACGCTAAAGTGACTTTGGTTTGTTTGTTTCCCTAATCTTGTTCTGATTGTTCTCTTGAAATAAATCAGTGATGGATGAGATTTTTGTTATTTTTTTGTTCTTATAGAGAACATGCTTAAATTGTGAGACATTTGAAACAATTGGATGTGAGAAAAAACAGTCAACAGTTTCAAATAAAAATGAAAGAATTACATGTCCTGACAGGAGTGAAATAGATAACCGCAACTCATATTTATAATGAAACTCTGATTTAGAAATAGGGATTTATTCTTAAAGTATCACCTCGTGTTTATTTCAGGTTTTTTAATCAGCAGAAATCAAAATATTCCAACTTTTGTGTTATTTTGAATATATCTTGCTCACTGCTCTCTTGAGATGCAAACATCATTTCCACTTGAAGAGATCCCGAAGCATCATCAAGGAGATACAAAAGGGATCGCGCTGAAATTAAAACACTTCTGAGTATCCTCAGTGGTACGTGGATGCTTGACAAGGAGCTCGTTTCTGTCTTCTAAGAAATCAAGTTAAAAAAAAAACTGCTTTTTTTTTTTTTTTTTTTTACTTCCAAGAGAGGTTTAAGAAGACAGACTGTTATAGCACTTTTACATTCACAGTTTCTTCTCCCTTTACTCACATGTCCACAGATAGTCTTTCTCTCTCACATCCTGTCTCTCTCTGCTCTCTCTTTCATGGCTGCCAGGATGAAAGTAGAAGATTGGTGTTGTAAAAGCAAGGCAGTGCAAGGCATGATTTATTTAGACCTAAAGGGTTACTATCCTATTCTTTTAGCCAAGACTTGACAAGAAAGAGGAGATATTTGGGTTAATGGGAGGAAAGGGGTGTTTCCAAAATGAATAAGGGTAGAAGGAGGAATATTAGGGGAGGAAAGAAAACGAGGCATGTGAGATTGGTGTTGCAAACGCTGCTAGTTTCCTGGACATTATTTATTTATCCGCCGTTGGACCTGAGGAGAGAGAGAGGGAGAAACAAGGAGATATATAGAGAGAGAGAGATGGGGGAAGGAGAGAAATCCTTAGATATGGGGACTGTAGGAGAAAACGGAGAGGTATATGTGAAGAAAAGAGGAGGAGAGAGAGGAAAAGGGAATGAAAAGAACACATCAGAGCGAGAGGCGGGCCCCGTAAAACAGATACAGAACCAAAATAAACACGGGCAGAGAAGGGACCACAAGAAAAAACTTGTCCATTTAGTTTCAGAAAACAAGACAAGACTAAAGAGATATAGGAAACAAAGCCACAGAAGACATCAGCGCGTCAAAGGGAGATGAAATGGGATACTGAAAAGATGGAAGAAACACTGATGTGGCATTAAGCGGGCAAAAAGAATAAAAAGAACTGTGATAGAAAATAGATTGAAAGGTTCAGAGTGAGGAGAGCAGGGAGGCATTAATTATTGATGGAACAAATGTCTGACTGACTGACTCAATTTGGCCCTTTGTTGTTTCCAGACCACCAAGGCTGTCAGATAGACTCAGAACAGCATTTCTCAAAATGAGGATTCAGACCCCATCTGGGCTGCTGCTGTGTAATCTACTGCTCTTTAAAGTCATGTGCTGAAAAGCAGACATTATTTTATTCAAGCTAAAGGTTTCTAATCATTTCTTTTTTTAACCAGTAGGAGTAATGGCCTCAGGTGAAATAAGCGCAGTTCCCTTTTTGAGACATGCATGTCAGCATGTTACTGTTGGAATATAAGCCTATAAGAATATAACATATTTGAGCTCATCTTGACATCAGCTTCAGGTCACCTCAGCTTTCTTTTTAATATCCGTCCGGTTATTTTCCACTGCTGAGTAATAAACCCAATACCAGTGATCCCACTGTCAAAAATTAAAGAGCTAAATAAATATGCTCTAGTGATTTTAGCTCGTTTGGTTCAAATGTTGCTGGCCAGTAAAAATTAAGCTTTTTTTTTTCTGAAATTATCTTTTTGGTTTGTCTTCAAAGGCGTATAGATGAACAAAATGATGCCTGAGAGGAAATAAGCCACTTTTTATCATCAATATGATGCCAGCTCATAAAAAAAAAAGGTAAAGGATATCAGAACTGTATAAAATTATTAAGAATGATGTTAGTAAGGATAGTCTGAGTTGTTGAAGTGGATAAAACTACACTAAGATGAGAATCTTGGGATCATTTTGTCCAGTATTGCCAGAAGAGACATGGCACAATCAAACAGGTCAGATGCCCGTTCTGTCAGTATAAAAGGTTGCAGTTTTATTGAGAGAACTAAGAACAGCTTGACACTGACAAGAAAGAATGTTTTTTGCTTTTTTTTTTTTGTCAGAAAAACACCAATGCAACGTCCTGCCATCGTGCGGTTAAAATGTTGTTTTTAAAACAGCCGTAGTGTGGTGGACACAGTCGGTACTGTAGAAAAATTAGCCATGTCATGTGATTCAAGGTCACTCGCTGGGTGGCGAAATGAAGAAAAGACTTGTTACAATGTTAAGCATCACGGATGCCCTTTAGCAGGGCGTCTGCTCTGCAGGGAGCTCCAGGTGACAAGTTAGTCTGCCATTTCTGTGGACAGGTAGAAAGCTGAAGAATGATATCAGGGAGATGAATGGAGCGTTTCTCACATGAGGCAGGAGTTTGTATCACACTTCAGACTTGTTTATGTTATGTAATAAACAAGAAGTAGAAATGATTGTTAAAATCTTTTTTTTTTTTTCCTGAAAAAGATGTCCTTTCTTTTAACACTTTTTAACTCTTAAGAAGTTACAAGGACAAAACACACAAAAAAAAGCAAGAAAGTGGGCAGATTAAAGCCTGTGGGTGGAAATTTAATTTTACCATTGTGGGAGACAATAAAGAAAAAAATTCTCAGAAGTAAAAAGCTGCTAGGAAGAGGCTCATTTAGATTTAATTTAATTCAGTCATGTCAAACAACATCAGCGCCCCCCACCCCCCCAACCACAGAAACGTTTCTCCATTGTGAAGTGACCAGTGAATCAGGCTGTGCGTCTGTTTGCCAGGACATCTGAAAACTGTTGATGGTGATGGAAAAAAAAAATGTTTACTATATCTAGACAGGGAGGCTTGAGCACATTTAAAGTAAATATCACTTTTGATAGTGTTTGGTCAACCTTAGGCAACCACAAACCCTTGGTTAAACTTTTCTTTTGGCTTGGGTTACCTGGCTGTAGCCGGCCACAACTGGCAGCGACTCATGTTAATATAAACGGAGTTATCCTTTGTTTTCTGATCTGTTGACACCCCCTGCCCAGCCAGGAGGGAATAGCACTATATATAAGCTGCATAAAAAACCCGATGGAACATGAAAGTACCACAGCGAACATTCTTGACAATCCAAGACTCCAGTAATACGGCCTCTGTCATCTGGAAACACAGAGACAGACTCACACTCGGCTCATTATTCTTCCACTTTTTTAAACCTAAACACATTACAAGCCAGGGTGGTCTTATCATATTTGTCATTAAACACCTATCAGAATCAATTAGTGCTGCGCAGTAAATCTAAACAAGTGATTTTCCCAATGGCAAGCTGTAGTAGAGCATGGCTGCGAGCTTTCCAAAATTTTTAACTTTAATCAATGAAATTAATCTTAATGACTTGACAGTCACTTTCATCTCGATGCGAGTTTAACAGTTTCAGACTGTCGGTGTAGTTAATAAACAGTCACGAGCTTTTCCATCCTCTGATTATTGGAAATGACAACATAACAATAAAAGTCAAACCCCTACAAACCCCTAAGCTACAGTGCATCTCACGACTTAAAAATTAGAAACATCCCAGCGCTATTACTGTTTTATTTTTTGATAGTCGCAGTCACAATGCCGTCATTCACACGTTGCGGGGAAGCAGGACTGCGTGACTGAGAAGAGCCCACTGGCGATTAAACTCAACAACCCCACAGACGGCTTTCTTGCTCACACTTTGACTCCACCATTTTTTCTTTTATAAAGCCTTTATGGTCGAGGTTGCATGTGCTCAAACTCGCAAGGCCAATAAACACGGCAAACATGGAAATGTGATTATGTGATAAACATAGTCTTTATATTTGGCCGAGGAGCAGCTTGATCCACTTCTGGATGATTCCAGAGAAGACCTCGTGTTTTGCGAGCGCGTCGGCGCAGATGGTCGGCATTCCTCCTGCGTTGCCTAATGACTGTCTGCGCTGTCGCGTCTGTGTGTTTTTACTCAGAGGGAGCTAATTTAATGCCAAACTCCTTGAACTGAATGCAAACCAGCCTTCCTCCACCTTATACCTGTCCTATTAACTTTTATCAATGAGGAATGTAGACAGGAAAACAAATGGTAAACATAAAGTTACTTTATGAACTCTTTAATTATTTTTGTTTAATTATGTTTTTTTTTTTATTGTGGTTTGTACAACTTTTTGTTACTTAATTAACTTCAGCAGAACATAAGTGTTTTTGTTGCCTTGAGATTAGACCTGCCAACAAGCTGATTTCTTTAACCTCCAACTTCCAATTACGTTCTAAAACTGACCAACGATTTAAAAATAATTGATATTAGCTTATTGATTGATTATTCCTCCTCCTGTTATAAGCAGAAGGATGCATTTTGTAAAAGCTTTAAGTCGACAAGAGCAAAGCAGTGATCACAAATGTCCTGCAATGTCTCGGTCAATAATATAAAATCTGTTTTAAAGCACTTACCACATAACTAACACCTACATTTGAATTCCACTGTGTTTTAGCAAGTGAGCGTGCGTGTCTTTGAATGAGTTAATCCAGTTAGCGCATGTGTCTGCCAGGCTACATCAGAATAAATGATGGGTCCCTGTGTGATGATGAATGGTAATTTAGATTTAACATAACTGGACTAACGAGCGCACTAATGACTCCGAAGCTAGCCTGGACAGCTCTCACTCGACAGCCTCACGCCTTGCATCCCAATGAGCTGGGGAAAGGGCACCTATCTGCACACATGCACACGGAAAGATTCACACAGAGTGGAAAAACATGCAGAATTGTCTTAATAAATGGATGCATACGCAGCCATAAATTCACTAATGGTTCTGACAGGGACGCATAAATATCACGCACACGGCGCACACGCTCCATACTTGCGTGTGGATGGCGTGTGTACAAGTGTGTTAATGAGAGCTCCGTGAGTCGTGGGGAGCAGTGATGTCAGGCTAATATGAAGATGATTAATTAAAAATTGCACATTGGCTGGTTTTCAACCAATTAGGTGCGATTTTTGTTCATTGACCTTTTGACTGAAGACTTTTTTTTTCTGATGACGCAAAGACTAATGAAAATAAATGAAAAGTACTTGATCTATTTCAGATATGAATGAAACACTTAATTTAATATATTTTTTAATAAAATGGTCTATCTCAGTCAGGAAGGGATGCTCTAACATTTCATAGAGCATTCAGTCAGATACAGTCAGTCAGTGCTTTATCAAAGCAACAATTTCTTGCACCTTCTTAGAATGACATGATCAAATATAACACCTGATGTTGTTCAAGTTATATGTTTTATTCCATGTGTTTCTGAAGCAGATTCTAAATTGTATGTGGGAGTGAATGTGAGTCATTTGTCACTGTGCGGTCCTGTGATGGACCGGCGATCTATCCAGGGCGTACCCGCCTCTCGCTCAAAGAAAATCTTTGGATGGATGGATTTTTGAAACCACTTGTTTCCACCCTTCATATGGAGGCTCAATAACATTGATACCATAGCGAAATCAGATAATCTCTACCTTTACAGTCCCTGAAAAAGCCAATACGTGTCCTTCAGCATGCAGCACATATTGAAGTGTTGTTGAGACAACAAGTCTAGTTGTTGGTCATGAGTTTTAGTGGAAGCAGAATATTTAGGTGCATAAAACACCAAAGTGTTTTCTGCAATTAGTTTTATGCCAGAGTGCTATTTAGTCATGGAGACAGTAAGAAGTTCACAGTTACAGCATAGTGATTACACCTTTGTAAATACATTATGTATTTAAAAACAAACTACTTGGCACAGTTACCTAAAACCTATAAATATCATTTGCACACTTACTGAGATGAAAGAGTATATGTGTTACTGCTGCACCAGTAACACCTTTAGCCCGGCACACAGTGATACCTTGTCTGAATTGAATTGAACTGAACTGAATTGAATTGGATTGGATTGAATTGAATTCCAAATGGAGAATCCTCCAACTGCAAATTATTTGGTTCTTACCAAGAAAAAAAAATTACATTTAGAAGCATTAGATATTTTTTCTTGTTTTAATAATTACTTTTTTTATTTTAAGTCTCAGTATAATCTTATATCAAGTAAAACTTTACTTTTTTGTCTCAAACAGGCAGGGAATCCTAAAATGAGACAATTAACACTTAAAATAAGATGTATTACGTTTTTCCTCCTCCTCATCTCCTCTCCTCATCAAAATAAATCTTGTTTTAAGATTCAATTACAAACTATACCTTTATTAAATCTAGAAACAAGTGTTCCTACAATCTAAATTTAAGAAATCTTACCAAGTGAAATTATCTTGCTGCATGGACAGATTTTTTCACTTGTTTTTGAGTACCTTTTTCCTTAGCTGTAGTGTTTTTATCTTGTTTGAAGACCCCCTTTTTTGCAGTGTGGCCATATTGTTTAACAACTTGTGCAACATTCGTCATGGCTCAACCAGCATCAGGGGCTCCACAGTAGCCGCCAGACCAAAGCCACTTTCCTTTAACATTTTCCTCAGCTTCTTTGAGTCACTGGCTCTGATGCTGCTGCTGCTCCAATAGATTACTGCACAACCTTCCACTCACAAACTTATAAAGTACATACTGAAAATGTTGAAGGACCTGAGCTTCCTGAAGAAGCACAGCTCTGTCCCTTCATATAGATAGCTTCAATAAGCTCATTCTGTTTTCCAGGTGGACACCCGGGCATCTAAAGTTTTCCACCACTTTCAAGTGTCTTTGTTTTTTTCAACAAAATAATGTCTGGCTTGTGCCTGGTCTGCCAAAAATCCACGGTCATTTCTTTGGTCTTGTTCATGTTCAAGATGAGGTGGCTGTTTCTCCACCATGCCACCGTTTGCTCCACCAAATCTCTCTAATCAGCCTCTTGTTCCCCAATGACACACTCTAATACCCGGGAGTGTTTCTGCAGCTGACAGAACTGACTTTTACTGCACAAAACGAAGACAGATGGTAAGACTACCCTGCCATGCGTTGCTCCTTTAATAGTGAACACTTGCCTTGTCTTTTTAATCTGCAGCGTGCAATGCAGAAAAACTCTTATGGATGTCCTTCAGCACTGGAGATGGATACCACAAAACCATAGCTGAGTCTTCTCCGCTGGTGTTGTCACAGTTATAGGACTCATCACTGTGGTAAATAAACGTGCAGTGAGAAACGAACATGTGGCTAACACTGTCATCATGTTCTCTCGATTCCCTCATGCGGCGCAGTCTTCTCTGCGCTGATGTCATCAGTCACCAGAGTGACCAGAGTGACATCTGATGTTGAGTCAAACGCAGTATCAAAACTGATTTAAGTCAGTTTTATAAATGCGAGCTGAGGTCAGGGGTTATGACAATAGCATCCACGCTACTAAAGTCAGTTTCTGAGGATCTGAAATGATGGCCTCTTCAGATTAACACTCGCAGTGTGACACGCACAGATGGAGAGAATATAGGCAACATAGTGGGGAAAAGAAGAGAGGAGAGAAGATGAGCCTGACATTACATGACATGCCCTCATTTGCATCTCACACGCACTCACAATCACATAGTCAAGGGGTCTAAGAAGCACTTTAAAGAGCGCTGGAACAACTGCATATTTTATGATATCTTTTCTCCATGAAGCGTTTCTGCCACAGAGGGAGAGACAGTGAGAAAAAGAGTGAGACGGACAGAGTTAAGTGTGTGTGTGTGTGTGTGTGTGTAGCAGAGCGGTTTTGGCCAGCCAGCAGCTGTCATAATTCATAATGGGAGATGGACAGAGTTGCTCAGCACACTGCGACTCCACAAGGTGACCTTTACTTCTCTTTAACGCCCTCTCTTGAGCACACACTCTGAAATACACACTTGTTTTCTGAATTTTTCTTGACTTTATCTGCAGTGCAATGAAGCTTTTGTGACCTCTTTTTATTTGTCTTTGTTCCCCAATTCTGTTTTGCCAAGCATAGAGTTTTGTAGCATTTCCCCGTCTGTCAACCTGCCTCTTTTTAATTTCACCCTTCCTTTATTTCCAGCATCTGTGTGGTTTGTTCAAATATATGATGTGTCAAAAAACATTCACTGACATTGTCATTCCTTGAAAACACAGTATTTCTTTTTGCTTTTTATTTGTAACATCAGAATAGTGCTTGTTAAAAATTGAAAGAAACTATTGTTTTCTTTGTTTTTTTCTTCTGCTTTACACCCAATGCAATGACCAAAATGTCTTTTTTCTAGATTTTTTTTTTCTTTTTGCATCGTGTGGAAAGAAACCATGTTTGTCCATCTAGCTTGTGAGTGAACTGTAGTTTTACCCTCTGAGCTGTTGACGTATTTGCATCACCGCCACTGAGCCTCCCCAACTCAGAGATTGTATTCATTGTCTTTGTTGAATTTCGACGCTGCATTACCGCAAAATTGAAAATACAGAGGAAGTGCTGTAATGGGAATCAATGTGGTGACATTACTCTTTAATGATATTTCCAACAGAGCTTTTATAAGGAAAGCATCTCATACAGACACACACAAAGACGGCCAAAACCCCGGTGCTCCAAATCAGACTGTTTATGACCGGAGTGCTGGCTACGCTATGTGAGAATGATACACCCAGAGACATTTTAATACCGCAATAAAGTGAAAGCAAAGCTTTTCTTTTACACTGAAATAAATAAAAAGTAAGGTATGAAAAAGTTAATAACATTTTGTGTAAAACTAAGAGAAATGAATAACTTTTATTATTACTTTACATAAGTGGTAACATGATGCCTGAATGCTGGTTTTTGGTAATATTTAGTCTAAGGCTCAAGTGAGGTGGTATGTGAATCATGACAAGGCTATTTCTTCATTTGCCATGCATCAAATTAATTAATATAACTGTATTT
The DNA here is from genome assembly GCA_018398805.1 of Hirundichthys speculiger. Taxonomy (NCBI): domain Eukaryota; kingdom Metazoa; phylum Chordata; class Actinopteri; order Beloniformes; family Exocoetidae; genus Hirundichthys; species Hirundichthys speculiger. The sequence goes on along the minus strand of JAGFBZ010000785.1, from coordinate 159,594 downwards.
ATTTATCTGAGTGACTGAGCAGCGGGCTAAACAAGAGATGGTGTTCTTTCAAAGATGAGTATAGATTAGATTCAATGAGTTGAACCTTTTTTTTTTCTTAACCCGTTACCACTAGAGCTAGCGGGCCGTACAGAGCTAGCGTAATAGTGGTGCCAATTAGCAGACAACTCATCAGTATCAATATCAATGTTCTACTTCATTTTCTGTCTCAGCATTTTCAATTAAAGTTAGAAAGAAGCATCTGCAAACACATGCTAAACCTGTTAGACTTGATTTTTACCATCCTGTTTTCTGAGCGATGAGCTAACTTTGATTTAGAAAACAAACAAGACATAATGACCACAGTAATAGCATGAATTTCTCCCACAGAACAAGCACACAAACGATGAGAGAATAGCTCCAGATCAGAATTACCACCTGAGTATCCATTATCCTCTGAAATTGTAAGAAATTCACAAAGGAAAGAAAGGTTTGCCTGTTTCTCCTAATAATAATTTAAGTGTGGTGAAAAACCCTGGCATATACGTGTGTTCGCGCATGTGTGTATGCATGGAAGTTTAAGCCTTAAGTGTAATTTGAACTTGCAGTGTGGCCAAAGAGCAGTTTTTTTTTTTTTGTACAGCTCCACTGGTACAACAATCAAAAATACCCAGGCTTTAGTGGACAGGGGAAACCCATTTTTTGTGTAGCTATGAGTAAAAGTGTGTGTTTGGCTTACTGGTCAGAATATCCCCAATGTCGCTGGTGTGTCTCCCACCTCAGCCGCCCCCAGTAATGATTGCATTTCTGCGGTTGTGTCCTGCCCCCATCAAGATCTGCCTTGTATCCCTGACACGTGGGCGCTGGATCGAAGCCCCTGAAACATACCTCTCTTGAACCTGAAGTCCTGCAGCACAAAAAATGGTCTCAAAACCAAAAGAGGATATATGTTTTAAATTGCCAAAGATTACCCATGTTTTTGCCATATGTTCAATTTAGTCCTCTTGAATGTGCATTGCTTTATCTCTTTGCATGCATGTGTGTGTGTGTGTAGAGTATATGTATGTGGGTGCTTGTGTATTTCCACGGTGGGGTCAAAAGAGAAAAGAGCAGTAGAGCTTTGTGCTGTTCAGTGATTTTGGTTTGGCTGGCCTCTTGGCTTCCCTTTGAGTCCGCGGGCTCAGCAGAGCCATCACACCCTGGCAACAACCGGCACCTTGGCGAAGACAGAGGGTCTGACCTGAAAGGGAGGCATGAAGCCTTGTGGGAAAGAGAGAAAGAAGGCAAGAAAAAAAAAAAGGAAGACCAGAGGAGAAAAGAAAAGAAGATATAAAAATGAGGAGGAGGTTCAGTAGCAAGGAGAACATTTAAAGTGTAGAAGCGACCGTATAAAATTCACTGTAAACGTTGGAGACGGGGAACAAAGAGGGAACATATAGATGAGGGGTAGTCGCTGAGAAACGTATGGAACTAGACTATTGTTTTCCCAATAATGACCATAGTTTTAAGATACATTTGTTTGGGATTTAGAGAAGAACCCTTTGGAGAACAAGTTGAGGGATAAACAGAAGCAGGCTCTGAAATGAGAGAAAGAAAAACTGTGCCAGTTGTATTTGCTTTGGAAAATAGCACATACAGGAAGGGTCAGGGGGCTTTGGGTGTTAAAAATATTAGAAATGAAAAGGTAAGGGAGAGATCCTGGTGAAGTAAAATTAAACCAGATGTAATACATGAGGGAGCAACAGACCGGAAACAGGACAGATAAGGAAAGGATGGAAGTAGGGCTGGACATGGAGAGATACTCTATACCAGTGGTTCTCAAACTTTTAATGCTGCGTACCACCTGAGAAACTAGTGAGCTCTCCGAGTACCACCACAATTTTAAAATACAGCCATATATGCCTTCTCAATTAGCTTTAAACACACAGGAGAGATGTTTATTCCTTATTGTGGTTGTTTATTGTTACCTGAATTTCATTTAAAACATTGTATTTATAATTCATTGTCATGCATTGACAAGTCATGACGTTCCCCCGCGTACCACCAGAGAGCGCTCGCGTACCACCAGTGGTACACGTACCACAGTTTGCGCACCACAGCTGTATGCAGTCATGACACAAAGTACATGAAGGGAGAAGTTAGAATGACTGAAGCAGCTTTGGGAAGAACAACCCCTCAATTTATAAACCATTCCCTGAGATGTTATTGTACTGGAGAGCATGGTGGTGAGGTTAGCACTGATGCCTCACAGCAGCAGGTCTGTCTGGGTGGAGTTTACATGTTCTCCTCATGCCTGCACGGGTTTTCCTCCGGGTACTTTAGCTTACTCCCACAGTCCATAAATATCCATTTCAGGTTGATCCGTTATTCTAATTTGTCTGAAGTGTGTGAGTTTACATGGTTGATTGTCTATGTGTGGCCTACTCTGGGGTGTAGCCCACCTCCTAACCTGGGCCAGCAGGGAAGGGCTTCCCACCATCCCCTTCCAGACACACCGGGGAGTTGTTGATATGAAAGTAGCTAATGTTTTTCACGGTTTAAACAGTCTCCTCTGCAGATGTTTGAAGGCACATTTATATGTTGCATCAGGTGGTTAGTGCTTTAAAAGCTACAAAAAAAAAAGAAGAAGAAGAAGATTGGGAGATGGAGGTGTCCACAACTTAAAAACAAGCAAACAGCTCAACATGAAAGAGGGAGGGATGAGAGAAACGAGGAAGCTGATGAAATCAGGGGTGGAACAGGCATCAGACATCGGAGAACAATGCCAACAGCCTGGCGAATGCACAATTAATCACATCCTGCTGGGTGGCAGGACAGGAGAAGGAGAGCAGAGCTGATGAAGGAAGGGAGGAGAGGAAGATGTGTCATTTCAAACGGAAAACACCACCAATGAACAATTTAGAACGGATGAGACGAGAGTTAAAGAGACACAATGAGGAGACGTGATCTGCCATCAGCATTTGTTCCAGATTAACATATAATGACCTTTTAAGTTAGGTTTTTTTATTTAAATATGTCTTTATGTCCCAATTCTTCCCTCACATATTATGAGTTACTTTTAGTTTAGATTCATACTGATGGTGGGTTTTTTTTTTGTTTGTTTGTTTTTTTGCATGCAGCTCCTCTCCAAACACATACATTATTAGAGAGGAGTTAAAGGCTCTGAAGTGGCCGTAAGCATGCATGGTTCCTGTTTGGGTTAACTCTGATAGGAAATAGACTGTGGATGATATCTATCAAGACTATTATTGATGATTTGTTCAGACTAACAGTTACAGATGATAAAATCTCTGAGAGCAGAAATCTGGCGTATATCTCAGTTGCACAAGAACTTCCTTCCACACCACATGAAACTGCCCAGAGATGGTAATCCTGTATCGCTGTTTGCTTAGTGTCTGTTAATTTGATTAAAGTCAACATCATCATTTTGTGGTTTTAGGGGCAGCTATAATATGACCCCACCTTCAGGTTTTCATTTACACTACACTTCACAGAGCCTTGATGTTTGATGGGGATAGGTTCGTATTTCAGATTTTATCCTGTTAAAACTCTTCACAGAGAATTTGGCCCATTGTTTGATACAATTTCTTACTTTGTCCTTCCTTTCACTTAGTTGAAGTGCCAATACATAAACTTTCTTCTTGACATTATTTATTTTTTTCCTTCAATTGCACAACAATAGAACAAAATAAGAGATGAGGTTTCTACGTCTCTGCGTTCCACATATGAAATTAATTGGATTCTGTTTTTGTTCACATCACATGAAAATTGATCGATGAAATGTTCATTTGTTTTGTTTCATTTGATCAAACGATGCATTTCGTACTAATTTTCTTAACCCCTGGGAACCTTTTCAGTTGTGGTTGTAAACAGCTCAACCTTTCCAGGGTGGTTTCCAGCAGCAACGCCGCAAATGTCCATTTTCACAGAGATGAGTGAAGTATAATGCCTGACATTGGATGTGCAAACATTTAAGAGTTTATTAAACCTAGAACCTTCAGATACACTAACAGACAAATGAATATCCATTCAACAAGAAATGCTGGCAAAGATATACAATCACAGCTGCACACACTTGAAGGATATCCATAAACAAAACACGTATATACAATTTCATGCCAGGTAGCCAGGGTAAAGAAGTAAAGCAGGCATAAAATCCCACGGGAAAATTCAAATCTGAGACAATTCAACTACTAAAAGCTCTTCAGTCTTACACCTAAAGAACTTTAAAGCCTGTTCGCAGATGTCATGGAGCTTTTAGAGCCGAACACCCTGAGTCTCCAGGGTCAAAAATCACTTTAACTTGCAAGCAGAAATCTCCTGATCAAAAGAGGCACACTCAAGGACAGAAGCCATTCATTCAGATAACTCCCTCTTTCTCCGTGGCTCAGCAACGGCTACCACTACACATACGCAAACAGACACTCATAAGAAGACAATCAAGTTTCACCCGCACATCCTTCAGCGTCCTTGAACAAATGCAAAGGCAACGTTGCACGCGCGCGGACTCACGCGGTGCACGCACACACCTGCATATGCAGAGGCATTGCAAAGCACTGCACCATTGTGTGACTCTCCGTAACTGATTGCTTCAAGGGTCGGTGACTCTCACCGTCTGACTCAGCGAGACAGAGTACAGCTGTCCAGCCCTCGGCACGCAGCAATACACGCACGCACATTTACACACATTTTTCTGTCCGTGTACAGTCGCGTGAAAAGGAAAAAAACTTCCTCTTTCAGTTCTAAGGCTTCATGTATCAGTATCTCAGATGAACAATACAAGACATATTAAACTGTGTCATTATTTATTTCATAGAGACTAAGCCAAAACACAAAAAGGAGTGTCTGAAAAAGTGCAACTAATGAACATGATGAACATCCTTTCGCAGCAATAACTTCAAGTAATGATTTTTCTGTAAATTATCAGTGCTTCATAACACTGTGGATGTGTTGTGGTCCATTCTAACATTGACTGGAATTACTCTCTGACAGACAACTGAGACATTTCATCCATACATTTCAAATTAAAAGGCATGATAAGTAGATTCTTGTGAATCTACTAAAAAAAGGAATCTTTTTTTTTAAATACATGCCTTCAATACACAGGCTTTTATCCTTTTTAATTTAAGTCACATGAGTGAAAGAGCTCTCTCTTGTGCTGAAGGAGTGAAAACAATAAAAGAGTGCTTCAGGTTAAATAACCACCTGACCTACGTGAGATACACACATTTCAGGGACGCTCCACGTTGCCCGAGCACTCTACTTAATGAATGAGTGGAGTGTGAAGGAGCTAAACGAATGTGTGACTGAAGAAGTGAAGTGCATTTCATCCTAAAGCTGTAATGAGGCCTTGGTGTGGATGCTGAGGGCTCTTCATACAACTCAAGGAGTACTTTAGGCATTTGGACGGTTGGCCCGTTTTCAGCATCTGTGTGGGAAAGCTCTCAGACAAATATATGACAGTCAGGCCTCTGGTGTGAGCAGAACCAGCAACCACACAGTACATAACTTAAACATGGAGTTTAAGCTAAAGTCTTATACTCCTGATGAACATTTTGACATCTTTGTATGTCATTTAAAGGCTGCGCATTTTGTACACAACAGTCTTTCAGCCTGTTCCCACTTCTTTATCTTGTTTAACTGCTCGTACTGTTAATTCATAGACCAAAATGCAGGAAAGATGCACCGATGGATTCATCCATGACTCCAAACTTTGACTTTCAGCTGAAAGTAGATTGAAATCAGATTCCAGTTTTACTGAAATTTAACTTCATAAATGACACTGGTTATATGTGAATTAATTCCCTGGTGGTTGGTTAAATGTTGCTATCTAAATCATCTTGGTTCTCTATAGTTTATATAAAATGACAGCAACCAGTCATCATACAGCGGCTTCACATAAATACTGGGACGGGAAAGCCTCTATAATCACTTCAATCACTTTTTATGTCTTGTTTAATTTAACAGGAGTCTCATCTGGTTTCAAAAAGACCTGCTGGCTTTAGTTTCATAGTTACCACACAGGCGTGGGGTAATAACTTCAAATGCTTTCAAAATAATAATTCTGCTGTGATAGTGATGAAAAAAATATTACACTGCATATAACTCGGCCTTATGTTTAGTCTGTGGTGATGATGTAATATGATTTATAATCTATCATACACAAAAGAGCTTCCAAAATCCTTGGATGATTAAAATTTCTTTACATCCCAGACTCCAAACACAATCAACGCAGACCCGTCCTGGCGCTTTTTCCCCGTTGGCGTGCTTTAGATGAGAATCAACACGTCCCTCTGATACAATTTATCCCCGCTTCAACCTCTCCACTCGCCCCATTTTATTTTCTGCCAAATAACATTTTGCATTTAATCTGTCCAATCAATATCTTTTCAGTCACAGAACTAGAATTCCAATTTAGGTCCTGAAAAGGTTCAGTTTAGAAGACAGGCTTGTTAGCGTGATTCAATTTGAATTTGATAATATTATATCAAAAAACAAAACTGTCTTTTGGGTTTTATTAAAGTATTGATATTGAACAGAATCCTTTTTTTTTTCCATGTGATGCAAGAGATTAGTTGGAGGTTTTAGATTTTCCTAGAAGGATATTGATAGTGACTCCGGACCTTTAATCACATTTCTTTGAGGAAAATTTGATTGTCACCTGAGTTGACGTGTCAGCTGTAAGGATTCCTCATCAGTTTAGCCACGATACTGAGTGGTTGTGATACACTTTTTATGTTTCTGCAAACGTTGGGAAATGTAAATTAATCATGACTGATCTGTGCTGTCCCACTTTTTGACAACCTCCTAATGGGGTCACACTCCAGTGGTGCTGCACACGCAAAGGTCAGAAAAGGGATCATCACATCTTCTGTGATGTAAGATTATATGTACCATAAAACAAATGCATGGCTGATTAGCTGGGGCTTGAGATTGTTCGTGTTTATGCCTCAATGGCAGAGCTTGGCAATGATCAGTGGACAAACCAGAGAGCTTTAAAATCAAATCAAGTGGTCCTGATGAGTCCTTCCTTCAGAGCAGAAGATGGTGGTGAGGAATGAGAGAGTTCAGACTGATCATGGAAAAGATGGCTGCTGAGCAGCGCTGACACGGATATAAGAAATCACAGTGTGAATTTAGAAAAATGATAGATCACAACATAAAAAATGTAAAGTGCTTTGGCTCCAGACTGGCACAGATGGGAAGAATGGGAGCGATCGGTGGGGCCGACTCTCTGCTGAAGCTGATGAAGGAGTCTGTTAGGAAGATTATTTTGAATAGCTTAAGTAGTTACTCACTCTGTGGCGTTAATCACTTTTTGTGTTCTGTATTTATCTCAAATAGTCTTGTTCTCTGTGGTTGATCATTTTACTGAATAGGTGACACTGGGTCACATGGGTGTGATGCCATGCTGCCATGTAGCTGACAAAGCAAACTTAGCCGTATGCTATCCAACCAACAGACCTGGAAACACAAGCCAGGTCAGAGCCTTACCGGTCCAAACTGTACCAAACTGAGCCCTACTGCTCATTGAAAAAAACATCTTCAGATTCACTGAAGACACCTAACAATCTTTCCAGGACATTGATATTACAGGAACATTACAGAGTAGTTTCTAAATGGTGACAGCTTTAACATAAGTGGCATTTATCTCATATCGACCATACTGAAAGCATGTTTCTGAAATCTTTGTTTTGCCACACCAACGACTGCCGTATGTGGTTAACACTTATTAGAACAACTTGATAAACTGCAGCAACAATGCACTTGTCAGTAAGGTCATGGAATTATTTTGTTGTGCTTCCAGTTTGGAGTTGTTTTCCCACAATGGAGTATTGATTTCAGATTTCAGAGCCTGTAGGCTCAAGCTCCCCCAAGGTGTTTGCCGAGGGAATTCATCAAAAATTAAACATCGGTGCACAAAAAAGTGAAGGCTAATATTCTAGGTTGATTGAAGAAAATTGAGATAAATTATGGTGTGTTTACGCTAGCGGTGATTAAGTTTAGCCCTGAGTTCAGTAAATGATTACAATCTTGTCAACTGGCTCCCCACATGTGACAAATGCTTATTTCTTTGCTTTATTTTTCTTCTGTTTTCCAATAAGGAATACTCTGTATCTGACGAGCCGAGTGAATAATCACTGAGAAAGATGTTTGAATGTGAAAATTAACTGCACACCGAAGCCTAATGCACCAGTGGAAAACACTATTTATTTATTTTTTAATTAGTATTAAGTTGGGATTAATGGAGTCGTCACTGCTTCCTTTTCACTCTGTTCCTTTTCCCAGACCATAGCTGATGTTACACATAAGAAGGAGAAACGAATCGTACTGAACGAAAAGTCGATACTGGTTTTAATCAGTCATAAAGTTATAACGTTGTCCTGTATTTTAGTGGCTCTTGTAATGGAGACATTCTGCCTGTGTATTGATCCGAGTCTTTTCATGCTGATTGAGTTTAATGGAGATTAATAGAACATTCACGTTATTTATTTATTTACATTTTAACTGCACTTCACACAATCCAGAGTGGGATGTTTGCAGCAGAGACAGGTTTTCCTCGTCAGACATTTCACAGATTCACATCTTCATTTCAAATATTTATTTAGTGCTGCTCTAGAAATGTTTTCATTTGTTAAGGCTTAATCAGAGAGCCTTAAAACAGAGAAACAGTCATGTTTATTAGAACGTTGACCCCCAGGTCTGCATCTCGAAGCAGTTTATTGTCGTTCTGCAGTAACACCGTGTGCACAGACCCGCAGAAATGAGGATGTAACTTTAAACATGAGCATGTGAGCATGCAGAGTTTATCTCTCTAAACAAGAACAGCAATAGCAAAATGTCTTTTGTCTGCGCCACCTCCTAGTCTTTCCATTATTATTTATTTTTGATATAAATTTCAAATCTTACCAAAACTTTATATTGGGTCTTCATGTACAGCTTTCCAAATAAGGTGCTTTTCAGGATACTTTCATTTGATTGCAGTCTCTCTGTGCCTCGAGTTTTCTCAGTTTGATCCTTTTGTTTGGCCTGCTAATGTGAAAAATCAGAATGATGTCAAAGATAACACTGTGAGGCGTTTTAAAAAGAACAGGGAATGAAGAAAGAGCCGAGCTGTCCAGAGTGGAGCCCATCTTTCCCCCCTGCCTCCGCCCCTTCTACACCCCCGACCCCAGCTATCAACTGCGTGATCACAAGGAGTTCATTCTCCCCAACTGATGTTGTATTTTGTAGTTTTATAGAACAGCACTAATTTTGGAATGTGTGTAAATTATTGAAGGTATTGTTCATGGCTGGTTTAACTCTCTAGATCTAAGAGTACAGCAGAAGACGCTGAGATGTCCTACGTGAGAGTGTAAGTGCACGAGGGAGGGAAGATTGATGAGTAAGGCTTTGACCTCTGGGTGTAGGCTGCAGCAAAGACACATGTAATAACATCGCTGTCTTTTTCTTCTGCCCGGCGCATGCACCCACCCACACATGCACAGACAGCCAGCCATAAACACTGGTGATAGTATCTCCGTGGTGGGTTGCCTCTAAAGAGACTCCTCCATCACTGACTGCAGCGGCTCTTTTACTGCAACAGAGTTCACTGCATCAAATCCTCACGCACACACACACACACACACACACACACACATGCAACAATGTACATGCTGACTCAAATGAGCCCACACATACACACGCATACATGTGCATGTGTAGTCAAACACACATACCGTGCTCTTTCAGGCATCATGGTTTTGTCCTGCATTACTGCTGCAGAGGTCACTGCAGCCTATATCACATTAAAAACTAAAAAAAAAAAAAAGCTGAATAGGCATTTTGTCATTGAAGCAGTGTGTGCGACAAACACCAGTGTTTGATCAGTCCTCTGGCTCTCTAACCTTTACAATCTAATGGTGGTTTCTATGATAATTAGTCTGAACAATAGCTAGTAAGCCCAAAATCTAGATAAAAAGAGTCAGGTGAGTCAAGTTTTTTGTTTTTTTTTCACTGTATAGGCTCCAGCCCTGCCGTCAGCCTGAACTGAATAAAGCAGGAAAAGAAGATTGATAGATTACATTTTTCAAATACAGTAGAAACTAAACAAATGTCATACAAATTAAGTAGGAAGGAGACAAAATTGTGCTTATCATTCATCAAGTTTGTCTTTACGAGTTGGAACAGCTTTAACCATTAAAATGAAATGTTAACCAAGACTTTGTACAAAGCAGCAGTTTTGACAACTGACTGTAGGGACGTACAGATATTAGATAAAAACACCTCCTCATGCATGTCTTTCACTCACTGAACCTTGACTATCTCTTCAAATATATTTTTTTTTTGATTCCAATGTTGCTCACTGCACCTCTGCATTTATCTGAACTGCAAATCAAATCAAATCAAATAAATAGCACTTTTCATACATTAAAAATGCAACACAAAGCGCTTCACAATAAAAAAAAAAAAAACAATAACAAAAGCAGTTAAAAAAAACAATAAAAAAAGAAAGAGATTTTTACTAGAGGTTGTAGGACAAAAGGGAACATTTCCCATCATACATTTCACCTACCTCACATGTATCAGAGGAAGTAAGGATGAGCTCAGGTCAGGTCGATGCCCAGAGGATCAAGATGCACTGTTAATATACTAAGTTGTATGGGTATACATTATGACTATTTGTGTATATATATATATATATATATATATATATATATATATATATATATATATATATATATATATATATATATATATATATATATATATATATATATATATATATATATATATATATATATATATATATATATATATATATATATATATATATATATTATATAAAACACACACATTGTGTCAACATACACAATGTTATAGATTATATTATACACTTATTTCATACTGCAGCCTCAGTATTTCAAGGACCATTGACTAAGATATTTGCTCAGATAGTTTATACAATCTACAACTGACACACACCTGGGAGCAATGAATAAAGAGATTCCCTATAACAAGCAAAGTTTCACTTTGGAAGCATTTACAACACAGAATACTCAATTAAATTCAATATATGGACAGCAATTTTAAACAAAAGTCATCTCAAAGTCACTCAGCACAAAAAATAAGCTCAATACAGTTCAATTAAATACAATCAACTTCACTCCAAGTTATATTCCAGTTCAGTCAAATTCATCTGGAATCCAGTTACATTTAATTCCAATAGATTTCCAGATTCAACATTTAACATAATGCCAATTCATACTTAGGGAGTCTATAAGCTTTATCAAACACATTTAAGTCTAATCTTAAAGGCACAGAGGGGGTCTGCATCCAAATACAAAACCATGAACATAAATGCTTACTTTTTTTTTTTTTTTTTTTTGATAATGGGACTTTTGTTGTACCACCAGTTCTCTGGTTCACACTGGGTTTTTGTGGTGTTATTTATACGCATCACTCTGTAGATTATCCTACCACAGAACTGAGCTGGAGCCCCATCTGTAGACTTTTCCCTGTTCACCTTCACTGTCAGTTGTGGTTGGACTGGGTTAGCCATTAAAGCACACGGTCAGGGTTTGATACTAATAAACACATGGTCACAAGTTGGCATTATGCCGCCGCTCTGCACAGAACAGCTGGCAAAGTCAAAACACTACCATCTTACAATGTCTGTGCCTTTACTGTAGTGGTGATGTATTTTCAACATGTGGACAAACACCATCTTACTCCTTTTCTGAGAGTATATCCTGCATTCTTTTTAGCTAGAATGCTTTTCTTATAATGCATTTACTTCAAATTGGACAAATATCCGCAATTTCAAAGAGTGCATTCATGGCCAGGGGAGATGTAAAAATAAGCCAGAGAAAAAGAACATAGTATAAAACATAGATCTGGACTTCTAAATAGTGTTTTTAGTGTTTTTCTTGGCTTAAGCCAGTCCGGTCAGTGCTTTATTAAGGCAGAGCGATGTAGAGGGGGTCTCAGCAGAGTGAGCCGGAGAATAACTGACAGGGAAATTGCAGGGGGAAATTATTGTTATTCCACAATTAAATTATATGTACTGGGTGGAATCACCCCTGACAGGGCTGACCATATCAGCACGTCTGTTGTGCGTCTGTGTGTATGTGAGAGTGAGTGTGAAACTTTATCCGTCTACCAAGGCCACTGAGGCTGCACTGGCAGGGAGGAGAACGTAGAAAGAGAATCGGAAGGAGACCGAATTAAAGAGAGAGAAGAGTAACGTCAACAGAGTGAGCAAAAACAGTCTATTTTAGGGCTGAGTGGGTGTTAGTAAAAATACAGTAAACTGCCAGTAATGAACCTTTTTGAGCCGTCATGACGACAACACGAGATGCAAAATAAACCATCCTTGATTTCTGTGGGTGAAATTGCACCGCAGTTAAACTGTATATTTAGGCACAAACATATTGGGATGTCCTGTGAAAAAAAAATGACTTTCATCTTGAATTCGGTCCATTTCTCAAGGAGAAATCTGACCTTGTCCTTGTCTGGAGGCATTAAAAACACACTGTCAAATGTGAAAAATTAACTGGCTTCAGATACAGTGAAGGGAATGACAGCTCAGTCTTCATTACTTCTGAAACAATAACTTTTATTTTTTAATTCTTTTTTTAATACACAAGGTTTCGGGCGATATGTAAAGTAGCTTACCCTCACCCTGTTTTCTGAAATGAATGATCTCTGTGAAACTTGGGGGGGAAAAAACAAAAAAGAAGTGCTATGCTAGCACTTGCTGATGTTGGCTTCAATAAAACCAAGAAAAAAATTGATTGCCTTATAAATTTCAGAAATGTGTGGGTTTCTCATGTAACATTCATCTCTCATTTAGTCTTATTACATTTACATTACTTTTCACTGTAAAAAGTTGACTTTGAGCCATTTCAACAGTCTCGCAAATTCTCAGGAAGATTTTTTTTTGTGTGTATTTTATTTTTCTTCACAGATAAATTAGCAAGTTCCATTGATTAAATTGCAGAAAGATCTATTTGAAATAAGATCTATTTATTTCAAACGTAAAAGTTCACCAACGTCTTCCTTTTATTCTTTTCATTTCTGGCTTGTACGTGTGAAATATGATGGTCAGTTTCTGCTTATTTAAGTTACTTTATTATGTTGTAGTGAAAGAATAAGAAGTTTAATTTTTTTAGCACTCATTCGCAACCCAAAATCGATTTCATTTCTACAGCAGACAAGATAATTTAATATGATCTTTTTTTTCTTATCTTTATTTCACTTGCTAATTTTACAGTATATTTTTGCATTTCAGTCCTGCGACACATTAAAAAAAATGAGGAAAAAAAGACAGTTGTGTCCTTCTCACAACACTTTCTCAGCATTCTGGCATTGAGGAGAGCAAACAATGAAGCATTTCAGTTGTTATTTTGTCTCTTTTTTTTGTCTAAACACACTTCAAGCTGGTGATATTATGTGGTTCTTGTTGTATTTTTCTTTTTTGAAATCCTCCACATTTCTGCGTTCATGCTCCTTTTATAAATGGTGGAAGTTCTCAGCGGCACTGATACAATCCCACACCACCACAGAGACTATAAAGTACCCGTTTTTTCCAAAAGAAGAAGTGGAATACCGCTTTGTCTAACCACAATACTTGTTTCTACTGTGTTCTGGTCCGCTCCATTTGCTTCGGAGCCCAGAGATGTTGACACTCCCTCTATACAGGGTTAACAGAAGGCTTTTTTTTTTACTTTTCTTTTTTGTACAATGAAGTTTTAGTTTCCATTTGTAAATGCATCTCTGTGTTGCTTAATAAAGGGTTCCTAAACCCGTGCCCACGTGGTTGTATCGGTTATTCTTGATGTTTCTTGATTCAGTGCCACCTGCCACCCTTACACCCTTACACCCTTACACCCTTACACCTTTGCTCCCTTACATCCTTGCTCCCTTGCTCCCTTGCTTGTTACACACTTAAATTTCTATATAGTACACTGTAATGGATTAAATATATGATTCCTTTCCAATTTTACTGTAAGAAGTATTGTTTCTGAATATTTCAGTGTTTTTCTTTTTTTGCCATAGATTTGTCTGTACATTACATTACCCATACCGCCCCACGTTTGATTCAGGGTTGTGCAGGCGATGGGAGTCGAACATCTTCATCTGTCTGTTTTTGTATAGTTCAGTAATGAGTAACCAGTTGCTGTTCTGATATTCCCACCATCTGTTGAATGTTTTATGTATGCAGTTTTACCAGCTTGTACGAGTCCATCAGTGAAACCCCAAAGTGAATTGCTTTGATGGAAAAGTCGCTTTTTTTTTCTGCATTTCTTTCCCTGCTCTCATTTCTCTCTCCATGTCTATATATGAAAACCAGAGAAAATCAATAAGCATTGTGTTTCTTCAACATTCTCAGTGGGATTGCATGTGTGTATTTTCTATCCTTGTTTGTAGACTAATGAGTGACCTTGTTTTCCATTTCTCTTTAGGTCGATACTACATATGGACAGTGTAGTTTATAAGACAGCTAATAGTCAGAGACAGGAGAGGCCTGTTTATGAGTTTAAAACAGAGCCACAGATCAAAGGGGTATACATTTATGTGTGAGCGTGTATTAAAGAATAATGAGCTGCAAGTCCATAAGATAACCGTATAACAAAGATAGATGAGACAAACCTCAACTGAAATGAAGGAAATGTATTTGAAAGATTAGAAGTCTGAGTATCTCCTGTAGCATGATAGGAGTTTTGTAAACACATGTGTTTTCTTGCTTTAGTAAAACCGTCTGTCATTGTCTACAATACATCACATATGAGATTAGATCAATCTAAAAGAGCTTAAAATTAAAAATAGTTTAGCTGAATGTTTCAGCTGTTAACCAACACTGCAGTACAGTTAAAAAAAAAAAACTAAAAAAAAAAGATAAAACAGCACAAAAAGCTGAAAAAGAGGCTCTAACATTCTTAGCATGTGCTTATTTGCAAAAATAATGATACTGTATAAGAAGTTGTGCTTTGTAGCGAGCAGTTCCTGAAAGGCCTCGGTCTGCTCTGCGTGACTTCAGACAGCTCCTCATTCTCTGTTGGAGGTTTGCCAAACTGGCCTCAAGGCTGGCATTATCCAAATGTGCTTTAAGGTGATGTCATTCAGTATGAAGAGAGAAAAGGCCAGAGTACAGATGAGGTGTTTCTGGCAGTTCAGAACCAGTGTCTTCTGTCAGAGAGAAAAAGGCCTCAGTTACGTTTGGCTCTATATCTTTTTAGATCAGGCATCTTTTTACTTGCAAAAACCTATTAAAAGAAAACTATAGCTCAAGCAGAATGAACAGTAAGGCTTCTTTAATCATTTCCTTTTTTGTTTCTGTTATTTGTTGTTACTTTTGATGTGGACAGTGTTGAAAAAAGTGTTTTTGAAACATGCAGACACCACTGTCCTGACTTTTGACTTCTTTCTTGACTAGGAGCTCGATTTTTCCCAGAGGTGTCTTAATAAGGACTTGAACCTGCCACTGAACAAAATGTGATGTGATACTTGTAACCGCCAAACCAATAAGTGGCCCAAAGGTTGAAATTTTTTTTTTTCTAACATGCTGTTTTTCTCCTCTTTTTCCCTTCTCCATCCAGCACTCTCAACAACAACAACATCACCCTCATCCCCCTGTCCAGCTTCAACCACATGCCCAAGCTACGGACACTGTGAGTATATGCACGCGTGCACACACACACACACACACGCACAATAGATCCTGATAAACATGGACTCTGTGTTTCAACATGGACACGTTTGCACAGACATGAACACTGAACATAGCACATAGCATAGCTATTAGCATAGCAGCAGGGTCTGTGTGTCATCATGTGATCATGCCATAATAAGAGACCTTCTAAACCCTCCTATTGTTTCATGACTGTGAATAATCATATGGCTGTTACGTGCACACAAGTACACACATGCACACTCAAAGATGGATATAGTGGCACACGTGCACGCGTGCACACATGCTCGAGTAATGGTAAACTCATTAATGCCACAAGAAAGGCTTGTTAGGGCTCTATAGTTCGATGTGCTTTGATTCATTAGATGAAACCCCCTCTACTGATGGTGCTGATGTAAATACACGTGCACGTGCGCGTGCACGCACAAGCTTGAAGCCAAATCATGCAGACAGATGGATTTGAAGAGGGCTTTGATTTGTGAGTGTTTTATGTGCGTGTGTGTTTTTATGACGTTAATTGTATGAAAGTGATCTCGTGGTTGCCAAGGCGATGGCACAACATTTAAGGGAAGATCACGATCATTGGCTGCATTCCTCCTGATCACACTGGAGTTGAATTCAGCCAAAAAAAAAAAAAAAAAAAACCAGCACAGAAAGGGATTTCCTCCCCAAATTATCATTTGTAAGGGGCTCATGTGTAGCTCTGCCTAACCTTCACAAATGAAGATTTCCAGACACAAACCAAGAACAAGCAGGGTATCATTTGCAGAGGCCCACTTATCTTTTGCAACCGTTTTCATTTCTTGACTTTTGACCAACAACGTTCATTTACAGCCAATCATGTATCGCAAGGTTTCTATTTTTCCTTCATATTCCTGCAGCTGTCGCGGCAGTCCAGCCTGAAATCAGCCTTTTGAAATTGGTTTTCAGGCAGTAGTGTGGCTACATAGTCGCCTGCAGATTGAGGGCACAGTTACCAATATCCAATATCTTTTAATCAGACATCCTCGTCCGCTTCTGTTTTCTGTCAACACTGAGTGACTGTCTCCTCTGATTTCCTTGTTTTTCCTCCCCTATTTCCTCCTCCTCAATGTTTATGCATCCCATTTCACATTTGTTCCATCCTTTTTCTATCTATGGTACATCTCCTATCATCTACAATAAACTGTCTTCTCTTGCTCCCCCTCATTACTTCCTTCTCTTTAATTTTTCTTTAAAATGTCTGGACTCACTTTGTTATTCTGCAACAATCTGATTTATTTCTTCCGCTTATCTCTCCTCCCTATCCCTTTCTTCATCAGTCTTCCACTTCCTTTTGTCTTCTCCATTTTTCTTATTTAATTTCTTCTTTCTGCCCTTTAGTTTTGTTCTCTTCTGTTTTATCTGTTTTTTTGTCCAGAGTTCATATTTTTATCAAACCGTTTTTCTTTTCTTCTACTTTTCCTTTTCATCTTCGGCATCCTCATCCTTTTTTTTTTTAGCTCCCTTTATGCTCAAAAACTCAAAACTGAAATAATTGCTTTAATAAAACGATTCTCTCAGTGAAGTGTTTGGAGATGTCTCCGATGCAGACGTGGAAAATTATGTCTTCATAAAATGATTTGCCTTCCCTGCAGTCTTAATCTATTATTTCCTGAAACAAATAAATGTATGTTTTTAATTCTTTTTCTCATGTCTCTCTTTTCTGTTCTACTTTTATATCATTTTTTGTCAGTCTCCATGTATTCTATTAAGAGTATCAGTACCACTATGTTTGACTGTTTCTCTCATCTGTGAACCAGTGAAATGATTAGAACCTGCCACTGCTTGAGTGTGTGTGTGTGTGTGTGTGTGTGTGTGTGTGCGCCTGTTTGTGTGTAATTCACGGGACTAAAGATGTGGCCAGTCACCCTCCTGGGTCAGGTACCAGGAATAAAGCTGCACAGAGATAACCACACAAAGACACTCAGCTACCCGCGTGCACGATGCCCGTAGTCACCAACAACCATTAAACGTAGCAGAGACGATCACACTGACTTACAGTGACACACAAAAACAGCACTTTCCCCCTTACCCCCCGCCTGCTCCATTCTCCCCTGTGTTTTAATCCTACTTGTCAGTAATTAAGGCTAAGCAGGGGGGAGGCCGAGACGTGGCTATCTCCAGGCAGGGGTTTGACTATAAACTGGATTTATAATGGGAGAGCGGTATTAAATCCTACTGCCCCCGCTGCTAGCATCAATGAGACCATCTCTGTTCCATAACAGGATTTGTCCTCTGCTTTATTACAAAAGGAGGTCTGTCTTCTGAAAGGCTAGATATCCCGGCTGGCATATAATACGCTGACAAGACATTCTGCTGTTCATCCGCTGTCCTCCTCCTCATCTCTCCAGAGCCTGCAGAGAGCCTCGGCTCCGTGAAACGGCCCCAGATGTGCTCTATAGTGTGCAGTACCATTTAATTAATACTACAGGTTTCGATTTAAACATCCTATTAGTATCTATTGTCACTGACAATAGTCTAATATAAATATAAAACACCAATTTCAGCAGCATCTTTAATGATTCACTTAAGAGAATCACATCAGGCGTCAATTCATGTCTTCTGCTTCACGCTTGGCGGGTGTAAATTTCTTCCCAGACTTGTGAACCACCTCCACCAACAAGGTTGCTGGCTCTACAAAAAATATTTTTGGTTTTGTAAAACTAACATTTTTAGTACTGTGGCCACACTTCAGTCATCTCCGTTCTGTCGGAGCGGAGGAAAAATGAAGACACGGCCAAGTAAATGGTTTCTATCCTGAAGTCTTTTCAAAATGTTGACGCAACTTAGCTGCGCCTTTATTTGGACTTCATTTCAGCCGCAGTACGTCACTTCACCGCTCTGTCAGGACCAGTCGGTGCCACAATGTAAAGGATGAAATCATTTAACCTACGTGGAGCTCAGACCTGCTTCAAACCAGAGAGTCTTCTGCAAAACCTGTGCTCTCATCGTAAAATTATGACTCTGACATGCTTGTCAATAAAATAAAAATGGTAATGGCTAGTGTGGCTTGAAAATTTTATTACAACATGTTAATACAACAGGTCTGAGAGGCTAATGGATACATGCCTTTAGGTTACAGTGACCATTCAGAAAGTACATGAAAAAAGGCAACAGGTTAAAAAGGAGTATTTGAATTTCTCTCAGATGTAAACATTTGAGTATAGGATGTCAAGTTTTTTAGTCGTTAAACATTATGTAAACTTTACCTCTTCCTCCATCTGTTCTCAGCCGCCTGCACTCCAATAACCTCCACTGTGACTGCCACCTGTCCTGGCTCTCTGATTGGCTCAGAGCCAGACGAGGCTTGGCTCCCTTCACCCAGTGCATGTCCCCTGCCCACATGAGGGGCCTCAATGTCCCAGATGTGCAGAAGAAAGATTTTGTCTGCAATGGTGAGTGAACAGTTGCACATATATGCCTTCTGGGTCTGCACTGCCATGCTGCTTTTTCTCAACCTGGGTCCAAAGCAAATCCAAAGCATGCTGTTTAATGTCACTTTATTTTTATCCGTCTGCTTTAAAGATGCTTTGTTTAAGTATTTTATTTTAAAACATGTGTTACTATTGACCATCGTCGGTCCCATTTCTTCTTTTCCTGCTCGCAAACTGACAAGGAAACTGTTGAAACTGTTCTCAGTACCATTCAAGCGCCTCTCTAGTCCTTCTTTCATCCCATTAACGGACTCTACCTCTCACTCCTTGGACCGCAGCTGTCAGCATTAGTCTTCGTTGTGCTCTCTAAGACACAGCTGCAAGATGTGGACTCACTTCCAGCCACAACCTGCAGCAGGTGTAACGCTGGTTAGTGTCAGTGTCAGCTAGCTCGCTCATGCTGCAGAGCACAGCACCCACTGGTCTAAGACAGTGGACTGGGAGTCTGTCCCAGTCCACTGAGAGACGCTGACCAGGGTGCAGTTGCAGTGTCATGGAGTACTGCTTCAGCCGCAGCCTGGTCAGCATGCGGGTAGGAGCACGCTTTCAGAAGCTGCCAGGGTTAGCTGGCACGCACCTTTGAAGTGCGTACCGTCTGCAGGAGAAACATTGCTCTGTTGCAACTACACCATAATAATGCATGATTAACAGCAACGAAAGGAGGAAATCAATCCTCTAAAGGAACGTAGTTCCTTCACAAAGAACCGAGGACTCACTTGGAGTGATTCAGCAACAATGATATCAGTGCTGCATAATTTTTAGTGTCGATTCATTGACTTAGTGGTAAGTTCGTGCAGATAATGTAATGAATCTTAAGACTATCATTACAAGCTGTATTGTTTTCTTCTCAAAGAGCTCAGCGTTAAGGTCATGATAATCAAAGCATAATAGTGTTGACAGCATGTAATCAGCTAACCCACCAGTATAAGAGCAGTAGTGTTATCAGCTCCAGATAGTGCAGTTAATTCATATCAGCCTCTGATTTAGTTCTAATGTGCTAATAGACTGGCCGGCTATCTATTAGTCTGAACATTTTACTGCTCTTATGCTCATAGAGAGTCTTCCCACATTCCCCTCTTTCACTCAAGTGTCAGCAACAGGGCAGTCTTTCTCTTTCTTTTCTTTCTCCGCTCTCATTATCCTCTCCTTGTGCTTTTCAGGCTTCATCACTTTTTCCTTTGGTTCCATTACCGTTTTCATCTTTATGCCTGTGTTGATACTATTTCAAGCACTTTTTATCTCCTCTCCTTCTGCTCATAGCTTGCAATATTTTATGTGCATATTTTGGTCAGATAATATGTAGCATTAATATTCAGGGTTTTTTTTTCCTGTCTCATATCAAAAGATTGCATGTTTCCCCAGAAGATTTTTTTTTTATGCATTAAAAACAAGACAACAACTATCAAAAGGCACTAAGATCCTTTCTGAAGCTGAGACGAAACCCACAAGGGCAAAACCAGATGGGATATCGGAAAGCATTGCAAGGAATTTTGGAGAAAAAAAAAAAAAAAAAAAAAATATATATATATATATATATATATATATATAGGCTAATGAAACCCATTTGATATTCATTGAAATAAAGGCCAATCTCTGAGAATGCTGTATTTGTTGTTTGCAGCATCTGCAGTGTCGTGTCTCTAATACTGTTGTCTGCAGGTCCAGCGCAGACAGAACCAAGGACATGTGCTCCACAGGTGTCCGTGTGTCCACCCAGCTGCAGCTGTAAGGATAACATAGTAGACTGTCGTCGTAAAGGCCTCGCTGAAATACCAGCAAACCTCCCAGAGGGCATCGTTGAGATGTAAGTGGGCTTTGGTTTGTTTTGTCTTCTTTTGTTTGTTTGTTTTTTTGTTGTTTTTTCACTTAAAAAGTATTTTACTTTGGGTGTAGCATGTAATGTCTACTGATTTACTTAGACAATACACACAAAAAAGTGTTTCCACTCCAAAACAGTTTCTTTGATCTAGACGGTTAAATGAAAAGGAAACTTACCTGATGAAAATACAAATACTTCTGCATGCTTACACAAACCCAACAGATGCAGTCACACTCTAATCTTTGGACAAATACCATGAACATTCAGACACATCCAACCCAAACAGTGGCATGTTTTAAGTTTCCTGGTGGTAATTTGTTATATTTTGCAGCCAAAGCCGGTGTCACACAACCTTTTCACACACATCTAAGCACATACACACACAAAGAGAAGCACCCCCACACACATTCACCCCACTGAGGGACGTATTTGATATCCGTATTGATCGCTGTCCCCGGCTTGTTTGTCCAGAGGACAACTGGTTGATTGCTCTGTGACTAAAGGAGCAGGCCTCCTCCTCCTCCTCTGCAGCACTGCTACACATCCTCAGCATATCTAAAGGTTCTCAATTACCTGCATTCAACGCTGCCTGCACCCAAACACAGACACCACATTCCCCAAAAAAGTCTATAAGTGAATGCGAACCGCACAAACATCCTTGAAGGGCCATATACACTCAAGACACAAGTAACAGCACAGCATGCAGCATCACAAGGGCACGGACGTGCACGCACAGAATTAGCATTGAATCCATTATGATAAATGCTGCTGCTCTATCCAGAAACAATAGAGTATAATCGGATGATGTATTGTCAGTCGTTTAATGGACACAACAGTCATCTCTCTGAATGGCGGTGGCGAGGATCACTGCTAAGCGTGAAGATGCGTTTGTTAACTGTATGTGCTCATGTAGCTGTGTTAGAGTACATTTTGAAGCGCTGTAGGTTAATTTGGCTTTTCAGGGGAAATATAAAGCATGAAAAAAAATTCAGTAGTTCTGTTTCAATGACTAAACATCTTTAGAGTATTTTTTTTTTTTTGAGTGATTTGCAGATGTGCGTTGGCTCCCCTGACAAACTCATATCCTATTTAAGTTGTTGTTCAATTGTTTCTTCACCCTATAGATTTTTGTGAATAGCCTTTAAAAGATGTACCCCACAGTACATCTTCTGATATTGAACTTCTAACTGTCTTTGTCGCAACCTTGTTTAACTGTCCCCTGATATAAATTGTAATACGTTCTGTGTGCAGATTGTCTTTGTCAGTATCCATATATCCTTGATTTATTTTGACCCCTGGTTGAAATAAGGCGTTGTTGGCTGCCAGGGAAATGAGCCAAGAAACAGGCACCTGAACCAGAGCGTAAGAGTTGTGATGTGTTTGAAACCAGGGCCAGATAAGTGTTTAATTAAAATACCTGTCTCCTTGTTATTTGGTAGTAGTAATAAATTGGCTCAAATTATTAAAGTTCAATTTAAACCTAATAAGTGTGATCAAAGCTTCTCTTTGAGCCCAGACCATAAACACATTTGACACACAGCAAGGCAGACAAGTAGGCAGAAGAGAGGGATAGAGAGTGGAGGTAAGGAGCTGGACAGGGCGGAGACTGAAGAGAAAGATGAGTGGAAGAAGAGGGGTGGATTAGTTTCCATTTATCATCCTGACAGCTGACCCTGTAGCTGGCCTTGGGACCTCACCACATCCTCCTCTTCTCTGATTTTCCTTCTCCTCTCCCCTGTTGTTCACACTTCTTCACTCCTCCAATTTCTCCTGCATTGTCCACCTCTTCCACCTATTCCCTCTTCCCTTTTCCCCCTGCTTTCATTTTGTCCCCCACCCCTTACCCTTTGACTATTGTCACCCACTCCTTTACCCTCTTCACGTCCTTCTCAGCTGTTTTTGACCTGCCTTCTTTCCTCACCTCTCTCTTTTTTTTTGCTCCTTTTTTAAAGGGTAGGAAATTTTAATTATACACTTTCGACTTTTTTTTTCTGAGAGCATCAGGAAAGGTCAAATTATAGTAAATTTACTTTACACCTGGGCCTGATGGTTCCCAGCAGGATATGGGTGTAATACTACCTGGATGGAGTAGCAAGTCTTCTGTCTTTCAGAGAGAGTTGTAATAAAATCCCTTTTGACTTTTGACCAAAAAATGTTCAGAAATCCACAGGGTTTACATAAATATTATTTAGCCTCATCTACAGAGGAGCGGGTTGTGGGTCCATCAAAGAAAAGAAATCCAAATACATATTTTAGCAATTATGAATGGAAAATAATCATTGTTGATATCCTGCTTCTACTGTTCAACCTTCTCTCTAGTTGAGTACGTCTGAGGACATCAGAACTTTCATGCTCTACTTCCTGAAGATTTTCTCCATTAATCCACTTAGATGACAGCCGTAGTGGCAAAATACTTCAGGTTCTGGTCGCCAGACCGAGCTTTTAATTCTTCTACAGTCAGATCAGACGGGTCCACTTTAAGATCACACTGTAAGTGCTGAGTTGCAAAAGCCAAGTCATTATTCCACACTGAGTGACCTTGGCTGACCTCTGCTGCACAGCACTGACTAACCTACAGAAAACTGTGTTGGTAGTGATTGGAGCGGCCACCTTCTGAACTTTCTGTACAGGTTGTGGGTGAAAACCTTGATAACCTTGAACAGAGAGATAAAGATCAGGTGTATTCAAACTTTCTCAATAAACGTTCCAGTTAATGTTATACATGGAAACACTTCTTTTTTAATCTCAAAGTTGT
This sequence comes from Hirundichthys speculiger, assembly GCA_018398805.1. Lineage (NCBI taxonomy): Eukaryota > Metazoa > Chordata > Actinopteri > Beloniformes > Exocoetidae > Hirundichthys > Hirundichthys speculiger. Next base: position 135,913 of record JAGFBZ010000785.1, on the reverse strand, counting down.
TCAGACGTCAGCTAAATTCCTTCTGACTCTCTCTGTTTTTCTGTTCTTTCTTTCACCAGTCGTCTGGAGCAGAACTTGATAAAAAGTGTCCCTGCCGGAGCCTTTTCTGCCTACAAGAAGCTCAAGAGGATGTGAGTCATTACAGTCACGACTGCATACATCTCAATACATGTGGGGAATAAAATCAGAGTGAAGATTCAGTGGGATCTGTTGTCTTCCTGAACACAATGACTTCTGACAAATTTCCATTTTTACAAATGCTGTTATACTGCAATGAACAGGAACAGAGTTGGACTGAAAAGATGCCATCTAAGTTAATGTTTTTGAATTGGAGTTGCATGAATACCGGAATTTAAAATTAAATACATATAAGCAGGCACAGATATGAAAAAAAAAAAAAAAAAACAGTTTCCACTGAATGACTGGAGAAGTTGTCCAGAAGGCAAAACTGAAATCACAGACTCTCATTAACTACTAGTGGAGATAACTATAAAAAGTATCCTTTCACTTGGTCAAATATTTATGTCTGACATTGCAGTTGCAGGATAAAATAGGAGTAAAGTTGAGCATTAATCAGACATGGTTTAAGATGTAGAACTGGTCATGAATAATTTAGAGGACCATTGGAGGTTTCTGTCCACAGATTCTATATTAAGATTCTTTGTCTCTTTGTCGGCTTGTTGCTTATGTGATCTCCACATTTAGACAAATAGCCTTAACATAACTGTGTAAAACAAAACTATAAAAGTTTCACATGATCACAACCAGATGGAATACCCAGGGACATGAAGTGGTGGAAAAATGTCGATATTTTATGCAAATGAGTGAAAGCGCGTGACTTGCAGTCATGTGCAAGGTTGCAGGGTCGTCCATTCATCTACTCATTCACACTGACAGATGGAATTTTAACCTCACCTCAACAGTACGCTTTAATAACACATCTCACAGCGGTGGAAGTGAATGACATGAATCTCACTTAACATGACAGTTTCTCTTTCTGTTTCTGCCTCTCCTTCTCCTGTCGCTCGGGTTCTTTATTTTTTTTTACATTCTCTGTCCATCACTCACTCTCTCTCTCCCTCATTTACTCATACACTCTGCCCTTCTTATGCTTTTTTTTTTTCATTCCTGTCCTCTTTCCTTGACCTCAGCGTGTATATTCCTTCATACCCGTTTGTCAGACAGTTCTAGGACATTCTCAGAATGAACCCAATTATTGTGTATTACACTATTCTCATTCTCTCCCCAGCGACTTAAGCAAGAACCAGATATCTGACGTCGCTGCAGACGCTTTCAGCGGCCTTCGCTCGCTCACCTCGCTGTAAGTAGGAAACACAAACACGCCAGCACGCTCACATGTGTAAACAGACACAAATCCAGACAGGAAAGTAATTGCGTTTCCAGGCATTTGGCAAAAAAAAGGCGGGTCACAGTCGATGCTGACAACTGGAACGGGACACACTGTGGCGTGCACGCGCGCGTGCGCACGTATGTTTGTGTGTCTTTGAGGGTGAGCGTGATAAGAACATGAAGGACAATTTAATTTAAATCTATCTGAAGCATGAAAATGAGACAGACAGACGTACAAGAAGGGACAAACGAGATAAACCCTGCTGGGCACATGCACGCGCACATGCACGCACACACACACACACCCAGCTGGCTCAGCTGTGCAGGTATTTAACTCAGAGACACCACTTCTGCGCCGGAGGCCTGCAGAGCCCTGATGAAGCAACATGCATGAAGCAACATGCATGAAGAAGACAAAAGAAGCCACACATTTGGCCCAAACCCTAATTAGGTGTTTTATCTTCAAACATTAACCTGCTATTTTCTTTCCTGACCTTTACCAGGTAATTAATTCACAACCATAACCAGGCTTTTTAGTTCCCGCATTGAACCATGTATTTTAATTTTTTTGCAAAGCTTTGATTTGTGCGTAAAAACACATGAAGGTAAAATCAATAAATAAATCATTTTTGTGAAAAGTCATCAACTGGACATACGACAGGGCGTGTGTGGAAAAAAACAAAGATATCAGGGTTAAAAGACTTCAGTCTCTTTAATCCTGCAGGATAAAAGGATAAAAGAAAGATGTTTCTTGTTTTGCTTTAACTGCAGCCTCCCATGAGTGTCCCTGCGAGGTGAGTGTGGATCATTTTTCACTCAGGGCAGATTTATTAAAGGCCATCTTGGTCTTTTAGAGAGCTTAATATCGGTAATGGATTTAACAGAAGAGAGTGAAGCAATATGGAAATAACAAAAGGCAGCAGGTTTGTCGTATTTGCTAATATGTTTTATATTAACACCTTTCATCTTCACTTTTCAAAGTTTTGATTTTACTGTTTTCCAAATTAACAGGCGAGTTTAATAATTCTTCTCATATATTCAATTTCTTGTGTATTTATTTGAAAACACTGGGTTATGGTTGGGATTTAGCACTGTTATTACAAAAATGCAAATCTAAAAAAAAACGTTCTCTTAGTGAATTTAAAAACATTTTGAGGATATGTACACTTCACAAGGTAAATCATTATTAAAATATTTCTGATGTCAGGAGTGCCTGAAATGTTGTGTTGCAGTGTTTTTCTTTTCTTCTGATATGAGCTTTATATGGTTATGCCTTTTATGGCGCAGCACATCCATCAAGACTAACTTCAGTCTGAGTAATAAACAAAAATCTGAATTCCTTTTTATCCCAAATGCTTATTTTAGTAGTATTGTAAAGCATTTTTACTTCCAATATGACTACTGTGACTTATACAAAGCTGCTTCTAGAATAATAACATAGACCTGGGAATAAGAGTAACACATTAAACTTGGAAAAGCATTCAATTTACAAACTACTACTACAACTCCAGATTGAAATATAATGTTCAGAAGTACTTTGCACAGGATATGATTATAGAAGAAGATGTTGTGTGGTATAAACGGTAAGTATTCTGCAGTATTAACAGCATCAGTAGGATTATTGTTCAGAAATGCAATCAAACTGTTTTATTAGACACAACTTTTAACATGCAGGCTTTATAAATTGTATAGTTTAAATGATGTTGTATTGTCCCTTCTTTGCAGGGTGCTGTATGGAAATAAGATCACCGAGCTGCCTAAGGGATTATTTGATGGACTGGTTTCCCTGCAGCTACTGTGAGTAGTAGAAAAATGCACATAAAACATACTGTTTTGATTATAAAAGTGCTAAATTATACTCTGGTTATGGTAAATATTAATTGATGTAATACAAAAAGTATCTCGGTTTACTCTATATATGTCATTAAATTACCCCACATTAAGTAGAAGCAGCATATTAAACAGCAGCTAAGACACTATTTTCTATTTCTAGGAACCAAATATGCATGCATTGTGTATGTTTAGGGTTATTTTATATTTGCAATCGGTTTTATGGCTTTTAAGACCACGTGTTCAGTGTAGAGATTCCTTTTTCTTGCAACTGGGTTGGCGTTTACTGCCACAAATCACAGATTATCATCAAACCCAACCAGATACTTTATATTCAAACATTAACACCGTATTCTCTTTCATTACCCAAACCAGGTTTTAAGTTCACGACCAAAACCAGGTTTTTTGTTTCCTATACCTAAACATGTATTTAATTTAGTGAAGTTAGCCAAATGCCTTTGGTGTGTTCATGCAAAAAAATGATCGTAGAAACCCTGCAGCAGCAGAATGAAACTGAGTTACTTGCTAAATCAAAGATATAACAACAGAACAAGATTCGTTCACTTCAAGTCTCAAACTTGAGTTCTGTCCGCTGAATTATATCCATGCCGCCTGAGCTCTTGCTTGTTTGTTCGTGGATAAAGCAACTTTGTGCAAAGTTTCCAGAAGTCATTTGGGCGTGCTTCCCAGTAGGAAAACAAAAATTTAAAATAACTACATAACCTCCGTGTCCATGCATGAAAAATCTGTAAAATGGCTGCATTCAGAGCCATCCATTTCTAAAAATTAGAATTAGCAGGAGGTATTACTGGCAACGTGTCTGCGTTTTTGTTTTGGTTTTCTTATTGATTTCCACGAGCAATGGCTTTGTATATTTGGAACTTGAAAGGTAAATCAACCTCTCAACCGTGATTACGACTTGGCCACTAGTCCTGGTCTTAATTGTTTTCATATTTGGTTGTAATTTCATGCAAATCCCTCACAATCATGGCTCTGTACCCTAGTAATCTGATTAACGGCATGTCAACTAGCAGGATAAGGCTGCTGATTTGCAGCTCATTTCCACTGGAGTGGCGGCAGATACAGTTCTCAAATCCTCCTTTATGATGGAAACATTAACCTCTGAGCTGCATTCTGCATGCAACAAAACGGCAGAACTGCCAGCTCAGTTTTATTGATGCACTGGCTTTATAAACCTACAAAGAATATACTCAACTTCAGCAGAGACCTTCTCACATGTCCGCCCTCCTGTTGCAAATAGAAACGTCCCAGCTGACATCATTTTACATAGCAAAACTGTTACATCCTTGACTTATTGTTTCTCGAGACAGCTGTGAATGGCCGAAAGAAATACAAACAAATCAACATGTGCAATACTTACACTGGCTGTGGAGAAAATTGCAGCTATGCAAGACTAAAATGATTACTACTGAGATTTTCGTAATAAATCACTCCTGCACAGCTGCGTCACTCCAGTGGATTCCTTTCTGCACGCTTTAGCACCAGTCTGTTTGTTTAAAAGCCTTTCCTAAAATTCCCAATATGAAAGCTTTTATGCACTATAATAGAAAGACTAATCTCCCATAGTGCTTAAACCCTAAGGTGTATTCTAAGAGGAAAACGATTAATTCTGAATACTTCCTCATGGGCACAGACTCAAATTGCATCTCTGGTTCAGCGTGCAGTGAAAATGTCTGCAACAGCTACATAAGTGGTGTAGTGTATGTGGCATATGGTCCTTGAAAATGCCGCAGTCCACTGCAGAAGTGGCCAATGTTCTGGGCTTTTCCGTCGTAAAGTGAAGCGGAGCAAAGAGAATGAGGATGAGTGAATCTAACCCACAAACACCTTTTACAGGCTTTAAGGATCATTTGGATGCACGGTGCGTAGTCAGAGAGGGTGAGGGGCTGGGGAGTTCATGGATAGATAGATAGATTAATGGATGGGTGGATGAAGGGTGAAAGATGGAAAGGGACTTACTGTAGATGTGAAGAGGGAGAAACACAAATCCAGGAACTAGTAGAAAAAAAACAGTAAAGAAAATCACAAAGAAGGAGTAGAAATTAAATCTACATACTCATATCTAATGATGTCACAGGCGACAAAATGTTGAGCACCAAACGACTAATTGGTTTATGGTTGCATGTAGATGCAGCGTCCCTTTATACGATAATTCAGGATCATTATTGTGCATTCAATTGATAAATAAAATATCTAGTGTCATCAACGGTCCACTGTACAAGGACGCCGCCTGAGGCCAGGTTAATGTTTCACTGCGGACGGAAGGAAACCTCTCACCTCCAAAAGTCATCCACCCCCACAAGAATGACAAGATTCTCTGACGTTATATCATAATTATGAAAAAAACACCATGTTTATTGCTTCGTATAGCTGCTGGTCTGCTGTTTATGTTTTTCTGTGCTGCTTTGTTTTACTGGTGCAGTGTCAAGTAATTAGTTCCCCCTGCGAGCCGCCTAATGAGGCGTGGATATGTCACAGAGCAGCGTGTGTGTGAGCGTCTCACCTATGTGTGTGTGTGTGCGCGCGCGCGCGTGCATGTGTGTGGACCTATAAGCAGGTCGGGGCAGTGCAGGCACTCATTAGAACGACTAAACGACCAAAACGTACCAAACGCCGAGCTCCTCACCTGTCACGCAGTGAAAAGGAAGGAGAGAGTAGACCTGTTGACTGGCGAGACAGACATGGAAACAAAGGACTGCAGCAAAGAGAAGGTGTGGAGTGGGAGAGCAAAGACGCTAGCAAAAAGGAATGGTGAAGGTGCAGGAAAGACGTGAAAACTTGGACATGTAATCAAATGAAGGGTGGGTGTAAAAGAGAGAAAAGGGAGGTAGAGGTGAAGACTTTTCCTGTCATATACTTAATCTCTCTATCTCATTCCCCATTTCCCATTGCCACACTCTTCCATTTTTCCTGTCAGCCTCTTTCAGTTAAATGTATATCAATGTCACTCCAAATTAAATTTTCACCTGTCCCTTCACTGTCTCACTCCATTATTTCTCTCCTTCCCATCACCATTCTTCTAATTCTTCTCTTCCCTTCTTCCTTCCCCCTCCTCACCATCTGTCTGTCCCATCAAAACGAGATATTACACCTGAACGCATAACAGTAGATATCCCGCTCCGGCTCCAGAAAAGAAAAAGTATAAAAGCGCAATTTTCAGATTTATGTGCCACGGCCTGAAAAAAAAAATGTAACCATAACTGTGTGTCGGGGAGGGATGGCGTGAAAAGAATGGGAGGGGAAGAAAAAGAGGTTTTTCAGTGGAAATCTATCTGAGAAAAGTGAATTCTCATTATCTGCATATGCGTTTATAGCTCCTCTTTAGCAGCGAGCTAAATAAAACAAGCACACATAAATAATAAAGGTTAATTCCTTGTGTTTCAGATTGCTGAATGCCAACAAAATCAACTGTCTGAGAGTCAACACCTTCCAAGACCTCCAGAACCTCAACCTGCTGTCACTATATGACAACAAGCTTCAAACCATCAGTAAAGGACTCTTCGCCCCTCTGCGCTCCATCAAGACGCTGTGAGTACCGCACGGCCGTGAGGTTTGCGTCATAAACATTTAATTGGCAGCTGACCACCTTGATGCCTCCACAGCGAGGTCTTCGAGGCTCGTCCGGGTGGGCGGAGACCAAGAAGCAGAAAAAACATTACAATGGAGGGATTGTATCGCTTATTGTCTCTTGCCTGAGGGTGTCGAAGGATCTTGCCTTGAGTTTGCCAAATAAAAACAGAGGAAGTGGCCATGAACTGGGCTTCTTTGGTTAGACTGCTCCCTTCGCAACCCAGTGGATGAGCAGTGGCAGATAACAATTGATTAAATCAGTGACAACTATTTTCAGAATGCATTAATTGTCAGACTGCAGATTCTGCTTACAGTTTCTGAAATATGATCATTTTTGTTCTTTATCATATACAGATGCAAATTCATTATCTGAGGTTTTGGCTGCTTCCAGGAAAATAAACTGGTTCCAAACATCCCTATGGCCTCGGGGAAATTTATAATGCAGTCTTTTTATTCTAATGCCTTAGAATCAAAATTATCCATGGCACATTAACATACAATCTAAGCAGCTATTAGTTTCTCCCTTAGTCTCCTCCAATTAAGTATAAATTAAGCTTTAGAGTAGATGCCAACAAACTACCGTGGTGTTTACAGTTTCCCCTTATTCTAGTATTGACTTAACTTTCTCTGGTTAATCAATAAAAGCTATTGCTTTTCAGTGATTTCAGAACTGCGCTGCTCTAAAAATGGCTTCTGTTGACTGCAAACATAGCACATCCAACTTCCATCAGGATGATTTATCCAAAGAGAGATGCACCAGCAAGTCAGAGCAACAGTGCCAAACTGGTTAAATCAGGAATGTTTTTTTTTAGGTTGTTGCATTTCAAGTGTTATGGAAATGGAATAGCTGAGACAACTGTCATAACTGTGCCATTCTCCCTCTATCGCCTCCCTCCTTTCTCTCTCTCCCAGTCATCTGGCCCAGAATCCCTTTATGTGTGACTGTCACCTGAAGTGGCTGGCTGACTACCTGTTTGACAACCCGATTGAGACCAGCGGGGCGCGTTGCAGCCACCCCAGAAGACTGGCTAACAAACGAATTAGCCAAGTCAAGGGCAAGAAGTTCAGGTGCACAAGTAAGGAATAACTTCACACAGACACTAATAAACGCATAAACCCTGTGTTCCAGAAATAATGCTCTCATAACATCGAAATTCTTTAATTAAGTAACACATTTATGACCTGCAGTGAAATTGTTATGATCTAGTTGGACACATTGCTCTAAGGTAGAAAAAGCTGTCTGACTCATTTTATAGCTTGATAACAATGCTTCTCTAACCTTAAAAGAGACACATCATGAGCCTTTTTTTTTTTCTTTTTAAGTTCACACAGTTTCCTGAGCTCTTAATGAAACATACAGTCATGGAAAAAATTATTAGACCACCATTTTTTCTTCACTTTCTTGTTCATTTTAATACCTGGTACCACTAAACGTCATCATGTGACTAAAACAGACAGAAAAGAAAACACTGAATGCATAAAAGCAGTGTTTTTGGCAGTACAACGCCATAGCTATTGATGTAAAAACTTAAGTGATTTAGGTTATAATCAAGAAAACCATGGAAAATGGTAAGATATCAGCTCTTAAATAAAACTCTTATGAGCAATCTTTGTGGTTATCGTTATGTTTGTCCAAACAAATGTACCTTTAGTTGTACCAGGCATTAAAATGAACAAGAAACTGAAGAAAACAAGGGTGGTTTAATAATTTTTTCCATGACTGTATGTGACATGCTTTGGTCAAAATTATACAGAGATGCTGTACAAAAGCACCCTTTTCATCCATGCCTTTGAAGCTCTGTTCTCAGCAGCTGGTTTAAAGGGGGTGGAGTTAACATCTTAACTCCGCCCCACTTGTCTGCAGTGATTGTTTCTTTTAAAACTGGTATCGCAGCTTCGGACTACCCATTTCAGAGGTTCAACAAATGCACAAAGGTGTGAAATTGGGTCAAATCTTATGATGTGTATTTTTTAACTTTTTTGTTTATACAAAAGCAATTTCTAGGAGGCAGAAAACAGTATTAATTGGGTAGAATTTTTCAGATGTGACGATGTAAAGATAAATATTGCATTATCTGGACTTTGTGTATGTTAATGGTGTGTAAATATCATCTGAATGTATTTGAAACATTCACATGCAGCCTGCCTTCCTCTGTAATTACAACACAGACACAAGAATTCAGTGTAATAGCACATTCATTAATTCAGCAGGGACAAGCCATTGACTTTGATTGCCCACTTGGGTGAATGTGTGTACGTGAACGATTTTGCACAATTTGTGTTAATTTTTTTTTAATAAGTTGAAGCACTTTGTTAGTTTGATTAAACATTCTTCAATTTATTACAGTGGACTTCAGGAGTACATTTTTAAACCGCCTTGCCCAGGTGTCACCATGTATCACAAAAGTTTTGTTCATTTAGACCCTGAAATTGTATAAAAAGACTAGTAGCACACAAAATAAATGAATAAGAACTTTATTTTTTGAACATGGACAGGATTGTTTCTGTCATCAGCTGCATCAGTCTGCATTACAAAGTGTGACTGTAAGTTTTAGTATTTTGTGATATTACATCTTCAACATCCCTGTTCTTTAAAACTAAGGGTCCCAGGGTAACATTTGGCACATTATTACTACCACACCCAGTGCCATCAAATGGTAAAGTTTTATATTTTTAGCCTACTTGATGGAAGGTACCTTTAAAATGTTTAGTGCTCTGTCCCCGGAGGTAATCAAGAGAACTCGATTACAAATGCTCCTAAAGCTGTTTGTGGCTGCCATCTTTGCTTCAGCCCTTCCTCTCTGCAGCCCCCTCCCCTGCATCTCTCTTCCTCTCTGGACCTGTATGGACATTTTTGCTATTTATGGGCGGTTCTCTGGCCCTGCCCCCTTCCTGTGTGGATCTGCAGCTGTCTGTTGCCTCTCCTATCCTGTATGGACCCTACCCCCTGACTGATTGGTGCAGCTCTCTGTTGCCCCGCCTTCTTCCTGTGTGGACCTGCATTCTGATTGGCTCGTGCAGCTGTCTCTTGTGCTTGATCTAACCATGTGGCCCCGCCTATTGTGACATCACATGGTTCCGTCAAGCGCCAGGGACCGCGCGGCACACACCTACCTGCCTGTCCCAGCCAGTCACACACTTTGGAGCAAAAACTGGGGTCAAACACTTTGCTTGCATTTATGTGTACACCTTCTGTCATGATCTAGGATGGAATACCTGGTCTTTAGACAGAGAATCAGAAGTAGAAAGTACGATGTCAATAATTGTTTATCGATATCTGCATAAAATATTGGTCCTCCTGGGGACGTTTCTTGTACACCAACAACCAGCATTTCCGTTTTTCCTCCAAAATTCAATGTGTATATCATCGGGTTCTGTCAAATAAATCTTCCTACTCATAAAATATTTGAAAATCCAAGGTTATTCATATTTTATATTGTGCGATGTTCATGTGCGTTGTTTGCCATTTTATAGTCTTATTCTTACTTGCTGTTAATTGTTGCTTCACTTATATTCTTTGCATGAACAAACAGCTGATTAGTGGTTCAAAACTGGCAGCACGTCTTTGTTTATCGCGCTGGCCATGGGATTTCATGCATAAATACCAGCGCAAACGAAACAGGGAGCCACGTCTTTAAGCTTTGCTTTATGGTGTTCAAAAACTCCACAGGGTACATTTAAGTGAATTCAAAAGCATCCATTTCCTTATTGATTGCTTGAGTGCCAGCATAAATTTAAAATCTACACACTCTTCTGAAATAATGTTCCATTTCTTTGCCATACAGTATACCCTTATTATTCGCGGGGGTGTGCATTCCTTCCTCCCCCCACGAATCCCAAAAATCTGCGAATTATTGATGCAGTTTTAAAAGGCCTTTGTATGATATTATACACGCTAAAATATCTTCCCAAACAGATTCTAAAGACATTCTCACTCGTTAATACAGTCATAATGGAGTGATGATGAATTAACAACATTTAAGGTAATTCAGTGATGCACAAACTGTGGTACGTGTACCACCAGTGGTACGCGAGCGCCCTCTGGTGGTACGCGGGGGACGTCATGACTTTCCACATTTTTTCCACATTTTCACTTTTTAAAAAAATCGGAAACTTACAATGCATTATGAATGCAACGTTTCAAATGAAATGTGTAGCTTGAAATAATTAAAATTGTGTATTTAAAAAAAATATTTGTTGCATAGTCAGTTGCAGTGCAGATGTAACAACTTTTGAGTGTGTTTATTTTGCTTTGTATGAGAGTATGAGTATGTGAGAATTGTTGGACAGAGTTGTTAAAAAATCTGATTCAATAAAGTAACAATTCAGGCAACAATAAATAACCACAATAAGGAATAAACATCTCTGTGTGTTTAAAGCTAATTGAGAAGGCATATATGGCTATATTTTAAAACTGGTCATCATGGTGGTACTCAGAGAGCTGAACACTTTCTCAGGTGGTACGCAGTATTACAAGTTTGAAAAACAACTGAGGTAATTAAAGAAATGATGTACTTTATCATCTCTCTCTTTTCTATTTTTTTAGAAAAGAGAGAGATGATGTATTAACTGACATTGTTATTTTAAAATGATTTACCAGTTAGAGTGAATGTGAGCGTTTTTCTGCTAAAAAAAAATGGCATAAGAAATTCACAAAATTGCTGGGTGCTATCAAAAATTAAAATACATTATGAACAAAAACTTTGAGAGCAAAATTATGTGGGACCGCGAATGGGCATGGGTATACTGTATTTTTGTTTACTTTGGAAAACATTGACATCACTTTGTATTCTTTCAGTACATTCATTCTCTATAGTCAACTGGCCCAGTGGTCTGGCAGTGTTCGAATTATCAAACCTCTGTTCATACTCTTCACCCATGTTACCACTGAGAAAAAAAAGGTCAACCACTAGTCTCATTAAAAATCCACCTTTCCTTCTTTGCTTTGGCCTTTACCGAGCTTTTCCTTCTTTCCTGCCTTCTCCTTACCTTTTTGTTCCCCATCAGCGTACTAGCCAACAAGGCTAAGGGAATGAGCCATTATTCCAAAATACCACTCCAGTGCACGGAACTAACCACATTTCTCAGAAGATAAATTGATCATATGCAGAGCTCAAATCCAGATTAAACATTGCAACTGACCCCTCACTAAGAGGTTTTAGTTGTTTAACTGTGACTAGAATGCCAGAAGACATGAAAATTAGTAGTTTCTGCCAAAGCATGAATCATCTGACAGGAGAATGTGAAAAGGAGAAAAGGTTGTACTGAAAGAAGACGGATAAACCAACAAATACAGAGCTGCATGTGGTGCACAAACAAAAGTGCTGCGTGATGTAAACCAGGTCTACTCTGCAGGCGCTCAGTCATAAATGATATCTCCTCATATTACATCTGAATAACAGAAATGGCCTCTGGCTCACCCTGTTTAACAAAAACATCCGGGGTTAAGCCAAGTTTATCTTCGAGAAGATCCCATAAAAACCACCTGAATATCCGTTGGTCAATCTGATTTACGGAGGCAGTCGTGCAGAATTACTCTTCCATGCAACAGTCCTGTGCAGGCTGCAGTATAAAGCTGCAGGAATACTCGCCACCTGTTCTTTCAAACAAAACGAATTAGATGCAGTGTAATGTAGCATAATCATGTCTTGATAATAGCTTATTGGTTTATGTTTTGTAACCTTTCACAGCTGAAATTAAAAAGTAAAATCTAGAATTTTCTGTACAATAATGCTCGAACAAGAAATAGTTTGGATAGATATTCTAGCAGTGATATACATCAACTGCTGATGTGTAGATGGGACAATATTTATATTTTTATTTTTAATTATATTTTTTTATATTTCTAATTTCTGAGTCTGACATTTTGCAGCCATGATGTTTCATCTCACCATTTTCTCTCTTTTTTTTTCTCTTCTCTGCCTGCTCATTCTACTCTGTTGATTTTATTTACCCCCTTTTCTCCTTCGTGTTCCCTCCATACGGTTGTCATGCGACCCATCCCTCCCCTCTTTCTCTCATCCACCCTTCAATCCCTGCAGGTCAGGATGACTATCGCAGTCGTCTGAGTGGGGAATGCTTTCAGGACCTGGTGTGTCCAGAGAAATGTCGCTGTGAAGGCACAGCGGTCGACTGCTCCAACCTCAAACTGACCCGAATACCTCCACATATCCCAGAACACACCACCGACCTGTGAGTCACATACCTTTTCCTTTGTCATACTCTTTCTACAGCGTGCACCCTCCCTCATCAAAATCATTTCTTCAGTTGGTATTTTTGTTGCACTTTTGTGCAACGAGACTCATGTAACATGAGAACTTTCACTGTTGCTGGTTTGCTGTTTGCTCGTTTGCTTGCATGCAAAGACCAAGAAATGCACATCTGCAATGCACGTGCAATCTCTGCCTCACTGCCTTTTTCAGTTAAGTATCACAAATGTCACATCTCATTTTTAGCCCTCAGACCAAGCTGCACCTCAGCAGTCTTCTCCGTCTCCTTCCAACTCCCTTAGGAGCCATCATGATGCCCGGTGAAATGTCTCACACTAGAATACTGAACAGGCCCGATGGATCATTGATTTCCCGCTGAAAAATGACGGCGGGGTAATGGCCAACACAGCAGGAATACTTTAAAGTCTATATGAATCTGGTTTTTTTTAGCTTACCGACAACTGCAGAGATCAGGCATTTGAAGATTCATTCAATGAGATAAATAGAAATATGCAAACATATAGATATTTGCAGTATTTTGTGGTTGCAGCTTCTCATTTGTGTGGTCCACACATTTGAAAACATCACTGTTTGCTTTTAAATTTGTCAAGGACATCATTCACCTTTTTAAAAAAAAAAAAACAAAATTAACTTGAATTCATTTAATAACATTAATCAATGATTGTTTAAATGATTTTTTTTCTGCACTGAGTGGGTGATTATAAGAAGACGGCGTATTACTGTACGCAAACAGATCATCATAATATGTCTTTAAAGAAAAATGTGTCGTGAACACACTTGATTTGGCGGCCTTACTGAAAATGCTGCATGACGTACAATATTATTACTTTAGTTCATAAGTCATAAAATAAACACAGTCTGAAACCAATGAAACCAACCAACTAAAAACACAATAAATATGCATTTTGAATTAATTAAATTAGAACACCTGACATATGAATATTAAGTGAATTCATATTTCTATGGAGGAAATCTGGATCCAGCCTGAAGCAAAGTTTTACCCAGTAACACTGAAAATCTGGCAGCTTTAAAAACAAGTGAGGCATGTGGAGCTTCAGATGTGATTACAGCTATGCTAACCATGAAGAAAAGCTACATGCAGGATGCTTGTTATGTTATTTGTGCAGGTTACTTGTATAACAGCAGCTAGTACTTAATAATAACTAAAGCCAGTTCTCCACAGACTGTTATCCCCTAATTCATCTGTCTCCATGGCGTTGTGTTCCTTTCTGAACCGTCGCATCATCCAGTCCTCCCTGAGCGCTGCATGTGAGAAATATAGTGTATATCGTGTCCTTTACGGTTGGTTAGAGGCCACATCAAAGTTTCTGCCTTTTTTTTCGACACCCTGTCTTTCTCTCTTCTCTGTTTTTCTCAAGAACACAAGAAACTGGTTTGGTTTCTTTAGGCCACAAACGTGCACACACAGAAACACACACAACCTTGCCCTCTAACCTGCCTTATCAGGGGAAATCAGGACAGTTTGTGGTTCATTTGAAGGCATCTACTGTAAACTCCTCCCCGCTATCCTTCATCTGTCTGTCTCTCTGTCTTTCTCAGTGACTCACTCCTCTGCCCATAAAAAAACCTTGACATCAGCCTTGAGAGGGTTCAGTATGTAATCAATCTTAAGAAAAATATTTGCACTTAATTAAATGTGCTGACCATTGTCACCTCATATGAGGGCTGTAGATCCCATGCTAGTGACCAGGTGTTTTATCTACTCTCTGGGTTCAGCAGATGCAAATCAACCAGGCAGTTAAAGCCGTATCATTTCCACACAATCACCAGGCTACTTCAGACTTTGCAGTATATTATTTTACTTTCTCTTTATCAAGATTGATCCATCTTATAAAACACCATATGCCATTAAAAGGTATCCCGTTTAGCTGAACTTTCACTTTCTTTCTCCAGTTTTTCCCGCTGCACAGCTTCTGCACATACACACGTACACAAAGAGCATCCTTTTAGCAGCACCCTTTTAGTACAAATTACCTCAATAAAGCAGATGCCTGGCTTCCTATCTCTCAAACCGTTTTCTCTTGGCTTGGGGCAATGTGGGTATTGATGACTACATAGAAAAGATTCATTGCTTTTTTTCTTCTCCTCTCCTTTTCTCACCTTTTTCCTTCCAAATTAATGTATTTCTTATTCATTCTTTGTTTTATGCCGTATCATACTTGAAGAGCCACTAACGTTGCTGCAGGAGTCCTCTCCTCGTCTGTAACCTCGTTCTCTGTCTGTATGTCTGTGTAGAGCTCAGTTGTGAATCAGTTTTTTCATGAAAAAATAAATATCCCCCCCCCTCCCTGTCCTCTTCTCTGCAGGCGGTTAAACGACAATGAGATTGCTGTCCTGGAGGCTACAGGGACTTTTAAGAAACTGCCCAACTTGAGGAAAATGTATGTACACCTTTGGAAGACACATCTTTTTTGTGATTTTATTTTTTTTGTTATAGATGAGGCTATAACAGTTTGTTCCATTGTTCTTTATTCATGCTCAAAATGTCTCATTTGGAGAAGGATTTGAACTTTGTATCTGGTATAAACGACATAGATTTTTTAATCAAACTGTGGGATGTTTGAGACACATAATTACCACTTACTTCTAAAAGAAAATCTCCATCTGTCCTCAATAAATAAAGGGAATGATCCAATAAAAAATGGCAGGAATAAACTGGAGGTTGCAGATAGAGGGAGGAAGAAGAATGTAAAAAGGAAGGAAAAGCAGAAGCAATAAATAAAAGAAAAGTGGAGGTAAAATAGACAATGAAGAAAATTAGGGATGAAAAGAAGAGAAAAGTGAGAGAACATACATGCAGAGAGGGTGAGGGTGAATATCAGGGAGAAGTGATGAGGAATAAAGGAAGAGGAGCTAATGGCTGGAGAGACATAGATGGAGGGAAGGGACAGGTGAGCAGAAGGAATGGAGGAAGCAAATATTAAAGGGAAATAGAAGATGGGCCTTCAATTCAGATTTACAGTCAGTCCTTATCTACAACCAACTCTAGGAGTGTGTGTGAGCGTGTGTGTGAGCGTGTGTGTGTGTGAGCGTGTGTGTGAGCGTGTGTGTGTGTGTGTCAGAGTGAGATAGAGAAAGACAGAGCAGAAACGAGAGCTTGATTTATTGGAGAGGAAATTGCTAACCATCTAGCAGTGTCACTGACAATATAGATTGGCTCAAACTCATTTGCATTTTCCTTTTCCAAATTCCTTCTCCCTCCTCTTCATCATCTTCCTCTCTTCTCCTCACCTTACATTTTCCACCCTGTTTGCTCTGCTAACATACACAAGTTTTCTGTTATCATTTTTCATTATTTTTTTAGTGTTTCTGTCTGTAGTTCCCACTTGTTTCTTGTTTTTCGTGAAGATGAAATCCAAAACCAGCTGTGAATGAGGGCTGCGTAGTTATAATGGCATCATCTCAAGTTTTAGTCTCATTGGCAAAAGACTCCTTTTTTTTATCTGTTTAATTGTGGAAGAGAGGTTAAATTTTTTTTTTCTCCAGCTAGCTCTGTTATCAGAAAAACTCTTGTACCAGGAAAGGATATTAGGATGAAAGAGAGAAGAGTTTCCATTTATTAGTTGAAGGACATGACATGAACATCTCTCATGTATGTCTGGATGTGAGATTATATTGCTCCTCTACGTAAACATAATCTCACATGAGCTGTAACTAAATTAAACAAAAGCAGGAAAAAAAAATGTGTAAATATGAAAATAATACTTCTGTCGTTTCTGCAGCAACCTGAGCAACAACAAGCTGAGAGACATCCGTGAAGGCGCCTTTGATGGAGCTGGAGGGGTTCTGGAGCTTCTGCTAACTGGGAACAAGCTAACTGGGATGCAGGGCCGCATGTTCAGAGGACTAACTGGCCTCAAGACTCTGTAAGTGTCTTACACACTAGTGTGTGTGCACACAAGTTGTGCACACATTAGCATGTGTGTGCAACTTGTATTACTGATGATGTGAAGACGTGCAGTTCAGTTGTGCTTTTTTTTTGTTTGTTTTTCTTCCTCTCTACCAGTGTTGTACATATCTTTTGTTCCAAAGATGCTCATTCACTTTATAACACGATAGGCGCACCTATTTTTGATCAATTAGCTGACCAATCAGGGCAGACGTGACCTTTCAAGAGGGGGACCTTTAAGAGACAGGCGCGACAGTGACACATTTCAGACAACGAGTCCAGCAACCCTCTATAGAATGAGCAAAAGGATTCGAAGCAGTAAAGCAGCACAAAGGAAGTTTGTTCACATTAGACTGTCAGTCCTGTTGGCAAAAAACCAGCTGATGTAAATCTGGACTCCCGTCCCGCTGGGTCAACCGCATATCTCTTACGATCAAACAAAAGCAAGCCTGAGAACTGATTGTAAAGGTGACTTAACCTGTCTTAAGGATGACCCAAAGAATTTAAAACTGCAAAAGCTCCTTTGTGCTGATTCCTTTGTTCCCACTGCAATAAAGTCATGAACCTCTGAAAGGGCTTAAACAATAGATTAATGGAAGTGTGTTTTTTAGGCGTGTGTGCAGTTTCCTGTTTAAAAATTATGTTGGTAATTGCATGATTATGAATTTGAAGCAATAATATGCTATAATTTATGCCAACAAAAGAGCAAATTAAAGAATCAAATGAGATTCATGCACAGGGATGTCTGTGTGTGTTTTAAGTGGGTCTTTTCTTTTTATATTTTTATGTCATATATATATTTCTAAGCAATATAATGTTACTTTTTATTTTATATAACTAAGTCTTGTTGTTTCTGCGCCTGACCTTTTGTGTTTCAGCTGTTCTGTTTTCTGTTATTTTTCCCACAAATGGGCGACAAGCACTGCCACTGTTGTGACCTCTACGGACAATTTGCATAAAGCAGACTGTGACTTGTGTTCGTCCGTGACTTTAGGTGGTCTTCTTTCCCCTCCACAGTGAAATGAGAGGACAAGGATTGTTTACTCGCTTAAACTGAAATCAAGCCTAATGACAGCATATTGCTGTTCCTCTAATCTGGGCATCCACCATAAAGAGGGTAGTGTTCAATTAGAGGTTACAGAATAATGCACAAAATCATGAGCTGATGCTGTGTGTGTGCTCCGTAATGACTTGCTAATGCTATCATGTATATATATGTCTCTCTAATGGTATCATGGCTGTCTCTGTATTATGTTAAGAGGCTCCCTGCTTCAGTAATAGCCTCGCTAACTTGGTTAGTGTGTCCCAGAGACTGCTAATGTTAACTAACTCACTTATGGCCCCAGATGAGTCCATGTCAGGAGCTAATGTCATATTAAGGAGTCTGTCGCAGTTGACCAGTGGGGACTGGTTCAGATTTCTGCTGCTCTGCTTTATCTTCCAGGCAAAGCGCTAATGCATGAGTGCTTTGTATCACTTGTACTTGTTTTTTCTCCCCAGTTTTTGCTGTTGTTGTTTTAAAATCATCAGTAATACCTTTGTCAAGTTGATATTCCCCAAGCAAAGCAAATTAAGAGCATCGTGTATTTTCCTCATTCCTCATTTTTATAAAACGTTTGGATTGTAAATCTCTGAGGATGCTGGAAAATATGTTGTTATTGCCTGAATATGTTTTGTCTTTCCAGCATGCTGCGGAGCAACCAGATCAGCTGCATTGACAACAGTACGTTCACGGGTCTGAGCTCTGTGCGGCTGCTGTCGCTGTATGACAACAGGATCTCCAGCATCGCCCCAGGAGCCTTCTCCACGCTGCACTCCCTGTCCACCATGTAGGTCCTGTCCATTAATCTGTCCTCCTTTCACCTGCTTAATTCCCTTTTTTTTATGTCCATACAATCTTTGTACTCTCTCTCTTCCTTTGTCATAAGAAAGTTTCCTATTGCATATGTTTCTTCTTCCTGTGTTTTCTTTCTATGATGCACAAACATACACATACACATACCAAGAGTCTCCTCCTTTATTATTATTGACTAAATTGCTTCAGATCCCAAGATAATTGTCAATATTTCAACATTTGCACTTGGGTGACCAAGTCAAAGTTTCAGACATTTGCTGTGAAATATTGGGTTGTATATTTGCTTAACTGATTTTATCGTTGGGGGGGGCATCAATGTTTTTGTTACTGTGAGGATCCGGTTTGGCCTTCATCCTGTGCACACCTATGGTGAAGTTAAGGCATGTATTAACCTGTCATGTGACATTACTATTTGGTAAGAGAGAGGAACGCAGGGTAAGAATGACTTCAAACACCCTTATGTTCATTTGCACAACCTCCTGACCACCCAGGTCTGAAGCATACAAATAATAGATTTTATCATGTCCAGAAAAATAAACATAAAAGGTTGATTCTTGTATACTTTTTCGTCAGAAGACAGAAATGCCACAACAGTCCCCTCACATCCTGTCGACTCTCTCTTTATTTTCCAGCACACTTCCAGCTTTTGTTCTCGCTCTCTTGTCCTGCTGTGCACCTATCATCTTTTATTCAAGTTTCCACCTCAGTCTTTAGGGAGGGGGGGTGGGGGACAAGAAAGGAAAAATGGAAACCTAGAGGTGGAGGATAGATGGCTCCACTGTTGCAGAAATTCAGGTTTGCTCAGTGGGGCTGCAAAGGAGGAGTCATTTCACATTCCCCTCATTTCTGTTATTTGTCACCAGAATTAGTTCTTCATTGGTTTTGCAGTTACAGCTGATTTGGTATTTAAACACCTGTCTGCTGTTTAGAATGAAAACAAGATGCACAGTCGGTTCACTCCCCTATCTTTCCTGCTGTTTATTCCCCCTCTCTGAATATTTCTCGTATCTGTCTCTGTTCTTAGTGCTTGTTTCCCTGTAGAGTTTATCCATTTAATTAAAAGATTAACACAGTGAAAAGGAAGGAAGGGATTTAGCTTGTGGGGTCAATTCATTACAAGGAAATGACTGAATAACTCATCCCTATCTGGAGCTACACACTATCAATATTGTTGCGTGTAAAGCGACATTTAGGTTTATTAGTTCAGTCAACATGATGAAAGGCCACGAGCTGCATAAAGAATATATACAATAATAACAGTACAACTTATTTGTGATATACTAGAAGTTAAAGTACGTCAATCTGTTTTAATCAGCCTTGATACTTATTTTCTTCTGTTAGTGGTAGGTTGTAAAAAGGGAAAGAGTTTTTGTGAGTGAACTCATTGCTGTTATATCGTCTAGCGTAACAGTCTTGCTTAATCTTTTTTTTTCTGGCATAAACAGTTGTTATTTAAAAATACATAACTGTAATAAATTCAAGTAAACTGACATAAAAATGTCAGGGCACTGTTACAAGATTAGAGTTTAACTAACGTGGTTTCAGATTTTAAAACTAGACATACTTTTTTATATTAAAATAATAAAAACTATCATGAATAATCCCTCCTGAGCTCGAACACACTGCAGTATGTAGCCGTGAGTATGTAGCCTGTCCAGCCGCCGCTCCTGATGTCTTCTGCACCCTTTTCAGTTTAAATATGGCTCAACATAAATATTACATGAGCTGCGTGAAAAAAAAAGGCAACAAAAATGCAATGACTGGTAATCAAAAATGAATAATATGAGCAGATAACCTTTTCTTTCTCTCTTTTACTCTTTCTCACCCTGTGACTTTTACTTTTTCATTCAGCATCTCCTTTGTACTTTGAAAAATGAATAAAACTATCTGATCTAACCTTTCTTTTCCCCCTTCAAATCCCTCCCCTTTTTGTCTTCCATCTAAATTTATTCAAGTGTGTGTGACAATTATGGTTGTTTTTTTGCAAATACAAACATGAGCATTGTTATTACTGTGAATAGTTTCCAAATGTAAGCGGTTAATGGTTTTTACTCTTTTGTCTCATGCCCTTTTTTTTGTCAGCTTTGTTTTAATGCCTTGGGTAGTAATCTAATTTAGCCCGTCTGAATGCGCAATAAGGTTATGCTGCGAGTGCAGGTTGATTTAACCAATGAAATCTGGATTTAAGGGATTTTTATTACAGTAAATTGGATGAAAAGGTCCATAATTT
This sequence comes from Hirundichthys speculiger, assembly GCA_018398805.1. NCBI lineage: Eukaryota > Metazoa > Chordata > Actinopteri > Beloniformes > Exocoetidae > Hirundichthys > Hirundichthys speculiger. The sequence goes on along the minus strand of JAGFBZ010000785.1, from coordinate 114,917 downwards.
TGGTAACATTGATACAATGTCTGTACGATTGTGAAGTAATGTTTTAAAGGCTGGTCAATATGTTTTCATCCTTTTTCATTTCTTTGTGACTATCCCTCAATATCTCCATAGCAACCTTCTATCCAACCCGTACGTGTGTGACTGCCACCTGGCCTGGCTGGGCCAGTGGCTGAAGAAGACCAGGGTGGTGAGTGGAAACCCTCGCTGTCAGAAGCCGGCCTTCCTGAAGGAGATTCCCATCCAGGATGTGGCTGCTCCTGACTTCACCTGCGACGGTGAGCCTGCCTTTCTCTGTACCGTGGTATTAAATGTTTCACTTTGTATCCTCTTTGGCTCCATTAAACATAATTGGAAATAAGATTTTCACATAAAGCCGTTCTGAGGGAACATTGACATCATAACTCTTGGTGTTAATTTTGGAACTACTGAGCTACAGAGGATGTGCAGTTAACAGTTATAGTATTATAGTGTCAGGAAAACAAAAAGGTCACAGATTTAAACCTGAAACAAATGACATGTGCCAGTCAGCTGCCACATGCACCATGCAGATAAGAGCACAAGTCAAGTGAGTGAAAGGTAATTTAAATGCACTCCTGCATCATGTTTACTCTTTCCCATAACTGAGTGGAGGCTGTATTTTTCCCAGAAACAGCTTTCAGAAGGAATTTTATCAAGAAGGGTAAAAAAAAATATCCCATTTTACTTTGGAGACTAGAAGTGAAAATGAAGGTTGGTTATGGGATGTGGAAAAATAGCATTCGAGATAACCATAATGAAACTTTACTGGAACAACGTTCAGTAGAGGGCAGTTAATATTGCAGTGGGATTGTTGCAGTTACCACAGGAATTGTTTACACATCGCATGTCAAGAAAAGTAATTGTTCTCAACAGCTTTATTAAAATCAAAGTCCAATATGCATGGTTAACGTCAAGCCTTTCTGGTTAGTGACGCAGTCCCCAGTTTAAATAAACCTGCAATCTCTAGAGCTTCCAACATCTCGTAGCTTCAGCAACAGATACACAAATTGTACACACACACACACACATGCACAGAGCCACGTTTTGTGTAGACAAAGTGATCAGTAACCACTAGCAAACAGGAGCCTTAGATGACATCAGCTTGTGGTTTCTACAGTGACGTTGCTTTTACCACGATGGTGCCTGCTTGGACCATCGCAACATAAGCCATCAACTCAACCGCCAACTTTGACGCCAAAGACAGAGCGGTCGCCCTCTCCTGTTACATTGATCTTCGCTCTCCCTCCCCCGTATTATGGCTTCTCAAGTTTACTTTTTCTCTCCTGTCTCATTCTGCTCTTTATCTCCCTTTTTTTTTTTTTGAATTCATTACACTTTTCTAATTTCCTGTAGCTGTGCTGCAACCATTTACAGAAAATGAGTTTGGAAAGTAGTTAGCTGCGTCGATGCAAGCAAGGAAACTCCAAGATGGTATCAGACTCTGATATTCACACTAATCTACTCTCAGACTTCCAGTCAGCTGCACAAACATGTATCCAAACAGTCAACCACACTCATGCACTTATGTTCAAGTGCTCGTAGTCATTTCTGCAAACACAAATATCGAGTTTTAACTTTTTCTTTTCCTAATAAAATATTAAGTGATATATGTCATCCTGTCATTCTAACAAAACCTACAATAGGTATATAGGGCCAGATCTTCTAAAGACGCTATTAAGGGATAGTGGGTAGTGGTAGGGGCGTTCCCTCGCAAAGAACGCACCTTGCTAAATCCGCTATCCCACCTGCGCTATCTGCTATATTATGCATAGGAGTGGTTAGGGCGTTCCACCACCATCAGTGCGTCAGTAGCCATTGCCTTTAAGAGCAGGTTGCGCTACCCACAAACCACTATGGAGCGTCTTTTCTTCCAGATCAGAGCAGCTCTCATGTGCAGCTCATCTGGGACTCTGCTGTAGAGCTTCCTCCTCTTCCTTTCTCCTCCTCCTCTGCGTGTAGAAGGTGGTCAGACCACCCTCTACCCGCAACCCGCTACCCGCAACCCGCGATCGCAAGATACAGAGTTTGCGGAAAGGGCAAAAGCCACGCCCATTACCACACCTACAATGTGAGTAAGGGAGTCGGCATAATGGGTAGCGGCTTTAGTGAGCGGAAGATTGCATTAGCGGTTAGCGGAGGTTCCTAAACCCGCAATTTGCGGGTAGCGGCTAGTGGGTAGCGGCTAGCGGGAAGTGTACGATCGGGGCCATGGTGTGTTGTCTTTGTTTTGTTTTTGGCAAACTTTGGTTCAGACAGTGGAGATCAGAGATCTTCATCATCAGCACAGTTTTTTTTTAAGATTTTTTGACACTGGTAGCCTTTATTGACAGTGAAGATAGACAGGAACGAGGGCAGAAAGAGCGGAGAGGACATGCAACTGATTCTCCACAGAACAGAAGCAAAGCTACACACATGCGTATCCATACAGACGTGCAGTCCCATGTCCAGTCTATTTATAGTTAAGTGAAATGGCTGTTAAGGTGTCCAGAGGCAGCCAGGGGAGGCAAAGTTAATTGAATTTGCAAGAGGATATTTAGCGCACATTTAGATGTTAGTTCAATTAGCCAACTGTAGAGTGAGTCAGCCCCCAGCCACACCTCCCTGTGGACTCAAAACCCACATGCAGATTTACACATGCATACACAACTCCACTCACAGCCACACCAGCGGCCATTCATTCAACATCCAACACAACGGCTCAATTATAAAACCAACAAAGTAAATGACAAAATGGCCATAGGACATTGGAGGAAGCTATTAGAATAACTGACTGCACTCATTCAGCGTGTGCAGCACGTACACGCGTGCAGGTTTTAAATCCGCACATGACAGCGCATTGAAATTAAACACAAACTCACAACAAACAGTTCAAATATATGAGTATAAACTTTCCCCTCTCTCATTCTTCATCTTCTCACAAGCACCCGCATGCACACAAACTCAAACTGCAGTTGTGTTGTGATTGGCTCGGTGTCCAGTCTTCATTATCCGTCATTATGGTTTTAGCTCGGCTTGTTTTACATTTGGGACCACAGTTCAACGGCTTTCATGGCGTATCGCTAGATTAAACCTGCACGTGTGTGAGTTTGTGTGTCAGCGAAGGAAATGGAAGACGTTTAAAGCCAAGAGCAGCACACGGCTTGGAGTCTCTGATGATTCTTATCTCTGCGTGATTACAGTCGGCCGAATGCTTTATGTCCCTGCCATGTGATTGTGTGCATGTGTGTGGAATATAGCTGATTATCTCAACTTTACATTACCGACGTAACTTTTTTACAGCACATTTTAAAAGTGGCGCCTGCCACAGTCACATAATAAGAGGGGTGGGAGTAACAAAAAGGAAATAGGAGTGATAAAAATGCGTGTGAATTGAAATGTGGAGCGGTTAAAATTGAGGTAACTTTATAAAAAGGACTGACAATTTGTCAAGCGATTTGATTAATTGAAAAGGGATTTGTTTAAAACAGTAGAGGCGCGTTTTATCGTTTTCTGCTGTCTCAGAGTCGTTAATCAGCATTCACAACACAGAGCTGCCATTTATCGTTTCAAGAAAAAGGCCTCAGGGGTGAAAGTAACAAAAGCATCACTGGAAAAGTGTAAGTAATGAAAAATATAAGAAATGAGAAGAGGGTGAACCTGTCTGGGGTGTAGCCCTGGATTTACGCTCAGAGAGAGCTGGGACAGGATCCAGCAGATCTCCAGCTGTGACCCTGACTGAGAAGAAGCAGGTAGAGACACAGGAAGGATGGAAAATATGTGAATTAAAAACTAGAGTCATACATTTTGACTCTATGTTTGAAACTGTGTTGTTCAGATCATCACCGAGCACTTCATGCTATCATCTACAATATTGATTACTCCTTTTTTATTTTTACAGCACGCGGTTTTTGCTACTTACAGATTTTTTATTTTTAAATGAAGAGGAAAAAACATGTCGCGTAGAGCAGCTTGTATGCCTTATGAATATATGTTATAGAAACTTATAAAGAACAACAGTGCGTCGCCTCTGTGTGACTTTCCAAAGAGGAACCTGTGAGGTTTCTGAGGACGGCTGTTAAATGTTTCTGCCAACACAGTTTGTCATCTGTGTAAAAAATAGCTGAAGTTGAGGGTTGAGCTTCGTTGGATGGGCGTGGTTTTCTAATTTGTTTCTTTTTTGGGGGGTGGGCAGTTTTTAGGAAGTAAAAAATAAAACGACATGTTGTGACAATAATAAACAAAAATGAAGTGTGAATGTTGTAAATGATAGGCTGAATATAAAATGAGCAGTGAATTTTTTCTCTGTGATTGTTACTTTTGCTCTTTGAAATGATAATCCATTAATATGATTTAAAAAAAAAAACAATTTTGTGTTGTAAATGATAAATGATTGATTAATGAATGTGTTTATAATATTAAGACTGCTGCTCCATATGTCATATCATTTACATGTAGTTTGAATCTAATTTCTTCCATCCATCATCTATACCTGCTTCTTCATATTCAGGGTCACAGGGGCTGCTGGATCCAGTCCCAGCTGCCTCTGGGTAAAAGGCAGGGCAGGTCGCCGGTCATGGACCACACATATGGACAAAAACACGCTCACGTCCACAGTCCCTCTTATTGTCCATTTAAAATCCCCAGACTTCATGTCTGTAATAACAGAGCTTTATAGACGTGTTTCAGGCTCTAGCTCCATCATGACCGCTTTCCAGAATCATTTGATTTTTTTTTTCTTTTTTTTGGATAGGTCTGGTTATTTGATATGGATTATAAAGCCCTCTTAAAAAGTGCTGAGTGCAGAATTTTATGAAAATGGACAAGTGCCACATTACTAGTTCAAATGTTCTTTCTTTTCAACCATTTCTCCTCTCTCTTTCCAGTCCCTTATCTTTCTTTTTCCATCTGTCCGTGTAGTTTCTCCTTCCCCAGTTCTCTCCACCTTTGTCATTTCTCTTCCATTTGCTTTGTCTCCTTCTTCACGTTTTTCCTCCCGTCATCCCAGTCTCACGCCGTTTTCTTCTCTTTCCAGGAGCGGAGGATAACGCCTGTCTTCCTGCGTCGGGTTGTCCTGACGTCTGCACTTGCTCAGATGGTGTGGTGCGATGCAGCAACAGAGGACTGCGCTCGCTACCCAAAGGCATTCCCAAGGACACCACCGAGCTGTGAGTGAGGCGTGCGCACGCTGGAACGACACACGCGCAGACAAACTCAGACTCCAAAACGTATGTTCAAGGCAGACAGACAGGAAAGCGCTGAACATGCCAGCAGTCAAGCTCATCAACAGATATGAGTATTAATGTCACTGCATCCCAGTAACAAGTGAGGTCACAACCACACCCTCACAGACACTCGTGCTTTACTGCAGAGCAACGTTGATGCTACATTTCAGGAACTAGTACATTTTAACACGCTACTGACTGGATGGTTTTATTAACAAGTTACAAACTCCAGTATACTTGTATTTATAATGGAAGTTCAAATATAAAGCCTTTGTTGAATCTATGTAGAGTACACACTGTTTTACTGTAGGGGATACCAGCAGCTTACTTGGACTATTTTCATAAATATAAGTGAAACTGATATTTTAATGTTAAAAAAAACAACAACTCCCCTATGCTTTTTAAGTTTCATTTATAGAAATGTTTTGCCTACTTTTAAGAAGCATCATCAAACTCTAGTCTATACTGTTAGCAAACATACGGCTCGTTCAACAACTGCGCATGGCTTTACGATACAGTGTCACATCAACAAAGATAAAGTTAACTCTTAGAGCTGCATTCGACATCATAGATGGAAACTAGCGATAAATTGTGGTGAAAAACCAAAAGAAGCATCATCTGAAGAAGAAGGTACATTTGACATCATGGCAGAGCTGACTGAGAGACTCGAGGATGTAATGACAGGAAAGAAAACAAGAGTGACCGAACAAGAATAAATCTTAGACTTCATCTCCTGGTTTAAAGGGTCCTGCTGAGCTCCATTGTGCTGGTTTATTATATATATTTCTTGCCAGTGTTGTGAACTCATATTATGCATTCACCTTTTATTCTTTAGAGCACTGGATCTCAAACCTCCCTTTCAACTTTTCAGACCCCAGCAAGTTCCAACCTCGAGTATGACAAAGAATTGTCTGTGAAGAAATCACATTTCATTCCTCTGTATTTATTCAAAATGATTAAAAAAAAAAAGGTCAAAAGTGACATATACCCTTTCTTAGACGTTGACACCAGATGTTGACAGAAAGGCTAGTCATCGATTCATTCATAGGTCAGTTAAATAGTTCAATTATTGGCCATTTTTTGACAATCGGCATCGACTAACGCCTGAGAATATTCAGATGATTAATAGGCGGGCAAATCTGTGGGCAGCCCTCTGTTGTTAAAGACTGCCCTTTGTGTTATTTAATGCATTTTAATTTTAAATTGAATTTGATGAAGCGCTAGATTTAGGACAAATGTGTGGATCTTTTTTAAATGTTACCACATTAGAGAGGAAAAAATTAAATAAATTGGCTCAACAAATGAGCCAAAAAAAATTCATCATTATGAATCAGCCATCAGCTGCTCCGATTTCTAAATATCAACATTAGCATCGGCCAAAGAGAAATCCATAATGGTTGGCCTCTCCTGACACAATTACCTGAGGTCTTAATGAAATGCCTATGCGACGCTTTATTCAAAATACCTCAGGGATCTGGTACAACAGCTTCCTTTCTTCGTAGCAGGAAGTGTTGGTGAATGAACTGGCGCATTTGACTCATTTCCATCACTCTCTTCTCCACATGATCCTGTTTTGAGATCAATTTTACAGCTTTGCACCACGATGCCAATTTGGATGCAGATTACGCTGACTAGCTCTCGAAGCAAGTTATTACTGTATGAGAGTACAGTAACTAGACTGAGAGCTCATACCAGCACACACCACTGAAAAATTACTTTCATGCAGTTTTGTTTTCAAACGCTCACATTTCCCTCTTTGTCAAATTTATTGTTATTTATTGTTGTTTGTTATTCAGATAGCGGTCACTGCACCCACAAATACATACTCTGAAGCATAAGAATTATACATTTTTCATAATGTTCATTTGTTTATAACTTGAAACTGTTCATTTTTATTACAACTGCTACATTCTTTAGATTGCTTTGCAGTTCTCGTTAGATATAAGCCACAGAGATCAGCCGTGTTATAAAGAGAGAGACCAATAAAGGGAATTTCTATGATTATCTTATTTGTTGGATGATGTAATAAAAAAAAAACAATGGTAAAAGGTTGTTAATCAAGATTCTAAAATTTGGAAGGTGCTAGAAACCAGTTCTGTAATGTAAATGTGAATTATTGCACTCATGCACAAGTGCACACACAGAAATCACCCTGGCTGTGGAATAGGTCTCCTCTACAGGGTCAATAGCAGTGATTAGGTATCGATCAGCCTGAAGAAGACACTCCATCATACTGTCCACATGACCTACTTATGACCTGAGAGAGAGGAGAGAGACCATTAGATCATAAAATATATGTGCATGTGTGTGTGCTTGAGTATAAATATTTGTTATCTTGGATTTCCCAAAGTGTCACAGATGAGAGGAGGAATCCTGAATGCATGTTTTTAGTTTGTTAGCTTTTAGTTTTGTTTCAACACATGCTTTCTACAAACAGTACATTGCTACAGGGTGTAGATATTCAACTGCATGGTCACGAGACACTAAGGCTCGGAGGAATGAGGTATTATCGTGTACCAACAGTGCTTTACTAAGAGGGAGTGGCATAATTTAGTCATTTGTTTCATAATTGTGCATGAAGCATGGATTTATTTAATTTCATCTCATTTTATTTTCATCTTTGGATGAAACATATTGATGTCCAGTAGTGTCATGCGGCCAAGCACGTTGTCATAGTTAGTAAAAATGCTGCTATGTCATATGTTATTACTATGCATCATTTCTTTTGTTTGTGTGTCATTATTTATTTATTTTCTACCAGTGTCACCAGGCAGGCTACGTTAGTCAAATGAAGATTAATACCACTGTTCTGCCTATGCTTTGATGTAGTCATTAAGATTTAATGCAACACATGGGTTTTGCAGTTTCCATGTTTGGAGGATGTTTCAGATATGAACGAGTTTAGGAAAGACAGAAGTGTGCTGATTAGCTTGGAAATTAGCCTAATTTACCATATTCACTTCAGGCAAGTGGAAACAGCAAGATTTAGATGTAAATAATGGACAACATGTTCACCGAAACCCTATAAAGGTTTACTTTGTATCACAAATTTAAATGGTCACATTATAATTAAAATGACAAAAATCTCCATTAGTGCAGTTTCCAAGGGTCTTGAGGTGTCTGCTCGTGAGCCCAATCCAAGTCTTTTTTGGTAAACTCTGCTCCCAGCGTAAAAGTTTCCTCTTCTTACTCTGTCCTGCTTTCATCTTCTTGCCTTCAACATTTTATTAAAGAACTTGTCAGACATCAGATGGTAACACTGACATTTGCTGAACCCCCAAAATCCCACGTTTATGTAATTGTACGACAAACAGACATTACCTATGCGTGTTTTCTTGCAGATACCTAGAGGGGAATATGCTGACATCTGTGCCAAAGGAGCTGGCAGCCCTGAAACAGCTCTCGCTGGTGTAAGTGCCTCTCACGCAACCTTGAACAGAAAACAGAGATCCCATATTCCATATTCAGTTTACAAAATCACCATGGTCGTCATGGTTGCACGCAGCATGTGCTGTCTGCCTGTTTGTGTGTGTGTGTGCATTAACTGTGTATTTATATCTACAAAGGGACCTGAGCAACAACAGCATCAGCACGCTGGCCCAGTACACCTTCAGCAACATGACTCAGTTAGCAACGCTGTAAGTTTCCATCACACATACCTGATCATGTACTGACCAAGAATATGTGTTTGCTTCATTTCACGCGTGAGTTATGTGTATCATAAAACCAGAGTTTCATGATTGTTTTTTTTACTTTTAATTTTGATTTATCACCCAGACATCTGACCTCCCTCTTCTTTAATATTGTTCTGCTTCTTATCTCTCAAATGTCTTGCCTCATTTTCATTTTATCTCTTATTAAAATACTTTTTGCTGTCTCTTCTTCCACTTTTTGCTTCCGTTTATCTCCAATTTGACATCATTCCAGTCTCACTTTTACATTTTCTCCATCCTGTTCTCTCTCCTTCATTTTTTAAATCTTTTCAATGTAGTATGTATTTTTCTTTCTTCGTAGTTCTTTCTTTTTTCTCAAAGCTGTTCTTACTTTTCTTTGCAGCTTTTTTATTTAATTATGTTTTCCTTCAGCTCCTCTCTTCTCCTCTTTACAGCCATTCATACTCACTGTACATTTCCTTTTTTGGCTGGATTTATTTTACTGTATATTTTTCTTTCTTTTGGCTTTTAGCTTATATGGCCAATTATGTGGAATCAACTTACTGGATTTTGCATGTCTAGACAAAGTTGACTTAGCACTTTTCTTTTTCTTTGCAGCAACACCCTGTTTCATATTTCATATAGTTGCACCAAATTACACTTGGGTGCTGCATGGTGCCACCACAGATTTCTGTCAGCATAGGATCACTGGAGTGCTTAAATACCTTCCCTGTACACTTTTCCAAGTATTGAAGCTGGAAGTAGAGAATTGGAGAATTGTCCAGAAACTGAAAGACTCTCTGCTCTCTACCAATTTACTGGCTATTATTGTTTTTTTTCTTTCTTTTGTGTGTGGTGGTTGGGTGGGGGGGGGGGGGGGGGGGGGGTCTGTACCACAAAGATGAAAAAGCTGCCTCAGGCTTGTTGTCAATCAACAGTTAAGATGAGTTGTTGTGTCAGTGAGCCTGATGCTGTGAGCCAGTGGTTCCTGCTACTATTTAGTATAATATGTAAATCAAGCATGGAGAGCCAGCTTCTTCATATTAAAACCATTATCAGGCTCCATGATGAATAGTGTTAATGTAGTTGTATTGGCACCCTGAAATGATCAACTTAATTATTTGATAAAGATCAGAATTTTGGCTTGAAACTTGTGTCTCATTCATTGTCAACCTTCATAAAGCTGTATTTTCAGTTTATTGGCACTAAGTCACATAAATACATCCTCAGCCTTGTCCTGATGTGTGCATATATATATTTATATATATAATATGTTTTTCTAATACAAAAAGAACTTCGTACCATTTAATCTCCTCTATCATCTTTACATGTGTGTATTATTAAGTGTTGCTTGTGTCTTTTTGTCTCTCCAGCATCCTCAGCTATAACCAGATCCGCTGCATCCCGGTCCATGCCTTCGATGGGCTCAAGTCTCTTCGTCTGCTGTGAGTAACTGGCTTCATCCTCAAGTGCTGCAGTGGATTCAATATTCAACAACCGTATTTTCTTGTTATATTACGGAGCTAAATCAAAGTTTAATCACTTCCCAGATTTCAAGCCATGTGGCATTTTAAGACCTTGCCACAGTCACCCAGACATTTGTTGTTAATAAAAATGGTAAAAGTGACAATTTCTCTTTTCTTAAATACTTTTCCATCCGAGAGCTTTAATATTTCTCTCGTTTGCGGTGTTTTTCTGTTCATCTATCCTCTCCTCCTTTTCTCTCCCTCCACCCAGTGTTGTGTTTGATGAATTGACTTTCAGCCTCAGTCTTGCTCAGTCATCCATTTGGTTGTCCACCCTCTGTCTTGAAAAAAACCTACATGCACACGCGCACACAGTGTGCACGTGAATATTGCTGTGTGACCACCCCTTATACATCAAGCTATTACACACAAATAAATCTGAACATGCACCAGTCATATATGAGGCAGGCAAAACTAAGCGTGCACACAGATTTGTGCCTTCATTTCCCAGTGACAGCAAAATTGATTGATTCTTATTTGTGACAGATGTAGGCCAGAGTTATTTGAAAGTCCGCCCTAAGCAGTAATAAATACACGATCTGAGCTTGTCACACTACAATGACTGATTTTTGGTCGTCCATCCAAATATGAATGCTTGAAAACACGTTCAACTATATAAACCAAGGTTTCATAACCGTGAAAAAAATAAAACCGTATTTCTGCTTTCAAACGCCGAGGACACATGAGAAAGTGCTGAAGGACAGCTTCATACCAGCCCAGATGGACCGACTGATTGAAATGTTTTCCCTGCATTACAACTGCAGAATGTTCAACAGAGAAAAATAAATGATCACTTTATGGCTTGCACTCACTGTTGGGAAGGTAATGCCAGAAAAGCTCAAGACGTCTGGTGGATGATGGCTTGGGAGGAGGGAAGTGTGTTTGCCAGTAGTGGTTTATCCATTAAGGCCAGTGACCGTCAATAAAAGTTTATGAAACTGCGTTGTCTAAAATGGCCACAACAAATGTGAATGTTGTTCTCTTCACAAAAATCAATCCACTGAAGGAAATTCCAGTAACTCAGCTTGGCCCATCACACAATTAATCATTTTTGCGTTCGTTCCAACAATTAAATGTAGCAACCAGGAGAGAAATATTTTCAGTTCATTTGATTTGGTTCTATGTTACTTTATCGCTCCCCAAAGAGAGCTTACACTTGTCTTAAAAAGCCAAATATGTCAGTCAGTGGTATAAAATCTGTGTAAGTGCTAGCTGTAGAAGGTTGTGGCTCTGGACAGGAAGGATGTCCTGCTGAGGTCCATCTGTACTGTCAAGGATGTGCAGCACTGCCCATGATGTTTTGCAATTTATGCAATGTTCTCCCTTCCAGAGCAGACCCCAGTTCAGAGCCACTCTTCTTTATCAACTGGTTCAGTTTGCCTCTGATACTGCTGCCATCAGAGACAACTGCAGATAAATCTGCTTTCTCCACCACAAACTTAATGAAAATATACACCAAAGCTTCTTCACGAATTATAGTCTTCTCTGTCCCTTCTTATAAACTGTCTCAGCGTTGCATTTTCATTTCCAGTCTGTTTTCTGTGAACAGGTGAACAAAAAGGTGTCTGTAGACCCCTCCACCACGTGCACCTCTTCTCCTTGGATGTAAATGGTGTACGGCTTTTCCTAGTATTCTTAAAATCTGCAATTATCTGTTCCATTTTATTCAAATTCAAAACAAGGTCTTAGTCTCACACCATGTCTTAGGGTGAATTTCAGTTCCTCTCTTAACCCTCAATCTCAACCCTCGCCCTTAACCCTCAGTTTTTGGCCCTCAATCTTTACCCTTGAAAGTAAGTGTGAGGGTTATCTTGTGACTTAGAAATAGGACACCCCTCGAGTGCAGTTACGTCTTCAGACTGAAATGTATCAGAGCCGTGTTGTCTCTGTATTCCCTGACATGACACAGGGATAACATTGAAAAGAGCGCTGTATATTCTCCAAATAATATTAGCAAATAACACAATAGAGGATTCATTATTCAGTCCTCCGCCGCTACACAACAAGGTATACAAGTAACGTGAAGCCGGCTGGGGACCGCCGGTCCGGCAGCAAACATCGGAAAGTTAAAAAAAAAAAAAGTTACGCAACAACGATGTTAATCCATGAAAAAAGTCTCAAAGAAAGACAATAAGATGGTTTCGTAACATTTATATCTTTAAGATATACGAAGATACTTACATTTGTAGCTAGCATTTTTTGTCGCCATCCTTTTCGAAGACATCTTGGCTAAATTATCCAGTGCCTTCTGGGTAGCCCTTACTTCCAAGGGTGGTACCAGAGAATCTCAATTTTGAGGGCGATACAGCCCTCAAAATTGTCCCTCAATTTGACGTTCTTAGAATCGGGACAGCACTGGCACTTAGCGGGAGCGCGCATTTTTGAGATTGAGGGTTGAGATTGAGGGTTAAGGGAGGAACTGGAATTCACCCATAAAGCGATCTAGCAGTTCTCCTGTTCACCTCAGACATATAACCACTGCAGACTCAACTGAGTACTTCTGGTGATGTCGGGACTCTAAGTTGTCTGAAAGCCTGAGGTGTACAGAGTAAAGGAAAAAGGTCAGAGCACAGTCCCATGTGGAGCTCCTGTGGTTGCTGCTGACCACCTGGTTGGGAACCTAACCTTTCACAGCCTTACAAACTGTGGACTGTTTGTGAGGTAGGTGATAATCTGCACAATCAAGGAGGTTTTTGACTATATTTGTTGGTGTTTCTCACATATCAGAGTAGGCTAGGTTACCTTAAAAGCACTGCAGTAAAAAAAAAAACCACCTGCTATGTCCAGTTGAGAGCAGGCTTGATGAAACAAAAAGATGGTGGTATCTTTCGTTAGGTACCACAGTACTGTAAGTTAAAGAGGTACTGTTGCAGCTCACGTGGCTGGTCTGTAAAGTGCTGTAGGGCTGACACCATCTGGACCTGGAGCCTTGTTCCTGTCCAGTCTCTTCACCTGACAGTGGAGATTGACATTCGCTCTGCCTCCCCATCCCATCTGTCTATGTTTCCTGATTTGGAGGGAAATTGAGATCCACAACTAAGGTCTGAGATGAGACTGTAGAGGACTGTAGAGGTCTAGGTGTGAGGCCTGTGTGGCTGGAAGCAGGAGAGGATGATGTGATTCCTCCTGAGCTAAACCTATCGCAAAAACATGTTCAGTTCATTTGCTCTGCCCAGGCTTCCATATAACCCTCTATACCCTCTGGCTTTTACACCTCCTTGCTCTCTAACTTGACTTTAAGCTCATTCTGCACACTCCTTAATAGTTCCCTGTCTTCCCAATGTTGTTTTTTTTTTTTCATTTAATTTTTTGTTCAGTAGCTCTTTGTTGTTACTGGCTTGGTTTTAGAGGTTTTCAGCTTCCTATGAGCACCTAAGCACAGCTCTTTAGATCACAGATTGCCTCTATAGTTGAAGGTGAGAAGGACCAGATTATGATCTGCTTCGCCAAATGAGGGACAAACAGAGGAAAGGAGTCTTTTTACATGAAGTCAGTTCTTTGTTTTATTTTTCCTGGTGGGACAGTTCTCAAGATACTGAAACATTAGACGTTTAGCAGAGAAAGAGAGAGTGGAGTGGTTGAGATCCCCAGATTCCCCACAAACACAGTTAGCTGTGGTGTTCGTAGTCTAGCAACAACTGAGTTTGTTAACATCACATGTAGTACTGCCTTTGGATGTTATCAGGATATACTCCAAAATGGCACAAGTGAACTTTCATGCTGAGGTGTTACAGGTTTTGTAGTACATCATGGGTTATTAAAAACCATGTCCATGTCACCTCCTTTATTTATTTATTTTTTTCCTCACAGCTTGCAGTGAGAAAAACTTGTACACTGAATAGACTGGAAGCCAGGTACATGGGTGGTGAAGTCAGGAATATGCTCTTGCAACCATTTTTCAGTAAAGCACATAAATCTGAATTCCCATAATCCCTCTGTGTCGTCATTAGCAGCCAAACCTGTGCATTTTCTTTGCTGGTGATCCTACATTTCCAGTAATGATTGGGGGAAGAAATAGGTTAAACTTCCACCTCATTTCTCCCTGTATTACTGCTCTTCTACAATCTAGAAGTTTTCTCCTCAAATTATCTGGGCTTTAGGATTGTGGTTGGAGTATTTGTTGGGATTTTGAAAGCTTGGTCAGCTGGTTAGAAACAAATTTCTGAATTTTCTGAACACATACTGTGGTTTTGATTTAATACTGTGCTAAACAAACCTGCTTTGTTTTTTTTTTTAATCTTCTGTATCGAATATCGTAATGGCAGATTTAAAGCATTTCTTTTGCTAACCTTTCTATGCTATGAGAAATGTTTAATTGTTAATTACATGAGGTGATTTTTCAGCATCACCAGAAAAGGCTGCCTTACCAAACAAAGACAAGACCACGGTTTGTTATCCCAATCTGTTAAATCTGCTCGGATGGTTCGATTCAATAAATCCATAACAATAGCTGCTGTGGAAAACAAACTTTCATAAGCCGCATGAAGATATTCAGTTGTTTGTTGTTGTTTTTTTTTTGAGTGGTTACAGGTATACAGCAGTTTAAGAAAAAACTAGAACAAAAGAGCATTGTTCGTCCAGGGAAGAAGGAGGCAGCATCTCTCCATCTAAAAAACACCCTTGTTTATGGCCTTTTCTCTGCATATTGACTGAATTTCACCTTGAAGGTTTTCACCTTGAAGAAGTTTAGTGATGACTTTTTTATACTCGGCCTTTCTTTCTTCCTTTCATTTTAGCTGATATTGCCATGGGGACTGATCCCTTTCTGCCCCCGCATAGCAACTGGTTGCCAGGCAGTCATCACTGTCACTTCCTCATTACCCACAACCCCCTATGGGCCAGTCTTGCGCGGGGGTTGTTAGACCACTATACAGACATGCACAAACAGACACATATAGATGCACACAAACACTTAAAGGCATTAAGAACTGACACAAGTACACATTTGTGAGAACAAAACACACAGAAATCTGCACAAACAAACAGTTGTCGTTGGACTGGCAAAGGCTGACCTTAATGCACATATTGAATTATGCGTGCACGCACACGGATACACACAACTTGCCAATAGTTGTGGTTTGATAGCTGTCCCCTGCCACATCCCTTCGCTCTAATGGAATGTGAACTTATAACCAGCAGGCAGCACACTCAAATGGACACACACACACAATGCAATCTCTGAGTCCTCAGAGACTAAAGTTTCAGCCTCACACAAAACACATGAATGAAAACCCAATGCTACAAAAAGAAAGATTCACACACACACACACACACACATACACAAATAAATGTCTGAACTTTCTCGTGTCACAAAGTGTGTTCATTCACGCACAACTCTCCATAGTCTGCTTGTTCGCTATGAGACAGTTCATATTCCATTCAAAGACCAAAACAAACCATTGCCCAACAATGAAAATAAGCTCGCTGCGTGTTTTGTGTTATTTCTTCATCAATATTATATTTACTTTCCATTCTAGGAAGCGGTCATTGGCTTCCTGTAGCAAGGAACCACAAATACATTTACAAAGTTTAGCGCGCAGCTCATCATAACTTCACAGTTGTATTAGTTTCCCAGGAAATGTGGATCAAGTAGCTGGGAATTCTTTCGTCTAGCTTTGAAACGATGGATATAAGGCAGTGGGTTTCTTTAGGTATTTGTTGGAAACCACGTATACAGCTTCAAGATGTGGATCTAAATTTAGAGCATTCAACTACACTTATATTTATAGCTGTGTTAAATGCATATAAAACAATCTATAAATAAATTGTCAGCATGAGGCATTGAGAACGTAGGTAGGAAGTTTCTGATTCAATTAATCCAACAAAAGCATGTTGAACAGGTTAAAGACGTAACACTGTAACAGGGTCAGTGTTGTGACTGATATTTATGTGCACTCTTGTTCTTTTTTTTTTTGTCTTTTTCAGGACACTCCATGGTAATGACCTGTCAACGATCCCTGAAGGAGCTTTTAACCACCTCACCTCTCTTTCCCACCTGTAAGTGCGGCCCCACGTTACTATTTATTTCTGCTATATTTGCACTTCTGAGGTTGTGTATCTAAGGAAGAGATCTTTCATCCCCATCTCTCATGACTGCGCAGGGCTCTCGGCGCCAACCCTTTGTACTGCAATTGTGACCTACGCTGGCTCTCTCAGTGGGTTAAAGCCGGCTTTAAAGAGCCTGGTAAGAAATCAATACGATATTAAAGTACCCATGACCAACATTTTCACTCAGCTTTTATAAAAGTCTGATACTGTTTGTGACAGAAATGGCAGGCAAAACTGTGTTAAAAAAAAAAAAAAAACCAAGAGTAAATTGATGATTTCAGGCATCGCTCGCTGCGCTGGACCTCCTGACATGGCTGACAGACTGCTGCTCACCACACCACTTAACAGATTCCAGTGTAAAGGTAAGCAATCTCCTCTTCTCTCTTTCTCTCCTCCTGCGTCTCTGCCCTTAATGACATTTCCTGCGATATATCTGTTGGTTTATCCGTCCATGTCAATCTTAAAGAATGTTTGGAAAGATTGTTTTAGCAATCAGTCAATCCCTGGATTCATACAAGGTGAGCAGTTGCAGGTATTTCATGGTTCCATTTTCGACTGGCAACGAGTCCTCTGTGGTTTGGTTGTAGGCAGGGAAGCAGCCAATGTTTTGACTTTTGTTCAGTCTCACGTTGAGCTTCCGTGCTTTTGGTCAGGAGAGCTGCCAGTGGTTTAAAGTTTGCATGATTAAGCACATTACAGGTCTGCAGCCTTAAAGGAAGGATCTGTGTTCGGCCCCTTCACAGTCTTTAGGTCCATTATCCAAATCTCACATTTGACTTTACTGGCTTTGACTGTGAAAGCGTTGTCTGTCTGTCTGTTTGTGTTCACACCTAATTAGGCTACCTTGACTATGCAAATATGACTTGCTTCAGGATGTCACACAAACAAACCGGCCGAGCCTTCAGGCTGTTGGCCCAGCTCGGTCAGTTATGCCTGCGTCAGTAGCGATAAAAACTCTTCCCGGTTGCATTTCACTGAGTGGAGTGCAGGATTTGCAGACATATCACCTACTCAAGGTCGTCCTGGGATCAAATCAGAGGAGGATTTGCACACACGAAAAGATGTCTAAAACACATTTTCCGACCCCAACACCAAACGCATGGTGTAAGATCATGAGTACCTCACATGATCACGCTGAATCACATCCCCTCTTTCTCTCTTTGCTTCTTAATGTCCCGGCCTCTGAAACAAATCATGTTTATTGCTCTTGTAAGCACTTTTGTTTCTTCCCCTTAAAGATCTTGTCTTACCCCACTATCCATTAAAGGAAGTATAGGAGTGCGTTTAGCTGTGTGAATGAATATGTATGTCTAGCTGTGACATGTTCCTTTGCCCTCTTTCTGTCTTCTTATCGTTACTTCCCCTCACCTTTTTTTTTTTGGCTATACCACACAGGTCCAGTGGATATCAACCTCATGTCAAAGTGCACCCCCTGCTTGGCAGCACCCTGCAGGAACAACGGCACCTGTGTTTCTGATGCTGCTGGATCTTATCACTGCACCTGTTCATACGGATTCAAGGTACGTCTCTCCAGGACCTTTAATGACAGACACGCATATCTGTTCTTTTTAATGAATGGATACTGTAATGGGTTCAGTGCTTATTTTTTCCATTTATGAACAAGTATTGTTCAATAATTAATCCTTTTTTTTTTTCATAAAATGCTTGATCAAATTCAGGTTACTCACGTCTCTATTGGCCAAACAGTTAATCTGACCTCTTAAAATCAGTTAAACGTAGAATAAAGGAGTTCAGCACAATTCCAGTGAAATGAAAACATTTCATTTCATAAAACAAAGAGCGTTAATTGTTTGTCGTTAGAGTATCTCATGTCCTCTCCTTACTGCTCTTCTCCTTCCACCTGAAAGACTTCTTTGATTATTTCCAAATAATTTTAAAGCTTGATTGGAAAAGAGGCCCCGCCCTATTAGCTGAAATTGAGATAAGCTGTGTTGGAGATGAATATTATTTCATTTCATAAAAATAAAAAGAAATGAAATCTTTTACAATTTAGGCTGAAAATACATCTAATTACATTGTAACAATTGTAGATGTTATGGGATGAATTGGATGAGATATTATGGATTTGTATAACGTAGTTATTGAATGAGTTTTATGCTAACGAAAACCAAAATATTTGACCATTTGGTCCACAAAGACCTCTGTAAAAGAGTTATGTTATGGTCAAGTAAATATTTTGTTTATTTATCCCATCATTGCTATCACAAATCTACCTCCTTCCTGTGGACACAATCTCCAAATGCTTCATCCAAAGTGACAATACAGTGTTAGCGCCGGGAGCATCTGGAATTGTCTTTGACCAACATTTGGCTTAACTGGCAGCTTTGACTGAGGGTGAGTGTGGACTGTGTAGACCAAACATGGCCCTGATCTGCATTTCCTTTGGCCCTTACAACACTAGCCGTAGTCCATGTCTGGCTTATCACATTTTAGCTTTATCTGACCCGCTCCATGCTTGCCATAACGCAAATTAGGTGTAGTTCACAACCTCTGGGCCACATCTGGCACACAAAACACTTGACAGAGCTGTGACTGTGCCACAGGTACCGAAGGTAACCCAGATCTGGCCCACATGCATCTGCTGTCTGGAAGCGTTCATGGATGCAGTAAAAATCTAAATCCAGGTATTGTTAGTGCTGTCTGATCTTAATTCGTCCCACCAGCTCAACTGACCATAATTTAGTGGTTTTCCGTATTTCGGCTTCGGAGTGGAATTCAGCAGCAAAAAAAAAAAAAAAAAAAAAAAATGTAGTTTTCCTCTAATCAGTTCCTTGTGTGAAAGATATCCTCGATGAACAGCCTTGCCGGATAAGCCTGTGGTATTAACAGCTTTCCTGGGCTTAGCTTCAGCCATGTCTGCATAATGTTGCTACCTGTCCATCAATAGAGAAATGATGGCAGCAGCTGTCTGCACCGAGAGTACTCACTGATCAAACAATGAAAGGTGCTACGTTCACCGCTCAGTATATATATACACTTCTGCATTAGAAAAGAGCTCCGAGAAACGTGCATTTTGAATTGTGTGTTGACGATATGTGAATATGTGTGTGTGCCGCAGTACTGTACAAAACTCTTTTTTCTTTCTTTTTTTTTTGTCAAATTGCACTATTTGGAGTTTTCAGTGACGAGCCAGTTTATGTTTAGAGTTGCTGTCCTGCTGAATCCAGAATATGGGACCAGAGGGTTTATCTCTAATCAACAACAGGGCGAAAAGGAAATGTGTGTCACAAGATTACTGTACTTTTGGTTTACTTTTTTCACATCTTCTAAGTGAATTTATAGTCTCAAACAGTTATCAAGGGTTATTAAATGTAATGTCATTGATTTTGTAAATCATGGTTACGTTTGCAGTGAACTAAAATATCAACAGGAAACGTTTCACTACGTGATTGATAAATCACGAACATGTGAGCAAACATTGTGTCCTTATAGGCCCAAAGGTCCACCTCTCTTAATCTGATTTCAGTTATCTGAGATTAAAAAAAAAACTGGAGCTCAAAAATGTTCACCAAAAGGTCATTGCTGATCTGAATAGTTATATCTATCTATTACGTTTAGGTTGAATCCATTTCACTGTCAATCAAATAACCAATCCAGTTGATTTCAAACGCACAGAGAAATCCTTGAGTTAAAGGCTCCAATGAGGATTTTATTTTGCTATTATTATAAGATACACTTTTGATCTCATGAGAACACACAGCTGGCAACCCTTTACAGTGAGGACAAAGCCTGCGACTTCCTTTTAATTAAAGCGTCACTTGCCAAGGTCACAGACAGGGAAACGGGGATGTGTGTGCACGGGTCCTTTCTGCTGATGTCCACCGGGACCACATTCATTAGAACGTGCCGGAAACATCAAATGAGGAACAGTCATGAACAAAAGATGGAGAGAGAAAGGGAGGAGTAAAGTGTAAACTGCAGAAAAAATGGAGAGGAAATGGAAAAGAAATAAAACTCAAAGACAGGAGTAGGAAGGAGAGAAAAGACTGAGCAAAATGTAAGTAAAACTATGTGATGAAAAACAGAAAGGAGAGAGAAATAATGATGATGGACGGTGAAAACAGGACTGGATTTCCTCCTTTTAACCTTTGTTAGAGAAAATGTCGAGGTGGATGAGGTTTGTTTAAAATGAAAACTATTCATATAGGGGTTGTGGAGAAGATGTTTATTCTGTTCTGAGACATGATACAGCTCTAAGTGAAAGTCATTTGTTCAGACAACAGGTGTGTGGAGGGGAAAGAAATGAATCAAAGAAGCTGAATTTGTTATCTTTGTGTTTAAACTCAGTGTGTATATGTGTGTTGCTGTTGGTTCATTGTAGATTTAAATGAGATGGAAAGAGAGAGCAATTACAATTCAAAATAGCTGCACAGCAGGTTAATAATTAGCCGTATTTTCTCACAAACTCCATTTCCAGAAAAAAATTGGAAGTTTTCTAAACTACAATAAAAAATGTTGTTAGAGAGGGATATTTACCTTTGAGTTGCAACACCATCCTTTTGAATGAGAATCTTTATTGGTTTGGGAACTAATCGTACTAGGGATGCACATTTTGGATTTTTTTAATGACCGTTAACCGACGCCCTTTAACGATTAATAACCGTTAACTGATAAGTCTGGGAGGGTTGGCTGCCGCGATGTTGCGCGCGTTGTCGTGGACGCATGCGGACACTTCCCCGTGTATACTCTCGCGGCAATGTGTCGCCGTCAGCTTGTCGCAGAGATGCCGCCGTCACTTTTGATTTATACTAGCGCAGTGTCTGCTATGATACGCCACAACGCAAGAGCGACAATCACGAACTAGCTAAACTTACTAAACTTATCTCTTGTGTTTTTCCACTTCCTCACTGTCTCGGCCGTATCCAGACCCACATTCATCACAATCTCCCTCCATGAATTACTAGAATATGTGCTGTCTTTGTAGTGTGGAGAACCAGAATCATACAGATGTGGGTACTTCCTCATTTTTTCAATGATGCGCTCTTTTCTACGCAGATGTAGAATTGACCAATCAGAGGCCTGTTGCACCTGTCGACACGACCCCATAAGTTGATTGATTTACGTAGCTTAAAAACAAAATTGACCGTTAGTATTAATCGGTTAAAGTTACTGTTATCGGTTAACGGTTGAACGGTTAACCATGTGCATCCCTAAATGGTACTAATCGTATCAGTGTTATTGAATACAAGATTTCAGATGTCAATGAAGCAAACTGTTATACAGTAAAATTCAGATGAAATAACCACATACCATCTGAGGAGAGATGGTTCATGGTCACATCTTTCCAAAATTCCACTCAAACACCTCCACATCAGTGTTACCTTCACACGTTTGTCACTTATGTGCTTCCGTACCATCACACTGACTTTTTTTGTTGTTACATAAAACCCTTAGTCCGTTTTCCCCAAAGGAAAGCTTAGATTGTAACTTGTCTGACAGCGGGGCTCGCGTCCACTCTCACCGTCCATCTGAGACAGAGTTTATATGTCTTCCATGTGGCCCACATGGCTGTACTGATTCAGCCTGCAGCCTGAACGTCTTTCATGTGGTGGAACTTCAGGTTCTGAGGATCATGTGTGTACAGCTGGTCAGTGAAGATCCCAAAAATCACTTACTTTGTTCATGTAGCTATGATGTAAAAGTCAAGATTAATTAACAAACTACAGATTTAAGCATTGTTTTCATTTACATCACATCCCAAAATACATTTATTAAGCCTTTTACACCACTACAGGCTGTTTTCTCTCTAGGAAAAAATAAAAATCTGTGTCACACAAATACAGCAAATTGCAACCACTGTATCATGCTGTTTTAAAACGTTTCAGTAGCCACATGTGAATATGTTTTTGGCTACGACACCAAGTTGGAGTTTAACAAGTTTTCTTGCCTGTAAATGCCTAATGAAGCGGACTGAAGCCATGTTTTCATCTTGGATGACTGTGTTTAAATATAGAAAAGAAGTGTCTTCAAATGTTCTTTGCCTCTTCTTGTCCTCTCCTGTCCTCCAGGGTCAAAACTGTGAAATACCCATCAACGCATGTATTAGCTTCCCCTGCTCTAACGGAGGAACCTGCCACATTCAGGCTAACCACGAAGACCACTTCAGGTACAACCACATTTGCTTATAAAATGTCATAAAAATTGATCACCCAGGCAAATTGTTGCATTTCTTGTGTGTGCGTGTGTGTATGTATGTGTGCATCAGCCGCTTTAATTCCTCTTTTGAAATTCCCTTCTTATTTGACAGCATCATCTAGGTGATTATTCAGCTTATATATTGTGTACAGGTGACTGAGGGGAATGAAACAAGAAAAAGTCACCTCATTAAAGTGCTTTGGGGATTCATTTAAGTTGCGGGTCATATCTGATTACTCTTTCTATCCTGGTGCCTCCCCTGTTATTTTAAGAAACCTTAAAGAACTTCACCCTGAATTCTCATCTAAAGGCAAAATTAACTCCACTTGGCGGCCAGAAATAGAGAGTGTGATTAGAGTGGACAGTGTTGCTTCACTGAACAATGCATTAGCTGACAGCACAACTTACTTTGACCTTATGATGTGTGTTCCTGCCCGTGTGTGTGTCTGTGTGTGTGTGTGTGTGTGTGTGTGTGCGTTTTACAGGGAGGGGGTTGAGACAGAGTGAGGGGGGACATTTGAAAGGAAGAGACCCCATTCAGGCTGCATGCTAAAACCCTTGTGCTTTTTCATTCATGCCCTCAACCACTCCAAAAGATTTTTGCGTGAAAGTGCGTATAAGCAAAAGAAGGTTTTTCTTTAAATTGACTGAGATTTTAAAACTGGATAAATTAATAATATGTGGGGGGAAACCCTGACAGTAAGATTTCACCGCTCAAGTAAACTTACGCGAGTGTAAATGCTTAATGTGTGTTGGACCACTTTGGAACACGTTTGTGTTTGAGACAGTTCACTAAAGCTAATTATAAGTCAAGTGCTGACTACTTTCCAGGAATGTCTCCGCTTTACATTCACGCAGTTTTACGCATTTTATGCTTGAGAGCCACCGACACAATGCACAGTATTTGACTGCAGAGTAGCTCTACCAGAGACTGGGGGGGGGGGGGGGGGGGGGGGGGGGGGGTGAAGAGCTCCTCAGCTGCAGACCCAGACCTACCCACATCTGTCTACTCTGGTTGGAAATACTCCATAAGCGATGTTAAATATTGTGTTTCCGCCCTCATCATCTCATATTGAATCATATCAGAACAACTGAGGAAATGACATTTGTACAAAGATCTGCAAAGATACAAAATATAACTGAGAGCACACTGGAGAATTAGAGCAATCATAATGGTCAACAGTTGTTTAGGAGCGAGATAGATTAAAAGCAGACCATAGTAAGACTTTTTAATAGGATGCATTTTTAACAAAAGCTCTTTTATTATTAAACTAAACCAAACCACAACAGAGACGCAGTTTTTATTATTTTAAAGTCTGGAGAGCAAATGAGACAGCCTTACCAGTCAGATTTCATACACTCTAGAAAAAAAAAAAAATCATTTGAATTCAGTACTCCCTTTTTAATGACTGTCCATATGTACACTATGCGTGTATGAAGGGGCGTCCGTGGCTGTGCCTGTCAGGGTGATCAGTGTTGCTCTCAAGAGCCCCCCTTTGTCTCAACTTTCTGACAAATAGCGATTGTAATTGAAACAATTGTCATAAATATCTTTCTACCAGATTTGCGTTCCCCTGACCCTCTTAACAAGGCCTTTGCCCTTTGGAAAGCTTTGATATAAGTCTGGCCTTTTACGTGGTGGCGTGGTAATGCTATTAGAGATCTCCTTACCCTTTACAGGTCGCGTCTTAATGGGAAGAGGAGGACAGGTAGATACTTGTGCCCTCGAAGAAATGCGCAGAGAAGGAAAGAGGGTCAGGAGGACAATAAAACCAAGCCTCCTTTGTCATTTAACATTTCATATAATCACTTGGGGATATTTAATAAGCCCAATTTAGTTTGTAGCGAACGGGCCATTTGTTAAGCTATATAATTTAAATGTCAAGAAAATGATTTGATTGTGGGGCTGCTCTCTGACCCTGTCAGTCCCAGCCGTTCTCTTATTATTTCTGTTTCCTTTTCTTTTTTCTTACGGGTACGCTAATATCATTTTCCCTTTCTTCTATCTTAGACCTGCGTTCACATTTTCGCTCCCTTTGTGCAGCTTGAAATTTCACATAAATGTTAAGTACAATATTGAGCAAAAGCAACAATAAAGGTCGGCGGCGATCAAAGCAGTCTCCAGCTTCTGTTTTTGCCGTACCATAATCACCTTCAAGGTGACACACTTTGTACATGATGTCCACTGTTTGGGTGATACACTCCCAAACTATCAGAGAGACAGGGTGGAGGTGGCCGGTGACTATCATAGCTGTGGGTGGAGAGAATAGGAAAGATACGTGTTGGCGTGAGAAGGACTGTGAGGCAGCAAAGTCTGATTAAAAAAGTCAGAGAAATAAAAGGAAAGACAAAAGAAAAAAAGCCAAATAAGTTTTTCTGGGTGCAGGAGAGGACAAAGGAGACTGAGCCACTAAAGAGGTTGAGTGTGTCAGAGTGGGTTGATAACTCGCACTCAATTGTGCTGAAGCAACATTCTCCTTTCTTTTTTTTTTTTAATGTGTTTGGGTGGCCTCGCTGTAAAATTCTTAACATCCATTTTTACATTTCATAAAAGTAGCTTGACTCAGTAACGTGTAGGAGTATAATAGAGGAATAAAAACTCGTGAGATTGGGCTAGCTGGCAGATGCGCCTGCGGTCTGATCCTTGTGTGTCTGTGTGTGTGTGTTGGTGTGTGCGTGGAAGGCGTGATCCTCACCTGAGCGTAGAGTTTCTGTTTGTGGTTGAGGAGTTAACCTGACTGAGATGCAAAAGATGGACAGCTTGAGAGGGTTGACCTGCTATTGATAATTTATTTCAGTGATTCAAATTTCAGTATCCAGTGTTGTTCTTTTTAAAAATTTCTTTAACTACTCTTGGGAGGTGTTCTGATGTCGAGTTGAAGCCTTTCCCTTTTAGATAGAAAAGATCACAAGCTAAAGATTTAAACTGAGAGATTGTTTCCCTTTTTTTTTGTAATGATTGTTAGGGTTACAGTTTCTTGCAAAAATACTCAAAGCTATGAACGCCAATGTTAAAATCTCATTCCTTCCTGTAATCAGAGGCATGAAATGGCGTTCCTAGTGAAATCGTGAGCTGTTCATGTGCTGCAGTGGTTGTGGTGTGTAAACACCATCACAGGATGGAAGAACACTCCTAAGAATACAGCTTCAACAGCTTTTCTTTAAAGCTCTGTCTTGTAGGACACATGTGTCAAACACAAGGCCCGCGGGCCAAATGTGGCCCGCCACGTCATTTTATGTGGCCCTCGAGCGCTTGTGCACTATTGGCTTAAATTTTAAACCGATATTTTACAAATTAAAATAAGCTTCAGCCGCTTTAAAGCTCATATTGACAATAAACCACGTCTCCCATAATGCATTTCATCATTACCCACAACGATAACAGTATATCACCATGAGCTAGAACTCAAGACGATTTTCCAGAACTGATGGATTTGAGAAAAACCTCTACAAACTAATCCCAACATGTCAAAGAAAAGAAAAATTGAATTGCACATGGAAGTTTTATCAACAACGGGAAAGCGAATACAAGTTTGTATCTCAAGGTGAATAAACTGTATGTCTTTTGTGTTATGAGCCGGTGTCAGTCGTGAAAGAGTTTAATCTACGTCGGCATTTTGACAGAAAACATGAAAATAAATACAGAATCCGGTTATTTAACAATATAATATTGTGTAGTTTAATACATTTTGATGTACATTGCATTTTGTTACACTCATGCTGTCAATCTGGGCCTTCGAGGGCCACCATGATGCTGATGTGGCCCTCAGTGAAAATGAGTCTGACACCCCTGATCTATGACAAACTGAGCTGAAGTGTGTTTGAGTAACTGATTGATTTGCCTGATTTATTTTATACCATTTTATTAAGTTAAACCGCAGGAGTTTATGCCCGGATCTTGTCCAATCACAGTGTCATAATGCACAGTGTGTGTCCTTGTGTGCAGCTGTGTGTGTCCACCTGGTTTCGAGGGCCAACGCTGTGAGATAAACCCAGATGACTGTGAAGACAATGACTGTGAGAACAATTCCACCTGCATTGATGGGGTCAACAACTACACCTGCGTCTGTCCGCCAAACTACACGGGTGGGTTGCACACATCATCTGTTTCTGCACCGAAATATTCCTGAACCCTCAGTACTTTCCCCCCCGCGAGGCCACAGGGGTCAGCGAGTCTCCACACATACACAGTCTTGTTTTCCATTTTACTGGATGGTAAAGTGGTAATAGACAGCCTCTCCACAGTGACCTGAAACTGCTCCTGCAGGAGGTTTAAAGAGCAATCACACAGAAGGGAAAGAGGAGCGAGCAGTAAGGAGAACAACAGTGAATTGCAATGAAGGACTGTGTACTGAGGAAAAAGGGAATATAGACAGAGGCCAAGGAAGGGGCTGATAAAGACCAGAAACAGTCAGGTAGAGAAATAGACCCAACTAGGAGTTTGGGAACTAGATGCTAAAGTGCTGACGGTGAAGTCAAGATTTTCTCTAACATACACAACACACACACACACACAACACACACAAAGTCCCCTCTGATATTGGATCTCAGTCAATGTACACAAACACACTCACCAGCACACGCACCATATCATTAACATTGTTGGCATTGAGAATCCTCACGCACTGCCAGCCACCTTACCACATACAGCTGTTGCAAACACACACCCACACACACACACACAGAAGTTGTTCCTTTGGCTCTGAACCTTCACTGAGCTCAGTGAACCACAACATAATCATCAGGTGTCACATTAGGAGGACAGTCCTTCGCTGGTTACTCCGCTTTCTTCAAACTCAGCATCCAGGAATGTCACGTCACATTTACACCATAGAGATTTAATGTCTCAAGACCTTTTAAACAGCTGATTTCATGTTTCTACAATGTGCTCAACAAATTAAATGTCAGGCTGTTTTTAACATCATGAGAAATGTATCTTGCATGAATTTTCACCGTTTTATTTCTAAGACATCCGATTCTCAGTAAGCGAAAAATATCGAAACCACATTGAGAGAGTGGAGTCATTTGTGTTGTGTATTTTTGAAAATTATCACAAGTAATTTAATAAATGGCGGCATCTCTAGGTGTAATAGTCTGCTTTGAAGTGAAATTACTTTTATAGCTTGGGGCATTATTTTTTAGATGGTGGTTTTTGGAAGATGCAGTAATAATGTGTAGCTCAGAACCACATGCCTTAGGAAGACAGGATGTTGGAGACAGGAGACAGACAGGGTGGGAGGGGGGACACATGATTAGATTAAAGCAGGCAAAGAACGATGGAAATGTGCTTGACCTTTCCCAATCCCCTCTTCCTTCGAATGACCAACTTCAGCTACTGTTTTTCCGCACACTCTTAACCCTTCTCTTTCTTTGAACAAGTGAACCCATGCATGTAACATCTAAAAACAGACACCACGCTGCCACAGCCTTGTAACCCCGCCTCTCCATCAGCTCTGACAGCACTATTCCCTCTGTCTTTGTGTGTATGACGAACTCCACCGCAGATGCGACATCTTAAAATACACAAGTGTAAATTATCTTTTTCCAAAATGTTTTTTTTCTCAATTTTTTTGCACTGTCATTTGAAGCTGACAGTGTATTTTTAGTCTTTTGTCTTTTTTTTCTGTTAACTTCCATGTATTTTTTTCACATAAAACATAACCAAAGCACATATTTAACTGTGCATGTAAACTTTTACAGTGCTAAAAAACAAAATTTTTTAGATTTTTTAAAATACTTTTCATTCTTTGTCCCCAGGTGACCTGTGTGACGAAGTGGTTGATCCTTGTCTCAGTGGTTTCGACCCATGTCAGCACGACTCTAAGTGCGTTCATGTTGGTCGCAGTTACAGGTGAGCAACTGCTTTACTGTAGGTGTCTTTGAGTAAGTGGGCATCTTAAAGGCTTGGAAATTACATCGATGTCAAAGTAATGGGAGCGGTGTGTTTGAATGTTGAAAGCTGAAAAAAAAGGATACTAAAGTGTCAAAACCTGCAGTTGCTTAAACTGCGTCATGGGGTAAGCTCCTCATACGCTGCCCGGCCAAAAAAAAAGTTACCTCCAAAAAAAGGTCACACACACCAATATTTCGTTGGACCGCCTTTAGCTTTGATTACGGCAGGCATTAGCTGTGGCATTGTTTTGATAAGCTTCTGCAATATCACAAGATTTATTTCCATCCAGTGTTGCATTGATTTTTCACCAAGATTTATCATTGATGATGGTAGAGTCTAACCGCTGCACAAACTCTTCTCCAGCACATCCCAAAGATTCTCAATGGGGTTCAGGTCTGGACTCTGTGGTGGCCAATCCATGTGTGAAAATAAACCAGTCTTTCATAAATTGAGCCCGATGAATCCTGGCATTGTCATCTTGGAATATACCTGTGCCATCAGGGAAGAAAAAAATCCATTACAACCTGACCAACAGCAGCAACCCCAGATCAGAACACTGCCCCCACAGGCTGGTACAGTAGGCACTAGGCATGATGGGAGCATCACTGCATCTGCCTCTCTTCTTACCCTGATGCTCCCATCACTCTGGAAGAGGTCCAATCTTTATGCTCCCTAACAAATTGAAGCCTTTTTTCCAGTTAGCCTCACTGATTAGTGGTTTTCTTAAGGCTACACAGCTGTTCAGTCCCAATCCCTTGAGTTCCCTTTGCATTGTGGGTGTGGAAATGCTCTTACTTTCACTATTAAACAGCCCTGAGATCTACTTTTGTTTTTTCTTCGATGTGATCTCACCAAATGTTTAAGTGATTGCAGATCACGATCATTTAGGACTTTTTTCCTCCCCACTATCCTTTCAGTTTTTAATGATGCGTTGGACAGTTCTTAACCCAATGTCGGTAGTTTCTGCAATCTGCAAAAATGATTTGACCCTTCTCAAACAGACTAACATCTTTTCAACAACCACGGGTGTCTTTGACATGGTTGTTTAGGAAATGAGAAGCAACTCATTTCACCAGTTGGGACTAAATAACTTGTTGCCAGCTGAAAGATAATGGCTCATGCAGTAATTATCCAATAGGAGGCTCGTACCTATTTGCTTAGTTAAATCCAGGTGGCAACTCTTTTTTTTTTTTTTGGCCGGGTAGTGTAACTCAATCCATGTAAACTCTGTTTTCAAATGTCCAACTCTGCAGCAGAAATACAGGTCCTTATGGTGCAGTTGCTCTCTTTAGTTCATTTCACAGTTAATAGGGTGGTAAATTTGCTAGTACCCACAGTTGTCTATGTGCAAATGTGAAGTTAAGTATCAACAGGTCACTTCTTGTTGCAAAAACCATCCTCATGTCGAACGTAGGTAGTTTATTTAGTTCCTTAATGAGCATCTGCATTATAGAAAAGGACCACCCTGTCACCCCTATATATGATAAAAACATGAGTAATTATGAGATAAACACTGCTCCCACACACACTAATCCAGTCCACATTTTCTTGTCGCTCTAGGTGCGAGTGTTTACCAGGCTATGTCGGCCAGCACTGTGAGCAGGACTATAATGACTGCTTGGAGAATAAATGTCAACATGGTGCAGAGTGCGTGGACGCCGTCAACGGCTATACATGCGTCTGTAAAGAGGGTTTCAGGTGAGATGCATGAAAACAGCTCAGACACAAACATAGTTAAGTGGTGAGAGGCCAGACTGGGAGGAAAATGCAGATGGCACTTCATAATCAGAGAGTCGACTGTCTCGACCTACTGAGTGCATGTGTGCGTTTGCGTGTGTGCGCAGCAGATGCAGCACCATGTGGTTAATTATAGCAGAGACTGTTGGCGCGACCGAAACAAATTCATCACAAGGGGCAAAAATGGAAAAACGGGGAGTGAAAGTCATATATATATATATATATTTACATAAATATAAATATGTGTATAATAGAAAAAGGGAGACAAAGATATGAGAAAACATGCTGTATTGGTAAAGTGGAAAGAAAAGATCACATATTCAAGATGATCCACAGGGACACTAGTGGAGGTACATAATCAGTTTACAATGTCACACTGAGAAATGTGTCCATTTTCTTCAGGAATATTACATTTCCATCTTCACCAGTGCTGTTTCCATTTGTAAAGCAAAGACATAAATGACAGTTTCAGTATTAAACAACTTTTATCAGCAGCTACAAGCACAACAAATCATCCAATTACAGCTTTGTGAATAAGTTATCCTCTGTTTAATCTGCTCCTCTCTCAGTGGGCTGTTCTGTGAGAACCCTCCACCAATGATCTTGCTGCAGACCAGCCCTTGTGACCAATCAGATTGTCAGAACGGTGCCCAGTGTCTCGTGGTTGCTGGGGAGCCCATCTGCCGCTGCATGCCCGGTTTCTATGGTAATAAATGTGACAAAATGGCTACTGTTCACTTCCTGGGTCGCGACGGGTACGTGGAGCTGCCAGGCACCAAGCTCCGTCCAACTGCCCACATTTCATTACAGGTAGGACGAACCACTGACCTCTGGACATGCAAGTTGTGCTTTTTCAAAGATCCATCTTCAACAATTGTGTTTTATAGATTTCGCTTAAGAATAAAAATAAATCATTTGACACATGAAAAAAACAAAAAAACATATTCTAAAGCAGCCTTTAAAAAGCATTTTTGTTATTCTTGGAAAAGAGCTGTAAGTAATTAAAATCAAGCCCGTAGAGTTGCATAAAACAAATGTCTGCTACAGCCTCTGTTCCCACGGCCCACTCAGCACTTGTGTCTGCGCATACACACAGACACACACGCGGTCATTTACACAGGCCTTACTTTCTGTACACCTGACAGTGGGGTCCTAATATAGACAGATTTTCTTCCTTTTGGAAATGAGCAAGTAACAACAAAAGGAGAGCAGTCTAACTGAAATATACCACCTGGTCGGATCTATTTGAGCGTTGCGTTTGCATGTGTGCATCTGCTTGGATGTGCTTTCCAGGGCGTCCAGCGTCGGTGCCAGGTCTGTTAAATCTCTGCCCGAAGGCCCTGACTCAGAGGCAAGCGAGAGAAAAAATGAAAAAGAACAGAAAGGAGAATGAAAGGGCCACAGCACTTCATAAATCACTATATGCGTTTTTCTCTTTAACACTTATTCTGTTTTTTATTTCAGTCTGCAACCCAGTTTTCTGTCCACCTATTTTTCTGTGTCTCACGCTCTTCTTCCAGCTCCCTTTTCTTTCAGTTTCATCCATTTTGCCCTCGGTTCCTCCTCCTAGCCTGCCACGCTTCTCTTTTTTCCAGCAGCTTGTTAGCAGGTGTTGACTTGGGTATGCTCCATTGACGCCGGAGTGTTAGGTGCTTGGCCCCGTGGCCTCATTTCCACTTGCTAGCTAGTTAATGCTCGAGAGTGCACTGAGCAACCGTGACATGTCAAGTGAGTCTCTGGGAAAAAGGAGTACAATTCACCTTCTTTCGAGGTGTGCGGTAGAATCTTAATGCTTACTTGTTCCAGTGTGTTCATTCATCTTCAATTAGGAGCTCCTTTTTTCAGATGTTCGAGTTGAGATATCGATGCACAGATCGATTAGCTACAACAGCCAAAGCACTGACTGGTGACAACCTTCGATGCGGTGCTTGTTCTTTCTGAGAATCTTTGGGATCCTGACATCCACGTGGATGTTTCTTTGACGTGTGCCACGCAGCTAAGCTTAGTCATGCATAAACCTCGGTTCAGCTCTATGACTCCGTTCAGAGATACGTCACAAACGGGATGAGACAGTCTTGGGTCCAGGGCACTTCCAGGTATCCAATCCATTCCAGTATCCATGGAAAGCACTGATGAAGGTCTGCTTCACAGAGGACCCACCGTTGCAGTCCACAGGACCCAAACAATCTTCTGCACCACTATAAACACCCAGACAAGCTCAGACCATGCTGCAACGAACCTTCACTGCTACAGATGCAGCATGTGCATCTGGACCCTGTTTCCCTTTCCATAAAAATGAACAAACATGGGGTTCTGATGAAAAGCAGGCAGCGTGGAGGTATTACTGTAGAGGGCTGCTCGTAGCTGCACATGAAACCACAGTTGAATTGAACCGGTATTCTCAGACTATGGACACTGTATATTGTTGATATACTATGATTTCTGTCTCATCTTAACAAAAAGAATCCATGATTAATCTTTGCTTGTTTGATTTATCTTGTTTGTGATTTTTTATTTATTTTTTGTTGTTTTTGATACCCTAGGTGGCTACAGATAGAGACAATGGTATTTTGTTGTACAAGGAGGATCATGACCCCCTGGCTCTGGAGCTTTATCAGGGACACATACGGCTCATCTACGACATCGCTAACTACCCACCAACCACTGTGTACAGGTGAGTCCCCTCACTTTCATAGAATTATCATTTATGATATGTCATGCATTCAACATGCCTTTCCATTCTGCATCTGTGTTTTTGTTACAACCTTGTTTCATGGCTTTGACTCCCTTCACTTGTTTCCTGTCCATGGATTGTGATCAGCACCTTAAAGAAAGGAGAAGCTCCTGCTCGTCACACTCTTTCCATCCACAACAAATGTCCATATATTTAAAATTCTGCTACTTGACTTTGGCTTGCAGCACTTTTATCCTTTTGTGTCACAATTAGTGAGTGCAGTTGTGCTGCAATGTGCTAGTTAAACTTACTTCAGCTCCTATATTCAGGAGAGAAATTAAAAAGCCTTTGTGTGCTGGTAAAAGATACACGCAGCATTGTTTTATTGTTAAGAGCCGTACAAAATGGACATCCATAGACAGTAGACAGCCATGTGGTTTTGCTTATGCCGCATATGGTGTCCACATACACAGACATGTTCACACATTTTCCAACACATGATTCACACATGCAGTCTCCTCCATCTACGTCGGCGCTGTCGTCAGCGTACACAACGTGAACGCAAAAAGCAAATGCAGTGGGAGATTATGTAACAGAAAGTGTCGTGCTTTCTTTTTGTTTTTTATTTTCTCAGATCCGTGCCAGTAATGTCAGGTTTTAAAGTCACTTTGTGGAATTCATTGTATCATTAATAATAATAGGGTTAACAAATAATGAATCAAGGAGATCGATTTATGTTCCCCTGCCCTCCTTCTGAGGATCAAGGCTCAGCTGCAGAGCTGCTGCTAAAACTCTGAACTATTCAGGGAGACATCGGCAGGCCAGATGTAAAGCATTAGGCTATCTTGGCAAAGACATTTATGTCTGTCATAAAAAATGAAGAAAAAAAAATACTACCCTGTCAAGTTTGTCTAGTTTGCTTTGATTTAGGTTTGTGCAGTCTTTCAATTTCTGTTGCACTTTTTTTTGTTGTCCTTTTTGAAGGGATGAGACTCATTCACAAGTTGGTACGGTAGAAATGTAGGAGTCACAAATCTTCTACTTGACCTTAACCTGGATTCATGTTAGCGTTTGCAATGTATGACACGCTGGAAAAGGCCAGAACAAGACAAAGGGAAGGGATCATTAAAGAGGAAGGAGGGATCGAAGGGAACGAAAAAAAAAGGAAATGATGAGATGATTCTCATTAAGCACTGGCACAGATGTTGTGGGAGGGTTGAAAGGGTCGCGTAGATGGGAGAAAAATGACAGCGAAAGGATGAAATTGATGCAGAGAAAAACAGATTAATCACCTAGAAAGCAGAAAGACAGATACACTAATTCTGGACAGAGAGAATGATTTAAACACCAGACGACAAACAACTAACACATAAGTTGGTCAAAAACATTGTCCTGCAGGGGTAAAACAGATGATTCATGGTTTAAAAGACCATGAATTATGGTTGAACGAGGGGATAAACGAGAAAGGATTGACATATGACAGAAAGATAGAGTAAAAGAGGGTGAAAAACAGAGGAGGAGAGTAAACCACAGACTGAGTCAGGGAATTATCCTTGTCTGACCTCGTTAACTTGACATGAGCCACGCCTGCAGGGGAGACAGACGGACGGACGGACGGAGGGACGGACGGACGGACGGACGGACGCTGGCAAAAAAGATGTAGAGAAAGACAGTGGACAGGAGGGAAAGGTGAAAAATATAGGGAAGGCACAGAGAATTGTGTAGGAGCTTTGGAAGAACAGAGAAGGAGAGACAGGCACAATTAGAGACACCAGTCGGATGAAAAATGAAAAATTGGACGAAAGAAACTAAGAAAAATAGAATCAACAAGATTTTTTTAGGCATTAGTCTAATAACTTTGTGGCATTATCTTTAACAATATGGACTCATTTCATCTCAAGCTTTTGTGTATTCCATTGAATGCATCGTCTTTACACTGTATGCCTCTAAGCATTAAAAATGATCTATCTTATCTATCCTGTTTGGAAAAACACAGTCCACCAACTCAAACCACACGGCCAGGCAGCCAAACCAGAAAACCCTTCCACTGTTGAACAAACAACCACAGTCTAAGCTGGCAGGTCCCAAAAGTGGCACTGTCATGGCTCTATGGTTGCTGTGGTCTTACACCCAGGGGCCAAGGACCATTACCATTCCCCGGGACAAACAATTCCTGGGTTGGCCATTAGAGAAACAGAAGTGGCTTGTGCTGTGTTTGTTTTGAAAAGGTTCTAATGGTTAAAATTGTCGTTTGCATATGGGTTTGATTGTTCAAGTTTTCCATTTCTGGATTCGTCAGAGATTAAATGTTCCCTTTGATCTTCTATTATCAAAAAACCATGAGCTAATACCTAGCCTTTCTGTTCTAGGCTCCATGTTAAGATTTAAAAAGAAAGAAACAAGAGAGAGAGAACTTCACATATTTTTCCATAAATGAAAGAATTGACAAAGAGAGAGAAGGGGCTCGGATGTGTAAGAGGCCCACAAATAAATACATAAATATAGAGCGCGTGGGGACTCATAAACATAATGAAAGGATATAAAGCAAATGTGTGTATTTGCGTTCACCTAAACTCAGATGTGGTACCCTCCAAAAAAAAAAAAAAAAGGGAGGAAGAAAAGGAAATGTAAATCTCAGCAGGGCAAACCAAAATATACAAGGGAAGAAAGCAAAGGGAATCCATCTTAAGAAAATAAAAATCATAAAAAAGCAGTGGGAGGGGGCTGGAGGGAGGAGAGAGAGTGACAGGAGAGACAAGAAAAGGTGTAAAAGTCCTTCACCGTGCCCTCATTAGCAGCAGATGACAGAGGTTACGCGTGTTTAGTGTTAAATGAACATTTGTGCGTGGGTGTGTGTGGGAAAGAGGGATACGGAGCATGTGTTTGTTTTGTATTAACGTGGTGCCCTTTCCTAAATGTCACACTAATCTCCCATCAGGTCAAAGAGAGCACATCTACTGTTGTTCATCAGTGAGCGACAGAGAGGGGGATGCAGGGATGGATCGGTGCACGAAAGAAAGGCAGAGGCAGCAGAGGAAAATGATTGGGGGAGGGATGAGTGGACAGAGAAGGAGACAAGGAAAAGACAGAGGGCAGATGGGGACAGATGATGATAGATGAGGGAGAGGAAGAAAATGGAAAATGATACAGAGTGTGTTGTTGTCAAGAATGTAGGAAGGAAGATGATTTAAGAAGACAGAAAACAGGACAAGCAAATCCCACCTGCACCAGCATAGGTGTTACCTTTGTGAGTCACCATGTGACCTCCATCCATCCATTTTCTACACTCTTCATACCAATCGGGGTCACAGAGTGGGTGGAGCCTAACCCTGTTGTCATCAGATAAGAGCTGGGGTAGTTTTTGGGTTGGGGTAGGGTCACTTTGGTGGGGTTAAAAACTTACAATAAAGGGTTTTTAAACAAATAACAGCATGTGAATGTTTGGTAACAAGAATGTGTGGGCTTTGCCCTCTCTTGGTGAGCCTGTTGGAAAGAGTGGCATGATATGGGTTAGGCGTGCACGATAACTATCGGACCATTAACTAAATTATGACGTCATCAAGATAAGTCTGATATCACAACGAATAGCCCCGATAACATATATATATATATATATATATATATATATATATATATATATATATATATATATATATATATATATATATATATATATATATATATATATATATATATATATATATATATATATATATATATATATATATATTTGTCAACACGGCAGTGCCTCGCTCCCTCTGAGCCTTGAATGACCGGCAGTGAATGTTACGTTCAAGTGACGTCGGCATAATCAGAAAAACGATTACTTAATAAGGAAAATCAAGAATACCCCCTCATACCAGAAAACAACTCCTTAACTCAGTCATAATTTTAGTAGTTGCTGACTTTAATTGATATTTGCAGTATTTTCCCACATGTTACACATAAAAAAGAAAAAAATAGAAAAGGCTGAAAGAACGACTAGCAAACGAGGAAACGTCAGAATTTACGTTACACCTTGAATGCAGCCTGCAGCACAGCGCTGATCACAACAAACATGGCGGCGTGGAACTTCGTTAAAGTTTCAGAAGAAGATAGTTTGGTGGTTATTTGTGACGAATCCTCTGAGTGAATTCTACGAGGAGGGAAGCACAAGCTTTAATACGTAAAACCCGATCGGCCACCTACAACATAACAATCACTTCCATGGAGTTTTGAAATCACGCTAACGTGAGCTAACGTAAGCTAATGCTAACATGCGCAAGCCAGCAACAGTCCCTCCTCCCCTCCCTCTCCTCTCCCTCATTCCTCTCATCTAAAGCTTCCATGAGATTAAAACATAAAAAACAAAAACTATTGAGCCTCATTTACTTTAATTAAAGGTATTAATTTAAATGGAACCACAAGTCAAAATCCTTTAAATGTAAATCTTTTTCAGTTAGTAATTCTGATGCATGTATTTTCATCAGTTCAAGGAGCCTTTATTTTTTATATCAGTCAGTAATGAACCTTATTTAAGTTGATGTGAGATATCAAATAGGTTTGTTTGATAGCTTTACGAAAATGTTTGAGAGGCTTGCCAATAGTTTTTTATTGGAAAAAATAAACATCTGTTCATTTAAAAAGTCAAAACTATTTTTGGTTTTGTTCATAGTATTGATGTAATGATCTTACGTATATGTGTGTGTTATCAGTATCGGCCTTTAGGAGCTGAAAGTTATCGGTTATCGGTATCGGTTTTAGAAAACCGTTATCGTGCATCCCTAATATGGGTAGAGCAAGATAAATAAAATAAAATACAGACTAAAATGAAGTGAGATCCCCGTGACCCTGCATCGGAGATGATAGATGATGGATGGATGGATGAAGTGCCTAAACCAAAAGACACAGAGGAGGCACCGGGTAAACCTTTAAAAGTTACGTTGCTCATAACAGAGGAACAGTTGAGAGAATTGAGTCTCTGCATGTCCGATGCAGAAACAATCTTATAATTGAGCTGTTGTCTTGGGTTTCACAACTCTGCAAAGTAGTTGTTGTTGCATTTTGCTCAGAGCAAAGAACATTTGAATGTATTGAGCATTTGTTAGATTTTTCACAATTTTTGTAACTTTTCCGTTCATTTTCTGTTCAGGTTCTATCCTGGTCAAAAGACTTTTATGAACAGATTTAGGCGGCTAAAGGACCTGAAAGTCAAAACCACAGGGATGTAGTTAAAACAGACAAACAATCTTGTAACATCTGAATATTGCAGGTTTAAAGGCTGGAGGTCAGCTGGGATATTCCCGTACTGAAACCTCAGAGGCCTGAAACAATAAGTGCTAATTCCTGGGACTACATCTAAACACTCCAAGCCTTCTCTGGAGAAGTACAAATTTAATCTCACATGGCCAAACTGGTTTAATGAAAGCTTTAAAAAAAAAAAAAAAAAAGATGGAATGAAAGCAGTGAAGGAGCTCTTCGTTCTGTATCTGCCATCTCAGCAGCGACTAATTGAGGTTACCGCAGTAATATAGAACTGGATACTCGTCTGCGCCGCATCATTTTAATCAGGTTGAGTTGTTCAACACACACACTGACAAATGTACATGCACACACACAGACGTTTACCCTCTCACAAACAAGCAAATCAATAAAAAACATGACTCAAGGGAAAGATGCACATATTTTGTAGAGTTCTGCCCAATACATTCAATCAAATATTGCAAATGTGGTTTGGTTTAAGAACATTTGTAAATGAAGCTCAGTATTTAGGTTTAGGTTGGTTTTTTTTTGTTTGTTTGTTTATTTTTCAATACTCCACATATGTTTTTTTTTTCTCTCTCTCATTTGAGATAAAATCAATGACCAGCAATTACGGCTAGGCTTGTATTTCAGTCAGTTAAGGTGAGAAAAATTTGTTTGTATGTGATTATTCAGGATTGTGGACTGACAGGAAATTGACTTCCCTTGTGGGTTTGTGCAAATAAAATGAGCGTAAGAGAGAGGGGCAGTTACAATCTGCCACAGCTGTGTATTTGTTTTTATTCAATTCGGTAATGTGCCGTGCAAAGGGCTAACTTCAAAGAATTCAAAATGCATGCCTTAGTTGGTACACATGCACAGACATAGTTACATGGTCATCAAAAACAAAAAAACAAACAAACAAAATCAAAAAGCACCATGTTGCACATTCAGAAAAAAATCAGCATTTTCTCACAGGTTAATTAAGACCAGGTGAATTCAGAGAAGTGTATTTACATATTAATCTGCAGAATCAGATAAACACACAAAACCGGGCAAACATTTCCATCAGGTTCTTGAGTGTATCCACTTCAGAACAGTAATGAGATCTAATGTGTGCAGACTTCAGACTCCTACGTTCACCTGCAGGGCTGCCAGCCGGAGGCTTGGACACACACAGGTCCTCTACTGCCACCTGCTGGTGCTCCGGTCTCACAACAGCTCGGGCTCTCTGCGCGTATGCTTGTGCATTCCTGAAATTGAATGAATGAAGATCCTGTGCAACAAATCAATTTGAGCATGTGTTTGGCTGTCTGAGCTGCTTTTTTGATGTTACCATCCAGACATTTGAGCACATGGAATAAAAAAGGAAGAGGAGCTTTTAAAATAAAAGTAGAGGGGGCCTTAGAAGTGGAATGAGTGTTGATATGGCGGGAGAATGACATTAGGGATGGAAACAGGATCAGAGTAGACCTAAAAGAGGAACTGTTGAGGAAGAAAAGAATAAAGGAAATGAAAAGACTGGATCGGAAACGTAGGGGGAAAGCAAAGCACGAGCAGGAATGCATAGCAAAGATAAGAAAAGAGGGTGGTAACGTAGATGGGAAATCTTTTAAGCCAGGAAGCCATCATTTTATTTGGATGCAACAGGCTTGTTTGAGACTTCTATTGAATTACATGGCTCCTAATAGGAACCAGGTCTGTGTCTGTGTTCAGTCTACAGGGAAGTTCTTATTTTAGACCAGCAGCTTCATGCTGATGTCCAAAAAAACTCAAACCTTTGATGCTCAGTATTCTTACACCATCATTCAAGAAACTCTAAAGATTTGATTCCTAACTTTAATCTGCTGAGGAAGGATAAATACATATAAGAAAACTTAAAATACAACAGTGGTTTATAATAATGTCTTGACATTATTATCATTGTTTTTTGGTTTTTTTTAAGACGTACTCGTATATGGAGCCACGTTTGGGTCATAATTCAATGAATAAATGAGTCTACGAGTCTATTATTATGAAATACAGGCATTTATTATTATGAAATACATGTGTATTATTATGAAATATTTCCAATTATTATGAAAAAATGTAATTATTATGAAATATATTTTTATTATTATTATTTAATCTTAGTTTAATGCATAATAGTTTATTTCAGAATGGCTTTTTTTTATCTAAGAATGCGTTTTTACATAATTGCTTCCTTTTTTAATAAGAATGAGCTTTTACATAATAATGACATTTTGCCACTGGGCGGGGCCAGTGGTTGACCTGCACGCTCATTGGCTGATCCTTCTCCATTCTACGCTCTGACATCGACTAGTTGGTGGGGGACTCACATCGAGCCTGTTGGCTACCTCTCGGAGTAAGTCAGAAAAGGATCTTTCTCATGTCGCCATGCCGTCAAAATCAAGTTTTTCCTACATTTCGTGCTACGTTTCTTAGTAGACGTCAACTTTTAACCATAAACTGAGGTGAATTCTGCCACCTACTGGCCTGGAGTATATACATTGCACCTCTCGCCCACTATCGATATTCACTGTTCTGTTGCTTATGCCTGAATGAAAGAGCAGCCAATCACATAAATGGCTCCGCCCTCTCTGCTGTGATTGACACACAAATCATTCTTATGAAAAACAAAGCCATTATTATGTAAAAGCTCATTCTTATGAAAAATGAATAATGGGAAATTATCATAATCATAATAATGTGAAATATTTCATAATAATAAACGCCTGTATTTCATAATAATAGACTCATTTTTCATTGAATTATGACCCAAACGGGGCTCCATACTCGTAAGCTCTTCGTGTTGTAACCCTGCTCTGCTCTGCTCTCTGGTTTTCTCCTTTTGAATTGTCAGCATGTTCTCTGTAATTCTCACTGACCCACCTCCAGACCTCCCAGCCCTGCTCCACTGGCTGTTAATGTAACATTACTGTAATCTGAGCTCTCTATAAACAGCTGTCAATCAAAGCTCCGTTGAGGTGCTTTAGGTAGTTTGCCAGTAAACGGCTGCAGACAAAGGGAATCATTGTTTTTGTTGTTTAGCGGCGGGAGTCTGCAGCAGACCACCAGCAGGAAGAGCAGCTCCACTTGTTCCCTTCTGTTTTTGATGTTCTGCAGCAGATTGGGTGAACGGAGAGGCACAGTCAGTTTACCACCCCAACCACCTACCTTCTTTCTCTCTCCGTCTGCCTCCCGCTCTCGCTCTCTCCCCTTCTTCCAGCGTTGCCAAACCACTGTCTCTATAGCTGTCTGTTACCCCTCCACCAAAAACCACTTGGTGGGAAATCTCAGACTCACACATTCACTCAGAAACACACACTCTCCTCCCGGGGTCGGGTCACAACATGGAGCAAAAGGTCACGCTCCTCGTTCGAAGCACGATTCTTTTCATAGGAAACATTCATCCCTCTTAAAACAATATCCTTCCCTTAAAAAAAAAAAATACTTCTTTTTGTACGACTGTGGTCCAAAATGATTGAGTCCAGCTTTTAAATGATGTAAAACCAGTTTGACCCCAGAGCTTTAACTCATCAGAATAAACAAGCTAATGTGCTGCTAGGGGAACCACTCTGGGTTTAGGAAATCATAACCTACATCAAAGGCACTATTTAAGCTCTTCCACAAGAGAATGTCATTTTGGGGTTTTATTTGTGAGAATAATATTCCAACATTTATCTTTTTTTTTCTACATTTAGTTTAGTCACTTTTCAAACACACAAAAATGAAGTAAAAAAAAATGATGTTAGACTATAAAGTTTTTGGAATCAGGTTTTTGTCTGATTTGCTCTCATATTTTCTCAGTTTTTAACTCCGTAATTCTCCTGCTTGGAGTAGAAACCATCAGGAGATTCTCATGATCAGAGCCGTGCTAAACATCTCTGTGTGTCTGTTGGCTGCAGCGTCGAGTCGGTGAACGACGGACTTTTCCATACAGTCGAGCTGCTGATCCAGAATCGCTCCCTGAGCCTGGTGGTGGATAACGGCGCCCCAAAGAGCCTGGGCAAGCTAGCACGCCAGCCCTCCGTGGACCACAACACTCAGCTTTACATAGGAGGTATGCACACATGCACACATTCATACATATCTGTAGACGCATGTACAGAGCACACATGTTACTTTTGCATGCCTGTTTGTAGTTTCTTTTTTTTTCCCTTCTTCTTCTTCTTTTCCTGTGGTTTAGATCTTTGCCATCAATGGGTACATACAAATAGAAGCAGCAGAAACATGCAAATAAGCACACACACTAAATCCCAGCAAGGGTTGTGGTGAGGAAGTGGAAAACTGTTTTTCTTCAACTATTCCTCAAAAAGGAAGCAAGACACGCCTCTGAGAACACTAAGCCTTTTTTCACATTTGCTAGAGAGTGATTGTGCAGCAGTAGTGAGAGCTGGGACACCATATTCACGCATCTTTCTGTCTGAGCCGCCCAAGAATGAAACCAGACTATAGAGTGTATCAGTCAATGCTGTATTTTTCTGCCATTGCCGTTCTTTTTTCCTCTGTTTTAATTCTTATTTCTCATATACACACATGCATCCATACACATGTCTCCTTCTTTTGTCTTGTTCCCAGGTGTCCCATCACAGGTTGTGGCCTCGGGTCTCCGTCCAGGCCCTGAGCGCTCTCCTCAGGCTTTCAACGGTTGCATTCACAACTTTAAGATCAATGGGGAGATTCAAGACCTGAGCTTCAGATCTGCAGGAGGAGGACGACCACAAGGGATTGAAGGAAAGGCAAGTACATTGTGATAGCTTTGCAGATATCTGTGACCAGCACAAGAGTTAATTATAAACCCAAAAACCGTAAATCTGTCCTGCTCATTAAACTATTAATGGTTCAGAAAATAAATAAAGAAATGACAGCTATGTTAACAAGGGGAAAGACGACATTGAGCATTTGACCTCATATTGTAGAGAACATTACTGCACGATGCAAATCAGCAAGAGTTATCATTAAATGTATTTAGATGTTGTGAAAATATTAATTTTGGGAACATAATAACACTGGACTCCATGGCATTCATTTGATGATTGTGACATCACAGTATGTGTCGGCATTCTTGTCCTTCACTAAGAGGACATTTTCCCTTTCTTGTTCTGTCACCAGGGCGATGGCATTCTTGCTGGATGTCACTCCTGCAGCGTTTGTGCACAGGGCGCCTGCAGAGAGGGAGCGGAGACGGGGGTCACCTGTGATTGTCCTCCAGGACGAAGAGGGGCTCTGTGTGACGAGACGACGGGCTCCAGTCCTTGTCAGAACAGCAGGTGAGTCAAGACGGCAGTCAAGACATATTACCTCCAACATGTCCCCCTCCTCTCACGCGTTTTCTCCCTGCCCCTCGTCTTCCCCTCGCTCCAGATGTGTCCACGGCTTATGTGTGCCAAAGGGTCAGTCTTACAGCTGCCAGTGTAACGAGGGCTACCAGGGTCAGTACTGTGACCGACGGCAGGAGCCTTCAGCCTGCAGGGAGCATCGCTGTGGACGAGGGGAGTGTCGCGTGTCGGAGGGAGGAGATCCGGTCTGCCACTGCCCGCCGGGCTACACCGGACCAACC
This sequence comes from Hirundichthys speculiger, assembly GCA_018398805.1. NCBI lineage: Eukaryota > Metazoa > Chordata > Actinopteri > Beloniformes > Exocoetidae > Hirundichthys > Hirundichthys speculiger. Next base: position 71,228 of record JAGFBZ010000785.1, on the reverse strand, counting down.
TGTGACACAGGTAATGCTGAAGCAAAGGGTGAAATCAGAATATTAGGCAAACAGTTTTCAAACAGTTTTCTTACATGTCCTCCTCCACTGACTCGCAGAGCTCACGTGTCAGGGAGAAATGGTGAGGGAGCAACTGAAGCGGCACCAAGCCATGAGAACGTGCACGTCCACCAGCAAGATTCCCCGCATGGACTGCTCGAGGTCCTGCCCAGCTTCGGCGCCCCCTGGTGTCTGCTGCGGCGTCACCAAGACCAGACGGAGGAAGGTGGTTTTCCGCTGCAGTAACGGCACCTCGCATTCAGAGGAGATAGAAACGGCTCTGGAGTGCGGCTGCTCTAAATGCCCGTTGTAAGGACGCAGCAGTTTATCCGTTTGTTCTGCAACACACACCGCTGCCGAATGGTGGAATCTACAAGTCAGCGAGGCCGTCGCCCTGAGATCTGTCCACGCTGACGAGCACCAGCACTGCACGATTAACTTCCACCTCCTGTTGACCGCTGCCATTTCATTGCCAAGAGACATCACAACAAAAAAAGAAACAAAGAAAAGAAAAAAAATGGGACATGTGTGTGATTTTTGACAGAGAGAATATATATTGTAAGATATAAGTGAGAAACATAGAACTTATTTTTATTATGGATTTTTTCTAAGATGATAAAAGGACTGATGAGTTGTTTTTAATGTGTTGATTATATAATGTGTTGCATAGTATAAGAAGTATTTTCTACCTTTAAAGAAGGAAAAATACAACAACAAAATCAATTAACATTCCTTAAAAGTATATGAATTTATATGTATGTGTAAATCTATTAAAGAAAAAAAAATCACTCTAACCAAATTAATTTTATATTATCTAAATGTACTTGCATGATGGTAATGTGAGCGCTGATGTGTGGGAGGCCGTGGACACTGAGAAAGGAGCTCCGTTGTTTCCCACGACAAGAAAAAGGCTGTTACCCTCTCTGGGAGGTTCAAAGGGAACTTTATGTGCCAAGCTGACCTGCTTTATTATAAAATGGACATCATCCTCACATGTGACATCACCAAAAAAAAAAAAAAAAGACTCTATCCACAGAGATGATTTCACAGTTTTGTTCTATTAATGTGTTTTTCTGTAGTTTGCTTTTGTGCTGCAGACCTGGAGCCACATGAGGTTTGAAATTAAAATCATGAAGACTTTTCCATTCATCTTAAATCAGAAATTCCCCATTCTAATAGAAAAATGAGAAAATCATAGAGAAAGTCAGCGGTTGACCGATTCTGAACCTCTTAAGTGCTGAAACTGAAAACACGTGAAGGAAATCCCTGAACAGCGAAGAGAGCTTGTACTCACATGAGCACAGTCGGTCGTGGTCAGACGCCTGCTATGTAACATCCAAATCACTACACCGAGGTCAAGTGGACAATTACTAGAGTTAAAATAATCAGTGCAGTATTTTCACTGTTAAGTTTAAACTGAGTTTCTGCTCATCAACAGAATCGCCAACACAAAAAAAATCCACAGAACTGAGGAGTGAGTTGATGCAACATACAGCTCATCACACTCACTGCCACTCAGAGATCTGGAAGATGAAATGCTGCATTAACATTTTCACCTCATATAGTTTTGATGAACTATGGTTTGAGGCTACAAAAAGTCACTTGGTTTAAAATTTCAAAAAGGTGATGAATGGTTTAAGTTTCAACACTGGCTTTGTGTGGTGGAGATTAATAAAGTGCCTTGCAGTTGTTGACCAAAAAGCAAAAGTGCTCCAGTCTGATCACAGTAAACGACTCATTAAACGGCTTTATCACAAAACCACAGCACAACTGAAAAGAAAAAAGAACTTCTACTCCAGAATGGTACATTATCTGTTAACTAACACAATTAAAAGTATAGCAAAAGAATATGATGTAACTACTACTGTACTGTTTACTTTATACATTATTACTTTGTTTACAACAGATCCAAAGTACTGCCACGCTCGTGCAGTTTTTACAGCTCTGCTATTTGACATTTGTAACATATCAGTGTTATTTTTGTGTGACAACGTTTCAGTTTTCCACATTTCCGTTCCTCGATACTACTCTGTAGTTTCTTTTCCCCGCTTTTCTCACCGTGTTTCTCAAGGCATCCTGCTTTCCTCCTTCCCCTCCAAACATTCATTTCCACCATCTTCCTTTCTTTTCTTTCGGTTGTCCTTGCTTACTTTATGCTCCCATCCCCTTTGCCCTTTCTGGTATCTATTATCCTGATCCTACACGTTTTGGTTTTTCATTGTGAACAGAGTAAAACACCTCAGTTACTAGTTATGGCAGTAAAATAACTGTAGTCAGTCACTTCTATTGTATAAATTCTAGATTTTAAGACATAATTATGTGATTGATGATAATTAATGCTTATGTTGAATGTTAAAATTAAACTACCATCGAAACTACAGTGGTCTTCAGTGTATGAGTTCTTGAGATCGTGGTTAATCTTTAACTACAAATTTTATTTTGTAGTTAAAACTATAAATTGTCACTGTGGAGATAATATATGAATGAGAGGAAAGAAAGAAAACTCTAAATGGGTGAAACAGCGCCCCCAGAGTCCATCAGTTTATACTTGGTACTGCACCTTTCCTGAATCTCGCCACAGTTCAACAGGTGGAGATGACGACATTTGATTAGTTTCCTTCTACTGACAAAGTGTGTGAATCCGGAAGAAATAAACTGTGAAGATAAATAAATAATTTTTATAATTTAAGCTTTTCAAATAACTGAGAATAAGTTTATTCTAGACTTATAAATGATGTTTACTCCTTGTGTTTGGAAGATAAACTTCAGTTGAATTTGAACTAAAACAAACGGAGACAAAAAAAATGGATTACCTACTAAATGAATATGTTTTTCATGGGTAAGTGATTTGAGTCTTTTTGTATCTGTTTCACTTTTTGGCTTCTTTCCAGTGAGTTTGCTGGTCTGATATTTCCAGTTTTGTATGGATTCATTTAGTTGTTGCAGTTTGTTTGGTTGAACGCTGTTGCAGTTGTGCTGTTTTCTTGATTTGTGCCTCTTACCTGGATGAGGATCAGCATAAATTGTTGAGCAATGTCAGCAGTTTTTTCCATTTCTGCGTGCTTGTTCAGTCACCTGTTTAGTGTGATGTGTGAATAAACTGGTGCAGTGTATCTCTGCTGTTTATATGCTCTGGTACACATTTATGTCCACTATCACCTCTCCCAGAAAAAAAAAGCTACTTTTCTGCTTTGAGGATTTGTCTTCTGTTTTAGAGAATGACAATCAATGTGGAAAAATCAATAAGAGAAGGTCACCGCCGGCATCTCACCATAAGCGGAGCTGCTGTGTTAAGTTCCTCCAATTTTACAGCAGTCACTAAAATAAGCACAAAAACGTCTACACTTTCTCTGAAGACTCAGAAAGGCAGGACTCTCCACCTCATCACATTTACAGGGGCACCAACGAAGACATCCTGACACACAGCTTCACATCCTGGTATGGCGGCTGCAGGGCCCAGAACCAAGGACAGCTCAATGGGATTATTAAGACTGCCATCCACATTGGTGGTGCCCCTCTCCCATACATGAAGGAAATCCACCGGCAGCTCTGCATATGGAGAACAATCTCCATCATCACGGACCCTCACCGCCCTTTTCTCCCTCCTGCCACCTGGCAACAGGTACAGTAGCATCAGCTGCAGATCCAGCAGGATGCTGGAAGCTTCTTTGCACAGACTGTGAGGCTGATAAACGGACTGTGGCCCCACCCCTCCCATACACAAACACACGCACACACACACACACACACACACACTGGCATCCAGCATGAGACGACTGTAAATGGTTACAACTAGCAGCACCTGTCACTATAAAATGCTTTGTGCTCTATTTTCTTTATTATTTTTTTCTAATTATCTCCTCCTAATCATTTTTAAATTGCCACCTACATTCTTATTCATTACATTTTTTTAGTGCACTGTCAGAAGCTAGCGAGAAACACTTTGTTTCAGCCGGTTTATTTTTGTGAATTCTATGTGTGAAATGACAATAAAGAAATCCTGAATCTGAAATGAAACAGGTTCTGCTGAATTCCTGCCTCTTTCTCTGCCTCCCACAACTGCAAGATGCCTTGTGGGTTTGTTTTTTCTTATTTTTTTTAAAGGACATTAAATAATATCTGCTGTACTTGGAAATGATTTAAAGTGAGTCAGCAAAGCTTTTCACCTGCAAACTTACAAGGCTATGGATGTTTTGATCACACATGTTAGATGTCTCAATACCTAAACAATTCTTTTTTTTTTTTTTTTTGTTACTTTTACTTCCATTTTTTTTTAATTATATTTGTGCAAAGAAAAACAAACAAAAACTGTTATGAGGGCGCCATCTGGTGGAAGTACTCTTTATTGATCTACAGGTGGAAAGAATGGGTGGAAGAAACAGAAATACAGCAACCTATCAACTTTATCTGTTCATTTTTCAAAAATTACATTTAAACTAGTTCTGGAATAAAAAAAAAAATAGTTGTAATCAAAAAATTAAAATCCGATGTGATATGAAATTGATCTGTTTATAGATGAACAGGTTCCTGTCGTTTTTCTCGGCAGGAATACAAAGCTTTTACTCCGTAACATTATGTAAGATGGCACTTTGGTATATGGTAAATGCAAGCAGATCACAGTGTATTCCTGTGTTTCTTAGTTTTGATCCTTGGGTGCCACAGCGCTGCATGTTTTAAATGTTTCTGTGAGACTTAGTAAGCTAAGGTGATGTGTATGAATCACATGTGGCCCTGTGGATTCATTAATACTGATCTAAAACAAGCAGGAGAGTGAAACCAGAAGACCAGGATTGTTAAAAAAAAAAACAAAAACAAAAAAGAACTGGTGTATACAACACAACAAACATTCAAACATCAGCAGGAGGGTGATCATTGTGTGTGATCGCTTTATGAAGGCAATATGTCTTAATTCAGTCAGAAAATTTAAATGCCTGAAAGCCCAAATCTCTAAGTGAAAATGAACCCTTTAGCAAAATCATAAAACACTACATATGCACTGTGTAAAGACAACTGTAGATATACATGTGCACTGTGTAAAATTTTTCTTAAATTCCTTCTATCATCAGATATAACAATAAGAAGTGACGTCTGAAAAGGTATAATTACAAAAAAATCAGCTAGATGCAGACAGATGAAACATCGTTCTGAATGTTTTTTTTTATTATTATTATTTAAGTGATCTCTGAAGAAAGGCACATTTTTTTTCAAATGACACAAGGAAAGCTGTGTTTAAGCATAAGTTGCTCTGCTGTTAATATTTCCCACTGAGGGGGATGTTTGGAGGTGATGAAGCAAAGCTTCATGCTAAAGTTATTTGTCTTTCCATCAGCCAGTCCTGCCCAAACAGAGAACTGAGTATCATTATCATCACACACGTGATATCTGCTCAACAGAATTTTGCAGGTTAGAATTGGAAATAATGCTTTTTTTTTTTTTTTTTAGAAAACTAAAACTATACAAGGCAGAAGTATGCTAACATACTCATGTTTGTAAATACATGAAGTTTTTTTGCACATACATAAAGATTAAACAAGGAAGATGTTCAGAGATTGATCTGTTTTTTGCAACCAACAATAGGGATTATTTTTAAATAAATTCTAATGCAGGTAAAACAAAACTCACTTCAAATACACAAATTATTAATATTCTGCAAATCCAGTGAATAAAAAAAGAAAACTATGAACCCTGTTTTTATTCCAATTTTTTCAAATTTATGAAACCTCTTCTTTCTTTTCACCACTAGATGGCAGCAGGGAAAAGAGAGACGTGTGAGAGATGAAAAAGACCACATCTGTGAAAGCAGATTTTTAATTTATTTATTCTTTTTTAAAATGAGAACATTATGAAGCATCAGAAGTCTGTTATAGCCTGCATTTCTTCAGCTGACATGAAATATGATTGCTCAGTCTCAGATTGGAGAGACCAAGTTCACAGATGTATTTCAGACCTGCGAGAGACTAAACTGTGACTCCAGATGTTTAGCTGCACAGTATAATTCAATACTTTCAACAACCAATAGAGGCCGGACATCTAAAACAATTGAATGCTACAATTTTGTCCATCATTACTCTGGGTTTCTGTATTTCTTTGGGAAATTTCTTTTGTTTCTGACAAGCAAATTCCAGAGCTTGCTGCTGCGCCTGTTTCCCTTTGACTTAATAAACTTGAGCTTTTTCATGTGATCTCTCCTTAATTGCTGAATAAAGTTGCTAATGTCCCACTGCTCCTCCACCTGGACTCAAAACTGGAAGCTGTAAAGCAGTATTACATAAATTCCTGTGCTGGCTTTGTGACTCTGTTTATAAAAAAATAAAAAATGGCGTGGTAGAGATGGTGCTTATTAGTATGAACCTACTGATACCAACACTCCTATTTTCACCAGGATCTGGGAATGTTTCAGATCCTGGTACCTGTATCAACACACTTAAGTCAAATGCCTGTTGGCTTTTTAACTTTAGAGCTGTTGGCCTTTGTTTTGTTTGTTTCTCTTTTACACTCATGTCCATCTTGGCTCAAACATGTCAGTTGAGTTGAAGTTGGGTGACTGAGTTTCTGGTCATTATCCTGTTTAAAAACAAACAATCCCAGTCAATACAGACCAGAAGTTGCAACAGAAACTTGCTACAGTCATTCCAGTTAAATTTTAACCTTTGTTCTGAATAAATCACCATCAATGGCTCTTGAACCAGTTATGTTTAAAGGAATAATCCACTACCCCAGTAACGCTGCAGCTGCAGCCAGTCTGAGATGTGGACTCACAGATCAAACCTACGGTTTTCCACGGCTGATATCCATCATTCCTTCCAGTCCAGCCACAATCCTCACAAGAACTGTTTCATATAAGATGGGGTTTTTTGTTGTTGTTGTTGTTGTTTTTAAGTCAAGGAAATTGCACTTGAAGAAACTTTTAGTTAACAAATTTCCTGTACTGACATACCTTTGTAGGTTTTTATCCAGAATTTGACATTGATGGAAACTGTTGACACAAATTACTACCAAATTCCCCCTTTTTCCCCCTTTCTTTCTCATTACTGCAACTAACTTTCTTTTTGGAATATGTTGCAGGTATGAACAATAAATAAAATAATGACTGATGGATGCATCTCAGGAGGTAAGGAAAACCCTGACATACATGAAAGAGCTCTGTATTTTGGTCTGTATTAAGCAGCTCTTGTCACATTTATTGTTTACCAAAGAAAGAGAGTTGAACGTCCAACCCTCCACATCTGACCCCTCCTACCTCACACCACATCAAGAACTCTGCATTTATATGCAGCACATCTGAGAAATAACACCATCTAGGAGGATTTTGTGAAGGAAATTCAAATTGAACTGCCTCATCAGTTTGTCCTGTTTTCAGGTAGCGAGCATACGAGAATTTATTATTGGACTGCAACTTAGTTTTTGTTAGTAATTTACAGAAGTTAGTTTGTTTCATTGTGTGCCAAAGACTTCGATACTGTGTTTTTTTTAGTTTTTGAAAAATGCCTGTTCATCAGGGATGGAGATAAGTGGCTTTTTTTTTTTTTTAAGAAAAGATAAAATAATATTTGATGCACAATTTTTTGTTAGTTCGTGATAGTTTGAGTTTGCTGGCTGTGAGACTGCTTAACTTTTTCATATATTTTTTACTACCTAAATTATTTGACTTTTTTAAAGCACTTACAGGTGCATTTATATACACAGGGAGCAAGTATTAAATCATATATTATGCAAAAGAGATTTTATTTATATTGAATGGGTAGATATTATGTTGTCTTTAATGCCATAAAAATGACATTAAATTTTTTCCTAACGAATCATTTGGTCTTGTTTTCAGGAAACTTGGTACCCCTGTTCCTGGTCCAAACCCGGTGTGATCCAAACCCCGGTGCCTGTTACATCAGGTACATATGATTTGTATTGCAAATATAGAATAGTTTTAATGCACGTTTTAATCTTACTGATCTGGTCAAACGTGAAATCTCTTTTGTGCCGTCACATATTCTGTCAAATCATGTTTTTTACATTTTCTTCAACAGAGAATCATGAGGATCCCGTTTGGATGTTTGCTGCTGCTTCTGTCCTCTGCACTCTGTCAAGATGACAGCATTACATCCCGTTACAGGATGTTCATAGAACAGCACATTCATGGAACGATGAGCGTTGACCGGTGTGATCAGGAAATAGGTAGAAGAAGCATCTCCAAAACTAACAGTAATGAGTGTAAGGAAACCAACACCTTCATCCGAGCAACCACCAACCACATCAAAGCAATCTGTTTAGATGCAGGAGAGCCGTACGGTGAAATGACCAGAAGTCTTCTCCCCTTTGACATTGTTGTCTGTAAACTGAGAAATGCAGGAGCCAGGCGCCCGCGCTGCGAATACCGAGGCCAAGCCCGTACCAGGAGAATTATAATTAAATGTGAGCAAGGTTTCCCTGTACACTTTGATGGAGATATTGGACACTTCTGACTAGATCTGACTAGATAAAATAAGAATAACTTTTTAAGATTGTCTTTCCTTTGTACTAAAGTCCCATGCAAAAGTTAATATGGTTATGAGTGACTTGGGGGGAATAAATAAATAAATGTATGAGCTGCATGTTTTATCAACTGCTGAACATCAGAATGCTGAGAGAAAAAGTGAAGATTTCCTGTGATTATACGCAGAAGCATATAACATCCTCAAGAGGGTTATCAAAGAAGAGCAAAGAATTGTAAATATTAGACTTGATTGAATAATATCAGCTCCATGTACAGTAGGAGAAGGTTTATAATTGTATTTGCAGCTTTAAACTGTAAAAATGTGTCTGCATTAAATGTAAAATGTTTTGTGCTGTTTCTTTGTCATTGTTAAAGACCGTACTTTTAAAACACGACATCGGCTCTGTTTTCTTCACCAGAAGTTTAGATTCTTCCTATCACATTGATTCATGTTTGACTTCTCCTAACATTGTCACCTCAAAACCTTTTCTTCTTCAGTTCACAACTAAACCTGATTCTCTTCTGGGTTAAAGTTCAGATTCTGACTGGGTTGCTTCAGGACTTTTAGGATTACAGTGATCCCTTGCCAATTCGCGCTTTCCGCGATTTTGGTTATTCGCGGAGTTCTCAGAAATATATAATATAATAAAAAAATCAAGAAAAAAATCTCTCACCGCGAAGAAATGTTGTGAGCCAGCCTGGCCCCTTTAAGAAGGTGGCCTTATGGGTAATGTAGTGTGTGTGTCGTGGGACAGCTGAACGAAAAGAGAGTTAGATGAAAAGTTAGCATAAACAGCAGCCCAGTGTGTATAGATTTACATTCTCTGTTAACCAACAGGAGCCCAACAATATGGGATGGTCCCACAACCCTGGTCATCGGGGACTCCATTGTGAGGCACGTCCGTCTGAGGGGAGCGTTAACCATGTTGTTTCCCGGAGCCACCGCTACCAACGTAAGTAGGAAAAGACCAGACCTCCTGAGCTCTCATCCGCAGGCGAAAAGGATTATCATCCATGCAGGTATAAACGACATCGCCAGGCAACAGTCTGAACTTTTAAAGCAGGATTTTAGACACCTTTTTAACTCCATCTCACAGTCCCAGGTGACTGTTTTTATCTCCGGCCCCACCCCCACCTGCGGCAGAGGGATAGGCAGCAGTCGTCTGCTAAGTCTAAACACCTGGCTTTCCTCTGCCTGCAACTCCCGCCACATTGGCTTTATCAATAACTTTGATGTTTTCTGGGAGAGACGGCACCTCTTTGGGCCTGACGGACTCCATCTCAACAGAGCAGGTGCCCGCATGCTCTCAGCCAACCTGGCATACGGCGTTCACCATGGGACTTTCCCCAAACCCGCACCTGTTGCTCTGTCCGTCACTGATTGATGTCCCCCAGGTCCATGCTCCTATCCATTCCATCTCACCTCTGGCCACCACACATATAACACCGGACTTGGACCTCAAATTGACACTAAATCCTCTTCCATTCCGGTAATTATTACATTACACCAACACATTAGACGCCACCATACTCACTCAGTGAACTTTAAAAACATTAGGCTACTTACAAAACTCCCACCACCCACCTTCATGATCAACAAGCCACCTGTTACCATCAATGTGGCACTTTTTAATGTTTGTTCTCTTTTAAATAGAACTTTTATAATGAATGATTTGATTTTAGACAATAAGTTAGACTGTCTTCTTTTAACTGAGACATGGCTTGGCACTGACGCATCTGTTGTGCTCACCGAGGCCTGCCCACCAAATTTTAATTTCTTATATTCTACTAGAGAGGGTAGAAGAGGAGGTGGAACGGCATCCATTATAAATGACTCGCTGACCTCAAATGGAGTGTCTTTTAACAGTTACAAGTCATTTGAGCACCATGCCTTTACTTTTAGCAGCCCTCCGATTCTTTGCATCACTGTATACAGACCACCTCATCACTCTAGTTCTTTTATCAGTGAATTCTCTGAACTTTTATCAGTAATTCACACCTCTTATAACAGGATTTTAATAACTGGTGATTTTAATCTACACGTTGATGATACCTCGGATCCAGTATCCAGAGAGTTTTTAAACCTTTTAAATTGTCTTGATTTTAAGCAGCACATCACTCAGCCGACTCACAACAGAGGTCACACCCTGGACCTGGTTATAACCCATGGCCTGTCCATCGGTGTGTCCTCTGTTGTTGACCTGGCTGTGTCCGACCACTACTGTGTATTTTTTAACATCACCAGTTTTAACCAGGAGGAGGCCCCGGTGAGAACAGTGAGGAAACGCTACCTAACTTCTGAAGTGGCTGCAAATTTTATTAAGATTTTACAGAGCACTCCTGCTGTAGTTTTACCTGCACCTTGTGATTTTATCGTTGACAATTTTAACAGTAAACTGAAGTCAACTCTGGACTCAGTAGCTCCACCTGTAACTAAAACAATAAAAAGAAAACCTACACCTCCGGTGGAGAAAAACAGATGAAGTCAATATACTGAAAAGAAAATGCAGGAGTACAGAGAGAAGATGGAGAAAAAGTAAACTAACAGTTCATTATGAGATTTTACGCCAACAACTCAAAACCTACAATAACTGTTAAAAAGGCACTAATCTCTCATTTCTCACAACTCATCACCAACCATAAAAACAACCCCCGGTTCCTCTTCTCCACCTTTAATATTCTAACAGGCACTAATTTTAATAAAGTTTTTAAGACACCAACAGATGATCTTTGTGAAAACTTTGCAGACCACTTCAGAACTAAAATCAAGGACATCAGATCCTGTCTGTTATCCCAGAAAGTTTTGTCTGTAAGCACACCTAGACTGTTGTCCTTGCCTGAGGAGTTTTGTCCTGGTTGATGCAAGGACACTTGGTAGAGTTTTCTCCCAAGTAAACCCAACAACCTGCCTTTTAGATCCAATTCCCACATCACTCTTAAAATCGTTTTATGGAGTCTTCGAGGAGCAGTTTTTAAACATCATGAATTGCTCTCTTCAGACAGGTGTCTTCCCTACCGCCTTTAAAACGGCGGTGGTGAGGCCCCTTCTGAAGAAGAGCAATTTAGACCCCAACGTTCTTAATAATTACAGACCCGTATCCAACTTACCATTTTTAAGTAAAATTTTAGAAAAACTGGTTTTTAACCAACTTAATGACTTTTTAAACAGAAATAGCATTTTAGAGAAACATCAGTCTGGTTTTAGGAGGAACCACAGTACCGAGACAGCACTTTTAAAGATTTTAAATGACATCAGGTGGAATTTGGATAATAAAGAGCTCACGGTGTTGGTTCTACTGGATCTCAGTGCCGCTTTTGATACAATAGACCATCGCATTTTATTAAATAGACTCAGACACCTGGTCGGCCTCTCCGGTACTGTTCTTAACTGGTTTTGTTCCTATCTCACAGACCGATGCTTTTATGTAAGTCTGGATACATGCTCCTCAGAACCCCATGAAATTGAATGTGGGGTTCCCCAAGGCTCAATCTTAGGTCCACTTCTCTTTAATCTCTACATGCTTCCCCTTGGGGACGTCGTCATCAGGAGACACGGCATCAGCTTCCACAGTTTGCAGATGATACACAGCTGTACATCGTAGTGTCTCCTGATGACACAGGACCAATTGATGTCCTTTTTAACTGCATTGTAGACATCAAGTCATGGATGGCAGAGAATTTCCTACAGCTCAACCAGGACAAAACTGAGGTTTTAGTTATAGGTCCTGAAGGCCAGAGAGAGAAACCTTTACCAAAACTAAAGGATCTTAAACCGACCCAATCAGTAAAGAATTTGGGCGTGATTTTTGACTCTGAGCTAAATTTTATCCCACATATCAAAAATATAACAAAAATAGGTTTTTATCACCTTAAGAACATAGCCAGAGTCCGCCCGTTTCTCTCTCAGGCCAGTACGGAGGTGCTAATGCATGCTTTTATTTCATGTCGCCTGGATTATTGTAATGCCCTGCTCTCTGGTCTTCCCAAAAAGAGTATTTTAAATCTCCAATTATTACAGAACTCAGCCGCTCGCGTGCTGACGAGGACCAGAGGGCGGGAACACATTACGCCAGTTTTAAAGTCGCTGCTTAGGTTATGACAGATGTCTGATTATTGTGATGATGTTACTAGAATTAGCCTTTTCTGCTCATGCCATTGGGAACTTTGACCAGATAGTGAAATCATCAGATCAGCTCATACATATTGCAGCAAAAATCTGAATAGCTACATAAATTTGTGTAAATAGTTTTTTTTTCCTTAATGTTTTGATTTTCTGACAGCGTTGCCAGGTGGGAAATGTAGTATTATCGTACCAGACTCAAAATTATCGTATTTTGAGGGAAATTATCGCACATCTGTCATAACCTATTGGGTGTGTGTGTGTGTGTGTGTGTGTGTGTGTGTCTAGTATGGAGGGTGAGAGGGAGGGACTTTCTTCATAAAGTTTTTTTTTTTTTTGTGATTAGGGCTGGGCAATGATTAAAATTTTTAATTGTGATTAATCGCATGATTTCCCTGATTAATCATGATTAATCGCATTGTATACACAAAATCAAATAACGAATTCAACAGTAGTGTAAAATACACTTTTATTTAAATGTTCTGCTGCCATATGAACTAAAGTGCCATAACTTAATACTTTTAACATCAGCACTTATCAGTAACACATATTCAGTGTAAATCTCAACTTAAATAATGTAAAATAAAATAAGGCTTATTGCCACTGCCAGGGCATTAATGTCATCCTGTTTTTATAAAAAATAAACAAGTCTACCAACAAAATCCAACAAAATGATTGTGTCTCAGCACAATCAGAACATTAAAACAGGTAATTTCGGAGGTAACAGCAGAAACTTTTAACGGGGAGTTCAACCTGTCACTTGTTACAAATAACCTTGTTTCTGTTGAATCCTCCGTCTGGGAGAACTTTAAAATGAAAATGTCCATGTTAAAGTCCTGTAACTTTATCACTACAGGATACTCATCTGCTGCAACGTGCAGAAAATTTCAGCGTGTGTCAAACCGCTGCTGAATAAGTCCTTGATCAAACTAGTATTTGATTCTAGCGCCTCCATGCTACTGGAACTCCCGCGCATAAAGCCACTTCTGGGTCACGTAAATCAGACAAATTAAATATCAAAAACAAATTTAGTTTCGAATCCGTGTAAATCCGTGTATCATTCGTTCTTTCCATTTTCAACTGTCAATCAAAAATTGAAAAAGGAAAAAGAGGCGTTTTATTTTGTTTTTCGTTTTTGAATCCAACACAAAAAACAAAAAAATGCCTGGTTTTTCGTATTTCAATTTTAGACTTGGATCAAAAATACGAAATTAAAAAACGGGCCACGGGACAGAATTTGTTTTATAATATTTAATTTGTCCGGTTTACGTGACCCGGAAGTGGCTTTTTGCGGCAGTTATGGTACACTGTTTTTTGTTTTTTTGTTTTTTTTTTTTATTGAACAAAACAAGTACAAAAAAATGACATACTCATTACTGATCATATGAGCAGATTACAATTAAAGGAAAATCACACCTCCAGCATATTGAGTCAAAAGATATCTTAATAACTATTGAGCACCGTTGAAAAGAATGAATTAATTAAATAATAGTAATAAGAAGAAAAACAAACAAACAAACACAAATACCATTAAAGAAATAAATAGAAAGTAAAAATAAATAATTAAATAAATACACTGAAGGAAAAAAGAAACGCACCATTTTCGTTTTCTCAATTTTTCCAAAAATATTATAGACAGTGAAAAATTACAGACTACAATGAGTTTAGTACAATTTTGAGTCAAAATGAAATCACTGTTTTCCTGGTTCCGGTTGATTGATTTTGATCAGCAATAACAATTGTAGTTTTGTATAATCACCTATGTCTGGATCATGAGTAAAACTCAGAGATGAATTGGACCTGTCCTCAATTGTGCACAACCATTCCCTATAAAAAGACACCAAAATGGATAAAAAGCACATTTGTTCACGATGCCACGACTACAGCAACCAGAGAGAGATCGTGCCATTGGCATGCTTCAAGCTGGAAGGAGCACACGGGCTGTAGCCAGGGTGTTTGGAGTCCATCACTCTACTGTTGTACGCCTTGCTGAGCGTTTCCAGACCACTGGATCCTCCAATGACCGTCCAAGATCTGGTCGACCACGTGTCACAACGGCCGCACAGGACCGAGCGAATCGGCTGTCACATCTCCGTGACAGGTTTCGACCAGCAACAAGAACTGCTGCTGAAACCATTGGGACCCATCAATTATCAGTGTCCTTGAGGCGAATGGTGGTCATGTTAATTACTGACAATCGAATCAAATAACTGTGTTTTTGTTTACTGTGATGCTTTATTGTTTGGTCATGTTATTGCTATTGAAACTGTCACAAGCATTGATTAATTGGGTCTGAATATCAGGGACAGGTATATGGTTGATGTGCACATGTAATATTCCATTAAAAATAAGTAACGAAAAGAAAATGTGGTAAAAAAGCAGTGGTGCGTTTCTTTTTTCCTTGAGTGTAAGTGAATAGACAGGGGGTTCAATTCAATTGTGGGTATAGTTTCTGAGATTGGGCTTTATCAATTTTTTTCAGACATTTTTGAAGCAAACTAATTTCATTCTTAAGTGCAGGCCATGAGGGGGGAGTTTTAGAACATCTGCATTTATGTATGTAAAATTTTGTTACTATGATGAGATTGTTAACCAAGAATTCAGTTACTTTAACTTTGAGGATGACACCCATTTGAATATTCTGGTAAGAGAAGAGATCGATTTCTATGGACTTGGAGAACAGCAAATCATAGAGAAATCTCCATATATTCTGGATAGTTCCACATCCAAAAAATAGATGTTCTGTTGTTTCCAGATTTACACCACACATTTGACAATTTTCAACCTGAAATTTAAATCTTTTTTTCAAGAATTCATTGGATGGATATATGCCATTTATCATTTTAAAGTGAATCTTCTTATATTTCGGAGGGAGTGGAAATTTTAAAAATTTTGTTCTGATCGTTGACCTGTCAAATTTGTTGTAATCTTGGAGAAGAAGAGTACTTCTTGCCCGGATATATGGAGTTTACAAAGGATTGTCTAAGGAATTTATTATGACATTTGTGATTCATGAGATCTACATCATTAATTTTAAGTTTGGGCAATCTTAGTGATCCTATGGTCCTCAAACTATTTTTCACTATTTGAATAAAGGCACTTGGAATGTTTTGTGTTACTTTTTTATATTCTTAAATGGAGCATTCAATATTATGTCTATTATTGAATTCCTCCAGTTCAAGAATATTACCGTGATTGTCCATTAAATGTGCAATAGACCAAATACCCTTCTCCAACCAGCTTCCCATAAAAATAGATTTCCTCCTGCACAATATAACTCTGTTATTCCACAATGGAACATTATGAGGGCTAAAATTGTGTTTGAAAATCATTTTCCACTGTAACAATACCTGTTGATGAAAAGTGGATAGTTTTATAGGCAACTTAGTAATTTCAAAGTCACATGTAAGTAAAAACCGAATACCTCCTACTTTATCAAATATAAATGAGGGTAATGAGAACCATATGTCATTTCCATTCTTTAAAAAAGACTGGAGCCATTTAATTTTTAATACCCCATTCATAATTTCGAAGTCAATTGCCTTAAGTCCACCATCTCCATAATCTTTCAACAAGTCTCCCTTTCTGATGTAATGATGTTTATTCTTCCAAATAAAGTTAAAATTAATTCTGTTAATCTCCTTAATTTGTCTTTGGGAAATAGCAAGAGAGTACGCAGGGTAGATTAATCTAGAGAGCAGTTCCGGTACACTGTTGCCAACTCTCCAATGAGAAAAGTCGCTTGAGGCTGTCCCGGAAGTCGCTAGAAGTCGCTAGAAGTCGCTAGAAGTCGCTAGATGCGACGGACGGTCGGACAGGGGGGGGTGGAGAGGAGCTCGAGTTGTCTTGCGCGGGTGTTTGTGGCTGTGCACTGTGCCCGACAGAGAGAGAGAAAGAGAGAGAAAAGCGCAGCTAGTGAGGCAGACAGCAGCCATCAGCAGCCAAGTGATGGCTTCAAACCTAGCGGTTTAAGTGCCAGTGAGTCACTAAATCACCAGAAAAAGTCGCTAGATTTGTCGCTAGTCGCTTTTTACAAATTAAGTCGCTAGGGGGGTCTGGAAAGTCGCTAGATATAGCGACAAAGTTGCTAAGTTGGCAACACTGTTCGGGTAGCAATATTAACAATTCAGTCTGTTTAAAAAAAAAAAAAAAAAAACTGGACTGCATCAAAACTTTCAAGCCCCTTTGTTCGATCCATCGCGTGCTTACTCCATTTATCATTAGATCTGTTCCATCTGTTCACTGTGACGCTCCATTCACCTACTGTTTACGTCGGTGCAGCGCCATCTAGTGGCGCAGATGTGTGATGACAGTATAAAAGTTTTGACCTAGATTATCAGACAAACTACTTTTTGAAAATATTATTTGCGCCTTTGTGCACAACAACATCTTCTGTACCATGTGAAAGGCCAGAGAGGTTGTGTAAAAAAAAAAAGGAATCTCTGAAAACCTGTTGAGAGATTGTTACTTCTTAATAAAAATGACTAAAGTTTTCCCTGTCCTGTACATCATTGTTCAAGTTACACAAACATATTCAGTTCCATCTTCCTAGTTTGACCAGCACTTTCACTGTCTTCTGCCTGCTCAGGCCCATGTTATTCTCCTAAAGTTACAAAAAAGGAAAAAAACATTACACAACCTGCCATATAATATGATACTTCCATACTGGGAAACTTTACACACACAGAATACATCCATTGCATATTTTATTATACACATATGTGATAATGTATGTAGAGAATTTATTTGGCCATGCATTCTTTGTAATTCATAGTCATTGATGTTCTTTGTAATTCATAATCATTTCCAAGGGCCATGACAGACAAATATTCAATGCGCCACAAACAGCTGTGGTTGAGATCCAGCTGCCTGTGATTATAAACCTGTCCAGTAGGTGGTGTCGTGTGCAAATTCTGTTTTTTAATTTATTTTTGATCCAAGTCTAAAATTGAAATACGAAAAACCGGGCATTTTTTTGTTTTTTGTTTTGGATTCAAAAATGAAAAATGAAATAAAACGCCCCTTTTTCCTTTTTCAATTTTTGATTGACAGTTGAAAATGGAAAGAACGAATGATACACGGATTCGTGTATCATTGTTCTTTCCATTTTCAACTGTCAATCCAGCTGTCTGTGATTATAAATCTGTCCAGTAGGTGGTGTCGTGTGCAGATGAAGCTTCTAGTAATGAACCCTTTCTGAAACCGATCGGCTCAAATGGTTCGATGCCTCATGAGGCTTCATCTCACCATCACTACAGGATACTCATCTGCTGCAACGTGCAGGAAATTTCAGCGTGTGTCAAACTGCTGCTGAATAAGTCTTTGATCAAACTAGTATTTGATTCTAGCGCCTCCATGCTACCGGAACTGCCGCACAAAGCCACTTCCGGGTCACGTAAACTGGACCAGTTAAAATATTAAAAACAAATTCGGTCCCGTGGCCCATTTTTTAATTTCGTATTTTTGATCCAAGTCTAAAATTGAAATACGAAAAACTGGGCATTTTTTGTTTTTTATGTTGGATTCAAAAACGAAAAACGAAATAAAACGCCCCTTTTTTCTTTTTGAATTTTTGATTGACAGTTGAAAATGGAAAGAACGAATGATACACGGATTGGTTTCGTGGCCCATTTTTTAATTTTGTATTTTTGATCCAAGTCTGAAATTGAAATACAAAAATCCATGCATTTTTTTCATTTTTTTGTGTTATATTAAAAAACGAAAAACAAAATAAAACGTCCCTATTTCATTTTTTAATTTTTCATTGACAGTTGAAAATGGAAAGAACGAATGATACATGGATTCACAGGATTGAATTTGTTTTATAATCGAGGACTGGACTTTCTGTTGTCATTACACATCTGTGCCACCAGATGGAGCTGCACTGAAGTAACCAGCTAGAGAACAGCAGGACAGTGAACACATGGAGCAGATCTGATGGAACATGGAGGAATGATGGGAAAGTTTTGTTGCAGTCCAGAATTTTCTTTTTCAGACAGAATTGTTAATATTGTTACCTGAGTTGCTACCTGAACTGTAAAGTCCACGGATTTTCACTGTTCTCCATGTCTGTTTTAGTTTTACCGCATGTTTCCAGCCAATTGTCTTCCGGTTCTGCAGCAGCCAGCAACAGACTTTTCAAAACAAAAGCATGTGAGCAATATGCGTTAACCCGCGATAAAATAATGGTCAGCGTTAATTAATTAATGAGTTAACACGATAATAACGCGTTAACTTGCCCAGCCCTAATTGTGATCATTGTTTTTAATTCTGTACATGGACATGCAACACTCTGTGTTGCATGTCCTTGCATGAAAAGCGCTCTACAAATAAAGATTGATTGATTGAACCAAAATAACAATCCTAATGATGCGCTATAGTCAAATATAATCACTGTAGTGTTAAATAAATCCAAACGCCACAATGTTCTGAAGTGGGACGCCTGCCTCTGTGAATGATTCATCATTTTATCATATAGCCTTTCTGCAGTGGCTCCTTCTCTGAGGAAATGTCTGTTTTCTTCTGAAACGATCTGCACCAGCTTCCAAAAGCGGATCTGAAACCTGTTTGTGCCCTCATCAAAACAACGAATTACAATACAGAGCATTTTAGCATTTCCATTGTCTGTTGATTCATCAATCAGGATGCTGGATTTTTGTCTTGTCAGGATTTCTGACAGACTCTCAAAACAGCAGTCACCAATAACATGCTTTGCTATGGCAGTTGCCTTTGTGCGGGCAAGATACATGTTCTGTGCCGTTTTTGAATCCTCAAATGTGTCCTTAATAACACCCACCATGTGGTCTGTGGCCTTCATTGCGATGTTGTGCTCTGGTAAAAACCCTGCCAGCTTGACCTCTGCTGTTTCACCGCTGTCTTTAGCTTTTCGTTTTCTGACGTTCTCTGCAGCCACTGTGTTATTGACTTTTGTGTTGGCGCTAGATTTTTTTCTTTTTCAATATGTCTTTTAAAACTTTAAAAACTTTCTTTAAAACTGTTATTTCGGCCACCGGCCCTGTGTTGCAGCAACGACTGAAGGCTTTACCATCACAGCCTGCAACAGGTTTCAGCCATCCAGCAAAATTGCGCTGGCTTTCCCGCTCTTTCCTACATGTTTGTGGGTGATGCTGCTTAGTTTTACGCTCAAAAGCTGTCTTCCTTAGCTCTCATCCATCCTCACTGTCTCCTTCAGCGGCACTCATTCCTTCCCTTGCCTTTTCTCTTCTGCTTAAACTCTGTTTAAATGTCGCTCGTTCGACTTCCTGATATGATCCTGAACGTGAACGTCTCATGGGGCGCGCGGAGTTCACCATTCAGCGTATCATGCTTGTTGTTCTGAGACAAACACTCGTATCCTCCACTCAGCAAAGCACGATGGGCTGGAAACATGTCACATGGGAACAGATGCCTTCAGGGTTCACAAAAAAAAAAAAGAAAAAAACAACAACAACTCTCCAGCAGACAGTTGCGGCAGGCAATAATTTGAAATAGTCAACTTATTGTATGTTTGGCCTTTTTTTGGATTATTGATTGTACAACGTACAGAAGGCCAAATTATTGTACAAATACGATAATTATCGTACACCTGGCAACGCTGTTTTCTTACAAGGGAGATTTTACTGATACAGTAAACTGATTTTAAAATATATTTATATGGGACTGATGAGTGGACGTTTGGGGTTCTGACATCTTGGACCATTTTCCATCAGCAGTGTTTCCTGCCAACTTTTTCCAGGAACCTGCCAGATTATTTACAGATTATTTATTTATTGCAAACAGTAAAGACCTACAATAGTTATTGCATCTTTCTATCTGTATTTTTAACCTTTTTCTCTTTTCTTTCTGCATACCTGTAATCCTGTCTTACAATCTGCTTCATTTGTCCTGCCTCTATCAGTACTAGTTATTTTAATTTGTTATTTTGTTGACAACCGTTTCTGGATGTATGCTCATTGACTGTCTACAGAAGTCTCTTTAAACATGCATGTTGTCTGTGTTTCAGTCATCTGCCGTGAAATCTGCTGCAAAAAAGTCCTGTCATCTTGCAGTTGGCTGAATGTTTACAGTCCACTGGGATCAAGGCTCTGCCAACACTGAAACTGAACTATTATCAGCTATCGCAGGGATCAAATTTAATGTACTCTATGCCAACACATGAGGATAGTGCCATAAATGTCAGCTAATGCAGATAAACAGAAGTTTGCTTATTAATCTATGGGATACAAAGACGATGACGGGGTAGTTCATAAAAGCTTTGCATGTGACTTACAAACATTTAAAATAAGGACAGCTTCCACAGCAAAAAGAACAGTTTGGAAAAGAAAAAGGTACAGTTTAAGGAATAATCCTGTGCATTTCATTCAAACTGGATTATAAAAAGAATGAAAAGTTAAGAACTAATACTATAATTTTCACTGAATCAGTCAACTTTGTATCAGACAAGGCTGCAGAGAAAAAAGATTTCACAACATTTTAACGAGACAGAAGTTGGTTTAGTAACTGGACAACCCACTCTTTCTTAGACAACAAACCCACCTCATCTACAACTCTTAAAAGGGTTGTTTTCAATGAAACTCATAGAAAAAACTTGTTTCACTCTATGTGTCCTTTTAAAATTAATTAAACATTATGTCTTGCACCTGGTGTCTGGCTTCTTTTACTGAAAACTAGAATATTTTCAAACAAGTCTTTAAGGGTCCACACTTACCTTTTGTTTATCTATTAAGTCACTGAGTGTGTTAAATGGACAGTTTGTGATCTGGTTTTATTTTTATTTATCTATTTATTTTTGTAAAAACAATGGAAGTAAGTATTGGCAATTTACACTTTTGTCCCGCAAAAGAAAATGATGTGAATAGGAAAGCAGAGTAGTTAGTTGTCGTATGTGTATTTACTAGAGCTGGGCAACGATTAAAATTTCCCTTAAAATGTCACTTTTATTTAAAGCTTATTGCCACTGCCAGGGCATTAATGTCATCCTGTTTTTTTTATCAAAAATAAAAAAAAGTCTCCCAACAGAATCCTGAGCCACAATCAGAACATTAAAACAGGTAATTTCTGAGGTAACAGCAGAAACTTTTAACGGGGGGTTCAACTTGTCAGTGGTTACAAATTAGCTTGTTTCTGTCAAATCCTCCGTCTGGGAGAACTTTAAAATGAAAATGTCCATGTTAAAGTTCTGTAACTTTATCAATCCATGTATCATTAGTTCTTTCCATTTTCAATTGTCAATCAAAAATTAAAAAAAATTAAAAAAGTGACATTTTATTTTGTTTTTAATCTAACAAAAAAAGATGCCTGTTTTTATTTTTTATATTTCAATTTTATTCTCAAAAATGGGGGTCGTTTTATAATCGAGGACTAGACTTTCTGTTGTCATTACACATCTGTGCCACTAGATGGAGCCGCACTGAAGTAACCAGTAAGAGAACAGCAGGACAGTGAACACATGGAGCAGATCTGATGGAACATGGAGGAATGACGCGATCGTCTTGAACAAAAGGGTTTGAAAGTTTTGTGGCAGTGCAGAATTGTTAAAATTGCTCCCTGAGTTGGTTCTGCAGCAGCCAGTAACAGACTTTTCAAAACAAAAGCACGTGAGCAACATGCGTTAACGCGCGATAAAATAAATGTCAGCGTTAATAAATGAATGAGTTTTTGCGATAATAACGCATTATCTTGCACAGCCCTAGTATTTACATGATGCAGAATGTTTAAATATGACGTTGGAATTGGCTAATAGTTCCAAGATATTGTGTTTTAAACCAAATAAAATACCAGCGAAGATTGTTCTCTGATCTTCCAGGACCAGACTGTGGTCATTCAAGAGTTTCCATCTGTTCCAGTCCATCTCTGTGACTCTGTAGCCAGTTCACACAGCCGGTTCGTTCCACCACTGGAGCACATTTCTTCTGCTCCACAGCTCTGTGTGACTGGAACAGGAGGTGGAACGATGAAACATCTGATTCAGATCCTGCAGCTGCACCACCTTGGTGACACAGCTGTAATGGGAGCAAAATTAGTGCTGGTGTGAACTGGTAATGTGGAAGGACGCAACAGGAGGCTCGGACGGCTCCAGACTCCTGCAGAGGACGAAATCGGTCTTTCCACTGGCAGTGGTCTGACAGCGGCATTCAGGTGAAAAAGGAAATAAAAATTAGGGAAAACACCCAGCTTTCAGCCACAGTGGTCGTAGAAGCAGAGACCGGCTGGACAAGCCATACTGCAAACTGTCACTAGATTTGGGGCGACTTGGGATGCTCACTCCTGTCTGGGCCCTGCTGCTGTGCTTTAAAACCTGGAGGAGCTTTCACCTGCTGAAGCCAGGCCGGTCTCTTTTTCCCACTGAAGTGGTGTAGCATCACAAACTCTGTCAGCAATGAGGAAACTGAGGCCAGCACCGCTGGAACTGGGGAGAAGATGGATTTTTGCTGTGCTGTGCTTTATTTAGCCCTGAATGAATAAAGCAGTCAGTGGCTAGAGACATTAGGGACTTATTTCCTTTTTTCTCTTTTTTTTTTTGTACTACAATGGACTGGTAAAACAGAGATAATTGATCAGAATGACAATTACTTGCACAATTCACTGAGAAAATCTTTGTTGGAAATTTACAAAGTTTTTGTATAATATTACACAACTGCACTACTAATGATATGAACCCAGTAATGAACTATTATTATTATAACTATAACTAAGTATTAGAAGTATTTTACCGTGTGTTTCAGTCATCCAGTTTGGTGGGTGCCGCTGTCATGAAACCTTTGGTCATGGAAGTGTCCTGAGACGGCGGTCCTGAAAACCTGCAGGTTCCAGTTCTTCAGCTACATGCTGCTGGTTTAATGGCTTGTATGATAGTAAATGCTGCCACAGTGTGGTAAGTGCTGGTTAATAGTGGTTATGAATGCTGCCGCTTGCTTTCCAGCTTGACAGTCATGTTGCTTTCAGCAGAAGTGCATCCATATATCATCATATCTGTTCTCTCTCTTCTTGTGTGGATGTAGTGAACTGTGTTGCTTCACTTCCTGTACCACAACTGTGCAGAACAGAAAAAAAAAAACAACCAGAAAAACACCAAATTCCCCACCACTGACTTTTCCCAGATGTGAATATTTTTACAGTCTTTTTTGAGGTTTATTTCCCTCTCTTTAGTTTCCATGATATTCCACAGTAATACACGCATTTTATGCTTTGACCATGTGGTATTCCCAGATTTTCCCAGCTGGACACAACACATCTCAATTTGTGGAAGAAGCAATTAAGATATATAAAAAAACAAACAAACGTGGTAACATGACATAATCCTAATTTTTTGTTGTTGCAGTTCATCACGCTGTCCATTTTCATATTTTGAATTTAATTTTAGATCTAACATTCACGGAAGGACCTCAGGTGTTGAGCTTATTTACAAGAAATGTTGCTTCATGGGCCTCTAGGTTTCTGACCAGTCAGAAACACACAAACCCAATCTGCTCATCTTCTTGTGAGTCTCGGTCTTTGTTGTTTAGAAGCAGTTACAGGCTTTTGGAGTTTTGCTTGATGCCAAGTTGCTCATGAATTATCAGAGATTAAAAGAGGTCCTAGAGGTTAAGTCACTGTTATGACACTGGCCAAGGATAATCTTATTCGGTCTCTTACTTGGTCACACTCATGTTTTCTCTTCTTTCATTAATTTTATCTCTTAATCACCTCTGACATGATGTTCACTGTAGCTGTGAGTTAGTTTCATCATTGCTGATGTGTTACGTAGTAACATAAAGCAATACATAGTTGTTTAGGAAATGGGGGGGAGGGGGGTCATTTGTGGTGCTGTAATCTTGTTGAACACATTTGTTACAGAATGGATAAAGGTATCTGAATAGCTTTAAAGTTCCTCAAAAACAACAATAAAAACAACATTAAAAAAAAAAACGTTCCTATGAATCTTGATTCAGCCAGAAGAGATCAGTTTTGGACCTGACTGTGAAATAATGTCACAAAAATAATTATGCTGACCTATTTAGATAGACCACAAGCTTGCAAAACAAAACAAAAAAGAAAAAAAGAAACGAGAGGTAAGAATGAGCTTTACAGGAAATGTCATTGTGAAATCTGCTACCATGTGCTTGATTTAGGGAGTCTGACCGAACTCATCAGCGTTGCATCAGCGACTTCACCTGCACCTTCAGAATGTTGCATGCATGGATTACATTTATTCTTCTTCATCAGGGATGTAAGTGCTTTTTGCATACTTGATTACTTGCATACTTACAAGTACTTACTTACATACCTGATGCAATTGATTTTATTTCTTTTTTTTTTTCCTGTCACCAGAAAGAGGCTTTGCATTTGTAGTAAGAGTATTGAAGCCACTTATCTTTTTAACTGGTGGTCTTTAACAAATATAAACCAACTTTATTTTACTAATGTCTTTTAATGTCTCTGAATGCTTGAACAAGAAACTATTTCTTCAAAATTAATATCATAATCATGTTGTATTTAGATCATTGTTAAAAATAAATTATTTCCTTTTTTTTCTTTCCTTAAATCCAGATTCGCTGACCTCAGTGACCACGGGTCATCTTGGAGAACCTGTGACGTTAACATGTGTGCTCCCTTTGGACCACAGCATCACCAAAATCAAGTGGTACAAGCAGAGTGCCGGCCACAGCCTTGTATTAATTGCAACATTCATGAGATCTACGGTGGCTCCCATATTTGATAAAGGTTTTTCTTCAACACGATTTGCTGCAAATTGTTCAACAGTCATGAGCACTCTGACCATTCTGAAGACAGTTCATGAAGATGAAGCGCTGTATCATTGTGTAGTCTTTTCCTGGGAAACAGATGTGTGGACTGGAACCTATTTATCTTTGAAAGGTAATGAATGCCTTATTTCCTTTTAATGTCCCCTATTATGTCTTATCTTGTACTTGACCCTTTATAACTTCTACTATTTTCTGCATGTCGTAGGAGATGACGAGGGAACCATTAAATATACCGTTGTTCAGTGGCCAGCTGTGTCTGATCCAGTTCAGCCTGGAGACCCGGTGACTCTCCAGTGTGCAGTTCTCTTGGATTCTCCAATGGGATCCTGTCCAGATGAACAAAGTGTTCACTGGTTTGGAGTCCGATCAGATAAATCACTTGGGAACATTGTGTATACCAAAGGAATTAGAGCTTATGAATCTTATGAATGTGACAGGAAATCAAATACAGCATCTGCAACAAAGAGCTGCATGTATAACTTCTCAAAGACTATCGACTCCTCTGATCCCGGCACTTACTACTGCGCTCTGGCCGCATGTGGAGAGATAATATTTGGAAATGGAACGAAACTTGATATTCAAGGTAAGTGGTAAGTACAGAGGAAAGCCATTCATTTGGTACTGAAAACTTGTTTTGACTATACAGCTTGATTTAATAATGAAAATGTAATCAAATTAGATAGTTAATAACTCAAAGGAAACTTGTTTTAGGTGATCTTTACTGTTATTACATTATAAATGAAAATTAAGTCTATACAGATTCAGTTATTATTTTCTTTTTTTTTTATCAGGAGCGAGCGAATGGTTCTTTGATGGTTCAAAGATGGACCACATCACTCTCCCTCTGCTGTGTGCTGTC